>JAKKIA010000039.1:0-600000 GCA_030763345.1 Mythimna separata
TCTGCAGGTGTCCCCAAAGATTTGGCAGAGGCTTACGGTGGCAGGTCGAGTGCATATCGACCTACAGAGGGTGCGTGTACTGGATCAGTCACCGCTGATCCAGTGCACTCGCTGTCTGCGCTTCGGCCACAGCCGTAAGTTATGCACAGAACCTGCGGACCTCTGTGTCCATTGCGGTGAACCCCACCTACGCGCGGACTGCCCTTCGCGTCTGGCGGCTGATGTGCCAACGTGTCGAAACTGCCTGTTGGCGAAAATGGCAAAAACCGACCACAGCGCTTTTGACAATGGGTGCCCTATTCGCGTAAAGTGGGATGCGTTGGCGCGTCTGTCGGTAGCGTATTGCTGAGGTTGTCCCTGCGGCCACCCCTGAGTATAAAGTGTTCCAGGCCAATCTGCAACGGAGCCGGCTAGCCACCAGCGAGCTGCTGCTGGAAGCGACTAAGCAGAAAGTAGCCCTAGCATTGCTCCAGGAGCCCTATGTTGGGGGGGGTAAGAAGGATGAGGGATTACCGGGGCGTAAGGGTCTTCCAGAGCTCTGAGGGAGGAGAAGGGACTGTAAAGGCGGCAATCGCAGTCTTTGACCAAGATCTGGACATATTACAGTACCCGCAACTCACCACAAACAACATTGTTGTGGTGGGAGTCCGAACCAGAGCCTGGACAATCACGCTGGTGTCCTTCTACTTCGAGCCCGACAAGCCGTTAGGGCCATACCTGGAGCATCTAAGACGGATAGAGCAAGAGCTGGGCTCCTGCAGAGTGGTCGTTGGGGGAGATGCTAACGCTTGGAGTCCTTGGTGGGGTGGCAGCAGCGAGGACCTCAGAGGGGAGCAGGTGAGCGGAGCACTGGGTGAAATGGGCCTGCAAATCCTTAACACCGGCTATACCCCGACTTTCGATACCATTAGAGGAGGTATCAGGTACAGTAGCCACGTGGATGTAACGGCTTGTTCGACCGACATACTGGGCCTGGTGGACGGCTGGCGAGTAGTGGAGGGTCTTACGAGTTCCGACCACAACGGCATCACTTTTGGCATCAGCTTAATCAAATCTAAAGGCATCAACATTGAGCGCACAACACGCAAATACAACACAAAAAAAGTGGATTGGAGCCAGTTTCGTGAGAAAATGGCTCAAATCATGTCCGACAGAAATCTTACAGTTACGGAACTTGCCAACTTAACAAACGTAGAAGAAATAGATCAGATAATTAACATTTACACTCAAGCCGTAACAGATACATGTACACACACAATTCCAATAATAAACAAAAAACAAACACTTACCATGCCGTGGTGGTCCGAGGAGCTCGCGAGGATGAAGAAGCTGGTCGCCACCAAGAAGCGCAGGGTCAGGAATGCAGCGCCGGTTCGAAGAGAGATGGTGGTTGAACTGTACCTGCAAGAAAAAGAAAAATATGAGTCAGCTGTGAGGAGGGCAATAGAGGAAAGTTGGAAGGAATTTTGCACAAAACAAGAAAAAGAAGGAGTCTGGGACGGAATATATAGAGTGATGGGAAGGGTTTCAAGGAGGGAGGAGGACCTGCCGCTGCAGGAGGAAGGGCAAACACTGGACGCGAGAAGCTCTGTGAGGCTGTTGGCGGACACGTTTTACCCCGAGGACCGCGAGGAGGACGACAACATGGACCATCGCCAAACCCGACAACTGGCAGAAATAGTAAACGAGTGGAGTCATGATGAACGGCATGACCCGCCGTTTACCCAAAGCGAGCTCGACAGGTCCATGGGGTCGTTTAACCCTAAAAAGGCCCCGGGAGCGGACGGCCTCACCGCTGACATCTGCTCTCAGGCCGTGCGATGTAACCCTGACTTTTTCCTGGCACTTCTCAATAAGTGCCTGGCATACCACCACTTCCCGAAGGCTTGGAAGGAAGCAACTGTGGTCGTGCTTAGGAAGCCGGGTAAAGACTCGTACACCGTACCCAAGTCTTACAGACCGATTGGGCTATTGCCTGTCCTTGGGAAAGTGTACGAGAAGATGCTGGTTGCTCGTCTCAAATTCTACCTGCTTCCCAGAATTAGTACTCGCCAATACGGCTTTATGCCCCAAAGGAGCACCGAAGACTCCCTCTATACTCTCGTGCAACACATTCGCGCAAAACTGGCACAGAAAAAGATAGTCACGCTTGTGTCATTGGATATAGAGGGAGCTTTCGACAGTGCTTGGTGGCCCGCCATTAAGGTACGATTGGCTGAGGAACAGTGCCCAGTAAATTTGAGACGAGTAGTCAGCAGCTACCTCAGGGATAGGATGGTTTGTGTGAGGTATGCTGGGGAGGTAACCACAAAGTCGACCAGCAAGGGATGCGTCCAGGGCTCCATCGGGGGTCCTATATTCTGGAACTTGGTGCTGGACCCACTCCTAAAAGAGCTCGAGGCTGCGGGCAATTACTGCCAGGCCTTCGCGGACGACGTCGTAATGGTGTTTGACGGCGAAACGGCGCATGAAATTGAAGGACATGCCAATGCCGCTCTCGAACATGTTCGAGCGTGGGGTATCAAAAATAAACTAAAATTCGCGCCGCACAAGACCTGCGCTATGGTCATGACGCGTAAGCTCAAGTATGATACACCACGCTTGAGCATGGGAGGGATCGACATTGGAATGTCCCAAGAGGTAAAAATCCTGGGCCTCACCATCGACGCGAAGTTAACCTTCAGTAAGCACATAGCTGTCGCCTGCAAAAGGGCGATAGCTGTGTACAAACAGTTGGCAAGAGCGGCTCGGGTCAGCTGGGGGCTGACCCCGGAAGTGGTCCGCACTATATACAACGCAGCAGTCGAGCCAACGCTCCTGTACGCCGCTAGTGCGTGGGCGCCAGCCGCACAAAAGCAAGGGGTCATCAAGCAGTTGAACGTGGTCCAAAGAGGTTTTGCACAGAAACTATGTAAAGCCTACCGCACGGTCTCCCTGCACTCGGCTCTATTGCTGGCTGGGTTGCTCCCCCTCGATCTTCGAATCCGCGAAGCGGCTTCACTGTTCGAGGCCAAGAGGGGGGTGCCCCAGCCTGAGCTGGCTGACAGGGAGATTGAGCGGATGACCTCGGTCCTGGAGGCTCCGCACCCTGCAGAACAAACAAATTTGGAATTTAGCAGCCTGATAGACGAGGAACAATACTACCACCACACCAACTTCGCAGTGCGTATTTTCACGGATGGCAGCAAGATTGAGGGCAAAGTTGGAGCGGCGCTATCATTATGGAATAGTGCCGCTGAAACAAAGGCCCTCAAGCTTGCTTTGCCATCATACTGCACCGTCTATCAGGCTGAGCTGCTGGCTCTGCAACGAGCGGCTGGTGAAGCACTCAAACACCGGGAAAGCACGTTCGGCATCTTTAGCGACTCCATGGCGGCTCTCCAGTCGGTGGTCAATGCAAGTTCCCTCCATCCCCTGGCAGTGGAAACAAGAAACACCCTGCGCCACTGCAAGCTCCAGAACAAAAGGGTTTCCTTGTTCTGGATCAAGGCCCACGCAGGATTGGAGGGAAACGAGCGAGCCGACTTACTCGCCAAAGAGGCTGCCCTGGGGTCGAGAAGGAGGCCGGACTACGATCTGTGCCCCGTTTCATTCGTTAAGCGGCAGATTCGTATGAGGTCGCTTGACGAATGGAACGAGAGATATAAGTCCGGGGAAACAGCCTCTGGAACCAAATTGTTTTTCCCTGATGCTGTTGCGGCGTACAGTATTGTACGGAGAATGGAGCACACCGGGATATCGACACAAATTCTTACGGGGCACGGTGGGTTTTCCGCATACCTGAAGCGATTCAGGTGTAAGGATAGCGCATCGTGCACCTGTGAACCTGGGGTTGATGAAACGGTCTTGCACATTTTGTTGGAATGCCCCATTACTGCTAGAATGCGCTACGAAGCAGAACAGGACCTCGGTGAAAGATTGGAAGCTGGAAATCTACCTACTTTATTGAAAGGTAGGTATAGAAATAGATTAATGGAATACTTTAGTAAAATAGGTTCAATAGTTGTATACAGAAACAAATTAGCTTAAGAAATGTAGGATACTTAAATATATATGTGAAGTATATAGATTAGGTACCTAAAAAACTGTGAGAAAAAAAAAAAAAAAAAAAAAAAAAAAAAAAAAAAAAAAGTAGGAGTGTCAAGGTAGAAAACGGAATTTGAGATGGGTAGTCTGACCCATACCTGTGCCTTCTGATCTGCTGGATCGCAGACTGGATATTGTTTATGTGACATTCTTTTATAAGGTATTATTCAACCCTCAGACAAATTACTTTAAAATCTGCCATATAAAAACTAAAAATCGCTTCATAAGGGCTCTGATTTTGCCAGAGGACAGTAAGCGTGGCAGGAGTGTGGTTTTAGCCGGTAAGAGTCCGGCACTACCCAGACTGCCCTATCCGTAAGACAGTCTGGGTGTCCATGAGGATTTCCCACTCCTGCCAAAACAAAAAAAAAAAAAAAAAAAAAAAAAAAAAAAACCTAACCTAACCTAACCTAACCTAACCTAACCTAACCTAACCCAGTTCCCCCGCAACCCTCGTGGTGGTCGGATCGTTTTTAGAGCCACTCCACGCTTAAAAATTCAAAAAAGTGGTTTTTCGCGCTACAACCTCGTGCGATACCTCAAAAGAAGCGGAATTGTGCAGTGCACCCGTTGGTGAAAAGTCTTTGTGTCGGAAAAGTCGGTGCAAAAAACAGTGAACCAAAAACTGGTAAAAACGTGCTCGTGAAAACTTTTGACGCCACATAACTCCGAAAATACATCGACGGGGTACCAGTTTTTTGCAAGCATATTGTGCCGGACACCGAGAGGCTCCTTTTGACACCTCGCGGGCCGAAATCGACTCACGCACTCCGAAGATAACAGAGGTTAAGTGAAAACTTAACCTCAAAATCCGACCACGAGTTTATCGAACCCGACTTCTGAATAGGCTGAAATTTTGGCAGATAGACAAGCATCTTTGGGCAAGTTCAATTGTGTTTACTGCATAATTTTAGCACCCGAGACACCGGAGATATTGACCTTGAAGTACCTCAACTTAGAAGCACTCTCCTGAAAAATCTTCAGGCAGGACCCCCTCTTTTTCTGGCGGATCCTGCTGCGCGCTCACCAGACGAAGAGATCCAGCTCAAGATAAGATTTTTATCATAGTTATTTTAAGAAAAAATCCATTTTTTATAAATTTTACAGTTTTTTCAAAAAATTTCATTTCAGATTTCACAAATTTAAAAATTTTATTTTCTCATCAAGTAGCTCAACAATTTTGCCAAATTTTACAATTTTTTCCAAATTTTTATTCTCCACCGTTACATAGCAATATAATTTTTAGCATTTTTTGTAAATAATTCCATAATATATAGAAATTAATTAAATTTAATTATAGGAGAGTGTCTAGAATATGTATCTGGTCTAGATTAAGCCCAAATTCGCTCCCGATAGCTCCAGAAACGGAGGAAATAGCTTTTGGCGGCCATTTTGGTTTCTTCGGTTGCCGCACAGAACTCCAATTATCTCCGGAGGTATCGGTCGCAGCGACTTCGGGTTTTCACAGGTCTCTCCAGAATTTGGGCGGGAACATTGTACACAAATTTTCAGGCGTTTTCAGGACCTGAAATTTTTTCGCGCTGAAACCATATTTGGCGGATAGCGGAGGTCAAGCCGGTCACAGCGTTCGAAACCGCGTCTCTCTGGGACAGACGGTTGCGGAGATATAGCCATCTAAAGTTGGCTTTTGACAGCTCGGCGGCCATTTTGATTAACTTCAAGCCGACATATCTCCGGAACCGGTGGTCGTAGAGAGTTGCGAACTTCACAGCGGTGATCGGGGGGGCTTCCTCTGTCCGGCAAACCGGTTTTTGGGTGGATTGGCGCCGAAGAGTTTCAGGCTGCTGAAAGTCGCGTTGCGCGACGGAGGGGGGCGAGCCAAGCCGGAAAACCCGAAACTCGAGTTTTCTAGCTCCACTGTAAGGGAAGTTGTGGCGGTTTGAAATTGGAGTTTGACAGTTCTCGAACTGTCAGATCAAATTTCAAGACCACATAACTCCCAAACTAGAGGTCGTGGAAGGCTCGGGTTTTCACTGGTGACATCGGCGGACCGCTCTCTACCCACCCAAGTGACTTTCAGGAGCTTTCAGGGCCTGAAAATTTTTCAGCCTGAAACCACCTCGGCTGGCTGGGTCTTGTCGAGTACGTGCGGGCGGGCCCAAGCGCGGGGAAATTCGGACCAGTAGTTGCGGAGTAATTGCGGTATAACCATATTTGGCGGCCATCTTGGGTCAAAACCAGTATTTTTGTGCCGTGATTGCTCCGGGACCCTTGGGGCTAGGTACCCCGAGTTTGGGTTCGTTGGGGCGGGCTTGGCGAGCTCTATCCGACCGGGTGGTCAGATTGACTCTAGCTAGAGTTTTGGAAAATTGACTTCCAAATTATTTTAAATTATTGTTATTATATCTATTATTAACTGATTAACCTGCGTCGCAGAGACCCCCAGGCCATAGTTTTAAGACACATATAGAGCTAGACTCTACTTCTTAATATTTTTCTTCTTTTTGTTTCCCGAAATTCCTTGCCTACACATTCTTACCATCATTGAGTGTAGACCGCATTGTCGACTTCTACCGTTGAGCCGCAAACGCCATCTGAAACAAAAAGAGAGAATTGGACTATTGGTTATTTACATAACTTTTATTTTAAATTTATTTTTTACACTTTATACACGTATTGTCTTGTTGACCCGGGTATCTTTACAATACCCTGCAAATTGACGAGTACTATCACATCGGCAGTCCATAACAATCGACAAAATGATGTCTGGAATCCGTACTCCAGTTAAAAAAGCTCCAGCAAATACACAGAGTAGAAGCCCGCAGACTGGAACTGAGGAGGCAGGTTCCTTATCCTCATCCTTAGTGACTGGTGCAATTGTTAATAAAACTATTAGCCCGATGAGGACAATGACGGTCAGCCCGACGAAAACGGTGGGCAGACAAGTTACACCAACCTCCAAACCGACACGGACTTTAATTGCGGAGGCCGAGACAAGGACTCAAAGTTTGCTGACAACAGCCGGACCCCGCAGAGTGTCGACGGACCGCCCGCTCACGCTCGCGGTTAGCACGTACGTGAGCAGAACAAAGGAGGCATCAGTCTGCATTACGAAGATAAGGAAACACCTGGAGGACTCGAGGAACCTGAAGAAGGAAATCAAAACGGCAGTAGTGGAAGCCTCGGAGCGCCTTTACCAGCTGGTAAGGGAAAGCGAAGCCGAAGTGAGAAAGCGAGAAGGTATGAAAGATAAGAGAGAGACAGAGACAGGAAAGATAGAGAAGGAAAATGGAGCCTCGACGGTACAAGACACAAATCGAGAGACAAGCCAGCTCATGGAGAGAATAGCTGAGCACTCCAAAATGCTGTTGCAAAGCAATAAGCAAATGGAGGAGCTCAAGGTGGCGTTAGAAGCACAGAATGAAAGATTGATGAATGTAGAGCCCCCCACATATGCGGGGGTGGCGGCGGCCGGGGGTAGTGTTTCGCTGGAAAAGCGAACCCTGCACTCGGTCGTAGTCACCTCCAGCAATGAGGAGGATTCAGGAGACGAAGTGTATGAGAGGGTAAGAAAAGCAGTAGACGCGAAAGAAGGATGGATAAAAGTGGGAAAGGTAAGAAAGGCGAAGAATAGCAAGGTGATTATGGGCTTTGAGACTAGGGAAGAAAGGGAAAAGCTGAAAGAAAGATTGAGAACGAATGGAGCCGGCCTCACCGTGGAGGAAATGAAGAACCGGGACCCGATGTTGATCCTTAGGGACGTCCTATTGATCAATAGTGATGGGGACGTTCTTAGGGCCCTAAGAAACCAGAACCGGGACATCTTTCATGGCCTCGACTATGAGACTGGAAAGGTTGAAATTAAGTTTAGAAGGAAGGCAAGGAACCCGCACACTGGCCACATAGTGCTGACTGTCTCGCCAACCGTCTGGCGCAGAGCAACAGAGAGGGGCCATGTGTACATCGATCTACAGCGCATAAGGGTCGAAGACCAGACCCCGCTGATGCAGTGTACACGCTGTCTCGGATTTGGGCACAGCAAGAAGCTTTGCACTCAGGCAGTCGATCTGTGTGGCCACTGTGGGGGTCCCCACCTGAGGAATGAATGCCCAGATTGGATGACGGGAATACCAGCAGCATGCAAGAACTGTAAGAAAGCAAACGGCACACACGTAGACCATAACGCGTTCAGCATCAGCTGCCCGCAGAGGCGGAAGTGGGATCAGCTAGCGAGGGCTACAATAGCGTATTGCTGAGGGCACCCAGGGGGAAGATACCGCATACAGATTCGCACAAGCCAACCTACAGCGGAAGAAGCTCGCCACCAACGAAATGTTTCTCGAAGCGGCGAAGCGCGGAATATCGGTGGCACTTATCCAAGAGCCATACACCGGTAACACAAAGGTGGTGAGGGGACAGAGGGGAGTGAGAGTTTTCCAGGCAGCTGGTGAAGGAGAAGGGGCAGTCAAAGCAGCAATTGCAGTTTTTAATAATGACCTAAACATAATACAGTACCCGAAACTCACCACCAACAACATCACCGTGGTGGGAATCCAAACTAGCGCCTGGGAGATCACACTCGTCTCTGTCTACTTCGAACCGGATAAGCCAATAGGGCCGTACCTGGAACATCTGAGGAAAATAGAGACGGCAAATGGGACGAAACCGCTGATCGTTGGTGGCGACGTCAACGCGAAGAGCACGTGGTGGGGTAGCTCTGTTGTGGACGACAGGGGTCAAGATGTGTGCGGAGTACTCGGAGAACTGGGACTTCATATTCTCAACACCGGGGAAATCCCGACCTTCGACACGATCAGAGGAGGGCAGCGTTATAGTAGCCATGTCGACATAACAGCTTGCACAGAGGACGTCCTAGGACTGGTAGACAACTGGAGGGTTGACGAAGGCCTCACAAGTTCCGATCACAATGGTATAACGTTCAGCATCCAGCTCAAAAAATCCAAGGGCATAAGAGTCGAGAGGACAACAAGAATTTTCAACACCAAAAAAGCCAATTGGCAAATATTTCGTGAGAAGATGAGCCAATTGGCAAAGGAGTACAAAATTGCAGCAGTTGAAATCGAAAAGACCAAAACCACCTCCGAGCTGGATGAAATAACATCGAAACTGACGAAGACCATCAAAAAGGCTTGCGAGCTAGCAATGCCAATAAAGAAGAAAAGGGAATCGCTTACCCTACCATGGTGGTCGGAGGAACTTGGGAGGCTGAAGAAGGAAGTCACCACGAGGAAGCGTAGAATCCGATGTGCAGCACCCGCCCGAAGATCGAAGGTCATCAGAGAGTACCTGGAACTGAAAAGAGAGTATGAATTACAGGCAGCAAAAGCCCAAACCGAATCCTGGAAAGAGTTTTGCTGCAAGCAGGATAGAGAAGGGGTTTGGGAAGGTATATACCGAGTTATAGGGAGGACTACGCGCAGAGAAGAGGATATGCCAATGGTGAAGGACGGGAAGGCGATGGATGCAAAGGGCTCCGTAAAGTGGATCACAGAGACTTTTTACCCGGAGGACCTACCTAACTCAGACGATGATTATCATCGTCGAGTTAGGATAGAGGCCGGAAAAGTAAACACTGAGAAACAAAGCGGGAGCGATGATCCACCCTTCACGATGGCAGAACTTAAAGACGCAACGGCATCCTTTAACCCGAAGAAAGCCCCGGGAGTAGATGGCCTCACCGCTGATATTTGCAGCCAGGCCATAAGCTGTGAACCGGAAGCCTTCCTTGCCCTGATTAACCAATGCCTGGCACACGGCCATTTTCCACGGGAGTGGAAGGAGGCCACGGTCGTAGTGTTAAGAAAACCCGGCAAAAGCGACTACTCAACGCCGAAAGCACATAGACCGATAGGCCTTCTGCCTATACTGGGAAAAATATACGAAAAGATGCTGGTGGCCCGACTCAGGTTCTACATCCTGCCGAGGATGAGTACTCGCCAGTATGGATTCATGCCACAGAGGAGTACCGAGGACTCCCTCTATGTCCTAATGCAGCACATCCGCAACAAACTAAAACAAAAAAGGATTGTTTCTTTAGTATCATTGGACATAGAGGGAGCCTTCGATAGCGCCTGGTGGCCGGCAATCAGGATCCGACTGGCTGAGGAAGAGTGTCCGGCGAACCTGAGAAGGGTCATAGACAGTTATCTAAGCGATAGGAAAGTCAGGGTCCGGTATGCCGGTGAAGAATTCACCAAGACCACCAGTAAGGGATGTGTGCAGGGCTCGATAGGGGGCCCCATTTTCTGGAATTTACTCCTGGACCCGCTCCTGAAGAGGTTGGAACAAATGGGATACCACGTGCAGGCGTTTGCGGACGACGTCGTGCTTGTCTTCGATGGTGAGACCGCAGTCGAGATTGAGGCAAGAGCCAATGCCGCCCTCGACCATGTTTGGGCGTGGGGTGCTCGAAATAAGCTCAAGTTCGCACCGCAGAAAACCAGCGCAATGACAATTACCAAGAAACTTAAATACGACACACCACGCCTGAGCATGGGAGGGGTCGACATGGCAATGGCCAGGGAGATCAAGCTGTTAGGGGTCACCATCGACGACAAGCTGACATTTAACACCCACATTTCCAACGTCTGCCGGAAGGCCATAGCTGTACACAAACAGCTTAGTAGGGCGGCAAAGGTGAGTTGGGGATTGAACCCGGAGGTCATCAAGACAATATATATAGCGGTAGTCGAGCCGATCATCTTGTATGCCGCCAGTGTATGGGCACCGGCGGCGAGCAAACTGGGAGTGGCCAAGCAGTTGGCCGCCGTGCAACGCGGTATTGCACAGAAAATGTGTAAAGCCTACCGTACTGTCTCCCTGAATTCCGCCATGCTGCTGGCTGGGATACTCCCCCTGGACCTCAGAGTTCGCGAGGTGGCTTCGCTCTACGAAGCCAAGAAGGGAGTCCCCCAGCCAGTGCTGAGGGATAGGGAGGTGGAACGGATGGCATCCGCACTGGAGACTCCACACCCTGCTCGGCGTATTGATCTGGAGTTCGCGAGCCTGGTGGACCGTGATCAGGTGGAGGCCAGCGCCAACCTGGAAGTAAGAATTTTTACAGATGGGAGTAAAATAGGGGGGCGCGTCGGTGCCGCCCTATCCATATGGAGGGGCGACGCCGAGGCGCGAACTGTCAGGTTGGCGCTGCCAGACTACTGCACGGTTTACCAGGCGGAGCTCCTGGCAATATGCCGAGCAACTAAGGAGATCCGGAAGCAATCGGCGGCCAGCTTCGGGGTCTACAGCGACTCCATGGCGGCTCTCCAGACAGTGAAAAATCACAGCTGCCTTCACCCCCTAGCGGTCGAAGCCAGGGATAACCTAACAGCCATATCCCACCAGAACAAGTTAGTTCACTTGTTCTGGATTAAGGCGCACGCAGGGTTTGAGGGCAACGAGAGGGCGGATCAGCTGGCAAAGGAAGCCGCCATGGATAGCAAGAGGAAGCCCGACTACGACTCGTGCCCGATCTCGTTCATCAAGCGACACATTCGTGTGCAGACGCTTGATGAATGGAATCGGAGGTACACCACGGGTCGGACGGCCTCAGTAACCAGGATGTTCTTCCCGGATGCAGTGGCGGCATACAGGATAATCGCCAAAATAGAAACCAATAAATTAACTACGCAGATCTTGACGGGGCACGGTGGGTTCTCTGAATACTTGAACCGATTCAAGTGTAAGGAGAGCCCATCGTGCATCTGTGACCCCGTGGCGGACGAATCAATACCCCACCTGCTGGTCGATTGTCCGGTGTTTGCGGCTGAGCGGTACAGGGTAGAAAAGGAAATTGACATAGAAATAAGCAAGGAAAATATAAAGATAATCA
The DNA here is from genome assembly GCA_030763345.1 of Mythimna separata. Taxonomy (NCBI): domain Eukaryota; kingdom Metazoa; phylum Arthropoda; class Insecta; order Lepidoptera; family Noctuidae; genus Mythimna; species Mythimna separata. The sequence continues at coordinate 11,900 of JAKKIA010000039.1, forward strand.
TGGAAAGCAAACACAGAAGTGTATTTTTAAATTACTGTGTTAAAATTTGTAAAATTGTTATTAATAGAAATAAGACAAGATAATACTATGCTTCACGTATATTGTATTATATAATAGTGTAAGCATAGAAATAAGAATAGATTAAGAAATTGTATATATAATAAGGAAAATAGCAGTAATTAATGTATTAAGAACTAGAATAAGAATAATAATAAGTTAGCAATAAGTAGAAAAGGTAATTGATTAAGGAAAACTAATGTCAACGGAAAAATTAAAAACCATTAAGACCAGTATTATTTTCCCCTGATAATAGATATAATAAAGAACAAATAAAGTAAAAGATAGACATAGTAAATAAGCATAGGGAAATGGGAGTCCCACCCATACGGAATGTAAGAGGACGAATGAAAGAAAGAAACAGTATGCAGGATGAAAGTGCGAGAAGCATAATTGATAGAACTGGAATGAAAGAGGATAGATTATTAAGGTCTCCGAGAGCTAAGTCGGAGGAGATAGTTCGAAATAAAAAAAAAAAAAAAAAAAAAAAAAAAAAAAAAAACCTAACCTAACCTAACCTAACCCGACTACTAAAATTGTTTTAAGATTTCTAGTTTTTAAGGTTTTATTGACATTTATTATTATTTGAAATTTTAATATCTTATTTGATTACATTTATTGTTTTATGACCTACTGATCCCCCCTTTACAGGGATTAGTTGTATTTTAAATTTAATTTGACGCCTTTCAGGTTTTTATTTGAGACCCTCTTTTGAGGAAATATATATTGACATACTGGTTCCCCCTTTACAGGGACCAGTACATTCGTTTTAGATATAATCATTTGAATATTTTATTCCATTTAATTATTTATTTTGATTTTGTCTCCACTCCTTCACCATGTTCCTCTCATGGACCCCGGCCAAGAAAGCCTCTGCTGGTCCTCATGTCTCTCCATCGACTGCGGCACTCTCCATCACCTCCGAGGGAAGCGTTTCCCCTCCCAGTGCTTCAACTCAAGCCTCCAACGTGAGGCGAAGCATTGGAGAGTGGGAAAATGGGAAGATGGCGGAATCTCAGCCCCTCCCGCCGGCGGCCGCGAAATCACCCAAGAAGGTGGCCCCCATAGCGACGGCCTCTCAGAGGTCGCGGCGCGCTGCATCCCAGGCAGATAGCAGGGCTGTAGCTCGCCGGGCTTCCACCGAGGCCACAGGTGCGTCACCGGGGACGAGCCAGCACCAGCTGAACAAACCCATCGATCGGGTGACCGAGGCTCGCAACTGCCTTCTGCGCGCGAAGTCGCAGCTTAGCGATTCGCGAAATCTGAGGGCAGACCTGAAAGTCGGGATCACCCAATCGGTGGAACGGTTGTATCAGCTGGTGAAAGAAGAGGCGGCGGCTGCAGTAAAGGCAAAAGGGGCTGAGACGAAAGGGATGGAGGCCATTATGGCAGCACCTCCGCCAGTAGCGCCCAGGAGCTTCCCGGAGGTTGACTCGCTGCTCGTTTCATTAGCGGAGCATAGCGCGCTAGTGAAGGAGAGCAGCGAGAAGATGAAGAGGCTCCAGGAGGCGATGGACAGGCAGAGGGACCAGCTGGAGAAGACGGTCACCTATGCGAGTGTAGCGGCGGGTCCACCGAAAAGACAGACCCCAGGAAGGACCGCGCTGCACTCGATGGTGGTGACGTCCACGGATGCGGGGGACAGTGGAGAGGTTGTCATAAATAAGATTAGAGAGGCTGTCAAAGCCAAGGATGGGGGAGTGGAAATAGAAAGCGTACGAAGGGCTAAGGACCGAAAAGTTATAATGGGTTGTAGGTCGAAGGAAGAAAGAGATCGGGTGCGAGAAAGATTGGAGAAAGCGGGAGGAAACCACCTCGTTGTCGAGGAGGTGAAGAACAAGGACCCGTTGCTGGTCTTCCGGGGCGTCCTCCGGATTCACTCCGACGAGGAATTGCTGGGGGCGCTACGGAATCAGAACCGGGATGTGTTTCGCGGCCTCGACATCGGGGAGGACCGACTCGCTATAAAATATAAAAAGAATTCCAGAAACCCTCAGACCCACAACGTGGTAGTCAGTACGTCCCCGACTATTTACAACAGGATGCTCGATAAGGGAAGAGCGCGTATCGATCTTCAGACCGTCTTCGTTGACGACCAGTCGCCACTGGTGCAGTGCACGAGGTGCCTTGGGTACGGGCATAGTCGGCGACTCTGTAAAGAGCCGACCGACTTATGCAGCCATTGCAGAGGCCCTCACCTGCGTGCAGAGTGTGCCCAGTGGCTAAAGGCGGATTGCCCAGCATGCCACAACTGCGTCAAGGCGAAGATGGAGAAGACGGACCACAACGCGTTCAGCCCCGAGTGTCCTGTTCGAGTCAGGTGGGACAGACTGGCACGTGCATCCGTCGCCTATTGCTAAGGTGGTTCCAGTGGACACACTGCCGCACAAAATACTCCAGGTAAATCTTCAAAGAAAGAAACTGGCGACCCATGAGCTTATGATCGAGGCCGAGAAGCGCAAAGCCACCGCAGCGCTGATCCAGGAGCCCTATGTGGGCAACGCTAAAAGGATGAGCGGGACCAGAGGCGTCCGAATCTTCCAGAGCACCAGCCAAGGAGAAGGGACTGTCAAAGCGGCAATAGCCGTTTTTGACCCAAAATTGACCGTGAGACAGTACCCAGAACTCACCACGAACAACATCGTCGTGGTGGGGATCCAAACTGGTGCCTGGAAATTAACTCTGGTCTCGTTCTACTTTGAGCCAGACCAGCCCTTGGGGCCATACCTGGACAGCCTTAGGAAGGTGGAAAGCGAGATCGGCCCGCATAAGCTCATTATGGGAGGAGACACCAATGCCTGGAGTGTTTGGTGGGGCAGTAGTGAAACCAATAGCAGAGGCGACGAGATGCTGGGGGCTCTCGACCAGCTTGGACTGCAAATACTCAACAAAGGGGAAACTCCAACCTTCGACGTAGTTCGTGGTAACAGGCGTTACACGAGCTGCGTCGACGTCACAGCCTGCACAGCGGACATGCTGACGGTGACCGATGGCTGGCGGGTCGTCGATGACCTGACGGGGTCGGACCACAACGGCATAGAGTTCTTTATAAACCTCGAGAAGTCTTCGGGTATCACGGTGCACCGGACTACCAGGTCCTACAACACTAAGAAAGCGAATTGGGGCCAGTTTCGTAAGAAACTGCGCCAAATTATGCTGAACAACAATTTGACCATAAGTCTGCTCGACGAAGTCGACAGCGTGCACAAGTTGGACCTGGTAGTCGAGGGACTTACGACGGCGGTACAAGACGCCTGTACCAAAGTGATACCCAGAAAGAAGACGGTCGAGAAGTTAACCGTGCCGTGGTGGTCTGATGAACTCGCCAGCCTGAAGAGGCAGGTGGTCACCAAAAAGCGGAGGATCCGATGTGCAGCGCCGATCCGTAGACCAAAGGTTGTTGAGGAGTACCTGAAACAGAAAGTTGAGTATGAACAGGCAGTAGTCAAAGCTCAGGTCGAGAGCTGGAAGGGTTTCTGTGAGAAACAAGACAGAGAAGGCCTGTGGGAGGGGATATACAGGGTGATCCGTCAAACGGAAAAACGAGAGGAGGACATACCGATGGTGAGGGATGGAAAGACATTAGACCCCGAAGAGTCAGCCAGGTTTCTAGCCCAGAGTTTCTACCCAGAGGACCGTCCGGAGGGGGACAACGAGGAGCACAAAAAGGTGCGGCAACGAGCGGAAGAGGTGAACGGGGGTAACCAAGGTGAACCCTGGGACCCTCCGTTCACTCTCGACGAGCTGAAGCGAGCAGTCTCCTCGTTTAACCCCAAAAAAGCCCCTGGTTTCGACGGTCTGACGGCAGATATATGGGACCACGCGATTCATCAAGACCCAGATGTATATCTGCGCTTGATGAACAAGTGCCTGGCGCATGGACACTTTCCGCGGTCCTGGAAAGAAGCAACAGTCGTTGTGCTCCGCAAGCCCGCTAAAGAAGACTACACCACTCCGAAATCATACAGGCCGATTGGGCTTTTGCCTGTACTCGGCAAGATCTATGAGAAGCTGCTCGTGGCCCGACTCAAGTTCCATCTGTTGCCCAGGATGAGTACTCGCCAGTACGGCTTCATGCCCCAGCGAAGCACCGAGGACTCCCTCTATACACTCATGGGGCGCATTCGTGGCAGACTCAATGCAAAGAGGCTTGTCACGATTGTGTCCCTGGATATAGAGGGAGCCTTCGACAACGCTTGGTGGCCTGCCATACGAGTGCGTCTGGCTGAGGAAAACTGTCCTGGGAACTTGAGACGGGTCATGGACAGCTACTTGACCGAGAGAGTGGTGCGAGTCCGATACGCGGGAGCGGAGTACAAATCCAGGACCGAGAAGGGATGCGTCCAGGGGTCAATCAGTGGTCCCATATTATGGAACCTGGTGCTGGATCCACTACTTAAAGAGCTGGAACGTAGAGGGGTCTATTGTCAGGCGTTTGCGGACGACGTCGTCCTTGTGTTCGATGGGGAGACGGCACTTGAGGTCCAGAGGGATGCCAATGTCGCCCTTGAGTACGTGCGCACATGGGGTGTCTCAAACAAGCTTAAGTTTGCGCCGCATAAAACAAAGGCCATGCTGATAACGCGCAAACTTAAGCACGACACCCCATGTCTCAGAATGGGCGGGGTAGACATTGGCATGTCTCAGGAGATCAAATTGCTAGGTCTCACCATCGACCACAAGTTGACTTTTAACACCCACGTCGCAAACGTCTGCTCCCGAGCCATCGGTATTTACAAACAGCTGTCGAGGGCCGCAAGGGTCAGTTGGGGTCTGCACCCTGAGGTCATCCGCTGTATTTATACAGCAGCAGTCGAACCCATTGTCTTGTACGAAGCGAGTGCGTGGTCGCCGGCCGCAACCAAAATTGGAGTCCAGAAGAAGTTGAACGCCGTCCAGAGGAGCTTCGCACAGAAGCTGTGCCGAGCCTATCGCACGGTCTCCTTACACTCAGCACTGGTGCTGGCTGGAGTGCTCCCTCTTGATCTCCGAATTCGGGAGGCTGCCTCACTGTATGAGGCCAAGAGGGGGTTACCCCATCCAGCGCTGGGGGACAGGGAGATCGAGCGAGTGGCATCGGCACTAGAAATCCCACATCCAGCCGAGCAGAGGGCCATTGAACTGCAACGCCTGGTAGACGAGGAACATTATAACGAGCACCGCAATTACGCGGTGCGAATCTTTACGGATGGCAGCAAAATTGAGGGCAAGGTCGGGGCCGCACTGTCCGTGTGGACCGATCAGGCCGAAGCCAAAGCCCTCAAGCTAGCGCTGCCGTCATATAGCACCGTCTACCAGGCCGAGCTTCTCGCCCTCTGCGAAGCAATGAAAGAAGTCCTCAGAAGGACCGAGACGGCGTTCGCCATCTACAGTGACTCCATGGCAGCCCTCCAGACAGTCGCGAACCCCGAAGCCCTTCACGTCCTCGCAGTAGAAACGAGGGACGCCATCCGCCGCAGCAATATCCAGAACAAGAGCGTCTCCTTGTTCTGGATAAAAGCTCACGCGGGGCTGGAGGGCAACGAGAGAGCCGACTCGCTCGCAAAGGAGGCTGCCCAAAGGTGCAAGCGGCAACCCCACTACGATAAGTGCCCGGTTTCATTCGTCAAGCGTATGATCCGTATGGATACACTGAGCGAATGGAACCGGAGGTATCGTACTGGGGAAACGGCGGCCACGACGAAGTTATTCTTCCCATGCGCGGTCGCTGCGTACAAGACAGTGCGGAAGATCGGGATGACCCAAGAGCTGACCCAGGCCCTAACAGGGCACGGTGGGTTCTCCGAATACCTGACTCGCTTCAAGTGTAAGGAGAATCCAGCGTGCGCCTGCGACCCCGATAAGCAGGAGACAATCCTCCATCTCCTGACGGAGTGCCCTGTGTATTCTTCCCACAGGCATGATATTGAAATGAGGATTGATATGGAAGTGAAGAAGGAGAATCTGAGACTTTTGATTGCAGACAGAAGGAACAAAAGTAGGTTCCTAGACTTTATAGTTTTTATTGTACGATCCGTCAATAGACGTAATAAGTAGCTGACGAACACATGCATAGTGTGCATCTAGATATAGAGAAATTTTAACCTATTTATTATTATTTATTCAAAATTGCCACAATATTGAAATGTTTTACCTAATACTGACATTGAGAAATGACACTATCTGAGTTGATTATTATATAATTTTATTTATTCTTTTATTACTCTATATAAATTTTTAACTGTACTGCAATCGACCTACAGCCCAAGAAAAGACTCTGCGAAACCTATAGGCAGGGGGCCCTTCGCATGGCAGGAGTGGGTTTTTAGCCGGTAAGAGTCCGGCACTACCCAGACTGCCCTACCAGTGGGGCAGTCTGGGTGTCCATGAGGATTTTCCCACTCCTGCCACAAAAAAAAAAAAAAAAAAACCTAACCTAACCTAACCTAACCTAACCTAACCTAACCTAACCTAACCTAACCTAACCTAACCTAACCTAACCTAACCTAACCTACCTACCTACCTACCTACCTACCTACCTACCTACCTACCTACCTACCTACCTACCTACCTACCTACCTACCTACCTACCTACCTACCTACCTACCTACCTACCAAGTAATCTCATTCTTTTTTGTCACATCCTATTTGTTTCCTTAATTTAAACTTTGCATAATGACTTTTTAAATGTACGTATACCTTTCCTACAAAAAATAATGAGCTAAATAAATAGCTGGACAAACAAATACATAACAAGTGTATGAAGTTAGCTTTCGTGGAAAATTGAGCTGGTCAATACAACAAACTCACCTCCATTTTCCTGAGATCGCGCCGGTTCACATTGTCCACTGTCCAGTTGTGCAGACACTAGAGATACAAATTCACACCAATTTTCCATCACAATAACCACTAGAAAACAATAGTCGAATAATTTACACTGTTATGGCGTCACTAAACTTCACTGTAGTTACTCAGATACCCGCGAAACGAGACACAATAGTAAAACAATAACAGCGCGGTCTCATTGGACCGGTCGGGGATTCAAACGTTAAGACATCCCGCCAAGAAATCCTTGTCTTGTCACTTTGTCAGTTTGACAGAACCAACGAACACTGACACACTAGGGATGCACGAATTATGAATATATAAAAAACAAGTTAACTATTCGATACTTTCCCTCTGATTAGAAGAACTTTTTGCGTAGATATTTTGAAACTAAATTGTTACAAGTACATGTCGGCGCTTGATCGCCATCGAGGTTGACGTCACACAAAATACACAGACACAGTAATATAGAACGACAGCAAAAGTGAGTGATAATAAAGAAATACCTTACATCAGTTCTGGTTTATTCCACGGGCGGCGAAAGAGTGTTTTTTATATTTGAATTACATCGGTTTTTATACCCAGCAAATAAGAGAATTTAGGCGGGAAAACATTACACTAAATAAGTTTCACTATGAGGGTAGAAAAATACTTAAAATAAATAAATTAGAACGGAAGTTGTCACAGTAGAATTCACTGTGACAATTCTATTAACGAGAGATTCTAATGGAAAATACTATTTAAATATGAGCAGAATTAATCATTTAAAAGGAAGTTGTTTCATATTAATTTCAACAAGATTTTGCAATATTTAAAAGAATTCGAAAGGAAGTTGTCAAATTAAATCCTCATATTAATTCAAGAGGGTATTTGCAACATTTACAAAAGAATTGGAAGGTAGTTATTAAATTCTCATATTAAGTCAAGAAGGTATTGCAATATTTACAAAAGAAATCGAAAGGTAGTTTGGTTTTGCGCCCACATACACGTAGTATCGGTCGAATACTACTGTATTAAATTGTTACTCCATGTAGTGATGGAACTTTAATCATTGGTCTCATTTGTCAAGACTCGTAGCGTTGGGAAAGCTTTCTTGCCATCACAAAATGCAAAAGCAGACAAATTAAAAAACATTGAAAGATATCACAATGTCGGACATTGGATCTTGAGAAGAAACCGCCAATGAAAATTTCGATTTCAGTTTACATCACAAGTAGTTCGCTGTTGCGTAGACCGAAGTGGTAACGCGCTGACACGCTTTGTGCTTTATAATCTACCCTAAACACACAATAGTAAGACAATAACAACGCGGTCGCTCGGGGAATCTTTATTTAGGAGGTTTTCAACCCTCCCAGGATTTTAGACATTTCATTTTATTTAATCTTTATTTTAAATGGTTTCTTTGTAACATTTAGGTATAATATTGTTTGAATCCCCAACCGGTCCTATGAGACCGCGCTGTTATTGTTTTATATACACATTACTATTGTGTCTCGTTTCGCGGGTATCTGAGTAACTACATCGTACGATAAAAGTAAGAATCGCTACTTAGCAGTTTATACTAGGGGTTGCAAACCGGGATACCGAATTTCGAAAATACCGGAATATCGGGCCAAATTTAGGTCTACTTAAACCGGTATTCATTTCACAAAAAACGGGATATTCGATATTTTTGGTTTTAGTAAAATAAGAAAAAAATTCGCGCCATTTAATTCCTTTTAAACCCATTTAAACCAAAAAATTGATGGAGATTTAATAATATTTTGATTACCTCTTTATAGCTCGTACCGTGTTACCCCAGTTAATGGGTTGTGGAGGTCTGGTAGGCAGCCGCTCCTCGTAAAATATTGGTATTCAGCTAAATCCGGCTTGACTGGAAGCCGACCCCAATATAGTTGGGAAAAGGCTACGTAGATGATGTCCTCTTTATAGCTCAATTTGATTTGGACTGAATTTAATTTAAGCATTTTTATTATTTTGTTAATAATTTGAATATTATTTGATGATTAGTAAACCATATTAAAAGTTATTTTTATGTTCTACGAGAATTTATTAATTTTATGTTTTATGAGAATTTATTAGAAGTGTATTTTTTTGTTTCGTTATGCATAATTATGTTGAGACTGTTATGAGATGTTTATGTTTGATAGACATTTTATTTTTAGAACTGATTCCTACTTCCTAGTCAAACACTAGATTTAATTATAGTATTTGAACTAGTTAAACTAGTGCATTTAATATTAGTAAATTATTACTCCTAACTGATTGATTGATTACCAATATCAAATAACAAACCTTGTGTCAATGAAAATTTTGTTTCATTGAGAAGATAAATTAATTTAGGTACGTACTTATTCGTCCAGAAACTAACTTTATTATATTAAATTTGCTAACTTAAGCTTATATCCCGGAAATATCGAAAATACTGGATTATCGGTATTGGTCTTGAGCCAATACCGAAAATACCGGTTTTGCTTAAATGATTTGGTATTGCGACCCCTAGTTGATACGAACAAGTATCGATACTTTACAGTCTGTTTCAACTAAAAGTGGAGTTTAGGAGATTTTAAGATTTTCTCAGTGGTCCATCCCTATCAGTAGCAGGTATTTTTTTACTTTGCCCAATCTGAGAATGCTAAGGTCTAGATCATACTGCCACATCATAAAGCACTCTTTTTGAGTTCCATTAGAAAACACAATCATATAAGTACCTACACGAAATCTGATAACAGATGTACAAAGAACACCTTGAGGTGGATCTATCACATTTCCCTATGTCAATGCAATGACTACTATGTCGTCGGCAAAGCGAAAGTGAGTGATGTGATGAGTGATGCACTCGCCGTTGACATGAATTTATTTTTACTTTAGTAGGTACCTACAGCTTGACCAAAATTCTAGAAATGGGACTAATTTTTTGTCTGTTGGCAACATTCCCAAAATAATGACGTTCACAGTACGGCCGCCGTTACCATAAATTGGCGAGTCTGAAGTTAGACTCTGCAAATTTTGGCGCTTGAAATATCGTACAAAAATAAAGGACTAAAAAAATATTTTGCAGTTGTTATTACTGTTAAAAACTGTTATTGGTATTTATTTTTTTAAAATCTTTATTATATGGAACTGAAAATAAAAAAATCATCAAATCCATACCAGTGGGGTATTTATGGATAGATCTTTAAAAATTGTGTTGAGGTTTTTGATATATTTTTTTTCTAAACTGAATAGTTTGAGCGAGAGACACTTCCAAAGTGGTAAAATGTAACCCTGTAACTTCTAAAATAAGTGAATGATAAAATAAAATGTAGATTATGTGACTAGGGAATAAAGCAGTGACTTTAAGGCGAGGGCGGCATGTTGAAATCCGAACAAAACGATGGTTGCTAAGTTTTAATCCCGAACGTTAAAAACCTTAGATACTTACATATTTATTTATTTATCTAAACTTCATGTACAGTGGTGGTACATAGGCGGACTTAATGCATCAAGGCATTCTCTACCAGTCAACCTTCGGGTTAAAAAGACAACACTGTGGTAGGTCTGCACAATAAAGAATTTTCAAGGCTAGAGTGAATAGGCTCTTAACCTATCTACCCGCGAAACGAGACACAATAGTAAGACAATAACAGCGCGGTCGCATGAGTCCGGTCGGGGATTCATGAATTAATAAGCTAGTGCGCCTCACTATCAACGATTGCATCACTGCTTACCATCAGGTGGGATCGCAGTCAAGCACTAGTTTATTATATTATTTAATTCTTCAGGGTCGGATCTTCCTAAAAGCTAATTGGGCTGCACCCCGGGCCCCGAGGTTACAAGGGGCCTCTAGACCCCGCTAAAAATAATGGCGATAATTTGAATTTAAAATGAATCTAAAATTAAAAAAAGAACTAAGTACCATAAGGTTGGCAATAATTGCAACCCTGAGATCAATCAACCAATGTAATCATTGGTGAATTCTCAGTATACGGCGCAGAAAGATTTACAAAATACATGTTAAACGTTGCGTTAGCTAAGCTGATTATGGATTTAAATAAAAGGCCAAAGCCAAGTCTATCAAATTTTTAAAGGATTTGCAAGACATAATATCGAAAACATAGATGTGGAAAGTGCACGTCATATTTTATTGATTACTATCAAGATGACGTAGACGAGTATTTAGTAAATGAATGCATTCAATTAAAATTGTACTTACTCCAGTCTAAGCCAGAGTCTTACCCCTCTTGCAGTGACATTTTTATGCTCATTTATGAAAATAAACTTGTTGACGTGTTCCCTAACTGCTATATCATTTTAAAGATTTTTTTAACTTTGCCAACCACTAGCTTTTTTTTAGGAAGGGGAATCATCAGAAATTCAGAATGCCCAACAGCCAGGGAGAAGTCTCCCTGGCTGTTGAGCAGAGCGGGAGGGCGTGTCAGACTCTTACTGACTAACCCCACCCCGTTCCTTCGTTGCCTTTGATCTGGCCTTTCGGAATTTCCGTGTTCCCCAGAGGCTTCAGCCCTACCGGGCCCCTACAGTTTGCTGACATCTCCTTGAGGTGCGCACCGTAAGGTAAACCATTTTCCTTCAGATCGAAGGCAACGAAGGAACTGAGTGGGGTTTAGTCAGTAAGAGTCTGACATGCTGTAGTGTTTGTAGAATTATATAGTTCTGTCGTCTCATGCGTACACGCCGCGCGCTATAGTATAGTGGGGGAGCGGGGCATACTCCCCCTCCCTCACTCACTTTGCTTGGAACTACGGAGCTAGACGGACGCGCGTGCGGCGAGTAAGGCAGTGAGCCGATATCAGTTAAGTGCACGAACAGTACATTTTGGCGACGAGTATTGTAAGTACTGTGTTTTTTTTTTCTGATCGAAAAATGCGAAATTGTCAACGTTTATTTTTCTAGTAAGGAAAAGTTGGAAAGGAAACCTAATATTAGTGTGCAAGTTCATAATAATTTAATCTTGGTTATTTACTGCAACAAAACTTTGCTTTGTTGTTGTGGATAATTAACTTTGCGCGAAAAAGGACATGAGTTAAATATTTATAACACACGTTGATGATAATGCATAGCTTGGTCATTTTTATTTATATAAACGTGGGTAGTATCATATAGTTTTAAACATTTTATTTTATCGTGTGATAAGATCATGTTAAAACGTAAAAGGAAGGTGTTACGTAACTATGTAAACAATACTATCTAGCGTCTACATTTTGTAGTATATATAAACATTATTCGAATTACATTTTAACAAATCGTGAATGATAATGAATGGTAGCAAACACCAACAAAAATGGTAGTTGTGTATAATGCAGGTATACCAATAATAAACATAAAGTTAATTAGGATATTATAAATCTGTAGTTATTCTACCTATCCACTATTCTATCGGGTTCGAGCCCCGATTAAATCTGCGGATTTCTGGTTTATATAACAATTTCACAGCTTATATTATTGCATTATGTTTCCATTGTGGGTATTTATTATTTGAAATATGTTTATCGTAATTAGTTAAATACAGAGTATCTATTGTCTGTTGCTTAAAACTTGAAAAGATGATTGTTTTATTGTAGAACAAAACGGTTGACGTCGTATTGTTTACATATTTTGAGCAATAAGATATTGATTAATGGGTTAAATTATTCTATTAATTACGGTTACATTGCGTACATAGGGAAGTTAGTCAGAACGGATGATGACCGTTCATGACTAGAAATGTTATGATCAGTAATGATTGAAGCTTTCGTAAAGGTTAGTCAGAACGGATGACGCCCGTTCATGATTAGGTAGAAGTATTATGATGAATTATGTCGGTCAGAACGGATGATGCCGGTTCATGACTAGAAGTATTAAGATGAGTAATGATGGAAGCTTTCTTAAAAGGTGATCAGAACGGGTGATGCCCTTTCATGATTAAAAGTATTATGATGATTGTTGTTGGTCAGAACGGATGATGCCCGTTCATGACCAGAAGTATTATGATAATTGATGCCCTTTCATGATTAAAAGTATTATGATGGATGTTGTTGGTCAGAACGGATGATGCCCGTTCATGACCAGAAGTATTATATATAATTGATGATGGAAGCTTTCTTAAATGTGTTTTCCGAAGCCATAGAACGGATAGTGTCCGTTTTGAGACCCATTTCGTTATTTACAGGTAACAATGGCAAACCTAACTTTAGAAAAATTTGAATGCGAGGGTGAAGTGACATCGGTGTGCGTAAGATGGGAACGATGGAAAAGAAGCTTGTACGTATACCTAGAAGCTGCAAATGTTACTACACCAAGTCAGAAGCGAGCAAGTCTTTTACATTGGGGTGGGTCAGAATTACAAGAAATATTTTATAACATTCCTGACGAAGCCACAACGAATACCTCAGAGGAAGCTTCAGCTTCCTCTGAGGGATCTGTTTCAACAGATGTTTTTAAAATGGCAATTAAGAAACTGGATGAGTATTTTGCACCCAAACAAAGTAAAAGATTTGAAAGGCACGTGTTTAGATTAATAAAGCAAGAAGAAAACGAGAAATTTGAAAAATTTGTTGTCCGGTTGCGGCAACAAGCTGCTAAATGCCAATTCGTTGATGTAGACGACCAGCTCCTGGATCAGATTACTGACAGATGCAGTTCAGAAGAGTTAAGGAAGAAAATCTTAAAAAATGGAGATAAAATGACTCTTGAAGATGTTATAGCTGAAGCAAATGCGTTAGAAGTAATAAACAGACAATTAGAAGATTTTAGTCAAAAACAGAAAAGGAATCAAGACGTAAATCAAGTAAAAGATAACAGTAACAATAAAAATCAAAGAGGAAAAAGAGAATGTTTTCGATGTGGCGGGTGGAATCACTTAGCATACGACGAGAAATGCCCAGCAAGGGGAAGGAAGTGCACAAAATGCGGAAGAATCGGGCATTTCAAACTGCAGTGCAAGACAAACCCGCTAAAGAGGAAACCAGAAGAAGACGCAAAACAAACACGCAATAAAGATACAAAGAAATTCAAGAGACCGAGAAAAGATACTAACAACATAGACGAACAAAAAAATAGTAATTCAGATGAAGAAATTGATTATGTGTTTAATATGAACAACGATGATATTGTAATCTGTAAAATAGGAGGCGTGGAAGTCGACATGCTGATTGATTCCGGCTGCAAGTACAATTTGATTACAAGTAAATCTTGGAGTGTTATGAAGAGAAATAAGATAAAAGTAATGGAACAAACGCAAAATCCAAGAAAAAAATTTTATGCATATGGATCCGATTCTCCTCTAAAGTTGTTAGGAGCTTTTAAATCTTCAATAGAACTTGCAGGAAAAACTCAGCATTCAATTTTCTACGTAGTTGAAAATGGCACTAGAAATTTATTAGGAAAAGAGACAGCCTTAGCATTAGGAGTATTAAGGATTGGGGTAGCAGTAAATGAGATACGAAGTAAAGTATTTCCAAAATTCAAAAATGTTCTAATACATATTCCAATAGATGATAAAGTAAAACCGATTGCACAGCCTTATAGACGTATACCAATCCCTTTAGAAGGCAAAGTTAATGCTAAAATAAATGAACTTCTTGAAAAAGACATAATTGAAAAAGTTGATGGCCCTTCAGAATGGATATCACCTATAGTTCCCATATTAAAAGAGAACGGAGATATCCGCCTATGTATAGATATGCGACGAGCAAATTCAGCAATAAAACGCGAAAACCACCCGTTACCGACCATGGATCAGTTGCTACCGAAGATAAGAAATGCGGTCATTTTCAGTAAATTGGATATTTGTGATGCTTTCCACCAATTGGAACTTCACCCAGATTCCAGATCCATCACAACATTCATCTCAGCCAAAGGTCTTTACCGGTATAAAAGGATGATGTTCGGTATTTCTTGTGCTCCGGAAATATTTCAGAAAACTCTTGAGCGTATTCTCTTACCTTGTAAAGGGGTTATTAACTTCATTGACGACATCTTGGTATATGGGAAAAATCGAACAGAACATGATGCCAGACTTGAAAAAGTCACTGAAGTGTTAGAAGCCAATAATATTATATTAAGGCATGAAAAATGTATTCTTAGTACAAACGAAGTAGAATTCTTAGGCCACAAACTTTCTAAACAGGGTATAAGACCATTAGATAAATACTTAAGTACAATTGAAAAATTTAGGGCTCCTACAACTGTTTCTGAATTACAAAGCTTTATGGGCTTGATAAATTACGTGGGCAAATGGATTCCCAACTTAGCTACAAAAACAGAACCTCTTAAACAATTGCTTCGCAATAAATTTGGTAGAAACGCTGATATACGTGAGTTGTGGGGAGAGAGTCAGCAAGCTTCTTTTAACTCTTTAAAAGTAGACCTGGCTGACATATCTGACTTGGGCTATTATAATGTACAAGATAGAACACTTGTATTTGCCGATGCAAGTCCGGTTGCTATAGGTGCTGTTCTAGTACAGGTAAATGATTCTGGACCACGTGTTATTGCATTTGGAAATAAAACCCTTACCGATTGCGAACGCCGCTATTGTCAAACTGAAAAAGAGGCATTAGCACTGGTATGGGCGGTAGAACACTTCCACATGTTCCTTTACGGAAAAGAATTCGACTTGGTGACTGATCACAAGCCTCTGGAAGTGATATTTAGTCCAAAGTCAAAACCATGTGCGAGAATCGAAAGATGGATGCTCCGGTTACAATCATACCAGTATAAAGTTATTTATCGCCCGGGAAAAAACAACATTGCTGATCCACTTTCTAGACTATGTAAACTAACCCCGGAAAATAGTGCCCCAAATGTCGATTATGTACAAAACATAATCGAGTATGTTAGACCCATAGCGGTATCATTGAGCGATATTGAACGTTGTTCTAATGAAGACCTAGAAATTCAAAAAGTTAAAGAAGGTGTTAATGAGCGTAAGTGGGATGCAGCTGTAAAATGTTACAAGCTGATTGAAAATGAACTCTGCTTTCACGAAGGAATTCTACTCAGAGGTACTAAAATCGTTATACCAAAAGTATTGCGGAACAGGGTACTATCAGCGGCGCATGAAGGACACCCAGGTATCGTGGCAATGAAAGCGAGACTCAGAACAAAAGTGTGGTGGCCTAGATACGACCAAGATGTGGAGAGGATGGTTAAATCATGTAAAGGATGCACACTCGTGTCTGTGCCTAATGCACCACACCCTTTGAAAAGAAGAGAATTGCCATCACACCCATGGGTTGATATTGCAATCGACCTTTTAGGACCATTACCATCCAACGATTATCTTTTGGTAGTAGTCGATTATTACTCTAGATATCAAGAAATAAAGATTTGTCGAGATATATCTAGTAAGGAAATGATAAAACTCCTAAGGGAAGTTTTCAGTAGGCTCGGTTATCCAGTTTCGTTAATGGCTGATAACGGAAAACAGTTTGTTAGCGAACAATTTAAGTCATTTTGTAAGGAAAATGACATAAAATTATATCACTCTGTTCCGTACTGGCCGCAACAAAACGGAGAAGTCGAGCGCCAGAACAGAAGTATACTGAAACGACTACGAATATGCCAGGCTGAAAATAAAGTTCACTGGAGAGAATCGTTAGTGGATTATCTGACTATGTACAACAATACCCCCCATACAGTCACTGGAAAAACACCAGCAGAGTTGTTCTTCCAGAGGAAAATCAGGGATAAAATACCTATGATCGATGACGTTGAGCATAGGAATGATGACATGGACTTACGAGACAAGGACAGAGAACAGAAGGAAAGAGGGAGAGAGTATGCGGACAGAAGAAGGAAAGCACAAGATATTGACCTAGAACCTGGAGAGAAAGTATATATCAAAGATATGAACAAAGCAAATAAACTTAGTACAAATTATGAACCAACACAATATACAGTTAAATCACGAATGGGAGGCGATGTAGAGGTAGAAAACGACGAAACAGGACAACGTTTGAGACGAAATATAGTACACCTAAAAAAGGTAGAGGGAGAATGGAAAGTTATAAGAGAGGACGAAACAGAAGGTCCAGAAAGAGAAGAAAAGCACTAGAAGAATTACAGTTTAAGAAGTAATAAATTACAAGCAAAGAACTGGCTAACGAAGAATAAATTATTATAATAGATGAAAATCTGATGTTTTGATTTAGGTTATGCTTAAAATTAAGAACTAGGAAGCATGGTGTTAGTTATAGTTGATAAATTGTCATTAGAAAAGGAACAAGCGAAGCGTTATGAGGTTAAAAGCTAATAATAAAAGGTTAACTGGGAAGTGAAGGAAGTATTAAATTAGTTATTACGAAATGTTTCTTAAAACCAGAATATTGGAAAGATTATTGATGCTATTAATTTTATGCTGAATCGTAAACTTTAGTTGATCATGATAGTTGGTAAGTAAATAGAAAAGGTAATGGAGCATTAAAATAGTTTTAAACTAAAGAATACATTACCTTTGGGATGTCAATTAAAATGTAGAAGGTTGTTATGATGCTCTAATAAAGATGTTACTAAATATAATAAAAGTTATTATTATATCTAAAACTTTCATTAAAATAAGGAAGAGATGTAGTGTTTGTAGAATTATATAGTTCTGTCGTCTCATGCGTACACGCCGCGCGCTATAGTATAGTGGGGGAGCGGGGCATACTCCCCCTCCCTCACTCACTTTGCTTGGAACTACGGAGCTAGACGGACGCGCGTGCGGCGAGTAAGGCAGTGAGCCGATATCAGTTAAGTGCACGAACAGTACACATGCCCTCCCGCTCCCTCCGCCCAGCGGGAGAAGTCATTCTGATGATATCCCACTTGAACAAAAAAACCATAGCAATAAGGTCGCCTTTTATAAAACTAAAACTTGCGTAGATTTAAATTAAATGAACTAACTAGTTTCAGCCCAGGGCCTGCAGGGCCCCACAAATTCACGATCCGCCCCTGACCAAAATAAGACTTTAACTTAGTCTGCTCAAATGGGGTAAAGAAAAACAACAAACATGCTGGCGCTTAATAAAACAAATTTATTATATTTTATTTTTAATATGTATACCAATGTAAGTTTTGCAGTTGAATAATCGTTAATTAATAGTAGATTATGATACAAGTGTGTAATGTGGGAGATTACCGTCGAGGTGGTATTAAGAGCCGAGCCTTGGCGAGGCTCTTAAGAGAACCAAGAACGGTAATCTCTAATTACTCACATGTATCATACGACGTTTTTCAATACACTTGTGAAGAAAAACAATATAACTATCACCAAAATAGTACCATAAACTAGAAAAAAACATAACAACACAAATGTGTCATGGCGGTAAAAATTAAATGTTTTTTTTGTGCCTTATAGGTGAAGGCTAAGGTAATTTGATCATATTGCCTAGTTTTATATTATCCTGCGTCAATTTTTTTTACGATAAGTAATGTCTTTCGTTGTGACAATAGAATGCGGATGTAACAGTTTGTAATGATTGAATTAAATACTAGGTACAAAGTATTTAATGTTATTACATTAACACAGCCCCTTAACGTCATTCAAAAAAAAAACGTCTACAACCGCGCGCGCATCTTATAATGGCGGCCATAGACCACAAATAAAAAAAAAACAATTTTATTTTAAATATTGACTTATTTATTCAATATTATTTAAATAAACCGTTAAAATGGACCGTTATTGCATGAAAATAAGCAAGTAAGACACTAATTTATACTATTGAAAGCAATAAAGTACCTAATGAATTTTTATCCTGTTTAAACTCTTTTTGAGAAAAAAAAAAGGCTTAACAAAAAGGTTTTAATTACATTACAGCACTTGTGTATAATGGTAATCAAAATGTCACAGTTTGGTAACAGGCGCCTTTATATGCCTAAGTGCAGTGCGATAATAGTCACTTTCTGAGCAAGTGTATTGAAAAATATTTTTTAATACAGTTGCTCAAAAAGTGGCGTATTGCAGGGACGTTTAGCGTTCGGGAAGTGGGCTATTACACACTCGTGCTTTTTCTTTACCATTCCCGAACTCGTGCTTTTTCTTTCCCAACTGTCAAAATAATGTCCATTAAAAATAAAAAAATCAACCACGAAGTTTTATCTAAAAAAGTTTTTAGTGCAAATATTTTTAAAAAGAAGCTACTAATTTGTTTCAATATCAGATTTAATGATTTGATTCAATAAGTTAGGCTGGGGTTCATTTCATATCATTAAATTTCATATCAATAAAAAATGTACTGAAGACTTGGCTGTATGGGGCATAGTTCCCTTTGCCTACCCAGAATGGGTGAAAAAAACAAAAAAAAAACTGCTTATATTTTTTACGGTTGGCGCCATTTTGATTAGTCAGTTGAGTTTATTGTGTTTTTATTATTTTATTAAACTGCTTCATTTTTTCGCAACTGTATTAAAAATAGTCGTTCAGTACACGTGCGGAACCGTCATTGCAACTTGTTCCGACTGTCAACCCTCACCTTCGGCTGCGCCTCGGCTTGGGTTAACATTTGTCGAAACTCTTTGCAATGACAGGCTTTCCGCACTTGTAATGAAATATACTATTTTCTCGAAAACGACCTGTTATCGCACTGCGATTAAGTTCAAGATGCCATGTAGGTATATCAATCTCTTGTTTTTATTTTTCATACATCACAGGAGCTTTTTTTCTTTCTGATTTTGTCAAGGTCGACGGTGTTTTTTGTTTTTAAGAAATGGACATACCTATATTTTTACAGCTTTTTCTCCTCGGTTGCAATGACAAAGTTACTCCACTTCTATGTACTTTTCTCATAGAAGTGTTTGTATGTGACTCTAATTTTAATAAAGACATGTAGGTAGGTACCACTGGTACACAACATATTAAATAAAGTCTAACTGAAGTGTGTCATGAGAAACTCGAATCATTCTGCTACGCTTTTACTATGCTTTTATTTACATTTCATCTCTCAAACGTTAATTCATTTAATTGTAGGTACCTTTATTTAATACTTCATTTATAGCGTAAAAAACTTCGTAATAACCGGGTGTCCCACGATGTGTAGCTACATGAGAGACCGTGGGATACCAGGTACAAAGCGGTGAAAATTGACACGCAGCAAGTTGACATCGAAGCATGTGAGAGTTCAGGCGCGCTGGTCGTGCTGCGCCTGCAGCCGCAGCAGGCTGGCGTCGTGGCGCGCCTGCAGGCCGCGCGCGCACGCGCCGCTCAGCCAGCCCAGCGCGCTGCAGCGCGTGCTCCACTCCTGCCGCAGCTCCGCGCCCTGCGCCGCCGAGCCCCACACCACCGCCGACACTTCCAGCTCATCTGTCCAACATCCGACCAAACTTTGTGTTACATTCAAATCACAAGATGTCGTGAAACAAATCGATATGTAAACGTACCGCAGAGCTGCGGCCAGGGCAGCAGCGGCAGCGCGGAGCAGGCGCGGCGCCACAGCCGCACGGCGTGGCGGCGCGCGGCGTGCCCGTGCTGCGGCGTGCGCGCGTGCTCGTCGTGCGCCCGCACGCGCGCGCGCCCCGCGCACCGCGCGCCGCACGAGAACCCCACCGAGTAGCTCCACGTCGTGTAGTTGCTGTGGTCCGACTCCACCCACCACGCCGTCCTGCATCAACACGGACATTCCAGCATCAACTGTTCCTCTAGACATGCTACAAGTAGGAAGTGTCTACTTTCGAGTCCGTCAAGGAAGAAGGTCTTAAAAATAGTACTAACACGTCAGGCTGGTTGGAGAAGTCTGCGAGGTGGTGCGCCACGTCGGCGGGCGCGTGCGCGGGCAGGTGGTGCGCGGACGAGAGGCGCGCCGGCAGCGCGCGCAGCAGCAGCGCGCCCAGCGCCGCGGCCGCCAGCAGCGCTCGCACCGCGCCGCCCGCACGCCCCGCGCGCCGCCACCAGCGCGCGCCCATCTTCACTCACTGCCACTTCACTCAAACTGAACTCTGACTCGTGTATCACAATCCGAATAAATAGCGAGATAGAAGGAATTGTTCACCCGGCACCTGTACCAGCTCGTAACACAGTTGTAGGGGTGAAGTCGAGTTGGACCCGGCGCGTAGGGAAGTAGATCGTTGTCAGAAAAACGAGGTTAAAACAAAATAGAATACAGAATAAGTTTTTTGAAATGCAAAACCTTGCGGTGGAGCAGTGTGTAGAGCGGCGCCAGCGCATGTGGCGCGGAAGCTGCGCCGATAGTGGCGTCCGGCGCGCCCCGCACGCCGCTCACCACGCTGCTCGCTTCGCCACAGACGCGCCTCTATTTTCGTCCGGTAGTTAGTTTACACAACATAGAGCGTCGGCGGCGGCGCGCTGAAGCCGCTTCGTTACTCAGTACTCTGTGCTCCGCCCGAATGAGATCATCGTTGCAAGTAGTCAGTTGTGTGTTAGGTACTAGTTCATTACCCATACGCCCGGGGCCGCCTGTCGATACTGATAGAATTCAGTCATGTGTCGCTATCACAACCGGACAAGATAAAACGGATCTTGCGCTCTATTGTTTAGATATATTTCTATGTCGTTTCAATTGTCAAATGTTAACTGTATTTATTATATTTACAAGCTGTGCCCGCGACTTCGTTCGCGTGGATGTCGGAACTTAACAATGTATTTTTTAGTGCGGAGCGCTGTTGGAAGATACCGATACAAATAAGGTAAGGTGGGGTAAGACTATCAGCGGGGCAAGACTATCACTTTCAAATATCTCGAAAAGTACCGTCTTCTTTTTGAATTTACCATGTCGATAAAACAGTTTGCATGAAAAAGTTCTCGACTAAAAACACAGATGGCACGTCTGATCGTTAATGTCGATAACATAACAAAACGAAAATGTCAGTTGTGAAATAAATTTTCGCACGTGACAGAGCAGTTTTTTTTTTTTTTTTTTTTTTTTCTGGTAGGGGAATCATCAGAATGACTTCCCCCGCTCTTGGGCGGAGCGGGAGGGCGTGTCAGACTCTTACTGACTAAACCCCTACCCCGTTCCTTCGTTGCCTTCGTTCTGGGGGGGACTCGGTATCAACCGTTAGGAATACCACATGTTCCCCCCAGAGGCTTCGGCCCTACCGGGCCCCTACAGTTTGCTGACATCTCCTTGAGGCGCGCGTGGAACAGAACGCGCCGTTGACGACTGGGCTCGGTCCAGATTATTTCCAGACTGCCGGACAGCGAGCTACCCAGTGCTCGCCGTCCGCGAACCCGCGCCTACGGTGGTCGGAAATCGGGATCGGGATCTCGGCGGCGGCGGCGTGAGGACCGTTCCCTCACGCGCTCGCGGTCAGCAGCCTCCTTCACGAGCATTACTGCTTCGCAGAAGGAGGCGACCGCATGCCAACCCTCCTCGCTCCGGACCATGGCCTGAACCAGGGCCCGGCGCGAGAGGTCGCCGCTCCCGATAGTCTCCACGAGGACACGGCGGTGCTCCGCCCAAGCGGGGCACACTTCTACCGTGTGCTCCACCGTGTCCTCCGGGCGGTCCACACAGTGGCGACACCCGGGCGTCCTCTCCTGCTTGATTCGATGCAGGAACCTCCCGAACTTACCGTGTCCGGTGAGGACCTGCGTCACACGGAAAGAGAGGACGCCGTGACCTCTTTCCAACCACTCCTCAAAGAGGGGCCTAACCGCCTCAATGACGGCGTGCCCAGCACTGGGTTGCGACAGTCGCAGTCGCCATGCCACCCTAAGATCCCGCTGGAACTCTGTCCGCCATGCCGCGACTTGTCGCGGCAGCGGAGTTTCGCCCCGGCGTTGCATCTCCACGCGCAAATCGTGCATGCGTGCAAGGACTGTTGCCTCCAGATCCCACGGTGGCAGGCCAGCGAGGAGGCTCGCCGCTTCGCGGGAGATCGTGCGGTATCCCCGCACCATCCGGATGGCCATAACCCTCTGGCAAGCGTTCAGCTTGGCCGCCGGTCGCTTACCTAGCGACGGCGCCCAAACCGGCGCCCCGTAAAGGGCCATGGACCGAACGATCCCCGCGTAGAGCCTCCGGCAGGGGGCGTCTGGACCCCCTAGGTTGGGCAGGAGCCGCTTCAGAGCGGCCCCAGACCTGTCCAGTTTGGGGGCCAAACGTCGGAAATGCTCCTCGAAAGTCCACCGGCTGTCGAGGACGAGTCCCAGGTACTTCATCGCCGACCCGACGCCGATGTGGACCCCCCCTACCGTTATTTGGGAACCCGGAGGTGGCGCGTACCGAGGGCCATGAAAGCACATGGCCTCGGACTTGTGCAATGCCACCTTGAGTCCCAGTTGCTGGATCCTCTCCACGACTGTCGCAACCCCGCGTGTCGCTGTTTCGGCCGCCGCCTGGTACGACTCTCCCCGCGCCAGGACCAGCGTGTCGTCTGCGTAGCAGACCACGCTGACCCCGTCGGGGAGGTCGCCGCGCAGCACGTAGTCGTATCCGATGTTCCACAGGGGCGGTCCTAGTACCGATCCCTGCGGAACACCGCACGACATCTCTCGCCGTCTCCACTCTCCCTGGTGACCGGGATAGATGATGAACCTATCCGACAGGTAGGCCTCGATCACACGACGGAGGTAGGCGGGCACCTCGTGATACCGAAGTGCCGCCCCGATGCAACTCCAGGGCAGGGAGTTGAAGGCATTGGCGATGTCCAAAGACACCGCCAAGACGACCCTGCCCCGAGACACCGCATCCCCCGTCGTGAGAGCCCTCACGCGCATGATGGCGTCCACCGTGGAACGCCCCCTGCGAAAGCCGAACTGGCCGTCCGAAAGGTCCGGCCCCACCCGCGCAAGATGCCCGACGAGGCGGTCTGCAATTACTCTTTCAAAGAGTTTGCCCACCTCGTCGAGCAGCACAATGGGCCGGTACGCGGACGGAGAGTCCGCGGGGCGCCCCGGCTTCGCAATGAGGACCAGTTTCCCGGTCTTCCAGCGACGGGGAAACTGTCCTCTCTCCATGCATGCGCTAAAGAGCCCTCGCAATCGAGACCCGAGAGCCTCCATGGCCAGGACCCATACCCTGCCGTGCACGCCGTCGGGTCCTGGGGCGGTGTTCTTGAAACTGAGTCTTCGTACCACCGCCCTCATCTCTACCTCGGTCACCTCTGGAGCGTCGTCCTCGTCGTCGCTGGTGTGGTCCGCTACGGGTACCGCAGGTGGCGGAGCCATGAGCGGGGGAGAGTGTTCCCCTCGCTCAGGGAACAGATTGGCCACCACACCCTCCACAACCTGGGGCCGGAGACTCTGAGTCAGGGGGGGAGCCCATGGGCGGAGTTTGTCCCGCACCACCTGGTAAGGGCGTCCCCATGGGTCCCTGTTCAGAGTCCCCAGCCACACGTGACAGAGCAGTAAGAATTTCTTTGAATTTTGGTGAAAAAAAGCGTTAAATGGAGGAGTCATGAACATAAATAGCATCATATTAATATTGTCTTTTAAGTTATCGTACCATTTTAACATTATACATACGATTTCTTCTAATATTTTACAAAACCAAAACGTAACCTACAAATATCAAAGTGGGGGAAGACTATCAGTTCGCCCGGGGTAAGACAAACATTATGTTAGTCTTTCCCCTGGTCAGTTGTAATCAACATTTTCGTTTAGGATATTTTTCTTTAGTTAGGTACATGGTCGATTAACTGAAAACCAAATCGAAAAAACAGTTCATCCATTATTAAATATTTGGTGAATCGTCCAGTCGAAGTGGTGTTAGGCCATAAAAAGTTGTTTCGCCATAAATTCAATATATCGACGCCCCCAAGGAATAAACCTGTATTATACTCTTACTGACTTTTTACTGTTATACCATTTTCGGCATCTATGGGTCGGGATACACTTATGCAATTTTTTTCAATTTTTTTCTGCGGTTTTTTCCAGCGGTTTTCCTTATAACACTTTTGTTCTTTGGAAATTTTCCATTTCTTATTTACTAGAACAATCACGAAATACATTTTTACAAATTAAATTCCGTGGCTACATTTCGGTAAAGTAATATTACTGTTAAATATTTTTTTTTTAAATCCAGTTAACGCGATTACAGGTTTATTATCGTACATTTTGTGGTAGACATTTTCGGTAATGCACTGTTACAGTTATCATCCGGGACATAAATGTATACCTACTATACGTATTGGCGGTAACTTGCTCGCGCTCGGCGACTCAAGGACACGTTTCTGCATGTAACGCATATTACGCATACTATGCGGGTTCATGATAAGCACGTCTCAATACAGTATCTTCTATCAGAGCATCTGTCTGAGGCATATTCTGAATTAAATATTTCAAATTCATTCCAAACCAAACGACGTGGGCGAAAACCTAAGACAGATGCTCTGATAGAAGATACTGTATTGGGACGTGCTTATCATGAACCTCTTCCTATAAGCAAGGCGTTGCATACCGATTTATTGTCCTTGTGCAATAGTGGAGCGATTCCAAGGTATTACCATGCATTTTAGGAATCCTTAATTTTGGTAGAAAATAGTGATGATCGCGATGATACTGATGATGCCACTGATAATACCGATTAGTTATTAAGATTAGTGTTTTTACTTGGGTACTTTTGTTATACTTTTACTGATTATAATTTGTGATCTCTATGGGAACTTTGTTCCCAATAAACGTTATAATTTTAATAATTTTTGTGAGTTTTCTTTAATTATTCCCTCAAAAATACTAACAAAAAATTTATTTTACATAATCGTTTTCAATGATTACGATAATACGACTACCAATTTTTTTTTATAAAATACGGGTTACACTACTTTACCCTTTAATAGTTATTTAAAATTTTACCACAATAAGTCGGTAACTGAACATTACAATCTAACTTGCTCGCGCTCGGCGACTCAAGGACACGTTTCTGCATGTAACGCATATTACGCATACTATGCGGGTTCATGATAAGCACGTCTCAATACAGTATCTTCTATCAGAGCATCTGTCTTAGGTTTTCGCCCACGTCGTTTGGTTTGAAATGAATTTGAAATATTTAATTCAGAATATGCCTCATCAAAATCATATTTAAAGAAAACCTTGTCCTGTTGGGATGCTGATACATGAATTTCCATTACATCAGACCAACGTATCGTATTTCCATCTATATCGCGACGCCAATTCAAAGGGTTTACTAATTTTTTTATGTCTAATATATCTGTTTGCTCCAATTCTTTCATAGTATATTTTTCTCCCGAGACTTTGGAGTTCAGAATTATATTATATATTTGATCAGGTGTGTAAATAGACTTATTTCTCATATTCCTCTTAATACAGGCATGCATTGAGTCTCCCTCGTTCTGGCTATGTCCAGTCTCGAAAAATCTGTGCGTTATAGATAAATTTAAAGATTTTGCTGCATACACGTATAAAGTAAAAATGTACCTATTCTTATTTTGGCCATAACAACCATCCGAATAAAAATAGATCTTTTTAACACCTCGCTCCTGTTCACTTTTCAAGAATTGCAACAAACAACTACCAATTTCTATGCAGCCTCGTTTTGCGATTTGGTAATGCCAGACGTAGCAATAACCTTTCTTACGTAGAGCGTCAAAAATAGTAAAATTGTACACAGGGTACTTGTGTTTGTAATGAAAAATGCCTACAGTGGATTGTGGAATACTTAACACTTTTTGCAGATCGAAGATAGCAATTGTGCTATCGTTTTTGTCAATCGTCATTTTTTCTTCATGTTTAATTTGCTGAATTCTCTCTTTTCTACTTAAATGACGTTTATAGCTTTCTTGTAAAGACTCTTTCTCTGATGGACTGGCTTGCTCATATACAAAACATGTAGAGCATTGATCTTTTTTAAGCTTAAAAAATGAGTAGTTAAATTTTGTATTAAAAATGGTTTCATTTTGACGTTTTGTCGCCATCGTAACTTCAACATAATTTTGCCTTGGAAACTACTCAGTGTACAAACGATACATTTTTGATATGTTGAGGTCTTGTGACAAATATTGTCGAGTTGAGCTTTTTCTTGTATAATACTCTCATATATATAAGCTTTTTCTAAAAATGAAACCATTTTTAATACAAAATTTATTTAACTACTCATTTTTTAAGCCTAAAAAAGATCAATGCTCTACATGTTTTGTATAAGAGCAAGCCAGTCCATCAGAGAAAGAGTCTTTACAAGAAAGCTATAAACGTCATTTAAGTAGAAAAGAGAGAATTCGGCAAATTAAACATGAAGAAAAAATGACGATTGACAAAAACGATAGCACAATTGCTATCTTCGATCTGCAAAAAGTGTTAAGTATTCCACAATCCACTGTAGGCATTTTTCATTACAAACACAAGTACCCTGTGTACAATTTTACTATTTTTGACGCTCTACGTAAGAAAGGTTATTGCTACGTCTGGCATTACCAAATCGCAAAACGAGGCTGCATAGAAATTGGTAGTTGTTTGTTGCAATTCTTGAAAAGTGAACAGGAGCGAGGTGTTAAAAAGATCTATTTTTATTCGGATGGTTGTTATGGCCAAAATAAGAATAGATACATTTTTACTTTATACGTGTATGCAGCAAAATCTTTTTTATCTATAACGCACAGATTTTTCGAGACTGGACATAGCCAGAACGAGGGAGACTCAATGCATGCCTGTATTAAGAGGAATATGAGAAATAAGTCTATTTACACACCTGATCAAATATATAATATAATTCTGAACTCCAAAGTCTCGGGAGAAAAATATACTATGAAAGAATTGGAGCAAACAGATATATTAGACATAAAAAAATTAGTAAACCCTTTGAATTGGCGTCGCGATATAGATGGAAATACGATACGTTGGTCTGATGTAATGGAAATTCATGTATCAGCATCCCAACAGGACAAGGTTTTCTTTAAATATGATTTTGATGAGGCATATTCTGAATTAAATATTTCAAATTCATTCCAAACCAAACGACGTGGGCGAAAACCTAAGACAGATGCTCTGATAGAAGATACTGTATTGGGACGTGCTTATCATGAACCTCTTCCTATAAGCAAGGCGTTGCATACCGATTTATTGTCCTTGTGCAATAGTGGAGCGATTCCAAGGTATTACCATGCATTTTAGGAATCCTTAATTTTGGTAGAAAATAGTGATGATCGCGATGATACTGATGATGCCACTGATAATACCGATTAGTTATTAAGATTAGTGTTTTTACTTGGGTACTTTTGTTATACTTTTACTGATTATAATTTGTGATCTCTATGGGAACTTTGTTCCCAATAAACGTTATAATTTTAATAATTTTTGTGAGTTTTCTTTAATTATTCCCTCAAAAATACTAACAAAAAATTTATTTTACATAATCGTTTTCAATGATTACGATAATACGACTACCAATTTTTTTTTATAAAATACGGGTTACACTACTTTACCCTTTAATAGTTATTTAAAATTTTACCACAATAAGTCGGTAACTGAACATTACAATCTAACTCTGTAATGAAAAAACACGTTTAATAATCCAGTAAAGCAATAGTATGCCTATGATTTTTAAGAAAATTACAAGAATAATTCGGTAAGTAAACATTACTGGAATAATATCGATAAGTCAGAACCGTAAGATATCAATACCTTAAAAGTTATATGAAACCATTTTCGGCAATATGTATTTTGGTGAATAACTAATTCTGTGTATATTTAATAGTGACATTTAATACTATAAACTATTCGAGTAAAAATGATCTTTTCCGTCATATAACAATATTGTCAAGATTACCTTTTGTTGAAGAGATATACCCCAAATACACTAAATCATTTTTCCTGTAAAATTAGATTTTTGCGATTACCGGTTTATTCCCCGGGGACGTCGATATCAAATCAATATATTTCAAATTTATAATTCAATTTTTTTTCAATTTTGGTAGCGAAACCGTTACTGCAACTTTTGTGTAAATTAGAGACCTGGGTCTTTAATTTTCACGTTTTTGTCTTTTTAATTTATATATGTAACGCTTTATTCATATCATGCTATAGATATCACTCAAAAGGTTCTGCTCCTCTGATTTTGATTGTATGTTTGTCTTGCCCCAAATCATGAAATATACGAATTACCGCTAAAATGAACGTTGTTCCGTCATTACACAATTCAAATTAAATACGAATACTTTTATCATTTGCGTTTTTTCTTCACAAACCTCAATAAGTATTCGTTTTCAGTTAAAATACATCACTGTTATTCTTACCCCATGTGGTGGGGCAAGACTAGCAGTTTTAACGGCCTTACAATTTATTCAAAATTTACGTTCTAGATGCATTAACGGAAATATATCCATTATTTTATTAAAGCGTATAGTATTAGGTATCAGTGATTTTTTTATCTTAGAGGTAAGTCAAATAACTTAGCCGTGAAAATCGATCATTACTGTCTGGTAGAAAAGTATGTTAGTCTTACCCCACCTCACCTTATAATTTATTTATTCTAGTCGTTCTTTATAAAAAACATAAGCTGTGAAACCATCTGGAGCGTGCCTACACAAAAAGATTATTGAGGTTGTTTACCCGTGAAACAGCTACATATAGTTGGCTATGGGAAAAGCATCATACTTAGGTCCACCCCCGCAACGAATCCCAGTTATGCTGCGAAAGGTTTGTTCTTTTTTCTAGAAGGCATTTAAAAAAATACTGAACCAAACTAATAAAACCAAACCAAACCAAACCGAACCAAATAATTCAAAACAACACAAACTTTCAAAATGAGAATAAAGTTGAAGACCAGCAAAATATCAAAAAATCTAATCAAAGTAACTTGCTTGACTCAAACAGTAAGATACAATTTACTTCGCACTTCAATACTTAAACCAAATCCAAAACTCTTTTTATCGGAAGATATAACGAGGTTATCCAGTGAAGACCTTTTCAAAGACAGAACTGAAAAGACACCTAAATTTAGATAGACTGAATCCAACCCTTTTTATTAAATTTAGGGCTTGTTTCACCACCTATGATTAAGTTTCCAATATCTTACTTGTCAGATAACTTCATACAAATTTTGTTTCATTTTTAGGGTTCTGTACCTCAAAAAGAAAAAACGGAACCCTTATAGGATCACTTTGTTGTCCGTCTGTCTGTCAAGACCCTTTATCTCGGGAAAGCGTGAAGGTATCATGTTGAAATTAAAACTAAACTCAAGTCTGCGGTCCCTTGAGACTGTGCAAATATCAAGAAAAAAAGATACGCCCGTTTATGTTGCAAAAAACTTACATTTCGACACTGACAAAGGAATCTAAATTCATAAGGTATTATTTTATTATGCCCGACGGGGCCCACAATGCTGCAAAACTGTTGTATAACTGTTGCAAAACTGTTATGTACCTACCACCGCAGTTCACATTGTGGAATGCAATAAACATATTGAGTATTAAGATTTTTTCAAGAAAAAATTTTCTTGTGACATAACCACAAATCTTCAGTTTTCAGACTTTTCTCTATATTTGTGCTATAGGTAATTCTTCGATACTCGATTCGAAAATTGAACTGTTTTCATAGGTAAGTTGGTACGCAACCCAGTGCGCGAGTCGGACTCGCACTTGCCCGGTTTTTTTTTATTTATTCAGGAAGTAGTGGCAACTCGGACATTGTGAAACAGGACCTTAGAATAACGAATAATCAAACAATTAAACGATATTAACAAGTCAGGACCTCGAGGAGCTCGTGGCTAGATAATAACAGCCGCACGGGTCAATCTTCAAGGCTAAGCAACGCTTGCCAAGGTTGGTCTGTGGATGGGTGACCATCTTAACATACCGAGTTTCCTTCGTGTCTCGGAAAGCACGTGAAGCTGTAGGTCCCGGCTGTCATTTGTAGATCTTTGGCAGACGTTACGGATAGTCAGAAGCCAGTAAATCTGAATCCAGTCTTGCCATGAAGTACCGTGTTACCCCAGTTAATGGGTTGTGGAAGTCTGGTAGGCCGCACCTCGTAAAATACTGGTATTCAGCTTAATCCCGCTTGACTGGAAGCCGACCCCAATATAGTTGGGAAAAGGCTAAGTTGCTATGCCTAATAGCATATGATGATCAATTCAGGACCTTTTCAAAGACAGAACTACAAACGCACCTACAATACTACAAAATAAACTGTCGTTCGCAGACAGTGGCAGTAATGCTAGCGAAGGATGCGGCCGCACGCGGGAGGGCATGGCTCTTACGCCCCCGCCGCCGGGACCCAAACATCGTAGGTGCGGGCTTCCGGACGGCGAGCAATGGGTAGCTCGCCTTTGGGCAGTCTGGTAATCGTCCGGAGCGAGCCCAATTCACCGACGGAGCATAGTATTCGAAGGTATTGGTCAGTCTCTGGGGCCATGCGTTAGCTTCTGAAAGGAAAACGGGGCCCTGGAACGAATGCAAAGAAGCGACCAAAGAGTGGGTTTTAGTCAGTAAAAGTTTCACACGACAAGAGCGGGAGAAGCCATTCTGATGATTTCCCGCCTAAAAAAAGGTATAGTAGGTACGTACATAGTTCTTTGGACGGGTTGATAAAGTCGCCGCGCCACCAACCATACTGTTAGCGGCACGGTCGGTTTGCAACTATTAAATTATACGCATGGCACATTGTTCAAATTTATTTGTTTATAATTCATTTTAATATTACATTTCAATCAACATTCACACAGTATTCGACATTATACACTTAATATTTCACTATTAAATTACCATTATTTATATTAGTTATTAGAAAACTTACAATGATACATCGTGAACAACATGCGCCCGACAAAAAGCCGCGGGCTCGTGCGGCCGTGCCCGAGCGCTCTCGTGCGTCCGTGCCCGAGCGCTCTCGTGCGTCCGTGCCCGAGCGCTCTCGTGCGGCCGTGCCCGAGCGCTCTCGTGCGTCCGTGCCCGAGCGCTCTCGTGCGTCCGTGCCCGAGCGCTCTCGTGCGTCCGTGCCCGAGCGCTCACGTGCGTCCGTGCCCGAGCGCTCTCGTGCGGCCGTGCACTCGCGTGTGCCCGCGTCTTCGTGTCTCGCAGTCTTCGCGCCAGGGTCGGCGACTACTGACACAAACTACTGATCGAGCGAAACACAGCGAACATAAACAATACGCAATCAATAACAACACTCGCACATTTTATCTTTAGCGTATAGATTGTGTTAGACCGTGTTGCGTTCAATTTACAATAATTATCAAAAGACAATAGACACGTTTCAGTCCAAAAGACTACATTTTTATTCGACAGCTCATTTTAACCTACAATATTTTGTGACTTGTTAGATTGAGACGATGGCCCTAGCACGTCCACGCATCCTCTGCGGCACCATAAGCCATAGTTACATGCACGCGCGAGCAGCTTGCAAGCCAACCGGCCCTACTTGTGATTGTTCAAAGTTACGTAAAATGGAATGCAAGCTACTCGCATACTTTTGTACAAGTTACAGGCATGTGTTTGTGTGCTATTCAAACGCATCTTCATTTTAATAATCTTTAAGAATGGAAGAGTAAACGAGCGAGACATTACAGTGGTGGTGGACAACTTTCTTTTTTATCCACATACAATGACTACGCCTCGCGGCGCCGCCCGCCAGCCCGCGCACTCCGCACACCTTACTTATATAAGCACTTACATCACAACCATTTAAATGTTTTCTTTATAATCATTTTGCCGCTCTGTCAACAACAATATGTATTGAGTTACGGTTTGAACACTGCAGTACGTTCCATAATAAATTAAGTTTATGAATACCGCTACACTCGGAGCGGTCAGCTGCCGATGGTGCCTCAGTGCCTAGACCGGGTCGGCGTCGGCGACGCCCGCCTCGTGCTACCGGCGCCGCCGCCGCCCCTTGCGGTAGCCCTTGCCGTACCAGCCGCCGTCGTCCGCGTCGGGCGCGCGCGGGCCCTGCGCCGGCGGGCCCTGCGCGCCGCAGCACGCGCACAGGTAGCGGCGCCCGCGCGCGCGCCGCCACGCGCGGGCCGCCAGGGCCGGCGCGCGCGCGGGCCCGTACCACAGGCAGCGCCGCGCCGCGAAGTGCCGCGCGCACCACGCGCACTCGGGCGGCGCGGGCGCGGGCGCGGCCGGCGCGATGATGGTGTGCAGGCCCGGGTACAGCGACGCGCGGCACAGCAGCACGGCGCGCCGGATGATGGCGGCCGCCAGCGAGCCCGCGCCCTCCGCGCCGCTCGACGACCCCGAGCTCGGCGACTTGGGCTCGGCCTTGGGGAACTCGGCCTTGGGGAACTCCGCCTTGGGGAACTCGGCCTTGGGGAAGGCCGCGTCGTCCTCGAGCTTGGGCGGCAGCGTCTTGACGTGGTCGTGCGGCTCGTACTCCAGCAGGCGCCGCAGCCGCTCACCCAGCGCGGCGGGCGCGTCGTGCGCGTGTCCGTTGGGCGGCTCGGGCGCGCGGCGCGCCATGCGGAAGCGCCGCAGGTCGGCCGTGCGGCAGCGCGGCGAGCGCGCGCGCGCCGGGAACGTGGCCGCGCCCGCGCGCGCGTGCTCCGCGCGCAGCAGGATGGTGGCCTCCCCGCTCTGCATGCTCACCTGGACATCAACAAGAAGAGGTTGCCTGTTATGTAGGGTGTCATATAATTGGATGAATGACTACCTAACTAAAATTGAAAACTAGCTGTGCACCAAAATAGGATTTAATAACAAACTATATTTAAAATAATCTACTCAATTTTAATCATATGATAAAAACATAAAACAATTTTAAAAGTCGCTTCTATTGGCTCAGCTTTGCGTATATTGTATCGTCATTGAAACACGCTTACCTGAAAGGAGTGCAAGCGATCCGTCGAATCCGAAGCGTGCACGTGGTCGGGCGGCGGCGCGGGCGGGGAGGGCGCGCGCGGGCTGGGCGCGCGCGCGGGGGAGGGGCCGCGCAGGCGCGCCGCCAGGTGGCGCAGCGGCAGCTCCTCGTCCGAGTCGGAGGCGGACGGCGACGACGGCTCCCAGTGGTCGGCGGCGCGCGGCGGCGAGCGCGGCGCCTCGAGCGGCGGCCGGCGCGTCGTGTGCAGCTCGGGCTCGGCCAGCGGCTCGGCGTGCGCCAGCACCGGGTCCAGCGCGCCGCGGTAGCGCGGCACGCGCAGGCGCAGCCGCCGCGCCACCTGCTGCATCACGGCGTCGCAGCGCGCGTTGATCTTCAGCGCCGCCACCGAGTCCTTGGGCGTCCACTGCAGGTTGACGATGTAGAGCGCGGGGCGCGCGCGCGGCGCCGACTGCATGCGCCACAGGCGCGGGTAGCGGCGCAGCACCTTGAGGCTGGAGCCCAGGCACAGCACCACGTCGGCGCGCGCGGCGTGGCGCAGCGCGCCCGCCCAGTTGAGCGGCCAGGCGGCGCGCCCGCGCTCGCCGAAGTGCACGATGGAGTCGCGCAGCTCCTGGCCGCACGCGTGGCACAGGCGCCGCGTGCCGTGCGCGTGGCGCGCCGTGCGCTCCGTGGTGTCGAAGGCGCGCAGGTAGACGCGGCGGCAGGGCGCGCACAGCTCCGCGAACATGTCGCCGTGCAGCTCGGCCAGCGCGCGGCGCGGCAGGCCGGCGCGCAGGTGCAGGCCGTCGCAGTTCTGCGACACCACGAACTTGAGCGCGCCGCGCGCCCACAGCGCCGTGAGCGCCATGTGTGTGAAGGTGGGCGTGGCGCGCGACACCTCCACGCGTCTGCAACAGGCGGCACACACGTCAGCGTCACGGCGGCACAGTGGCAAAGCGACACAGTGACACAGCGGCTGGCACACTCACCCGACAGTCTCGCCGCGCTGCAGCCGCGTCCACACGCCGTGCGGCCCGCGGTAGTCGGGAATGTCTGCGGCTGTGCTGATGCCCGCTCCTGTGTATACCTGTTTATTATTAAATATATTAGTTAGTGACCAAAAATATTTCATTGATCTAATGAAATATTATTGAACAACTCGGTCACATTAACTTGAAGATTGGCGTCGATGAAATAATTTCCAAAAACAATATAACAACAACAGAGAACTAACCAAATTATCGACGCGCGTATCGATAACAAAGATGCTGACAACAAATGTCATTTTGTAAGAAAATACCCACTGTGCATCCATTACTAAGTTCAGTTTTATGTAATTCTTTATATTTTACTAAGGGTATCATTTAAGCTGTCGCCAATTTAATTCGTTTTGTGTTTCCTAAATAATAGCTTTATCCTCAAAATAGTAGATTTGTCGCCAAAATGTAGTCACCAAACAATGTAAAATCAATTTATTGGATAAATCATCTAAAATCATGGAGATATAGGATCTAGTACCAAATAATTGTTTTTGTACATATTTTATTAGGTTTGCCCTAATAAGCATTTAAGCAAACTAATTGAAAGAGATCACCAATAAACCATATATTGTGTTACCTACTAGAAAATTTCATAAAGTTCCAAAAAAATTAATTGTTGTCGTCATCATCGTTTCAACCAAAAGAGTCTACTACTTAGTATAGTAATAATAGTATAACAGGCTGGTATCCGCAACTCCACGACTAAAGCGCTTCATTTGCGTATGGGTGGGACAAAAGTGTTATTCGATCCATCTCAGTTCCTCAAGAAAGGCCAGCAGCGCCATCCTGGGCGCAGCTTCATGGATTGATAATTAATCGATTTATTTGGCGACAGATCTACCATTCTGAGCACAAAGCTATTTATCTATCACATACCTGGGAAACGAGACACAATAGTAAAACAATAACAGCGTGGTCTTATAGGACCGGTTGGGGATTCAAACAATAATTTTGTAATAAAACTATTATTATAAGAACGAAGTTGTATTTTGTTGGTGATCCATCTCTTATTTTTTGATAATTCATACCTGGATACACTTTTTGTTTATCTGAGAACCAAAATTATTTTGTGGCGATAGATCTATTAATTAGGTAATACAACTTGATGACAAAATATAAAGTTTGGTGACAGAAAATATAGTCCCTTTTACAAATGACATTTCTTAAAGCTCAAAACATCATAACAATGTACCAGTACAAGATTGTAAACTTCAACAAACAGCTCATGATTCAATCCATTATTTTTTTGTAGATTGTAATATATCTAAGTGAAAATTGCAATGAACAGGCCACTGTTAGCCAAAGGGCAGCAAAGAGGTCAGTCCAGTCCATGTTGGCAGCATCCTTACAGAAATTCTCAAGGTATCTTATTTGCCCAATAAGGGTGACATTTAAAAGAGAGAAAGATGAGATCATGATAGGAGAAGACATCAGCTGTACCTTGTCCATACTTAGCAAAACTCTGACTTCAACAAGTAGTAGTGAAGGAGTACAGTTAGAAAAATTGTCAAGGGACAGGAATGTTTAATGGATTGTAATTAAGAAGGCAGTGCGGCAGTCACTGCCTTCCTAATTACAATCCATTAAACATTGATATTATTATTCTTAACTACAAGTTGTAGTTAAGAATAATAATATCAATTCACTGCCTTCCTAATTACAATCCATTAAACATAAATAGTATCAACAGTAATAACAGTATCAACCATTCCCACAAGTCCCCCATCATCCTTGCTGACTTGGCAGCACACCTCAACTCAACTTATGAAATGCTCCAGCAACAATAACCAACCCAACCCCTTTAAATACATTCTTGGAAGACATTCAATCTGATGAATCTCCGAATTTCCCACCTTCATGAAACTCAAGTTGCGGGAACGAGCCCATTATAACATGTGAGATGCCCTAATCCCAAATTTTGAGGGGAACATTAAAAGGCCAGGTATCGAAAAGTGCTCACCACTAGATGCTTGGCATTGCGAAGAGCACGCGCGAGGCGCCGGCACTTGTCGCGCAGCACCCTCGGGCTGTCCTCCACCTCGGCGGTGCGCTCGGCGGCACGCGCGCGGCGCAGTGCGGCAGCAGCCGTGGTGGACACGGGGCGGCCGCGGCCCTGCGCGCGAGCTACCGGGGCCGCCACCGCCGGCGCCGCCGCCGCCGCCGCCGCTGCCGAGCTGTCGCCGCTGAGGCGCGCGCTGGACCGGACTCCGCCGCGGTCCGACATATCCTAGGCTACTGACTGCACCCGCTCCACGACTGGTTCCCCGGTTGACGCCTGCCGCTCGTCGGCTCTGACCATTTACACATGTCTTTCAGAGCTGACGGTCGAACACGGCACTCGTAAACAATCAAGGAACCCTGCTGTTTGCCATTCGTCGGACACAAGCACAGATTGTTAATAATTTTGACGACAGACGCTGCATGTTATGTCGTATTGACATCTGTCAAAGCGCCATAATAATCTATGGTTAACTCAAAAAGCATCACTTTTTAAAAGTCTATGCTTTTTCGCAATTAGATATAGGTATATTGGCCCCTCCACTCTCCATTTATTCGTAGATCATCATCTGCCTAGCCTTTTCCCAACTATATTGGGGTCGGCTTCCAGTCAAGCCGGATTTAGCTGAATACCAGTATTTTACGAGGAGCGGCTGCATACCAGACCTCCACAACCCATTAACTGGGGTAACACGGTACTTCATGGCAAGACTAGAGTCAGATACTGGCTTCTGCACCATGACTCACTACCAAAGCTTAGGTCAAAGCTCATTAAAGCTTTATGTGGTTCATAATAACCATTTTTGTTCTACCTCTAAGTTAGTTGTTCTCTAGTTGTTGTGTTTACGTACCAAGTATAGTTTATAAGTACTTATGTCATTTTGTTACATAAATAGATATAGTTACATAGAATAGATAGATTACTAGAATTAAGTTTTGTGATGTGCATGTGGTGTTTACCTATAAGTGAGTGTTACACTGCTACTTATGTATTAAAATAGATTTATGTGTATTGTTAGTGTAAACAGTCGTTGGTGAACCAAATAAATAAATAAAATAAAAAAATAAAAAATTCTGACTATCCGTAACGACTGCCAAAGATCTCCAAATGACAGCCGGGATCAACGGCTTAACGTGCTTTCCGAGGCACGGAGGAAACTCGTTATGTTAAGATGGTCACCCATCCACAGACCAACCTAGGCAAGCGTTGCTTAACCTTGAAGATCGATCTGTGCGGCTGTTATCATCTAGCCACGAGCGATTCGTAGATATCATAATAATATACAGTACGGCCGTTATAAGTTGGCGAGTCTGAAGTAAGGCTCTGCGAATTTTGGCGCTTGAAATATAGTACAAAAATAAAGGTTTTAAAAACGTAAATGCCGATAATAGTTTTTAATTAACAGCAATAACAACTGCAAATTGCATTTATTTTTTTTAACTTCATTTTTCTACAATATGTCAAGCGCCAAAATTCGCATAGCCTAACTTCAGACTCGCCAACTTATAACGGCCGTACTGTACGTCTTTAAACTTTTATTTTCCTAACTAGACAATAAAAAGAAAACATTCGCTAGTTTTGATTTACTCTGTACTCACACTGTGCGATTCTGTAAGTGACTTAATGGCGTGATGTGAGATGAATGGAAAAGAATTGATTTAATAAAAATCGATTTTATTTTATTAAATATTAATCGATTTGTCAATAATTGATTTTAATGAACATAAATAATCGATTTTTTCGAAAAAAACTATTTTTTTTTCTATTATTTAAAATCCTCCATGCTTTTGATATTCCAATAATAAACCTAAGAGATTTATTTTAACAATTAATCAGATTAAAAATGAAATAAACAATTCAAAACTAAAAATCATAGCAATTAATGTTCTTTTAAATTTTCAAGGGGGATACGGAGAAAACCTTTTGGATTTTCCGTGTTCCCCAGAGGGTTCGGTCCTACCGGGCCCCTACAGTTTGCTGACATCTCGTGGCATCATATGATCATCGTAGGTAGTTACGAGTACCTACGACACATCGTTGAGGATGGAAAGCGCGCCAATTTGTCTTCGCCTCTTTGAACATGTTTTCAACAAAATTATAAATTGATGTACTACATAGGTAAGGAATACTATTATTTTAATAACCGAACGAAATAAAATGTAACTACTTTATTGGTGACAAAATAACGAATAAAAAGGAGTTGCAGTCAGGGATTGATAATTAATCGATTTATTTGGTGACAGATCTACCATTCTGAACACACAGCTATTAATTTTGTAAGAAAACTATTATTATAAGAACGAAGTTTTATTTTGTTGGTGATCCATCTCTTATTTTTTGATAATTCATACCTGGATACACTTTTTGTTTATCTGAGAACGAAAATATTTCGTGGCGATAGATCTATTAATTAGGCAATACAACTTGATGACATAATATAAAGTTTGGTGACAGAAAATATAGTCCCCTAAAATAAAATACTGAAAATGACAATTAAAAACTAAACGACGCAGTTATGGTCTCAAAAATAAATATTTAAAACAATTCTTTCATTAATCTTTAAGTTTAAGCATTCAAAAGACGATAAATAAATAGTTAATGGCACTAATTTTCACTCTCGTTTTATGTAAGAGTAGTATTAAAATAAAATTAAACGATATGCATGATGCTAAAAAATGATATTTACTAATTTGCAAATAATAATGCTTCCAGTTTTATCATTCGGCGCATAGATGGTGCTATTTATGAAAATCGATTTAATCGCGTACTTTATAATCGATTTATCAAAAATTGATTAATATGGCTTTGAAAATCGATTATACGAAAATAATAATCGATTAAAAGAAAAATCGATTATTTTTTAACATCCCTTAGCAGTTTTTGGCGGATTTTTTCGAGTGAAGTTCAGTGGCTGGTTCAATTATTCGCAAATTGATCAGGAATCGATTTGCGATGATTATGATTTAAAATTGGTATTGTTTTGTATTTCAAGGGTCTGCACAACTGGACAATGTGTGGAATCATTGAAACATGCGTGATCTCAGTAAAATGGAACTGAGTAGATACTAGATTGATCGGACCGGAGCGGCTAGGCTGTTCTGATGTGGACTGGTATTGTAACTACTAGTTTATACCAATAAAAAAAACCTAGTGTGTACTCACTTGTTATGTTTGCTACTAAAATATTAGAATTCGTATACATCGATCTTCCAAACAATTTGAAACATAGACTAAGCCATATGGTGAAAAGACTAGCCTTCCCGTAGCGGTAAACTGAAAAAAAAAACTGTCAAGTGACAAATGACAATGTGTCAATGTCTGATAGTGCTGTTGTTATAATCAAAAAAGTGATGTCGGCTCGATCGTACCCTCTGTTAGTTTCGTTTGTTACCTGGTTTATTGTTCGAGAGCCGCGCCAGGTATTGCATTTTTACCGTATCAATTTGCGACTTAATTAAAAATATAAGTGATTTTATTTTAGCTCATTAAGCAATATAGGTAATGTAAAAGTAATCCAAAATTAATTATAATATTATTGTTTTCCTATTGTCATAATATAAATAACTATAAATTTCCTCTTTGCAGACTATATTAACCAAATAAATGTTAATATATAAACATTGAGATCAAGTTTCACAAGGAATTAATAACCCGAAGGTACAATTATTAAAATTTATAATTTGAAGTCGATTGTTTGGTTAAGGAATTCTCCTTAACCAAACAAAAATCGGTTAAAACCCTTAAATAATTACCCTATCCAGATAGAAACGACTTTTTTATTAACACAATGGTCTTGAAGGAGTGATGGGTATACTTTGCGTAAAGGAATCACTCCTATTAGTATGCCCATCATATTTGCAATCATTTGGTGATAGAGGCTAGATAGGTGGTTAGCTACTGGTATATCTCTCCCTCTGGGTACTATTCCTTTCTGGCTAGGGGTCTAATGATGCAGATTAGACCCCTAATACCAAATACAATATTTATACCATTAGTACAATGAAAATGAGCTCAAACATGGTGGGCTTAGTAGAGGGAGTAGATGTAAATTATGACAGGTTTCAATTGTGCTAGTCTGGCTCTGAGACCATCATTCTTGTCTATGAACCATGGTAAATCAACCACACAAAAGTGTTGCTTTTTAATGTTATCTTTGTATTCTTTGCAGAAGGAACCAAAAGACAAATGAAAGTTGGAATGGTTTAATTTAGTCACAGTTTATGCAATACCTGTTTCCAGTTTATAAAAACCTATAATGCCTAAACGCTCACTTAAAACCAGGTAATTATTATTTTTTTAGTTTTTGCCCTACTCTTGGGAGTCAGGCCCGTTCACAAACATTTAAACTCAGTTATACAAGACACTCAGGCCTGGAACAGCTAACTGTAGGCCATACAAGCATTTCTGACACCTAAATCTAAAAGTAGCTAGACAGAGCTCTACCTAGATCTTCATTTAAGTGTTCCGTAAACCATCAAATTCCTTATCTCACTACCTAACAACCAATAAAACAAATGATAAAATACTAACATTTTGCCAGTGACTTCTTTCATGACGATATTTTCATAAAAACTAACATCATCTAAACTATACTTGAGGGTAGTTTTGAAAAACTAATAATGACAGTCTTCAGGTTTTTATTTTGATTAGGAATTGTGGCTATTTTCAACTGAAGAAATAGGAATTCTCCATAAAATATTCCGAACACTTTACCTAAATGGTTCTATTGGGTAGGTAGTTCTGAAAACTAATAATAATAATCCTTATTATTTACTTACTAGCTTCCGCCCGTGACTTCATCTGCATGGAATTGAATTTTTACTTTGGGTTAACTCTAACTTTAACTTAGGCTTTGCACATTGAGAGTCAATTGCACTTTTTTTTTTTTCATTTTTTCACTTTCACAATTTGCACGTTACACAAACTCCACCAACATGACATCCGACATGCGTGCTACTCAGCCTCTCGATGAGTGCGTTTACATAAAGATTGAAGAGCGTTGGCGAGGTCAACCCCCCCCACCTTACTCATTCCAACCTGTATGGTTCAGACAGCTTCCCCGAACAACGAACCACGTTGACCTTGTTCCCGTACCAATATTTGAGAATTCGAATGCATTCGATTGGCAGAGGTGTGTTGCTTAACTTATCTCAGAGGATATCATAGGAAACCAAGTCAAAAGCTTACGTTAGGTCGAGGAAGCACGCGTAGACTGGTTTTTTGCGATCAGTATAGTACTTGACAGGCATTCTATAGATAGTTATACACGTCTATCTCTAAACCCACGTCAAATCTAGCGAACGACCCAAGAGCTAGATTGACCCGACACTATACCGTACCACTATAAATCAGCCTGTACGAGATTAGGGCCTTCAGGGCCATGAAGCAACTTAAGAATAACAAGACGCCGGGTGAGTACGGAATTACGACCGAACTTCTGAAGGCGGGTGCAAAACCGGTCCATAAGGCCCTTCAGAAGCTATTTGATTCCGTCATACTCGAGGGAAAAACGCCACAGGCATGGAGCACAGGTGTGGCGGTTTTTTTCTTTAAGAAGGGTGACAATGCCCTGCTTAAGAATTACAGGCGCATCTCACTCCTGAGCCATGTCTACAAGTTGTTTTCCAAAATTATTACGGATCATCTCGCGCGGAGGTTCGACGACTTCCAGCCTCCCGAACAAGCCGGTTTCCAGCAGGTTATACAGAAGACTAAGGAGTATAACCTGCCTCTCTGCTTAGTATTGTGGACTATGAGAAAGCCTTTGATTCACTCCAACGGTGCCAGATTGACTATCGGTACATCGAAGTGCTGAAATGTCAGTCCGACTTCAGGACCGGACCTCGAAACCTATCTTACAGCACAGTGTGAGGCAGGGAGACGTTATTTCTTCGAAACTGTTCACGGCCGTATTGGAGGATGTCTTCAAGACATCACTCACCTTCGGTTTGCCGACGACATAGTAGTCATCGCTGAGACTACAGAGGAGCTCAGTACAATGCTCGGTGATCTCAGTAGAGCTTCCGAAAGAGTGGGACTTAAAATGAACATGGACAAAGCCAAAGTTATGGTAAACATCCATGTAGCACCCACTCTTATCAAGATCGGGGACTCAGCACTCGAAGTTGTGGATGACTACGTCTAACTGGGACAGACAGTCCAGTTGGGTAGGTCTAACTTCGAGAAAGAGGTCAATCGTCGAATCCGACTCGGCTGGGCTGCGTTCGGGAAGCTGCACGGTATTTTCTTGTCCAACATACCACAGTGTCTCAAGATGAAAGTCTATGAACTGTGTGTGTTGCCAGTGATGACTCACCCAGTGGGACAGAAACGTGGTCGCTCTCAATGGGCCTCATCAGAAGGCTTAAAGTCACCCAAAGGGCAATGGAAAGGGTTATGCTCGGAGTTTCCTTGCGTGATCACATCAGAAATGAAAGAAATGAAGATATCCGCAAGAGAACCAAGGTTACCGACATAGCCCGAAGAATTGCCAAACTTAGTGGCAGGGCACATTACTCGTAGAACGGATGGTGGATGGAGACGAAAGGTTCTGGAGTGGCGGCCACGTACCGGAAGACGCAGCGTTGGAAGGCCTCCTACAAGTTGGACCGACGACCTGACGAGGGTCGCGGGAATCCGATGGATACGAGACGCCCAGGACCGATCGTTGTGGCGACGCTTGGGGGAGGCCTATGTCCAGCAGTGGACGTCTTTCGACTGAAATGATGATGATGATGACTCGAAAGTAAGCCCAACTATAAATCTAGGTAAATATGTTATAGGGATTCATTTTTCAAACTACACCCAATAGAACAATTTAAGGGGTTAAAAGATTGTAGGAAAGATTTTTATTTCTTGGATTAGTAAACTCGAAAGTTGGCACAAATTTTTAACTAAAATAAATAATAAAAACTTTCATCATTAGTTTTTCAAAACTTCCTTGAAAATACAGTTTAATGGTGTTCAAGTTTTTATGAAAACAGTAACTTTTACCCGCGGCTTCGCTCCCGTTAAATCATTACCCTACCTATCCCACGCTACCCTACCCTACCTTCCCTACTTTACCTAACTTTTTTTTTTAGAATTTTTCTCGCGTAAAAACTATCTTTGAACTTAAACGAACATTTAAAAAAAAAAATTGGTCCAGGCGTTGTTGACTTATGCGCTTACCAGCACATTTTGCGATTCATTTTTATATTATAGATTTCTAGCGAACGAAAACGTGGGTAAAGTGTATATCATGAATGTATACCTAATTAAAATTATTTTCAGGATACTACAACTTCGCGTGATTACTTGCATATTTTTTATACTAAGTATCAAAGCTGTTTTGCTTTTCTTTGCAAATTACGGCGTGTACAAGTACCCGCACATACCTGCCGAGGTGTTAGAGACGCAACTGTACAAACAGAGATCACCAAAACTAGTGCTCCACAAGTCTAAGCCCGATTGTAAATATGATGAAATACTTGGAAGTACTAGTTCTCTGCTTAACTGGGAAGTGCCGCGAAGGTTCGACGACTTCTCGGCGCAGGGCCTGGTGAACGGCAGCTACGCGCCCGAGCACTGCAACGCGCTGTTCAGCGTGGCCGTCGTGGTGGCCTACCGCAACCGCCAGAGCCAGCTCGACATCTTCCTGCCGTACATGCATAACTTTCTACGGAAACAAAATATACACTACAGGTGAGCGGGTAGTTGGTTTAAACAACTAGATAGCTTTTGTGCTAGTCGACAGTGCCAATGTGTACCTACGCACATTACAACACGTGCTCGTTGCTACACTCGCCGCACGCGACAAGCTGGAGAACGCGATCGAACGTTACTTACAAACTGACTACAAGTCATAGCAAAATAAACCGTGTGTGAAATGTGCCTACTTCCTTTGTGTAAACAACAAATCCGTTAGCTATCCGTAATGTCATCACGCTCCGATTATAAAACGTGTGTTCTGAATACTCTTTCAGGATATACGTAGTAGAACAACAAGACGAGAAGATCTTCAACAAGGGCATCCTGTACAACGTGGGCGCGAAGACGGCGCTGGGCGACCAGTTCCCGTGCCTGATCCTGCACGACGTGGACCTGCTGCCGCTGGACGCCGCCAACCTGTACGCGTGCGCCGCCTCGCCGCGCCACATGAGCGCCAGCATCGACAAGTTCCGCTTCGTGCTGCCCTACGACTACCTCACGGGCGGCGTGCTCGCGCTCAAGGCGCAGCAGTTCGTGGCCGTCAATGGCTTCTCTAATAGATTTGAAGGGTGGGGCGGCGAAGACGATGACTTCTCCTACAGACTCGCAGCGCATAAGTTAGATGTAGTCAGGTAATGTTTTGTCTGTTGCGCCGACTGATGTATGCACATGTTGGCAGTATGAAGGCACGTCTGCACGTATGTTACAGGTTCCCAG
Source organism: Mythimna separata (assembly GCA_030763345.1). Lineage (NCBI taxonomy): Eukaryota > Metazoa > Arthropoda > Insecta > Lepidoptera > Noctuidae > Mythimna > Mythimna separata. The sequence continues at coordinate 56,817 of JAKKIA010000039.1, forward strand.
TGGCGATGTCCCGCTACACGATGCTGGAGCACCCGCAGGAGCGGCGCAACAGCGCGCGGCTGCAGATCCTGCGCGACAGCATCCGCGACGGCGGCGCGCGCGACGGGCTCAGCACGCTGCCGCCCGTGCACGTGCGCGTGGCCACGCACCGCCTCTTCACGCTCGTGGGCGTGCGGCTCTAGCGCCGCGCGCCGCCCCACTCCACTAGGCTTATTGTTCCTCACCTATTTTACTTATACAGTTTACATCAGTCATTATTATTTGTAGTAGTTTTATAAAAACGACATAATATATGATATTATCGGGATATAATCTTGATCATACCGTAAAAGACTCAGTTGTCGTACCTAGTATAATCTCGCCTTAAATTGTAAAATAAATTTAAAATGCTAGATAATAAAAATATAATAAATTTGGATATATTATATGACCAATCCTCAGATCATAAAAGCGTTGCAAAAGTTGTACCTATGCTCGTATTTAGATGTACTGGCGCAAAAGTCATTTGGACATGAGGCCACCAGTACACAAGACTTGAGCCGCCTCCACGCGCCGCCACGCCGCGCGTGCCGGGCAGGCGCGCCGCTGCGGCACCGGGTGCGGCTGCAGCGACGCGTGCCAGTGCATGTGTACAATGCCGTTGCCTTCCTCTTCCCCGACCCATTTTTTATTTATGATGCAAATGAAGCCTGACCGGCGCTTATTACAAAAGTAGCAAAAACAAGAAAAAAAAATGTGATTGGCGACTAAAACATAAATGTGTATTTTCATGCCTTAGAAAGGTATTTTGATCATACCTATTGCCTAGTCTTACGTTTATGTTTTCTTGCGTGAAATGTTTTTATGATAATAATATTTTCTAATGGTTTATAGTATTTTATTACATTAATACAGCCCCTTAGTGTTGAAAAAAATACCAAAAACCGCTCGTATCTTAGGGTCCGTTCACACACCGGCTCGGAGAGCATCGGCGCGGAGTTGGTCGGATCGGAGCCGCCAACTGTTTCACATAGACCGGCTGGAAGCGGATGCGCTCGAAGCCGATCGGGGATCGCGAGCGAGAAAGAGCACGCAATCGGAGCCGATCGACTGCGCGAACGAGAAAAGTAAGCGATCGGAGCCGGTCAGCTCTTCTTATTATTTCACACCAAGCGCGTTCAAGCATTCTTTATGACAAAAGCAGTGCACATGCAAAAATAAACCTTACTGCAAATACTTAAAACTCTGTTTTCAACGTTATAAAAATCTGTTCTCCTTCGAGCTGGTCTGTGTGAACGGACCCTTAAAATTTGCGGCCATAGATAATATGTATTTATTTAAATATTATTAATTGTATGAATCTAAATGTATAGGTAAATGAATCGTTAAAATGGGTGATTAATTTATAGTAAGTATTAAATGCAATTACCTAATGATTTTTTTAATACAGTTGCTCAAAACGTGGCGTATTGCAGGGACGTATAGCGTTCGGGAAGTGAGCTATTACACACTTGTGCTTTTTCTTTACCATTCCCGAACTCGTGCGTTTTCTTTCCTAACTGTCAAAATAATGTCTAATAAAAAGAAAAAACCAACCACGAAGTATTTACTGAAAAAAAATTTTTAGTGCAAATATTTCTAAAATAAAGCTAATTTGTTTCAATATCAAAAATTGTTGACATTATTCAGCTGCAATAGTTAAAAAAAAATTTGCAATTTGCAGTTGTTATTGCTGTTAAAACAGTTATTGGCATTTATTTTTTTAAAACCTTTATTTTTGTACGATATTTCAAGCGCCAAAATTCGCCGAGCCTAACTTCACACTCGCCAACTTATAACGGACGAACTGTAGGTGCAGTGTGGCCAACTTTAACGTTTGAATCCCCAACCGGTCCTATGAGACCGCGCTGTTATTGTTTTACTATTGTGTCTCGTTTCGCGGGTATCTGAGTAATTAATAGCTGCTTTACCATCATTTCACTCTCGCCTCGGAATCAAACTCGCAAAGAAAATGAATGTATTTTAAAAATACATATTAGTAACCTCAAAATCATTTTTGAAGACCTATCCATAGATACGACACGCATGGATTTATTGAACAACTAGCTGTCCCCTGCGGTTTCACCCGCATTTTCCGTTACTGCTCCGCTCCCGTGGGTGGTAGCGTGATGGTATATAGCCTATAGCATTCCTCAATAAATGGGCTATCTAACACTGAAAGAATTTTTCAAATCGGACCAGTAGTTCCAGAGATTACCCCCTACATACAAACTTACAAACATACAAACTTACAAATTTTACCTCTTTATAATATTAGTATAGATAAATATTGAGTTTCAGTTCTAAGTATGGGGACCCCCAAAATTTATTGTTTTTTTTTTCTAATTTTGTATAAAAATCTTAATGTACACCTTGTAAATAACCTCCCAGCCAGCACTTCGAATTGTTTTATTAATTATTTGTTCTGTTTTTGAGTCGTTTTGTACAGAAAATAAAAATTTAAAGTTTGTTTACAATGAAGGATTTGTCACACTGGATGCGTTCTGCGGCCTGCGGTCAGGTCAAAGTGAACGCAGCCCACATCATGTATGAACAACGTTGTCGGTCGGTCCCTCGACACCCGCCCCGTCGCTCGTCGGGCCAACCATAGATAGTCCAGTCAAAATAGACATTCTAGTTTGCATTAATTCCCAACAAGCTGGATTTTTGTGCAGGCCTTAAATACGTCATTACGAATGTTATGTCAAAAGACCCCATCGATCCCGCTTGTGCGTTGTTTTTTATTCGAGGTCAAAGGTCACAAATTAGCGTTTTTTGCGTATATCTCTGAAACAACGAGAGCTATCGAAAAATGGTTCAGGCAAAGTTTGTAGATCGTAAAATTGTCTACAAAAAAGATCCAACACTTTTTCTTCTACGATTCACTATTCTCGAATTATGGCTATTTTAAACATAGAAAATACGAATATGCACTCATGCTAAGGGATGATGGGTTTGATGAATATTTGAAGGACAAACCATCTGTAACGATACATAAGCAGTGTCGTAAAGCATACACCCGGAAGAGCAGCATCGCTGCAGCTAAAAGACAGTGTGAGGTGGAGATAGCTACCAAATCTGGGATTAGTCCTCCTCGTACTAGCACGAAGTAATGAATCGTCTTTTTGACGAAATACTGTTTGTTCTGTGGCAATGAAGCGGATAAAACGGCTGAAATAAAAAAAAGCGCAGCATCTTCGACCAAGAGTGTCCTAAACTTTCAACCTTTGACTTCAAGAAAACCATCTTTAAGGAAGCTCAGTCTCGTTCTCATGAGCTAGCAAGTAGTGTCATTGCCCGCATTCAGTATGAATATGACTTAGTTGCTGCTGAGGCTAAGTACTACAGTGATTGTTACACTTAAAATACGACTTTCCTGCGGTCTAAAGTCACGATATCTCGAAAGCGATGCTTTATAGAAGAAAAGTGTCCACATCTTTTTTGTAGACAATTTTACGATCTAGCAATGACACTACTTGCTAGCTCATGAGAACAAGTCTGAGCTTCCTTAAAGATGGTTTTCTTGAAGTCAAGGGTTGAAAGTTTAGGACACTCTAGATCGAAGATGCTGCGCTTTTTTTTTTATTTCAGCCGTTTTATTTGCTTCATTGCCACAGAACAAACAGTATTTTGTCAAAAAGACGATTCATTTCCTCGTGCTAGTACGAGGAGGACTAATCCCAGATGTGGTAGCTATCTCCGCCTCACGCTGTCTTTTAGCTGCAGCGATGCTGCTCTTCCGGGGGTATGCTTTACGACACTGCTTATGTATCGTTACAGATGGTTTGTTCTTCAAATATTCATCGAACCCATCATCCCTTAGCATGAGTGCATATTCGTATTTTCTATGTTTAAAATAGCCATAATTCGAGAACAGTGCATCGTAGAAGAAAAAGTGTTGGATCTTTTTTGTAGACAATTTTACGATCTACAAACTTTGCCTGAACCATTTTTCGATAGCTCTCGTTGTTTCAGAGATATACGCAAAAAACGCTAATTTGTGACCTTTGACCTCGAATAAAAAACAACGCACAAGCGGGATCGATGAGGACTTTTGACATAACATTCGTAATGACGTATTTAAGGCCTGCACAAAAATCCAGCTTGTTGGGAATTAATGCAAACTTGAATAATAATTTAGTCTATTTTGACTGGACTAAGATTAAACACTTAGGGCCAACATGCATTCTATACAAAATAATTATTTTGATACCGACAATGTTGTTCATACACGATGCGGGCTGCGTTCGCTTTGACCTGACCGCAGGCGCAGGCCGCAGAACGCATCCAGTGTGATGTGTGAGTGACAAATCCTTTTGGGAATGTTGCCAACAGATAAAAATTAGTTCCGATTCTAGACTTTTTTTGCCAAGCTATAGTTCGTAATTCCTATCCTATTTCTAGCTTCGGCGGCATTTCTTCGAGTGAAGTTTATCGGCTGTTTTAATTATTCGCAAATAGATTGCTAATGGATATTGTGTAGTTTTGTATCTCAAATGTCTGTGCAACTGGACAATATGTGGAATTATTGAAATAGGGGCGATCTCGCTCAGAAGCTTAGAATTTTATTGTAGTGTTGTACTTCAGCGAAATTTGTTGAGAAGGCTGATAATATATTTTGCTGCAAAATACTACAAACACATTAAAATGTTTACATTCAAATTCTAATAATTAACAAATTATGTTGTCAAGTGTTGTCATCAACCTCTTTATTATTACGACTGAAGGACTTTGAATCCATGGTCAAGAAAAAAAATGCTCTTCTCTTTGGTTTAGATGTCAAAGTCATTGTCAAAAAACTCTCTTTTGTGAAGTTTAGCAGGTAAGATATGGATGAGTATTGTGAATTTGCTCCGAAATCCGACAAAATCTGACTAAGGATTAGTGCTTTCTATATTTTTGAAACGTAATTTTAATATATTGACTGTGTTGGACCGCTCGCAAGATATATTTAAAATCAATACCATCGTTTTTATTTCAGTGTACCGCTGAACATTATCGTCTTCAACATGGTAAGAGAATGTTTCTTATTGTTTTATATTAAACTTTAGAAGAATTGTTATTTGGCTATAAGGAATGCGTAATTAAATCAAAGAAGATACATTAGTGATTACTGAGTAATGTTGATTCCCGCTTCCGAAAATATTATACTTGGCACCTAATGTTGTTATTATGTTACAGCCGCGTGAAATCAAAGATATCAAAGACTTTCTGCTGAAGGCACGCAGGAAAGACGCTAAATGTAAGTGCAATACCTATTTAGTTTATTATATTTGTAACATTTGTTTTGGAAAATTAATTTAGAGTTGCCGCTTGATTGGCGCTGCGGCTATTTGAAACTTAAACTGATTAAAAATCCTCAAATTTTTGTCTTAACAAACAACAAAAAAATACTTGATATAAAAATACTTCAATAATATGTTAGTACTGCAGTTACTGAAGCTTTCTAGCAGCGCTAATACTTTATCTTTATCATTACCTGATTATTTGTTGTTGGGAAGTTAGGATGAATAGCTGGAATTATTTATTTTGATACTAATTGCTGTTAGCGGGCTGTGCCTAGGTAGAAAATGTTCCCAAAGAATCATGTTTACAGGATAAAAAGTATCCTTTATGCTGTTTGTGATACAAGAGTTTTACTCACACACTGGTCGACATTTGTGTAACTGGACTAATATTCTTTATTGTAATCATGTAATCATTGTGACTAGGAACACCTCTGTCATTTACATGAGATTATGGTAATACCAATGTACATTTAAATATATAGTTCAATTAATTAATAGATCAAATTGAAATGAACATAATGTCCGGTTGGCAGTTGACTACAAATGAATTTCAAACTATTCAAGTTTAATTCATTCTTTGTCCAAAAAAATTTTATTGCCTGTTTCTAGAAGATGCAGTGTAGTGGTATTTTGATTCCCAAGTATATCTTGTGTGCAATCGATATTTATTATATATTATTATATAGACTGCAAAAAACTATTAAAACATCTGCCATATTGTTTCTATCCCCAGGCAATGTTAGAAAATGCCTGAGGCATTATGTCCGCTCAAGTGTTTTGGCTGCATAAAAATTAAATAAATAAACAATCAGTTTGAAACAAATCACTTATCTGATGCAGTTGACAGCATTAAATCTATGATTGGACTCGAAAGTGACTAGTTTTTAAATGGTAATTGGGGTGCAAATGCTGCAATTTTCAATGCTGTGGGGAGTAAGCACTCCCAGAGACGCTGCACCCATGAGCATGTGTGTGCTGGCTTTGAATTCAATCAATGTGATTAGTGTGTGTATGTGTTGTCTTCACCTAACATTCCCTTGCTTAATGATTAAGTGAAGGGTTCCTTAAGGGGGGTTGGTAAGGCCGTTGTGAAGTGAAAACTTTGAAACAGAAAGCTGTTTATACTGTAAAAAGACTATCTGCAGGTTAAAAAGGCTTGGGATTGAGCTGCTCCAGTATTTATCTTATACTCCTTTTTATTATACAAGCTGTTAGGCACAGTGTGTGCCAATTCGAAATGGTCAACTGGAGGATAAAATGTTTACAGCAATTTATATGCTTAAAATCAGATAAAGTATAATAGTTTATGTAGAGAATTGTTAAAACAAAGTTTTTTAATAGCCTAGCCATGATAAAAGTGATCCTGCCTCTAACTCGTTTCAGACTAGTCACAAACATAGCACAAAAATATTGTTTGCCATACATTGGGAGCAACATTTTTTATATACATTGCTATAAATTGTAGGAGAGCTTCTCCCATTTGTTGAAGTTTCATAGAAAACACAATACAACAGAGATGGTGGCAGCCTATTGTAATTATTTTGTTTGTGTTTACAGCTGTCAAGATAAAGAAGAACCCTGAGAATGTGAAGTTCAAAGTGCGATGCTCGCGGTTTCTGTACACGCTGGTCATCACCGACAAGGAGAAGGCAGAGAAGCTGAAGCAGAGCTTACCTCCAGGTAAGTCGTGAGAGAGAATGCAAGCCGCCACTTTACGATAAGTCGTGCATAACAATGCCATCAACCCAGAAAACATGAAACAATGGTCTTGTGGTCGCAATAATGCTAGTTTTTATGGCAATACGCGTTTGCTGACTGTCTTGGGAACTCTCCATTAATAATTTCTCAGTAGCAGTTTGGAGTATGGAAGTCGTGGTGTCACCAGGGCTGGGCAAAGTACATGCTTTGCTTTAATTGAAATACAAATGAAAAAATACTCAATCGAAAGTAATTAAAATACGAAATACAAAATATGTTTAAGTAACATATTCAAAATGTTCTTGCCAGGGTGGTCCGCCTGGTAAGGTATTTAAAATATAAAATACTGTATTTTAGTTATTTTTAATTGAAATAAAAAAAAAAAGTAACTAAAGAGGTGACCAGCACGGACTGATATTTACTTTTTATACAGTCTTAACTGTATAAGCAAGCCAACTCTAATAGCTATTTTACCATCACAACATTCTTGCTTCGCACTCACACTCACGATCGCTACATAAAGGTTAAATTTTTTTTTTTTTTTTCCTCTGGGATCATTTGCAATCAGTCGTTGACTATAAGCAAATTTGTGAAGTGCGTTGTGTCATGGCGAGTGTGTCTCCCAGCGGAGACAGCTCCTCAATGGAAATGCCTAAGCCTGGTCTGGTTCCAGGATCAAACGCCGCTTCAAGCGGGTATCATGCCTGGTACGTATTAGCTGGACTGCTAGATCATTTGGATGATTCGCTAGCCTCTTTTTGTATGTTTCAGTACTGTGTAAGATTTCCTCTTTAACGGTGCTGATTTGTAGGTTCCCATGTATCTCTGTGTTTGTAACAAACCATGGTACATTGGTTATTGATCTCACTATAATGTTTTGAAGCCGCTGTAGGATGTTTATATTGGAGTCACTGGCGCTTCCCCACAGTTGGACACCGTACATCCATGTTGGTCTGAGTATGCTTTTGTATATAAGGAGCTTATTATCTACAGAGAGTTTTGAGTTTCGTCCCATTAACCAATAAAGATTTTTATAGCGAATGTTAAGCTCGTCTCTTTTACTCTTTATATGATTCTTCCAGGTCAATCGTCGATCCAAATGCATACCGAGGTATCGTACGCTTTCGCTATGGGTTAGGGTATTACTACCAAGAGTGACTGGTGGACAGTCACCACGTCTCAGGGTAAACGTTATATGAATTGATTTGTTGGCACTAGCTTTTATTTTCCACTTGTTTAACCGGATGCTAATCTCATCAAGACCCGTCTGTAATGTTTCTGACGCAGCAACAGGGTTTTTATTCCTGGCTAGAATTGCTGTATCATGCGTTTGCTTTGTCCTGTTGCATTCTTGCCCATCTGTTTAAAGATGTTCTTATAGGCGGTTTTGGAACTTCAGGTCGGTCCAAGGTTCTGGTAAATTTCCAAAGCGAGTAGTTTGTTGTAGCAGTGGGCGTCAGTGACTCAAGCTTTGACTGCAAGGTTCCCTCGTGAAGACTTCGGATCTCGGACTTTAGGTTTGCCGTCGTTTTATTTAGAGCAGTTTTGTCCATTGGATGCCTTGTCAGATGCCAAACTCTCCTTAGGCGACGTTTCTCAAGGACCTGTTGCTTAATATGCATGGGCTGATTTGTGGAGACATTTTGATTTTTAAGTACAGGAGTACACTTCCAGCAAGCCTCCTGAATAAGGGATGTTATATATTTGGCAGCGTCAGCAAAGGTTAAAATGAATAAAGGTTTTAATGTCAAAATGTATTTTTAAGCCTCAAGTATTTGAAGTACTAATTACAAAATACTTCGGCGTCAGGTATTTGAAATACTAATTACAGATTACAAGAAAGTAATTTAAATACAAATACCAAATACGTATTTTAATTACAAGTAATTCAAATACTGCCCAATCCTGGGTGTGGACCACGATTCGGAAAGCACAAAGGCTGTTTGTCCTATATAATTTCTGTCCAAGAATAAAGAAAAACAAGTTTTCCATTATTAGGATTAGGACAGGCACACAAACACAAACTTATTGCGAATAGTTCTAACTTAAACTCAGTTCGAGTAATCAAGATTATTAGTTAATTTCGCGTTTCAAGTCTTTCTCGTATACGCTCATTTTTCGACTTGTTTTTTTTTTATCACTGTTATTGTTATTTCTCTTTTCTATTTCTTGTTGTTGTTTGTGTTGTTAAAAAAATAAGAAGAAAATCGTGGTAGTACTAGCCGTTGAAAAAATATATGATGGAGGAGAATATTGGAAACTGCATCGGTCTGCAGCCGTTGTCTCGTAGACAGGGATCGACTCCGACGAGGCAAGCAATGTGCGTCCTCCCGCAGGGGCTCCCATCCATCCTTTTGTTTCTGTAATAATAAAGTTCGATCACTTGTTCTGTTTCTGGCTATTTTATGATTTAAAAAAAAATCTGATCTGAATACTTTAACATAATAAAATTAACGTCAAACTAATAAATGTTCCGACTTTAAGTAATATAAAGTAATTTGCTTATAAATACTCAGCCGGAGTTTAAGGTATGCGAGCCCCTAGAGCTAGACTAAAAAAACTATAAGTGGCATTGCTTGAATTGAAATACTACAAATTTTGAATAGGTACTACACTAACTTTGAATACTACAAAGTCAAAGGTTCAAAATTAAAAATATTGCCTTTATGGCAATATTTTTAATAATACATAATAAATAAAAAATATAATGTCATATTATAATTTCATGGCACATTATTTATTGTTAGGGCCTGTTTCACTATGTCCGAGTAGGCACTACTCACTGAATAAATTAAAAAATGGAACAGAATTTGTATGAAATTATCTGCCAAGTAAGATACTCGAAACTTAATCATAGGTGGTGAAACAGGCCCTTACCATAATTATCTCTAAAGTTTCCTTATTGTAAGTCAATATCTATATTTTGGTTCTGTAGGACTCTTTGACATCGTCATGTATGTAGCTTGTTATTAATCAATGATGTTGATGACATATAAAGAATACTTTTATTGCTAAGAACAAAGAAATTGTACGAAATAAGCAAGTAATAATGTATGTTACGTTTACCATTACATACCTAAACACAGGGCAATGAAGACTCGCTTTCTGAGCAAGTGTCTTGAAAAGTGATTAGCAACAGCATGTAATGTGATTTACATAAATATACCCATCATAATATGTACATACTACTCAATCCTCACGTTTGTGATGTGACATTTGTAAGAAGTGTTTCATATCCAGGGGCGTAGCTACCGCCGTATCTGCCGTATCAATTATACGGGGCCCCCGGGCCACGGGGGCCCCCAAAGTGTGTAAGAAAAAAAAAATTATTTTATTTTACAAATGACAAAATTAAAAAAAGGGAAAAAAATAAAAGAAGGCAAGGAGAGTGAATATTTAAAATTTGATTTTTATTTGTAAAATGGTTAAATTATGTCATGATATATTTTTTTTCTTTTGTGAAAAATCTTTACTCCCATATAAGGGCCTCCAAACAATTTTTTTATACGGGGCCCCGACAAGGCACGCTACGCCACTGTTCATATCTCTTTGAACCTCATACGTATGAACCATAATTTTCTTCTTTTTGTTACAGGTCTCCAGGTTAAGGAAGTGAAGTGATGTGACTAGATGTAAATAAAAACTAAAAACTGATTTTTGACCGTTTTATTTTATAAATCACAGAGCTCTGATATACCCACCTAATATTTGTAAGTTTTAGGACCTTGAATTAAGAAAGGTTAATTTAATTAACACAATTGTGGACTTTTTTAAACTAATTTTGATACTTCTAAGAAAATATTAAAATTTGTGTCTCGATTTGGGTCTATCCGGTAAATACCCAAAGAAACTTCAGGTCAGGCATACACGGCCAGCTCGGGCAGTAAACCAGTAGGCAACATACAATTCGTCCACTATAAGTTGGCGAGTGTGAAGTTAGGCTCTGCGAATTTTGGCGCTTGAAATATCGTACAAAAATAAAGGTTTTAAAAAAATTTAATGCCAATAACTGATTTTAACAGCAATAAGAACTGCAAATTGCATTTATTTTTTTAAAACTTATTTTTGTACGATATTTCAAGCGCCGAAATTCGCAGAGCCTAACTTCACACTCGCCAACTTATAGTGGACGAACTGTACACGGGTCGCTGTTCCCGGCCGAGCCAACAGGCAACAGCTTGACGCTGCCGTTCCTAACGCTGAAGTTGTTGGTATTAACTAAATTTCATTTCATTAAAATCATTAGCAATATGGATTGTGAGGAAGAACCACTATTTCCTACTGCGACTTATGCATAGACTAGATCTATTTTGTTCGATAAACAAACAAAATGCGAGTAGCGCGCGCTACGTAGAAAAGAGGACGGGCCAACAAAATGCGAGGAGGTAGGTAACCGCGCGACAGCCACAGTACCGTAAAACGGGGTGAATAAGGACTCAGGGGTGAAAAGGGTCAAATCGAGGAATCTAGTTTCGAAGCCACAAAATAAAAAAAACAAGAACTTCCAATTGCTACCTTCTTTTTCTTCAAAAAGTAGGTAGATTATATTGTCTTCTAACTGACAGCACCGAAGCGTTGTGAAGTTAGTAAAAGGTGTCAAAAATCTTCTTTCAAATAAGACTGTAGATGTGAGGTTGCGGTATTGTCCCTTAAGTTGACAGTTTTTGGAAATTCTAGTTTTTTTGAAAACGTGTGGAGTTAGCCAACGACGATAAAATATCTTTAAGGTGAATGCTTCAGCTAGCCCGCGAAATTCAAATTTTCTTACGTTTTTTGCAATTTGCAAGCCAGTGGTAGGTAGTATGAAATTAAAAATACTTTAGCGACTGTAAAACGTAAATAGTTACATAATTATAACCATAAAAAAACATCAATACAAGCCTCCAAATTCATTTAGTTGCAGGAACGTTTTTGACCTCGAAAAAATTGTTCCTGCACTTAGGTGGGCTTGGAGGCTTGTATTGATGATTTTTATGTTTATAATTATGTAACTAGTTGCGTTTCACAGCCGCTTAAGTATTTTTAACTTCATACAACTTACCATTGGCTTTCAAATTGCAAAAAACGTAAAAAAAATTGAATTTCGCGGGCCAACCTGGAACATCCCCCTTAACGTTTGAATCCCCAAGCGGTCCTATGAGACCGCGCTGTTATTGTTTTACTATTGTGTCTCGTTTCGCGGGTATCTGAGTAATTAAGAAGCTACACAAAAAGTCCAGATTTTACATAGTTTTTGTCGTTTTCTTTAGAACCTCTGGGATTGTTTATTTTTTCGAGGTGAATAAATACGGTAACGGGGTGACAAGGGACGGCTAAAGTACAAATAGAGTCGCCTATACTTGGTAAATAGGGACGTATAAAAGTTGATTAGGAACGGTAAAGTTTGAATAGGGTCAGGGCTGCTACATCATGAATTGAACATTTTATTGCATTGTTTTGCAGGATTTCACTTTTTATTAAAATAAGGCATTTCATTTTATTTATTTTAAACTTATAAACAAGCATGCGCACAAGGCGAACTAATGAGAAATAATAAGAGATACATACGTACGAACTCGTATGATTTAAAAAAGTTTTTTGTTTGGTTTGTATGTGGCGCTATTACTCCGTAATTATTGTGAGACAACCCTACTAGTCTGTTTATCCCAAGTTACCCATGTCTCGTCCCAGGTCACCCCACTTCAAGTATGAATAGGGACAGCCTATATTTTTGTTAAAATATCTAAATTTTGACTAATTCTGGGGATATTTTTAACATTTACGAAAAGTATTAACTGCCGGAAACCCTTGGAAAGAGTTATCAATATTGCATTCGTCCTACAACATCGATTAATTTCAGTGACAAGTTCGATTTTGTCCCTATTCACCCCATTTTACGGTACCTAGTTGAATGACGAATACTTTTTGTAGCGACATCTATTTTTTCCACATTTCACTAATATTATAAAAGCATTTTGAATTTTAGTTCCTTTATGGCATCATAGATGTCGCTACAAACAACTATGCTTAACTATTATAACTACCTACCAGATTTATGTAGTAAAATATAACGGCAAAAAAATTCTAAATGATCATCAAAAATAGTAAATTCCCCTTCCTGTCCTTATCCTATATTATTTGAAGGATTCCCAGTCGCCACCGCGGGGATTGCCACCACACTGGTCATACACTTTTGTCTTGAGACTCTGTGGTAAGTTGGACAAGAAGATACCGCGCAGCTTCCCGAATACTGCCCAGCCGAGTCGGATTCGACGATTGATCTTTCTCGAAGTTAGATCTACCCAACTGGACCGTCTGTCCCAGGTAGACGAAGTTGTCCACAACTTCGAGTGTAGAGTCATCGATCTTGATAGGAGTGGGTTACATAGATGTTTATCATGACTTTAGTGTTATCCGTGTTCATTTTGAGTCCCACTCTTTCGGAAGCTCTACTGAGATCACCAAGCATTGTACTGAGCTCCTCCGTAGTGTCTGCTACGGTTACGGTCGATGTTCGTCTTTCGAATAGCAGTGCGCCCCCCGCTTCGCCCGCTTAGCCCGCTCCGCCCGTAGTTTTCGGTGTGAACCCAACATGTTTAGGTCGCCAATATTTCGCGTAGTTTGTTTAGTTTCCTTCGTTCGCTTCGTCCGCTTCGCTCGCCAGCTGGCGGTGTGGCCTGCACTTTAATCTCTGGTGCTGGGTACTCACTTAGCAGTGTAGCACGTAACGTATCAGATACGGTATCAACCTGCAAGTGGGTACGGCTCGTCCACGGTCCTCCGCGTATCTAGCTACGAGCTGCCGGATCCGCAGTGCTCGCAACGACGTCACGCCGACAACTTCAATAGTTCGTTTGAAGCTCGCGCGTACGTACTCACTACACAAGCGGTTGTGACGCCGTCCACGAACACACTGCGAGCCGCCTTTGTGTTCGCAGTGAAACCGCCACTCGGCGGGTCACTGCGAGCTTACAGCGCTCCACGCGCGAGCGGCTCGCAGCAGGCTCGTGCCTACGTACTCACTTGATACCGTATCTGATACGTTACGTGCTACACTGCTAAGTGAGTACCCAGCTTGGGACTGTTAGTAGTAGAACGCTGAAATTTGGTACCAATTTGTATGTCAACCACGCCCATAAAGTGGTAAAATAAAAATTGGAAAGAAAGGTTTTATTAGGGTAGCCCCCTCCATGTAAAGTAGAAAGTGTTTTTATTTTAATTTCAACCCTAACGTGTGATATATTATTATTGGATAGGTATTCAAAAATGAATAGGTGTTTACTAAAATAATTTTTGGATAATATCAATAATTTCGGAAATAATCGCTCCAAAAGTAAAAAACAATGTGTCCCCCCCTTCTAACTTTTGAACCATAAGTTTAAAAATATGAAAAAAATCTGGAAAGTAGAGCTTTATAAAAACTTTCTAGGAAAATTATTTTGAACTTGATGGGACGAACAGTTTTTGAAAAGTTAGAGACACTTATTGTGACGGACGGGAAACTAGGGAACCCTACACTGAGTGTGGCCCGACACGCTCTTGGCCGGTTTTTTGTACAAACACAGTGCCGTAACTAGGGCGGTGCGAGCGGTGCCCAGGCACAGGGCGCAGACCCTGGAGGGGCGCAGAAATGACCTCATGCATGGTAGCTAGTAGGTACATTTTGTTTTATTGCAAACATGGTGTAGACGCGCCCTACTGTACTATCTATAGTTATATCTATATCGCATTTTTCAAGCAATCTTGAAACAACAACACATGTAAAGGTACCCAGGACGTGCTCGGCGCCAGGTGTACTGGTGGTCACCGGAGATTGCGGCTCTGCGCGAAGCGTGCACCGCCGCGCGGCGCCGGTACACCAGGTTCCGCAGGCGCCGCACTCGCCCGCCGGATGCGGAGGCCAGAGAGGCGGAGCTGTAGGAAGGGTACAGAGCGGCAAGGCGCACCCTCCGAACGGAGATAAAGCGGGCCGGCGGCGCTGACTCAGAGTCTCCGGCCCGAGGCTGTGGAGGGTGTGGTGGCCACTCTGTTCCCTGAGCGAGGGGAGCACTCTCAGCCCCGTACAGCGGGGCTCCGTCGACCATGCTTTACCTCACGACTTGGGGGTAACCCGACTCGGACAGGTTAGGTTAGAAGGAGGGGTCTGTGTTCGCTCGCTTCGCTCGCTCACTACAACCCCGCCACCTCCTTCGAGGTCATTCTTTTTTTAAAACCACCCAGAAGTAGGAGCCCCGCGCAGCGGGGCTCCGTCGACTACGCCTTTTAATCAATTTTTCGAATCGTAAATATTCTAGGAAACCAAAGTCTACGTGGTTTTACATTAAAGCATAAATACGACTGTTCTAACTTTTTAACGCCTGAAATAGGTACTACTTACCAATACCCAAGCATACCCGTAGTAAGTAAAATTCATGATATACGATGCAAGCAAAAGTTATTGTACAAGTACATTTTTATATTTTTTATAAGTTTCTGTATAACCACTCAGAATAATATTTTTAGTATAGTGTTACAGTTAAAATAGCACCACAGTCTATGAAATTTTAAAGGTAATTTATGAATTAATAGTTGGCAAATATAGATAAAAATTACAAAGCATAGTTTTCGGTAGAACGTAATTTATGCCGGTAGAAAAGTATTATAGCAATAAACAGTCAAGTTTATTTTTCGAAGATTTCAGTATCTCATTCGGTCGTTTCGTCATTTTTATTCGGACAAAAGCAGTCGGAAAGTTAGTATTTTAGGCAGTAGATTTCATATTTTTAGTAAGGGTAATTCTTCTTTTTTTGTCGGAGCTTTTATTACTACCCTTCCGAAAGGTTGACACCGAGTCCCCCCCCAGATCGAAGGCAACGAAGGAACGGGGTAGGGGTTTAGTCAGTAAGAGTCTGACACACCCTCCCGCTCCGCCCAAGAGCGAGAGAAGTCATTCTGATGATTCCCCTACGGTAGATTTATTTGTATTCACATTTGTCCATTTTATTTTCAGAGCCTAGTTAGAGCATTTTTAGGGGCGCAGTTTTGAAAGCTCGCACCGGGCGCATAATAGGCTAGTTACGGCACTGTACAAACATTTCAGCACTTTGATGTACCGATAATCAATCTGGCACCGTTGGAGAGACTGCAGTACAGCCCAAGTCTCGATCGAATCAAAGGCTTTCTCGTAGTCCACAAACGCTAAGCAGAGAGGCAGGTTATACTCCTCAGTCTTCTGTATGTCCTTCCGCAGCGTATGTGGTCTTTTTTTTTTCTGGTAGGGGAATCATCAGAATGACTTCTCCCGCTCTTGGGCGGAGCGGAAGGGCGTGTCAGACTCTTACTGACTAAACCCCTACCCCGTTCCTTCGTTGCCTATGATCTGGGGGGACTCGGTGTCAACCTTTCGGAATACCACGTGCTCCCCAGAGGCTTCGGCCCTGCCGGGCCCCTACAGTGCTGATAACTCCTTGAGGCGCGCGTGGAACAGAACGCGCCGTTGACGACTGGGCTTGGTCCAGATTATATCCAGACTGCCGGACGGCGAGCTACCCAGTGCTCGCCGTCCGCGAACCCGCGCCTACGGTGGTCGGAAATCGGGATCGGGATCTCGGCGGCGGCAGCGTGAGGACCGTTCCCTCGCGCGCTCGCGGTCAGCAGCCTCATTCACTAGCATTACTGCTTCGCAGAAGGAGGCGACCGCCTACCACCCCTTCTCACTCCGGACTATGGCCTGGACCAGATCCAGGCGTGAGAGGTCGCCGCCGCCGATAGCCTTCATAAGGAAACGGCGGTGCTCCGCCCAAGCGGGGCACACCTCTACCGTGTGCTCCACCGTGTCCTCCGGGCAGTCCACACAGTGGCGACACCCGGGCGTCCTTTCCTGCTTGATCCGATGCAGGAACCTCCCGACCTTACCGTGTCCGGTGAGGATCTGCATCATACGGAACGAGAGGACGCCGTAACCTCTTTCCAACCACTCCTCAAAGAGGGGACTTACCGCCTCAATGACGGCGTGCCCAGCGCTGGGTTGCGACAGTCGCAGTCGCCATGCCACCCTGAGATCCCGCCGGAACTCTGTCCGCCATACCGCGAATTGTCGTGGCAGCGGAGTTTCGCCCCAGCTTTGCATCTCCACGCGCAAATCGTGCATGCGTGTAAGGACTGTTGCCTCCAGATCCAGTTTTGTGAGCTGGTTTTGCCCAATAGACAGATCTCTTGTAAAGACTTTGGAGCTTTTATTTCGCTCAATCGCGTCCTTAACCCTTTCGGTATTAAAGTGGCGAAGATCGCGTTTTTTTTACTATGATATCTGCCTATTGAGCTACGGATATCTGCACGCATCGTCTGAAGACTGCAGAATCATCTCACGCCTCTTCTTCATGAGCTTGAAAGTTGGATCAGAGAGCCTCTCTTAGTTGTACGGTGGGTCTTGAAAACTTTAGACCCAACCGTATGAACATGAACAGTTTCCTCAAACCCATCGTTATATTCGTCCACGGAGCTACCTAGAGCGTCCGGCACTTGAAACGATTGTGGAGTTCGAGCTGTAAGCTTTCGGGGTTTTGGAGCTGGATGTGTGCTGGACGGGGCGTAGACTTCACCAGTCGAGATCTTGGGTCTAGCTTGATACCTATTGATATTCAATGTGCCTCTCACCATGCGTTGATCACTTCCAGATTTGACCGCATTGGTCACAGAGACATCATTGAATATTTACTTCTTCGTCGATAAGATGAAGTCTGGGCTTTGCCAGGTACACTTCCTCTCCTTCTCCATAAAGCTATCCAGCAGGTGTCCCTGGTGGTTCCGACATCCAAATTTTAATCCAAATTGCCTCACTCGCAGCTCGTCACCTTCTCGTTTGCCCACTTAAACTTTGAAGTCCTCCATGACCACGGTCCGCGGTGAAGTGAGTCTTATAAGCATGTATGGCTCTTTATACATCCTCATATACGGTCTCTACTTCGTCATCGGAGTGTGTCGTGGTTGGGGCATAAACTTGTATGACCTTCAGCGAATATCTGGATGATATTCTGAGTATAAGGTAAGTCACCCCGGTCGGCACACTCGATTTTCATCACATTGTTTACAAGGGACTTGTGGGCGAAAAACCCGACACCACCCTGGGACTGCTGGTCGAGCTCCCAGAAATAGAGCAGGTTTTTTTTTTTTTTAATTGTTATAAACTAGTGCTTGACTGCGATCCCACTTGATGGTAAGCAGCGATGTAATCGTTGAAAGTGAGGCGCACTAGCTTATTAAGAGCCTATTCACTCCGAAATATCGTGTCCCCTGTCTTCCGACTTCGGATAATCCCACAATACTCCATCGTAACCTGCTCAATTCTTCCTAAAGTTCGGTGATCTTCTCATCAGTCCGGAGTGTACACGTGTTGTATGTTGCCAGGTCTAGTCGTTTGTTCTTGAAGAGGCAACCGGATCTTCTCCGGGGATTCTTCGCACCCCTTGCCTCGCCGTAGCCTTGACCGCCACCGTAGTCAAGGGTAGACGGGCTGCCGGGTACTAGGGGTCATTTTTAGGGTTCCGTACCTCAAAAGGAAAAAACGGAATCCTTAGAGGATCACTTTGTTGTCCGTCTGTCTGTCTGTCTGTCAAGACCCTTTATATCGAGAACACGTGAAGGTATCAAGTTGAAATGTAAACTATATACTCATGTCCGCGGTCCCTTGAAGCTGTGCAAAAATCAAACTTGTGAGTAAAAAGGTACGCCCGTTTATGGTGCAAAAAAACGTACATTTCGACACTGTCAAAGGAATCAAAATTCATAGGGTACTTCCCGTTGACCTAGAATCTTTAAATTTGACATGAAGCAAGGTATTATAGCACAAATATAGAGAAAAGTCTGAAAATTAATCATTTTAATTAAGTACATCACAACATTTTTTTTTTTTAAATCTTTAAATGTCTTTATCTGATTATCTGAAAACTTTTTGTTTTTTTTTTCCTGGATACGATATTTATTTACAGTATAATAAAAAACTCTAAACTAATTAAATTAACTAAAGTAAGGCGTCAAAAAACTCTTCCGGTAATGTGCCCAAAAGACTACGTTGCCATGGACGACCGAGCTTGGGCTCAAGCAACCCTTCCCATCCGTATGGGAGGCCTCGGTGTCCGCAAAATTTCTAGTATTAGTTTACCTGCTTTTATATCCTCGGTTCACGGTACTGAGAAATTGATCAGGAATATCCTATCTTCGTCACTGATCGATTTCAATGTGCCGTGCTTCATCGAGGCTATAGATACCTGGAGACTCACTTGCCCGAATTTTAATCCACCCGACGACCCATCATCCCAAAGACGGTGGGATGAGCCGCTCTGCAGAGTAGTTCAGGACAACCTGATTGTAACATCCACTACTGCTGCAGAGCGTGCACGCCTGCTAGCTGTGGGGGAGTGGGAGTCGGGTCTCTGGCTTCATGCACTAACATCATCGAACCTAGGCACCTTGCTCGATGATACAACTTTCCGTCTCGCTGCTTCCCTAAGTCTAGGCGCTCCCTGTTGTACTCCTCATCGCTGTCACTGTGGCGAAGTTGTCAACAGCCTCGGACACCACGGTCTATCATGCAGCCGAAGTGCGGGTCGCATAGCGCGACACGCGAATATCAACGACATCATCAGACGCGCTCTTGTCGCCGTCGGCGTTCCAGCTGTATTAGAACCTCATGGCCTGGCACGCGACGATGGCAAGAGACCGGACGGTATGTCGTTATTCCCTTGGAAGATGGGTAGGCCTTTAGTATGGGACGCTACTTGTGTCGATACTCTTGCGCCATCCCATCTTCCAAGCTCGTCGTGTTGTGCTGGTTCCGCCGCTGCGGCTGCGGAGAACCTCAAGCGGCGGAAATATAATAACCTTGTGGGAAATTATATTTTCGAACCGTTTGGGGTTGAAACTCTTGGTTCGTGGGGTCCGAGTGCTCACAAGTTGTACAAAGATCTTTCTAAACGCCTTATTGACACTTCGCGTGACCCAAGGGCTGGCTTTTACCTCGGACAGAGGATAAGCATTGCCATACAGCGTGGCAATGCCGCCAGTCTTTTGGGCACATTACCGGTCGACAGCGATGTGGAAGAGTTTTTTGACGCCTTACTTTAGTTAGTTTTTAGTCTGAAAACACATACATCTTCTATACATATAATAAAATCGTAGGAAAGTCAAAACTGTACATTGAATATTTTTTTAAAAGAATACTTGGGGCGTGATCTACAATCGATACCGAAGCCAAAAATATAGTTTTTAGAATTCATTAGAATTCATGTCTGTTTGTCTGTTTATCTGTATGTCCGGGCTAAACTCAAAAAGTACTGCATGGATTTACTTCAAATTTTGCATTATTGAGAGGTCGGGAAAACAAATAGGCTACATATTATCACGCTATCACCTACGGGGGAGGAGCTGTGAAACTTTATTTTTCTTACGCATTATGTGGCAGCGTGCAGTGGCGAGGGGTAGACTTGCGTGCGAGTTAATCCGCTACTTATTCCAAAAATATTATAAACCTGACCTAATTAAGCGACGGAAAATCTTAACTGCGAGATTCAGAAAACGTCGCTCAACTAACAACGCCATCTAGTGACCGCGTTCCCAACTTTTTTCACAAATTCACAATTTCCTCAAAAGATGACGCAGTGAACCAATATTTATGTAAACGCAATTTTAAAAATAGTATGTAAAATATATTATTAAAGTTCACTCACCAAATGCAGTTCGCTCAATGATGCAATAAATCCAAACCGGCGTTTTTATTAATTGTCGTAACACTCGTAACTTAATTTTGGGAACAGGATTTGGTTGCAATACAAAGAATCTATTAACAATATTATATCTCTACCATGAATTAATGCCATTACTAAATAGCACGAAATATATGTACAGTAACGTTAAAAACAAAAAAAAAACAACTACAAAACAGAAAATGAAAGATAACCGCCATGATAATTCGGTTGTATAAAAAACCCTACCAAATAAGATGTATTACTCGCCAATATCAGTTATTATGCAGTGAAATTCATTCTTATTTTGGAATCATTATAATTGCACAATGAATGAATTTTTCTTTCTCGCTTGCACCTATGCAATGTTTACTGTCTTCTTCCTCATAACTCGGTCCGGATCGAGTTATATTGAGTTCAATTTTCTACGTGCGAAAACGAGACGGCAAGAGTTCGAGTAATAGGCGTTAGTTTATAGGAAAGAAAGAGATAGATGCGTATTATGGGTTTTAGTTGTTTGAAAAGGTAATCCGGTGTTTTTCGGCTTATGATTTTGGCATTGACGACAAATGTTGTATACATTTAAAAAAATCGAAGTAATTGAACAATAGAAGGGTTGTTGACCTATAGATTTCTGTTTCAAAGTGAACTCGTAAGGAATGGAGTTATATGAAGGCTTCGCGACTGGCAGCGTGTAATCTAACGACGCATATATAAATGTTGTTTTTGAGTAAGCCATGCTATTATTTAGCTTTACAATACAAAAACTACGCCATTTAAGTAACTTGGGCAGAAAAAACATCATTTAATGAATGTTAGTAGTATAAAGGACATTTTAAAGCAGCGCCATCTATGACATTTCATAAAAATCAAATCAAGTTACATATTAACACTTTTTGGAAATTTATAATTAAAATTTTATCATGTTGGCGAGGTTAGTAGTTAGTTATTCTTGAAATTCATAGATGGCATTTTGCATTTTCTTCATAACAGTTGTATCGTATAGTTCGTTTGACAAATACAAGTTCCAACAAAACCCTCAAAATCTTGAGCAGAGTTGAGGAAGACAATTTAAAAAAAATGCGGTGTTAAGTATTACAAAACAGTGATGTTCATTGATGATGAAGTGACATTGAAGCTCATTTATCGCAAGAACGTGACAGAATCCAAGAGAACAGCGTGCGGCACAAATAGAATAAGATCGCCTGTGTCATGACATAAATCAACTTTCGACATCTGATGATGAATCCACGGTTTACGATATCGAAGAGCAAACGGTTAAATAAAGAAGGAAGTGGATTTATCTACAATATCGTGATTAACTACGCCGCCCATGGAGATATGGTTGCCTTAGAAGAAGTTTGTACCCACTGCCGAGTCCGCAAATGGAAAAGGGGACTAAATGGAGAGCATTCGAAGTCCTGCCATTTTTAGAAATACATTCGAGCTTATAACAGCGCCTTCCAGATGACTTCGTTTGCTGAACAACAAGCAAGTGTTGAAGTAGACACATCCTCAATTTGGTCTGGTCTGTTCAAAGGATTGCAAAGTATGTTGCATAACGTTAATCCGCAAATTAGCAACTTCAAAGCAGCCCTCGCGTCGGTGCCTGAGAACGAGCGCAACCACTTTAAGTTTGTCATCAGAGCAGATAGAAGGCCGATCGCAGCCCATCCAGGGTGGTATAATACTCCAACGACGAATGAGGTAGCTGTTGTGTTAGTCGATCAGGAGTGTGATAAAAGAGACATCGTTTTACGCACGCATGATGACCGGCTTCGAAGGATCAGCGAGACTCACCGTGCGTACGATTCTCTTCAATATCATCTCATTTCAGTTCTGTCGCGGAGAGGTTGGCTACCATTTTGCCCACTATAATGTAGACCCCCAGACAGGCACCCCAAATCATAAAAAAACCATCCACCATGCATTTCTACAGCTTCATGATCCAGCTGAGGGTAAACAATGGTTCTTATCTCCGCCACTATCGTACGCTCTTTACTCAGTTTCTTAGGACATGTACGCCAAAATTGAGACAGAGCGTTTGGTATTTATAATGTCCAACCAAAGAAAGCTCAAAGCTGAGAACTACGTCTATCTCTATGCAGAATAATACAAATGCTCATTCATGGTCATTCTCCCCTCCACCTTCACAAAAAGTCCGTGGTACATGCACGAGAGGACCCAACATGCATTTTGTTACGCGCGAAAGTTTGGTCGCCCGGACCTCTTCACTATCATCACAACCAACCCAAAGTAGCCTGAAATAACAGCTCAACTCCTTGCAGGATAGGCTTCGTACGACAGGCACGACTTGATCTCTCGCGTATAGCACCTGAAGTTAAGTTCAATTAGAAATGCTAATTTTTAATGCTCAGCTTGGAGACAATGCACGTGTTCAGGAATTTTACGATGTCCTTCTAAGTCATGGCAAACGCACACAAGAAGAGAGAGGTGGACAGGTGGTGCTGCTAGAGTCTCTCGGTAGAGTGGTACACTCTCTTAGTAGAAGTACAGAAGCGGACTTAATGCCTTAGGCATTTTCTACCAGTCAACCTTTGGGTGATACAAAAAAATAGTATCCAGCTTAGAAGAACTCATTCGCTTTGTGTACGGGGATGTAAGTCGTATACTGCACCAGTAGAATTCTTGGGTGTGTGAGTAGGCCATTTAGATGCCCATAAATGATCAGGCTGCAGCAATTAACGAATGCATTCTCTGGGAAATTGACGGGAATGATGTGGTCTACACCTCGATAAACACTGTTGTCGAGCAAGATAACGCTACACATTATCCCGTGGAATTTCTGAACACCCTGTCAGCAAGTGGACTTTCAGTGCATATCATCCAGCTTAAGGTCAGTGTCCCAATTGTGCTTCTTCGGAACCTATCTCCTCCAGAGCTGTGTAACGAGACTCGCCTTAAAGTCGTCTCACTCCACAGACACACCATTGGAGTAGAAATTCTTGTGGTTGTGGCATCGGCGAGGCAGCATTTATACCACGCATTTCCCCCCTACCTTACAACTTCCCGTTCCAGTTCAAGCGCGTACAGTTCTCAGGACGAGTTGCTTCTCACAAAGGCAACTGTACGGTGCTTGCTCCCGCGTCACCAGTCCTGATTCTCTTTACATTTTGGCACCTGGCAACGTAATTTATAGGGAAGTGTTGTAAGGTACGATATCTTTGTACGTATTTTTACACTTTTGTGTCCTGGAATGGAATACATTCCACACATACATCACCATCATCCTCTGCCTAGCCTTTTTTCAACTATATTGGGGTCGGCTTCCAGTCAAGCCGGATTTAGCTGAATACCAGTATTTTACGAGGAGCGGCTGTCTACCAGACCTCCACAACCCATTAACTGGGATAACACGGTACTTCATGGCAAGACTGATATTCTACACATACATCATTTTCTCTATTTCCTTTAGTCACAACTTATGACTGAACTCAGCAGGATTCCCATATAATTCTCTAAACTTGCTTCGCTTGCAAATAAAACATGTATTTTAATGCTATTTTAAAAATTGTTTACTTATAATGCTATAGCGACATCTTAAGTATTTTTGGTGCTGTAGAGCCTTCACGCAGACGACGTCGCGGGCAGCAGCTAGTAAATACATACATTTACATAAGTAAGTTGGTACGGAACCCTCAGTGCGCGAGTCCGACTCGCACTTGCCTGGTTTTTTTTACAATATTTCCATATTGTAATATTGTTTATAGCCTGGTAGGTAGGTTGAGAGGACAGTGTAGACCGGTCAACATGCTTCCGCGAATGGATCGTTTAGCAAATCATGCATGATTCTTTGCCCTCGTTCCAGGGTCCCGGGTTTTCCTTTCAAGAGCCTCGACCCTGCTAGGCCCTTCGGTTTTACTGATATCTCTTTGATCGTGCGCGTGGAACAGACTCGGGCTGGGTTCGGATGATTATCGGATTGCCATCCGCAAGCCCGTTCCTACGGTGGTTGGAAATTGGGATTGGAATCCCGGCGGCGGGGGCGTGACTATGCATGGCCTGTACCAGGGCCCGTCGCGAGAGGTCGCCGCCGCCGATCGAGTCCACGAGGACACGGCAGTGCTCCGCCCAAGCGGGGCACACCTCTGTCGTATGTTCCATCGTGTCCTCCGTTTCTTCCGTCTGTATCCGATCCAGGAACCTCCCGAATTTACCATGTCCGATGAGGACCTGCTTCAATTATAGAAGGTGAGGGAGGACGCCATGACGTCTTTCCAATCACTCCGGTGAGGACGCCGTGACGTCTTTCCAATCACTCCTCAATTACCGCCATAATGATGGTGTGCCCAAACCTATCTTATGCTGCTAAAAGTGTAGTTTTTAGGTGACGGGGCGGCGAGCGAGCGCGCAGCCGGCAGTCGGGCTGCGGCCGCAGAGCGCGTCGCACGTGCCGCCACCCTGCCGCTCGGCATCGCGCAGCGCGCGTCGTCTGTGCGCTCGTCAAACTTTATAAAGTTTTTATTTACGTTATGTGAACTATTGAAGTGCATCGTTAAGATTTAGACTTTGCTAGTGGATTGTGAGTAAATTCAATCATTTAGAATATCCACCACATTCCAATATTACCATTTGTTAAGTATTTGTAATTTCTGAAAACTGTAAAAGTACCTACTGATGTGATGAACATCATGTTTTAAGGCCATTGAGACTCAAACTTCGAGTGATTTTGAGTAGTTCGTTGAGTGGGGCACCGGCTGTGTGTGTGTGCTCGCACGTGGGTCGCGCCATGCGGGCACATTGTTTGTTGTCATCGCAGCCTACACTTGGGTATATTTACTTCATTCCTTCGTTGGGGCTGTACTGCCTGGGGCGCCGGCGGCCGCGGCTCTCACGCGCTGGTGCCACTGTGCTTGTGGAGCCTGCCAGCCGCGGCGCTCGTCAGCTCACGCGGCGCCTGCAGGCGGCTCGCGCGGGGCTGGCGGGGGCAGCGCCGTGCCACTGTGCATGTGGAGCCTGCCAGCCGCGGCGCTCGTCAGCTCAAGCGGCGCGGGCGCCTGCAGGCGGCTCGCGCGAGGCTGGCGAGGGCAGCGCTGGTACCACCACTGCATGCATGGGGCCGTGGTTATGCTCCTTGAACTACAATATATTTAATGTATTAACATATTCTGCTCGAAAGTGGTTTGACCAAAGACAACTAGAATATTAAAATGAGAGCCCTATACCTGCTATGCGCGTAGTGCAGCTGCAGTACAACAGCAGCCGTATGGCTCGATCTTGGAGGACAAGCAGCGCTGCCGAGGTAGCACAGAGGCCGGTAGATCACGTCACGGCTTATTTATTAAATATGATAAATTATATTTATTTTGCAAAACGTTTTAAAAAACACATCTTTTTTCTGCCGTTTAAACTAGATGAGGTCGGTGTTTCCTCAGCTAGGAAACACCGACCTTTAGAAGAAACACCGAAACAAACTCAGGGGTCATAGTCTCTTTTAAATTCCATACAAAATATGTAATGATCAAATAGTAAGAAAGAAAGAAAAATTAAATGATTTTTTGAGGAAAGAACCATACTTTGAGTGGACCTGTCCAGCCATTGTGAACATTCGTCAGTATACGCAAAGTTCATCTCAGAACTACCTACTAAGGAACTCAACGACTTGAAGAACTATACCACAAGAAAGACATTAGGGTAAGCCTCAGAAAATACTCAAATTGCCTGACATTCGATAAAATTACTGAAGAGAAAAGGAAAAAAGCAATCCACATAGTCTTCATATTCACAATAAGAAAAGAAATATATAGTATACAAAATGTTAAATGTTAAAAACTGAAAATAAAAACAAAAGAAGGAAACAAAATATATCAGTAGTAGTGCGCACTGGTGCAGCTCAACCCCAAGCCAATAGTCCAACATGGTGTAGGTACCGAGCCTTTTGGCCAAGTGTTCGCTCTACAAATATTTACATTTGCCTTCACTTTATAGGTAGGCCAGTTGGAGCAGTCAACACTGTACCAACATCAGTGTTTTAAAAAAAGACTAAAGTAGGTAAAGTATACCTAGTTGACTTATAAAAGGTAAAGAGTTGTGTCTTAATACTATATTGTGCTTTATGCATAACTAAATTTTAAGCTTCCGTGGGCCCACATGTAGATAATTATCGAAACAACTTAGTTCTGCAGCATACGCTGTCAGAAAAATTCGAATTTTAACTGATGTGGAGACAGCCCGTTTAATTTACTTCAGCTATTTTCATAGTGTCATGGCATAAAGCATTCTATTGTGAACAAATTCCGCCGTTATTCAGTTAATTTTCGTTTTGCAGAAAAGTGTTTTATTTAAACATTCTTAGGGCCATGTGCACCGACACCAAATCGACTGTTTTAATATTAAAACGGCTATTTTAGCAATATTTCCTGTTCCTTATCGTCGGTTATTGACGTTAATCAGATGGTTATCTTAAACTTATGTCGGTGCACATGGCCCTTATTCTTCTTCTTGAATTGATGGTAAATTCGTTACATTGTTTGTGTCCAGTAGGTTGCTACGTTAACTGCAGCATCGGTGGCACACATTAAATCCTCCAAATTGTAGGTGTATGCCGTCTATGGGCACTTGGGGTACTCCAACGTGTGGATCAGTTTAGCCTACTTGGGTGCGTGACTAATTAAGTGCTTTTCGTACAGACCACTGCAATTCCAGATACTCCCTCGGAGATGGAATTATTCACTGTGTCTTCTCAGTATACTTATACGTCACACCTCCATTAGGATGGAGGATATGGATATGGATATTGAAAGTGAATTATGAAATAGGTCTCTAAATTCACTTTCAATATCCATGTTCGTCGCACGCAAGGAATCTGCGGTCTTCCAACAATCTCCTATTGCTTTGTCCTTCTCATACTTCCGACTTTGTCCAGTCCTCCTTCTATATACAGTCCATCCTTCTGTTTAATGCGCTTCCTCTCGATATCAGGAAGGCCGAAAGTAGGTTAAAAATGACAGTACGTTTTTTAAATCTTATTAAAGAATAACGAAGTTTGCTTTTTGTTCAAACCTTTTTGAAGACATGTTTGAAATATCGTTCTTTCTCTTGAGGTAGCATTTACGCGGATATCTTACAAATTATTGAAATTAGGACCTACAAAACAATTAGAGGGAAAATTAGGCAGACTACTTAAAACAACATTTGAATTAAAATAATTTATTTTTCATATTCAAAGCTAGAAGACGAAAGAAATAATATGTTCAAAGCTACTAGGCGAAGATAGTACGGATAATTTGGAACCATTTAAGCCACGATTGTCTTAGACGAAGTCTTAACAATTTTTTTTTAAACTGTCTTTTATTTTCTGAAATATTTTGTCAAATATTCCCATATTTTTAAGAATGCTGCTTATTGGCCAAATTAAATGATAAATGAGTTAATTTTTATTTTATTTTATTACAGTAATGTGTAAGCATGTTGTAACATGTTGCGCCGACCCCAAATAATATGGGATAAGGGCAGGAAGAAGAGAAGAATGTGTAAGCAACTTAGCAAAGTATGTCTTAGTTTTTTCTGTCATTGAACACTGTTTTACAGAAATTAAAAGTTCAATTAAAAAAAAACGAATAGTGCTTTATTGGTTCGAACTTCGAACCTTTTTGAAGACATGCTTGATAAGTTCTTTTTATTCATCTATATAGTGTTAATAGGACCAAAAGTTCATCCGAAAGTAATTGCTTGAGAAATGGTGTCTTACAAGAATTAAGCGGCACATATAGTGGCTGGTACAAATTGTTCACCGATGTTTCTCAGAGTTCTAAGATTGGGGCGGCCTTCTATGATCCTGCCACCAAAACAAGTGGATGTTTCAACATTGTATCTCATGTGCCTATCATGAGAGCTGAGTTGTTAGCGATTTCCGAAACGTTATCCTACAATTCCTACATTGCCACACTGCAACATACTAATCTACACTAATATAATAAAGAGGTAAAGTTTGTTTGTATGGGGTAATCTATTGAATTACTGGTCCGATAGCTGAACTTTTTTCACCAATAGAAAGCTGCTGTATTCCTGAGTGACATAGACTATATTTTATGTACGCGGTCGAAGCTGCGGGCAAAAGCTAGTATAGTTATATTCACGGATAGCAAGAGCGCGCTCCAACATTTGGCTCGGTGTACCTCTGGACACAGAGGTGTACCGATAGCCTATGCTGTTCTGCGTAAAATACACTCATTTCTCTCAAATAGGGTTAATTTAATCTTGCAGTGGATCCCGTCACATATCGGTCTACAGGGAAACGAGGAGGCTGATAGATTGGCTAAGATAGCAGTCCATTATTGAAGTTATTGTTATGAAGAGTGGAAAGAATATTTTAGCAATAAATCAAGAGATAAAGGAATATGGTATAAAACAATCCAATATGAGCCTCCTCGAGCCCCATGGTTTAGTAGTTTTAAAGTTAGTTGAAAAACATTAGTAACTTCTAGTAACTTCTTTCAGGATTCGGTCCGGACATATGCCATTAAGAGCCTTTGCATTTTTAATGAAAAGGGTGGACTCTCCGAATTGTTTATTTTGTCATAATCATGTAGAAGATGTCCATCACCTTTTGTCTCCGAGGCACGGAGGGAACTCGGTATGTTAAGATGGTCACCCAACCACAGACCAACCTTGGCAAGCGTTGCTTAGCCTTGAAGTCGACTTGTGTTCTATTACTTACACTGAACCACCAAAAAAAAATTACGCAGTGGTTAAAAACTTTTCCTTTAGGTATACTTGGCATTATCGGCCTCATAATGTTCCCACTGCTGGGACTCAGGCTTCCTCTCTTGGAGAGGATTTGGATGAAATTGGGCATGCATATGGCCTTTGACATGGAAAAGAACATAGGCTACCTTATACCCCGATTATTTTTTGTTAAACTTAGATATGTATGTTCATTTTAACTATACATATGCATGTATAAGTACTTTTGTGTACCTAGGTACAATTGTTTTCTAAATATCAGTTTTATTTTTATGCACCTACCATATTATAGTCTGTTCACCTTCCTAGGTTGACTGGTAGAGTTGCCTATGGCATTAAGTCCGTCTTTGTATATTGTGTTGTATGAAGACTTAATGAATAAATAAACATGTTTTTTTTTTTATAGGTACGTAGGCTTGCGTGTTGTGTTTAAAAACGTGTTTAAAAATACAGTGATGTCGGTGATATCCATATAACGTTAAAACTAGGAACTAGGACTACTACTTTGTGTTTGAAAAAGAACAATGGCGAGGAAATTGTTGATGAAATTATGAAGTGTGTACACACTCGAATGTCACCATGATATAATAATGTACTAAGTTTGATCTAGTCAAGCTTAGACGTAGACGCCAGTCTAAGTTTCACAAAAAATTGTAATTGACTTGATTTTTTTACGATAGTAAATAATCATGGTTGATTTTTTTTGCTGACTTGACTTCAAGACTACTGGCTAACTGAACTTTTAATGTTGCATTAATGTGGATATTGATCAAGTAGATAACACAATAGGCTTTGCTTTATGTGTTGCATTAATATGCTTAGCGAATACAAATGATCACTCGTTTGAGAGCTACGGTCAAGCATGTAGCTCCTATACCCTTCCTATTGTCGTACTCGGGTGAAGCCCTCTCGAGGAGTGCTTCGTGAATAGTGAATAGTGACACACACCGTCAAAGTTGGGGGAACACAAGAAGACAGTTTTTTTATTATTAGTTTTTATCTCGGTTTTTCACTTCGTTTGGGCTTGGTTATCCAAAATAAATATGACATAACATAAACTAGGGTTGAAAATTATTTATTGATAGATAATTACAAAAACATAAACTTTCAGACACTTTGAAATTATTTAACCATTTTTAAAATTAAGTTATCTTGGAAAATGTTATTAAATCACATAACAGCTATCTTATATTGCCGCCGCGGGCTCTAATTAGGGCTTGAATACGTCTATCCATGCTTCTAATGACACTTTCAATCATTTCCTGGGGCAAATTGACCCACTCTTCAATCAACGCCAATTTAAACTCCTCAACATTCCTTGGAGGTGCAATTCTGTCCCGCACTTGGCGTCCAACCATGTCCCAGACATGCTCTATCGGATTCATGTCTGGGGATCGTGCTGGCCAGTCCATTCGAGTAATTCCGTTTTCATTTAAGTAATCGCGAACCACGCGAGCAGTGTGGGGCCGTGCGTTATCGTACATAAACACAAATCATTCCATGGGAAATAAATTATGAGTGCAAAACATTATTTATTTCCCATAAAATCACATATAAGAAGAAGAAGTTAAAAACAATAGTCACCAAAACTGCTTTTGCTTATAAAAGTATTTATGCAATGGCACCTAAATTGTACAATAAATTACCTTGTCATATTAGAAATAGTAGGAATAATTATGAATTCAGAAGTAAGCTCTCTAAGCTACTCAATGACAAGGTATATTATTCTGTGAAGGAGTATCTGTATGACAAATTTAATGACAATTTTTTATAGTTTTATTTTTTAATCTTCTGACATTTTACATATTTTAATGAGACAATTTTATAATTCGACATGCATGTTTATTTATGTTTATGTTACTTATCTTTGACATAGCTTTTTATATACTCGTACATGGATAACTCTAGAAGACTGATTTTGTATACCTATCGGGGGACATGGTTTGTACAATGGCATACAATGGCAAAACTTTAGGGCGGAACAAACGTGTTTTCTTTCTTTTCTTTCTTTACAATCAAACTTAAAATATTTAAAATCACATGTAATCACCTATGTTCACAAAATGAATAAATGAATCTGAATATGGAGAACTATTTATTTTGCCTCTCTGCTTAGCGTTTGTAGACTACGAGAAAAGTTGTGATACGATCGACACTTGGGCTACTGCAGTCTCTTCAACGGTGCCAGATTGACTATCGGTATTCCGAAGGCGCCTGTTGCGAGGCGTGTCGATTGTCGAACGTATTCTCTTCACTTACTTTTCCATAAAATCTTTCTTGGGATGATTGTAGTAGTTTCCCCTTGTCTTCTGCACCAGTTTTTTTTTAGGAGGGATTAACCTCCAAGGTGAATGTTTCCTCTATCACCCGAGCCGTAGGAACCGATACGGGGGAATGGTTATTCCGCCATTGATTTGCCCGTCAGAGCCTCGTCCGTTATCTAGCAGGAAGCACCACGGCTGAAGGCCGTCGCCATAGGCTGAGTACCTACTCGTAGTAACTTATAGGTAAGGTTGATGTTTGGGAAGGCGCAGGTGATATGACCCGCGGCGACCTCCCTGGCGCTCGTGCCGGCGCAGGGAGAGTCGCACCAGGCGGCTGAACTAGCGACACGCGGGGCAGTCGTGGAGAGGATCCGTGACTCAAGAGGTGGCGCTGCGCAAGTCTGAGGCCTTGTGTTTTCATGGCCCTCGGAATGCTCCACTAACGGGTTCCAAAATAACGGTAGGAGTTTGTGGGGGCGATCGGCGACAGCGGCCTCTCGCGCCGTGCCCTGGTACAGTCTATGGAGCGGCGGTGTTTCCTTTGCGAAGTAGTAATTCTGGCGAGGGAGGAGGTCGCACGCGTGAGAACGTGGCCCTCGCGCCCCAGCCGCTGGGAACCTGACCCCGATTTCCTGCCACCGCCAGGGTAAATGCTAGTGATAAAGCGATTTGCTATCGACTTATCGCCTACGCTTAAGGCTTGCTACCGTTTGCTACCGTCCGAGTACACACGGCGGCGGAGATTGCGTAGCAGGTTATAAATGTGTGCGCCGTGTACCGCGTGAAACACAACAGGTATTATCGTTGTGTGCTACAAAGTAACTCGTCATTTCTACACTCACACTCTTGCAAAAAGCAATTAGTAGCCGTATACCACTATGAAAGTACCTACAGCAAGAATTGGCTACTGTTGTTATCGGCGCCCTGGCGCAATGCGTATGATACGTGACTGACGAGTAAGAGGTCCCAAGTTCGATTCCAATCGTCTGGTGTAACAGAAAGTTTGCTTGTTTTTATTTTCTATTTGACCTTTTTTTTAATAGTAATGTTATAGTTACTCTCATAATAATTAAAATATTTTGAAAATATTGTGACAAAGAAAACTGCGATAACGATCCAATTATGTTTATTACAACTTATTAATTACATACATTAAACAGAATGGTCACAATTAACGAATCTCATATTCGAAGGTCACAATTAAAGAAATCAAAAAACGGCCGAACGCATAGTCCAGCTAATGGTTCATTAGCGTCCATTAAAGTTAAGTATTGTCAAACCTTCACTGAAAAACTGTGTAAAACTGTCAATGTGACAATTTCTTAAGTGATGATTAACGTTAATGAATGTCCCTGAGTCGGGCCGTTAGTCAGACAAGGATGGACGTCACTTTTTTTTAAGTTTTTTATTAGTGACATAAATCAACATGTTATCAAGAATGAATTATGATAGATATCGCAACTCTTGATCTCAATAACAATAACATCATGTCACATAATACAACAACAGTATAATTACCTACAGCTTACTTCTTAGTCTTTTTTTTTACTTATCAAAGTTATCAATCAACATGTTTTAAAAAATGAACTATGATAGGTATCGTAACTCTTGATGTCCAAGTAACCTTGACTGGTATTGCGACCCCCTACCTCCACTAACTCACCGGGACCCATCGATGACATCCAGCCCCAATAACTAAGGTGAATGCTTCAGGTCAGCCCGCGAAATTCAAATTTTCTTACGTTTTTTGCATTTTGTAAGCCAGTGATAGGTTGTATGAAGTTAAAAATACTTACGCGACTGTAAAACGTAACTAGTTATATAATTATAACCATAAAAATCGTTAATACAAGCCTCCAAGCTCACTTAGTTGCAGGAACGTTTTTGACCTCGAAAAAATCGTTCCAACACTTAGGTGAGCTTGGAGACTAGTATTGATGATTTTTATGGTTATAATTATATAATTAGTTACGTTTTACAGTCGCGTAAGTATTTTTAACTTCATATAACCTACCACTGGCTTGCAAAATGCAAAAAACGTAAGAAAATTTGAATTTCGCGGGCTGACCTGAAGCATCCCCCCTAACGTAATGCGACCACTAGACCTGCATGGGAGAATATTTTTGTGATGGTAACGTTCACCATTTTTTCTGCATAATATTTTACGCCCATCCTTATCTGACTTAAAACACTTTTCATCACTAAATATAACTATGTTATTGCACCAATCGAAATCTATAAATTTTCTTGCAAACCGCATCCTTTCTTCCTTATGCAACGCCGTCAGTAAAATTTTTTTCGCGGGCTTGCGACATTTAATTTTAAGTAAGTGGCGCCGAACAATTGTCATAGACACGTCGTGCATAATTGCAGTGTTTCTTGTTGTAGCAAAGCCGTCAGCGTTATACGTAGCAACAATATTTGCACCCAAAACTGCACAGTTTTCCTCTGTAAACAATCACAAAATTACGTTAAAACCTTACAAATATCAACAATGTTAAATTATTTTGCATTACTTATTTTAAGTTTGGATTTGTTACTTACCGGTAGCATTAATCTCCTCGAAATTTCACTTATGGATACATTTTGTTTATGTAATACTATTATCTCAGCCCTCAAAAGTGTAGACAAAATAATGAGACATGTTGTTTATTATTTGTAAAAAGTATCACTTTCCACAACGATTAATTATTTTTTGTCTCGGAGTAAGTTGTAGAACACACGATCGTGATAGGCAAAAGCGTTATGCCAGGTTAACTTATTATCCGACTCATTTCTTAGTAAATAACTAATAAAGTGGGTAGATGATAATATTCATACACTTAGTTTTTAATTACTCAGATACCCGCGAAACGAGACACGATAGTATAACAATAACAGCGCGGTCTCATAGGACCGGTTGGGGATTCAAACGCTAAAGCAAATATTCTAAGTTTTAGTTTTAATAAACTTCGTTATCATTATCTATATATATAAAAATGAAACCCGTTTTCCGTTGTCACGACATAACATGAAAACGGCTTGACCGATTTGGCTGATTTTTTTTTTTAAATGTTCCTTGAAGTTCAGTGATGGTTCTTACGGAGAGAAAAATTCTAAAAAAAAAAAGTTAGGTAAAGTAGGGTAGGTAGGGTAGTGTAGGGTAGTGTAGGGTAGGTAGGGTAGTGTAGGGTAGGTAGGGTAGTGTAGGGTAGTGTAGGGTAGTGTAGGGTTGTGTAGGGTTGTGTAGGGTAGTGTAGGGTAGGTAGGGAAGGTAGGGTAGGGTAGCGTAGGATATGTAGGGTAGTCATTTGACGGGAGCGAAGCCGCGGGTAAAAGCTAGTACTACAATAAAGTAGAAAAAAAATGTTTTGTCAATGGCCAGGATCGAACTCGATACTCCTTTAACGGCAAGCAAGCACTTAATAATCAGTGCTAAATTACCATCTAATGAATGAAGCGAATTTGTTTATCTGATTCGTAGCAAGTTATATACACAGCTATATACACACACACATATATATGTGTTTACACATATATATGTGTGTGTGTATATCGAGTAGTAAACGAGTTTTATTTTGTTTACGAGTTGAGCTGGCTACATAATATTACTTGAATAGGTGAATTGGTTGGTGGTATGGTTTTACTTTATTTTTGATTTATACCCACAGCTACTTGATTATTGTGAACATTATTACTGATTACCTACCCATATCATAAAAAATATACTTTCCAAAGATTAAGTGTAAGTGTTTGATGTTATTTTAACTATAATAATTTCATAAGTGAATGTTTGCGAAAATAAAAAAAAAGTTGACAATGAAAGTATTGTCAACTAACAATAATTATAATAATAACGTATCTATTATTATATTACGTAAATAATATATGTATTATATATATATTATAAAATTATTTATATTACAAGTTATATACAAAAATTTCGTTAATTAATTTCGTAAATATACATAGTTTATATGTATAAAATTACAAAATTATATTTCGAATATTTTAATTATTACAAGAGAGTAACCATAACATTACTATTTAAAAAAAGCATGAGTAAAACCAAAAGAAAATAACAGATAATTAATTATTATGGGAGTAACTATAACATTACTATTAAAAAACGGGTAAATCAAATAGAAAACAAAAACAAGCAATCTTTCTATTACATCAGACGATAGGAATCGAACTTGGGACCTCTTACTCGTCAGACATGTATCATACGCATTGCGCCACGGCGGAATGACAGTGGCGGCGCGCGCGTAAGAAAACGGAACTAAGCCCCGCACTTCCCCTCTGGGCCGACCAATCGTAGCCGCTCGCTGGGATGACGATGCGCAGACGAGTTAATTTGTAGCACACAACGATAATACCTGTTGTGTTTCACGCGCTTGCGTTTAAACACACACATTTATTACGTTAGTGTGGGGGTGCTACGCGAAATAAGTAACAGAGTGTACCAAGTCCAAGTCGTCGACGGCGCCTATTTGTTAGCATCAGTGCTTCGCAGAAGGAAGCGACCGCCTGCCATTGCTCTTCGTTCCGGACCATAACCTGAACCATAGTGCGAAAGGTGGCTGTCACCGATTGCCTCCGGGAACACAGCGGTGCTCCGCTCAAACTGGGTAATACTCCACCGTATGCTCCTCTGTGTCCTCCGGGCGGTCCTCTAAATGGTGACATGAATCCGATACAGGAACCACTGCCACTTACCTTGTCCGGTGAGGACCCGCATCATGCGGAAGGTAAAAACGCCGTGTTGTCTCTTCAACCACTCTTCAAAGAGGGGTCTTCTTCTGTGTCGTTACACTCTTGGCAGAGTGGTCGTGGTTGTCATGAGGGCAGCTCTCCGGAAGCTGTTAGGGTACGCCGCACAACTTCCCGCCACTTTTGCCTGCTGGCAGTCATCCGGGCGCACTCGTTCAGTGGGCCGCCAACAGCTACCTTGATCTGGTCTGTCTATCGCATCGGTGACCTGCCACGCGGCCTAGTCCCGTTCACCTTCCCTTGTACAACAAGGCGTTCGATGGAGTCACTTTCGCGTCGACATATATGGCCAAAGTATTTAAAAATACGACTGCGCACCAACGTAGACAAGCGCTCCTTGACGCCCAGTTCCTTCAGTATGGAAGCGTTTGTTCGAAATTCGGTCCAGGAGACCCCGAGCATCTTCCTCCAACACCACATTTCCAGAGCGTCAATCTTTTTGGTCTCCGTTTGTCGCAAGGTCCATGTCTCCGCGGCGTATAAAAATATGGGAAACACTAATGTTTTAACGAGCCTGGTCTTCGTGGCTTTAGTTACTTTCCTGTTCTTCCATATTTTCTTGAGCTTATCCATTGCCGCCCTGGTCAGAGCCATTCGTCGCTTGATATCTTCAATGCAGTTTCCCTGATTTGAGATTAGAGCCCCGAGGTATATATAAGATTGTACGACGTCGCAGTTTGCTATTTGGGTTACGTCCGGCAAATTGTTGTTAGCTCTGTCGACAATCATCATCTTGGTCTTGCTACGGTTAATCTTCAAACCAAATTCCATGCTAACACTTTCCATTTTCGATAGCAGCTGTTCCATGTGGCTGGAGCTAGTGGCAAATAAGGTGGTGTCATCTGCGTAGCGTAGATTGGAAATTATTCGTCCACCAATTGTAACACCGTCTGTCCAATCTTCAAGGGTAATGCGCATAATCAATTCTGTGTAGATGTTAAACAAAAGTGGGGATATTATGCATCCTTGTCGAACTCCAGCGCTGGGATGAAAACTATCTGAGAATACATCTTCTGTTCTCACTGATGCAGTGCCATCTTCATACAGGCGTCTCAAAATTTGTACTAGGTGTTTCGGTGTACCCATTCGCAACAAAGTGTCCCAAAGTTTAGGCCATTTCACTGAATCAAATGCTTTCGAAAAGTCAACAAAGCAAATGAAAGCAGGCTTGTTGAATTCCCGAGACTTTTCAATTATTTGGCGGACTATCAGTATTTGCTCCCGAGTTCCTTTCCCTTTAACAAATCCTGCCTGTTCTGGTGCTATTTCCTTAGATAGGAAGCTTTTCAGCCGTTCATTAAGGATGTGTAGCATTATTTTACTGGCATGGGAAATTAGTGCAATAAGGCGGTAGTTGTTACATTTTTTTGTTGAGCCTTTTTTATGAAGTGGAACAAGAACCGTATGTGTCCATTCTTCCGGCCATATACCTGTTTTCCATATCTTGTTACAGAGTCTGTGAAAGATTGTCACACCAATCTTTCCCAGAGCCCTTATGGTTTCTATTGGGATTTCATCCTTTCCAGTGGCTTTTCCATTTTTTAGATGATTGATGGCCGCCTTGACTTCAGATAGGAGAATGTCTGGCTCCAACTCAGATTCACCCTGAGGCTCTGTGCTAATAAATTCTTCAGACTGGGGATCAAGGTATAGGGACTGACAGTAACTTTTCCAAACATCTGATACGCTTTCCAACTCACAATGAACTCTCCCTTCGCTATCTTCGATGGCCCAGGAGTTGGAAGTTAGCGTCTTCGTCACAGAGCGTATTTTTTTGTAGAGGTCCCTGGACTCGTTATTGTGTGAGTGGATTTCTAGTTCCTCACATATCTTATTGAGATAAGCATTGTGATCTCGTCTGCAACCAGCCTGAATCCGGGCTGACAGCCTGTTCTGGTCTTGGATTCTTGCTCCCGATGCCTTCAACTTGCGCCTCTCCTCGACTAGTTTCAGTGTGTTTTCACTCATCCAAATCTGTCGGGCTTGTGCTTTTTTGGGAAGGTTAGATGTTCTGGCGGACTCAATGATCAAGTTTTTAACCTGATTCCAGAGGCCGCTTGGCGTTTCTTCAGTGTTGTTTGCGCTATTCCAAGACCTCCACAATTGTTCTGCTGAAGCACAGAACCCAGAACAATCGCTGACTTCAATCCTTTTCCGTTTTTTGGGAAGAGGGGCTTCAAAGAGGGGTAGTGAGTGAGCAAAGCGAGTCAAACCAAAGGCGAGGCACCCCGACTCGGATAGGTTAGGTCAAGAGGTTTCTTCGTGGTAAATTTTTTTTACCTCTCAGGAGAGTATAGTCCTTCTTTTCACGATTGTTTTCTTTCCCTTTATGTTTTGGGAGCATATAGTATAAATGCTTTTGTTTTCCCTATGTTGCAATAGTTTCCCACCAACCTGGGCTTAAAAAGTGTCTAAGGGGTCTTTGTGAGTTTTTTTTTTTTGGTGAGGAATCATCAAAATTCGTTTTTGCCACCAATTCGAGGACACGGCGATGCTCGGCCCAAGCGGGGCATACCTCCACCGTAAGCTCCACCGTGTCCTCAGGGCGGTCACCACAATGGTGACACCCGGGCGTTTCTTCAGCACGAATCCGGTGCAGGAATCTCCCGAACTTCCCATGACCGGGGAGGACCTGGGTCATGCGGAAGGTTAGAACGCCGTGTTGCCGTTCCAGCCACTCCTCAAAGACGGACGACGCAATGACGGCGTGCCCAGCACTGGGTTGCGACAGTGCCGCCATGCCGCGATTTGTCGCCGCAGCGGACTTTCACCCCGGCGTTGCATCTCCACGCGCAAATCGTGCATGCGTGCAAGGACTGTTACCTCCAGATCCCAAGGTGGTAGGCCAGCTAGGAGGCTCGCTGCTTCCCGGGAGACCGTGCGGTATCCCCGCACCATCCAGATGGCCATGACCCTCTGGCAGGCGTTCAGCTTGGCGGCCGGTCGCTTACGCAGTGACGGCGCCCACACTGGTGCCCCGTAAAGGGCCATGGACCGAACGATCCCCGCGTGGGTCTTTGTGAGTTGGCTTCAGCCCCTCGTGTGCCTCCCAAAGGCATAGGCACGTTTCTTTATTCATCTCAGGACCCGACGGCCCAGATATGGTCTTTGGCGTAGCCTAATGGAGCATAAGTAACTAAGGATATACATCTCATAGTACGGTTTTCGCACGTCTTTGGTGGAATCAAGCAGCATATCTACCAGAGATGAGAAATTGGCATTAACTAACAAATAAATGTTTGATAACACGGTGTAGCATGTGAGGCGGCTGGAGGCGGGCGGGGCGCGGCATGCGCGGGGGCGCGGCGCGGCTGCTGCTCGTGGCGGCGCTGCTGGGCGGCGCGCGGCCGGGCGCGGCGCCGGCGTGCGCGCGCGCGCCGCTGTGCGCGTGCCGGCGCGACCAGCAGGCGTGCAGCGACGTGCCCTTCCAGCGCTTCCCCGACACGGCGCCGGGCGTGGCGCACGTGTCGCTGGCGGGCGCGCGCCTGCACGCGCTGGGCGACGCGGCGCTGGACGCGCGCCGGCTGCGCACGCTGGTGCTGGTGGCGTCGCGCCTGCACCACATCGAGCGCCACGCGCTGCAGTACGTACGCCGCCACGCGCTCCGTGCTTCACTCTACTTGCGTCTGCACACACTGAATGCGCCGTCCCTTTGCAGGTCCATGGTATCGACGCTAGCATCTCTAGATCTGGGATTCAACGAGTTCACTGAAGTACCTTTGGAATCTCTCCGCGAGCTGAAAGTATTAAATTGGCTGAACTTGCAAAAGTAAGAGAGTGAAGCAAATATGAATTTAGATCCGTCGCTACAGTAATATAAAGTCGGTACTGTTTCAGCAACTACATCAGCGAGCTGGAGCCGCACGCGGACTGGGGCGGGCTGGCGGAGTCGCTCAGCAGCCTGACGCTCAGCAACAACCACCTGGTGGCGCTGCGCGAGGGCGCGCTGGCGGCGCTGCGCGCGCTGGCGCACCTCGACCTGGACGGCAACCGCCTGCACGCGCTGGCGGCGGGCGCGCTGCCGCCGGCGCTGGCGCTGCTGCGCCTGTCCGACAACCTGCTGCCGGCGCTGCCGTGCGCGGCGCTGGCGCAGCTGCCGCGCCTGCGCCACCTGCACCTCCGCAACAACGTGCTGCGCCCCACACACAACCGCACCTGCCACACTCAACATTCCAAAATCGATTCCTTAGACATCAGTCACAATGAACTGGATGACCTGTTCGAGCTGGAGTTCCAGCAAAGGTTGCAGCTGAAGCAGCTAATGTTAGACTTTAACGAGTTTACTTCAGTGCCGTCTTTTGTGCTGGACAGCGCGCACCTCGAGAAGTTGTCGATAGCGTACAACAGAGTGAGCCACCTGTCCGACGCGACGGTGCACGCGCTGCGGCGGGACCTGGAGCGCCTGGACCTGGACCACAACGAGCTGGCGGCGCTGCCGGGCTGCGTGGCGACGCTCACGCGCCTGCGCCAGCTGTCGCTCGCCTACAACCGCCTGCAGGCGCTGGACGCGCTGCCGCCGCAGCTGCA
This sequence comes from Mythimna separata, assembly GCA_030763345.1. Lineage (NCBI taxonomy): Eukaryota > Metazoa > Arthropoda > Insecta > Lepidoptera > Noctuidae > Mythimna > Mythimna separata. The sequence goes on from JAKKIA010000039.1 coordinate 97,767, forward strand.
CTCGCTGTCGCTGGCCGGCAACTTCCTGGCGGCGCTGCCGGCGGGGCTGCGCGGCCTGGCGCCGGCGACGCTGGCCTACCTGGACGTGGGCTACAATCAGATCACGTGGGTGGGCGCCGAGTCGTTCGGCGCGTGGTCGGACGCGCTGGTCACGCTCAACCTGCGCGGCAACCGGCTGGCGCAGCTGGCGGCCGACGCGTTCCCCGCCACGCTGCCGCTGCGCGAGCTCATGCTGAGCTTCAACGAGCTGGACGCGCTGCCGGGCGCGGCGCTGGCGCGGCTTCCGGCGCTGCACGTGCTGGAGCTGTCGGCGGCGCTGTCCAGCGGCGAGTTCCCGCTGGCCGCGCCCAGCGCCACGCTCTCCTGGCTCACTTTAGATAACAATAACATTCACTACGTTTCTAGTGAAAATATACAAAATTTTCCGTCATTGGTATATCTTAATTTAGACTTTAATAAAATAATTGAACTTCCCAGTGAAGTGTCCGGAACGAACTGTTCGTGTCGACTGAAGGAACTGAGACTTTCGTACAATTACATAAGTAAGATAAACAGTGAATTTCTCTTAGACTTAAAAGAGCTGCAAAGTGTTGATCTGTCATATAATCGCTTACACAATATTAGTGAGCACAGTTTTGCAAATTTACAAAATTTGGTTTATTTAAACTTGGCGGGGAACGCGCTGGAGGTGGTGGCGGAGCGCGCGTTCAGCCGGCTGCCGCGCCTGCAGGCGCTGGACCTGCGCGACAACCTGCTCGCCGAGCTCTCCGCCGACTACTTCGACGGCGTGTCCGGCCCGGACGGCAGCCTGGCCGTCAACGCCAGCTACAACCGGATCTCGGCGCTCGTCGGCGGCGGCGCGCCGCTCCACATCAATATTCTGGACCTGTCGCATAATTTACTGGAAAGCTTATCGAAAGCTTTCTTCGATTCTTTGGGGCCGTCCCTTCGACAAATTGTTCTGACGCATAATCGTCTGACGCACATTGATAACTTCGCTTTTGGCGCACTGCCGCAACTCGAGATACTGATCTTGCACCACAACAACATCAGCGCGGTGAAGCGGCGCGCCTTCGGCGAGGTGTCGGTGCTGCAGATCCTGGACTTGTCGCACAACCGGCTGGCACAGCTGGCGCCGGAGCAGTTCAGCAACATGCGGCGCCTGCGCCTGCTGCGCCTGGCCGCCAATGAGCTGCGCGCGCTGCCGCGCGACGCCTTCCGCAACACGGTGCTGGAGCAGCTCGACCTGCAGGACAACCAGCTCAGCGTGTTCCCGGCCAGCGCGCTGGCGCAGGTGGGCTTCACGCTGCGCCGCCTGGAGCTGGCGCGCAACCGCCTGGAGTACCTGGACGCCGCCATGTTCCACACCATCGCCTTCCTGCACGAGCTCGGCCTGGCGCGCAACGCGCTCACCGTGCTGGCCGACAACACGTTCGCGGGGCTGGCGCGCCTGCGCCGCCTCGACCTCTCGCACAACCTGCTCAAAGCGAACTTCAAGGAGCTGTTCCACAACCTGCCGCGCCTGCGCCGCCTGGCGCTGGCCAGCGCAGGCCTCAAGTCAGTGCCGCACCTGCCGCTCGCCAACCTGACCGAACTAGATCTCAGCGGCAACTACATCGCGTCGTACCGCGAGGCCGACATGCGGCGGCTGGCGAGCCTGCGCGTGCTGGACGTGGCGCGCAACCGCTTCACGTCGCTGCAGCCGGCGCTGTGGGCCGCCACGCCGCGCCTCACCTCGCTCGACGTGTCGCACAACCCACTCGTCCGCGTGGCGCACGGCTCCTTTGAGGGCCTGCATCGCCTACTCAACCTGCGCATGTTCCACCTGCACCACCTGGAAGCCATCGAACCGCGTGCTTTCCGACCGCTGGCGTCCCTACGATCACTCGGTCTGGACTCGGTCGCGGTGAACAGCCGCGTGGAAGTGTCCCTGGCGGACATAGCGGCGCGCACGGCCGGGCTGGAGACGCTGGAGGTGTTCGTGCGCGAGAGCGTGCTAGACGCGCAGCTGAGCGGGCTGCGCGCGCCCAAGCTGCGCGAGCTGTGGGTGCGCGGCGCGGCGCTGCGGCGCGTGTCGGGCGCGGCGCTGTCGGCGCTGGGGTCGCAGCGCGCGCTGGTGCTGCGCGTGTCGGGCACGGGGCTGCGCGCGCTGCCCGCGGGGCTGCTGCGGCCGCTGGCGCGCGTGCCGCACCTGGCGCTGGAGCTGACGGACAACCAGCTCGACAGCCTGGCGCCCGCCGCGCTCTACCCCAACCTCACCGGCTGGAACCGGCTCGCGACCAAGTTGCTCTCCGGTGAGTACGTACAGTATATACAGCTCGACAGCCTGGCGCCCGCCGCGCTCTACCCCAACCTCACCGGCTGGAACCGGCTCGCGACCAAGTTGCTCTCCGGTGAGTACGTACAGTATATACAGCTCGACAGCCTGGCGCCCGCCGCGCTCTACCCCAACCTCACCGGCTGGAACCGGCTCGCGACCAAGTTGCTCTCCGGTGAGTACGTACAGTATATACAGCTCGACAGCCTGGCGCCCGCCGCGCTCTACCCCAACCTCACCGGCTGGAACCGGCTCGCGACCAAGTTGCTCTCCGGTGAGTACGTACAGTATATACAGCTCGACAGCCTGGCGCCCGCCGCGCTCTACCCCAACCTCACCGGCTGGAACCGGCTCGCGACCAAGTTGCTCTCCGGTGAGTACGTACAGTATATACAGCTCGACAGCCTGGCGCCCGCCGCGCTCTACCCCAACCTCACCGGCTGGAACCGGCTCGCGACCAAGTTGCTCTCCGGTGAGTACGTACAGTATATACAGCTCGACAGCCTGGCGCCCGCCGCGCTCTACCCCAACCTCACCGGCTGGAACCGGCTCGCGACCAAGTTGCTCTCCGGTGAGTACGTACAGTATATACAGCTCGACAGCCTGGCGCCCGCCGCGCTCTACCCCAACCTCACCGGCTGGAACCGGCTCGCGACCAAGTTGCTCTCCGGTGAGTACGTACAGTATATACAGCTCGACAGCCTGGCGCCCGCCGCGCTCTACCCCAACCTCACCGGCTGGAACCGGCTCGCGACCAAGTTGCTCTCCGGTGAGTACGTACAGTATATACAGCTCGACAGCCTGGCGCCCGCCGCGCTCTACCCCAACCTCACCGGCTGGAACCGGCTCGCGACCAAGTTGCTCTCCGGTGAGTACGTACAGTATATACAGCTCGACAGCCTGGCGCCCGCCGCGCTCTACCCCAACCTCACCGGCTGGAACCGGCTCGCGACCAAGTTGCTCTCCGGTGACTACGTACAGTATATACAGCTCGACAGCCTGGCGCCCGCCGCGCTCTACCCCAACCTCACCGGCTGGAACCGGCTCGCGACCAAGTTGCTCTCCGGTGAGTACGTACAGTATATACAGCTCGACAGCCTGGCGCCCGCCGCGCTCTACCCCAACCTCACCGGCTGGAACCGGCTCGCGACCAAGTTGCTCTCCGGTGAGTACGTACAGTATATACAGCTCGACAGCCTGGCGCCCGCCGCGCTCTACCCCAACCTCACCGGCTGGAACCGGCTCGCGACCAAGTTGCTCTCCGGTGAGTACGGACAGTATATACAGCTCGACAGCCTGGCGCCCGCCGCGCTCTACCCCAACCTCACCGGCTGGAACCGGCTCGCGACCAAGTTGCTCTCCGGTGAGTACGTACAGTATATACAGCTCGACAGCCTGGCGCCCGCCGCGCTCTACCCCAACCTCACCGGCTGGAACCGGCTCGCGACCAAGTTGCTCTCCGGTGAGTACGTACAGTATATACAGCTCGACAGCCTGGCGCCCGCCGCGCTCTACCCCAACCTCACCGGCTGGAACCGGCTCGCGACCAAGTTGCTCTCCGGTGAGTACGTACAGTATATACAGCTCGACAGCCTGGCGCCCGCCGCGCTCTACCCCAACCTCACCGGCTGGAACCGGCTCGCGACCAAGTTGCTCTCCGGTGAGTACGTACAGTATATACAGCTCGACAGCCTGGCGCCCGCCGCGCTCTACCCCAACCTCACCGGCTGGAACCGGCTCGCGACCAAGTTGCTCTCCGGTGAGTACGTACAGTATATACAGCTCGACAGCCTGGCGCCCGCCGCGCTCTACCCCAACCTCACCGGCTGGAACCGGCTCGCGACCAAGTTGCTCTCCGGTGAGTACGTACAGTATATACAGCTCGACAGCCTGGCGCCCGCCGCGCTCTACCCCAACCTCACCGGCTGGAACCGGCTCGCGACCAAGTTGCTCTCCGGTGAGTACATACAGTATATACAGCTCGACAGCCTGGCGCCCGCCGAAAAATGAAAAATGGCAGATGACCCATGATGTTCTGCAATGTAGTGGGCAATCCGTTGCTGTCCGTGGCTGGATGAGGATGAGTCAGTGAATATGCCTATGGCACGTAGTTGTTGTGTATGCGGCGTGGTTGTCGGCAGGCGGGCTGGTGGTGTCGGGCAACCCGCTGCGCTGCGGCTGCTCCGTGTCGTGGGTGGGCGCGTGGCTGCGGCGCTGGACGGCCGAGGTGGGCGGCTGGTCGGCGGCGGCGCGCGGCGCGGCGCGGCGCTCGTCGTGCCGCGAGCCGGCGGGCGCGCGCGCGCTGCTGGCGCTGGAGCCCGACGAGGCGGCGTGCCACGCCAGCGCGCTGTCGGCGCGCGCCCCCGCGCCCGCGCCCGCGCGCGCCGCCGCGCTCTGCCTCGTGCTGCTGCGCGCGCTCAGCTAGTGTCCGAGTGCGGCCCGTGCAGTGCTCTAGTGAACGTGGCGAACAGTACTGGTCTCTAGTGAACGTGATGCTCTGTGCTGCCATATTTAAACGCAGTGTCTCAAAGATTTTATCTTAATTCCATATAATTAGGTAGGTAGTTTCCTGTTGTTCAGGCACTCTCGTGAGTCTTCAGACATTGTCATGTATGTCTCGGAAGCTTCAGACGATGTACGCCTGTTTGAGTCTTACAATTATATGAGTGAACAAGGCTGCACCTATGTAAACAGTCGTCAGGTAATACTGCCCTAGGTTATCCTAAATATTATATTATATGAATCATATACGCTTGTATATGTCGACGGCTTATTGCAAATTCTTTAAGTTCCTATTTATTTATTAACAAATGCAGATATATGTATTCTCACAGTAAATCTCGCGAAATCGAAACTATTGATGCGTTGACTACAGAACGTTAATTTTATGTTTTATGAAATGAAATAAGCTGCGGTGGCGTCAGCGGGTGTGGATACATTACATACTAGTGTGGCGCGCGTGTTGTTGTCCGTTCATCGACAGTTTAGAATGTCTCTAGATTTACGGTGTTTGCAATAATCTGGCGACGAATATACGAATTTAAATCTAAATTTTAAAATAACAACGAAACTTTTGTTACTGTTTACAATTTCTGGTGAAATATTGAGTGTGTGTCTACATGATGTATGTATATTGTACATAGTGCGGGAGTGAGTGGTATGAGCAGAGCGAGCTCTGTGGCCGACGAGTGTCGGCGTGGAGACTGTACATAGCGCGACGTGATACCAACAGATATTAAATATTTTTATAAAAGCAGTAGTTTCATTGTGCACCGTCTCGTGGGTCGGTCTCCGGCCCACGCCATTAACGCAGTTTATGCCGCAAAAAACGAGCATTTTGACACTCTCAGAGGAATCAAAATTCATAGGGTACTTAGGTACTTCCCGTTAACCTAGAATCCTAAAATTTGGCATGAAACAAAGTCTAATGACACAAATATAAGAAAAAGTCTGAAAACTTAGAAATTTTTAGTAACGTCACATGTATGATAAATAAAAAAAATATTCGGAATAAATATTTCGATTCGAGAATTGAACTGTTTTCATAGGTAAGTTGGTACGCAACCCTCAGTGTGCGAGTCCGACTCACACTTGCCAAGAGTTTTCAATATTATTCAGAAAAATTGTTTTTATTACTTACCTATGAGTAATGAATTTGTCAATTTCTGTTAATGAGTAGACACTGGTCTCTGCGGAGTCCTGGCGGCGCTCTCTCCCCGCTGCACGCTGCGACGACAGACACAGTCCCGCGCACGAGACACGACTCGCCTAGATCAGATGTTATGTAGGTGAGGCCCACTGCAGTAGGTACGGAATGTAGGGTGGCCGAGATACCCTTGTGACAATTTTTAATTTTGAAAATGACCAAATATAAAAGTATAGGCAATACTTTTATTATCATCATCATCTCAGCCGAAAGACGTCCACTGCTGGACATAGGCCCCCCCCAAGCGTCGCCACAGCGACCGGTCCTGTGCGTCTCGCATCCATCGGATTTCCGCAACCCTCATCAGGTCGTCGGTCCACCTTGTGGTAGGCCTTCCAACGCTGCGTCTTCCGGTACGTGGACGCCACTCTAAAACCTTCCGTCCCCATCGGCCATCTGTTCTTCGTGCAATGTGCCCTGCCGACTGCCACTTAAGTTTGGCGATTCTAAGGGCTGTCGGTAACCTTAGTTCTCTTGCGGAATACTTTTATATTTGGTGGTTTTGTATCACAGTCGCGTCATATTTCTTCACCTTCAAGAAATGTGACGCCGACTGCAAATTATTGCATATCTAATAGTGATGGAATCCCCTCAGCAGCCAGTACAGCCCGCCTCGTATTTAATAATATTCAAATTGAAATCGTCAACATGTAGAGAAACAACATGAGTTTAATCGAGCTTAGAATGTCAATCCTCCTTAACCTATCAATACCCGCGAAACGAGACACAATAGTAAGACAATAGCAGCGCGGTCCTATGAGACCGGTCGGGGATTCATGAATTAAAATATATTAATTGCCCCTCTTATTAGTGAAACGTTAGGTGCTGCGAAATAGTTATCTAGAGTGTAGTAAATGATCGACCAAATGATTTTCCTCAAGTGGTGTTGCGAGTGACTTGGCGGCGAGCGCGGGGCAGGCAGCGGTGTATTACCTGGGATTACGCCGCGTTGACAGATGACGTGCCACGCGCCTGACGCACGCCCGCGCCGCCCGCCGCCACCACCACGCGGCGTCACCGTCGCCCGCAACACATGCTCAACACTGTTTATACAGTTAAAAATATTTTACCTAAATATTGGCCTCCATTGACAGCACCATCGGTCGATAACATCGGTTGGTAGTTGGCATCGCTCTCTACAGGCTCACGCACAATAAAGAACAAAACAAAGTTGACTAGGAAGGAATGTAGTAGAAGCCGGCGCTCCCGGCTCGCGGGCTCGTCGGGCGGCGCGGCGGTGGTGCCGCGGTGGACGTGCCCGCGGCCGCGCTGGCTCTGCAGTCAAGCACCGCCTGAGTTAGAACGCTCGTACCGATCAAATTAGTAGCTTCCACAACAATGTATAGGTAATGATGAACCTGAGTACGTTTATATGTTTAGGTAATCATATGATAAGAAGCTCGCCGCTTTTCCTGGAATACTTATCTAATGATATAAAAGCTTGGAACTCACTTATAACGAAATATGTTAGAAGTGCTCAATACAAGGGCGCGGGGTGGGGTGTGGGGTGGGGTGTGGGGTGCGAGGGGCCTTCTTCGGAGTTGGGAACTTACCATGTAGCTTCTCTTGCTCTGGTTGGAGCGAGAGGGAGTGACAGATTTTTATTGACTAAAACCCACCCGTTAGGAACATTAGCCCAGCTAGCCCTGCTCTATTAATCGTCGTGCTCAAACTCACGCCTTCGGTGGTTGGAGATCGCCGCGCGACTGCCGCCGGCCGGGGCGACTCGTTCCCGTATATCTCCACTGTTGATATGAAAACAACTGAAATGTCTCCAGTGCTTTGTTGCTGTTAAATTCGGGATCTTTTTACGTTCACGATGAATCTTTTGCGTCACGCGCGAATCCCGACTAAAGATTGTTTTTTGGTGGAAATCTCTCGATACGCGGCGGTCGCACAAACAGACGCAGGTTCGACTGCTGTGGCTGCGCTCACTTATCTTTTAACTGTAATCTTGACATTCAAAAGTGTCTCTGAAGGAAAGAGAAGGTCGAACTAAACCAAATGTATATAGTTTGACATTGTGTACGTCAGGTGAAGCCGTGCAGTTCTCGCTATGAACAAGCTGTAGGCTGTGCGCCGGTGTGCACGAGCAGCTCGCGCGGGGTCAAGGGAGACTCACAACAGTCGCGTGATATTTGTAATGAAAACAATCTGATTTACTGCGAGCTCGAGACAGCTGGCGTCGCAAGAGGGAACAGTGAGCACTAATCTTATACATAAAATTATTTAAAATCTCTGTAGCTAAGCTATGGAATGTGCAATCAGTTATTTTTTTTATGCCAGACCGACTTTTTTATAGTTAAAAAGTGCTTGTAAGGCGCAGCGCAGACGAGACTTGTTGGGCGATAGAGTCTGTGGCGCACAAAGTGTTTGCTTGAATAAAATAATTTACTTGTTAATAATTTACTGTCTCTGCACTTGTAAATAAACAATTGCAACTGTGACAATATTACTTATTTATAGTTTGCCGTCTGCGCTGCCCCTTAGTGGTTTGTTTAAACGAATTGCTTTGATTTGACTTGACGAGCAGCCGCAAGGCTGGTACTACGAAATATGAAACAAATGTGTGCGTTGCTCCCATAAGTGGCAATGGGAAATTCACGAGTAACATCATCCCTGTAAGATTTCTAATAAATTTTGTTTTTTATATATTTGTGAGCGTACCCACAATACTACAGTAATTCCTAGTGTAGGTCAAGGTTTATTTAAAAAAAATCGATGTCGATGCGATCGTCATCGCACAGGATAGCGATCATCATCGCACAGGACAGCGATCATCATCGCACAGGATAGCGATCATCATCGCACAGGACAGCGCACCAGTATTCAAATAATTACACTTGTTTAATTAGTTCCGTATGACTCCATCTCGTTAATTAAAACTCTGTTGCGCTGTCGTGTGATATATACGCGTACTAGTGAAGCTGCACATCTGTGTGCGAGACACGCATTCATCTTGAGCGCGTCGTTGTTGATACGTAGCTAGCTGAACGCGTCCGTCAATCAATCAGCTGCCTGACGCCCGCCGGACACTGCGCCTCACGCATCCGTCAGGTGCATCGTGTGTCATGTCATGACACACCTGACAAGTTTGCGTTACGTCATCACTATTCAGCGAGACGCCTCAATAGTTCTGCAGATTCAAAATCAGTCCTATCAAATTATCTTAAAACGGGGCAGAGCACAGCGGCAGTGCGTTCGTAATTCTTCCAAAGTAAATTAGACGCGGCGCGAGCGTGTGGCGCGATAATTAGCGGCGTGACGGGAATCACGAGCGGCGAGCGTGGGCGGCGCGCGGGGCAGAAGTGCCACGCGGCGGCGGCGGCGGCGGTGCGGCCGGCGCGGCGTGCAGGCGTGGCGCGCGGCGTGGCGCCGTGCGTGAGCCCCGCGTGAGGCGAGTGCGCCTTCTGCGCGAGCCCGCGCGGTGCCGCCGCCGCGCAATCAGCGATGCTAATGCGGCACAAAAGCGCGCGCTCAGTATTCCGCGCGCGCGCCGATTAGCTGCCGATGGCGGATGCGGCGCGCCTGCCAATGTGCTGCCGCCATGTGGGTTGAGAGTAACGCGCGGTAAGGCCTGACAAACATAGTAAAGGTAAAAGACAATAAGATAAAAAAGATTAAGTTCAAATAAATTCGGTTAAATTACAATAATATTTCAACCAGCAATGTTTGTGTGTAACATGCGACTGAGCGAAGCCGTGCGGCGCACTAGTCTACCTACATGACCACTTACATAAAACTTTATTTGCTCACTAATATTACGGGCACATTATTTATGTACTCGTATGTTATTATCGCTGTAAAATTAATAACTAGTAGCAGTATGATCGTAAGTAGTGACATTACCGCGTGCACTTGTTATCTTCACACGAGAGTGTCGGACGAGTGGCCGCGCGACAACTCACGGCAGCCTCAGTCCCCGCGCTGGTACAGCTGCGTGTGCTGCGGGATGACGCGTGTGTGTGTGTGTGTGTCGCGCGGTGATGTTGTTTGAGAACACTCTCACTACACTCACTACACGGGCTCCTCTGAGGCAGCAGGGAGCGCGACACGCGACACGCCACGAGCTGGCGCTGATTAGGAAACTTTGAGGTGTTGACACGCGCCGCACACACGCACAGTGCGCGTGTGTGCGTGCGTGTCTGTGGGAGGCGCCGCACAGTCCGCTCGTCGAGTTCCGCGTCGGCGTTGTGTGCAGACATAAATAAACGTTTTGTAGTGCCGCGGCGCGAACAATACGCGCGTACTCGGGAACACAAGTGTATAGAGCGGCGCGAACACTACGCACTATGTGCTAATCAACTAGTCGCGATACTTACTCATTGTTTGTGTTGTAAAGCCACAGACCGCGCGGCGCGCCTACTGACACTACTGCACCGGAGAGGTGTCGCGATTGCACAGTAGTGTAGCTACACTGTCGGGCTCGTCGTGCTCGGACACACGGGTTTATTGTCATGAGAAACAAGCGGCCTACGTAACCTGCAAGCCGTAGCTATTGCCAAGGTTTGGCATAATAGTGTGAATCGGAGAGGCTCTCTGATATACTTTCCGTTGAGATTCGATTGCATTATATAGTAGCAATCGACAGAGGTGCCTCTTGCCGGCGCCGCCGACACTAGTGAAGTATTCAGCCGCACGCGGGAGCAAAACTGTGGGGACGCAATTACAACTCGTGTGTTGTTGTGGCGGAGCAGGGGGGAGTGGGAGGGGGCGGGGGACAAGTTGAAGGGAACACAAGGTTTACTTTCAGTGTGAGCACCAAGGCAGCCTGCAAAAATCAAATGATTTTAGCTTATATATACATATAAAGTTATACCCTTACTCGACAAATAGCCTATCCAACACAAATAATTGATCAATTCGAACCAGTAGTTCCCGAGACCAGCGCGTTCAAACATATAATGGCCCTGAGCGGTGGCTACTACGGCGTAGCGCAGTTGCTGCTACGCCGTAGCACTGAGACGGCTACGGCGTAGTACTGTAACGACTACGACGTAGCACTGTCACGACTAAGGCGTAGCACGAAAAGTTAAAATAGTAAAATTCAAATTAACACAAATGAATAGTAATATTCTGTTAATCATGCATGTAACACAAGTAGGAAAAATCTGTAAATTTAAACGATTTGCGATTGCCCGGTTTTTTAGGGTTCGTATGAGCTCTCATAGATTGCACAAAGTGTGTGTTTGATAGGTTCCTGCTCACCCTCCGCAGGATCCATCCTCGTGGAGCTGTGCAGCTGCGTGATCATATTCAACAGTTGATCGCGGCACTAACACAAACTACGTCGGCGGATGTGTTGATTGTCTGATCAGCCGATTACACCATTTCAACAAAAATAAGCAAATTCAAGAAACAAAAGTAATAATAGTGTTTAAAGAGTAACGTATACTTTGCTAGAATACAACTTACAACTTTCATGAAACTGACGTATATACACTTATATTTTTGTATTTAAGAATTTGGCGGTTCGCTCGGCACGAAGTAATAACTATGAAAATTGCCATTAACTATTGATATCGTCCCGCGAGTGAGGGATATGGGAGGGCGAGGAGGAGGGAGAGGTGTTCGGTCGGGCGTGACGGGCACGGCGACATATTGAGATAGTCGCCATTTAATTGACGTGAACAATTGACCGCCGCCGTCTCGTCAAAGAGCTCGCTCAAAAGAACCGGTCGATATGAGTATGTGCAATTTACTATGCAATTAACTTATTTGTATTTTTGTTTGTAATGTACCGATTTTAAAAATTAATTTACAAGTAAAATGCTACTTTATCACTGAGTGATATAGTAACTGTGAATTGTATTTTTATGTCTCTTTTATTGCACGTACCACTATAATTTTTCTCTGCGTCACCTAAAGGTTGACTGCTAGAAAATGTCTAAAGCATTAAATTCGACTCAGTGCCTTTGTATGTATAACACATTTAATAAATTAACCGACAAGCATATAAAAAACGCGTTTTCCGACACTAGGAATTAATTCTGTATCGTGAGTGCATCCAAAAATTAAAACTAACTCTAAAACACTTAGACCCGGAACAATTAACCATACTAATATTTGTTTCGTGTGAGTATCAAATCTGCGACACGCGGTGCAGCAGCCGACTGTTCAACCACTGCACTAGTCGTGCCCTCGTTGAACAGCACAGTAGTGCACAGTGGTATGATGGAGCAGTGAACCGGCGACAAAAGTCGACACAAGACGGCTCTCATACAAGCCTAATATTAACAACTCAACTGTCAATGCGAACAGACATCTTAGGAAAGCACTCCTTCGGCGACACTCGTGGTCAGTACAATAGTTAGCTAACACCGAGAGAGCGCATGCCATGTGACGTGAGCGACGCTGGCAGCGCCGCGGTGCTCCTGTGTTCCTGTTGTGCGGCGCGGCGGCGTGGTCTGCGGCATCATGCCGCCGGTACATCAGCAACAGGGTACGTTATGTGTGTTGACAGCTATTGGCAGTCGACTAATGATACAGATACTTTAACCATATTATATATCTACAAGAGAAGAGCAACGTATATTCTATTGAGACGAGGAGCACATCCTGATCGCTTGCAATCTAGAGCCGGCGCTTCATCCGCCATCAGGCTGACAGTCGAGACCGCGCTAAGTAGTATAAACATCTAGATACACGTCGGCACGACGTTCCGGCGGCGGACACACGACGCGCGGACGCGGGTACTGGTGCAGGAGTGCGGGCTGCCACCGCTGACGTAATCACGTGGAATGATGCTCATACAGCGCAGTAGTAACACAAAATACTCGCACTATGAACTCTAGTTTCAGTAACCCATCAGCAGCAGGTGTCACGTGTCCCGCCGCCCGCTCCGCTCCTCCACGTGCTCGCTTCACACCTAGCTTTACAAGCAATCGCGCGGTGTTTGTTCGCCACTCGCGCGTGGAGCTCACGGCGCGCTCACGGCGTGCCACGCGGCCACCGCGCCGGATCACGGCACGCCGCCGGATTATGTCACGTCAGAGGATAACGACACGTCACCGGCTGAAAGCGTTTGCGCCTCCCAGTGTTCATTGTGACAGGAGTGGCCTGCAACCACGGTTCTGGTTTGCTGCATACGCGCCTGCCTGGATTGGTTCTATACATTACTTAAACAAGATGCTCTATTTACCACATCAATCGTCTACCTCAGGCCAGTGACAGATATATTAAATAAAGATAAAGGGAGATAAAGATCAAGATACATTTATTGGCATAAAAACATGTACAAATAGAGTAATAAAATCTTCAATCCGCAAGAAAGGGTATTACTGAATCGTTACGTGATAATCTCCATATATTTTGATTGCGCCTTTCGACGTAATGTCCGCTACACAAGCTCTAAATGTGGGAGAATCGGAAATGTTATGATTCTTAAATTAAGAACAGTTACATAAACCAGTAATGCATCGAGATGTTTTGTGTGTGCACCAAATGAAGACTTGCGTGAGTTTGTAAGACACTAATGTTATAATCTGCCGGGCTCTGAAGATCTTTACGGAGCGACCACTTGCCAACGCGATACTGTAGCTGGAGGAGGGGAGGTGAGGCAATAAGGGATGTAATATGTAGTTTTTTTAAATCTCGTGGTATACAAGTGTGCAGGATAGTTTAAAAGCGTGTGGTGTCACCTGGCGGTAATAAGCCGGCACATGTCGGCGCGCTCGGCACGTGGAGCGCGTCAGAGATTGATCGTCGTTGTAAATGGCGGCGACACGCCAGCGCTATTAGCTCAACTGTATCAATTTCATTTTGTTCTGTGTTGTAGTAATGTTGTCGGAAGTGTTCGTTAGCAGCGTGGTCGTGGTCACCGCAGAGTGGCTTGTGTGACGGGTTAACAGTGGCTTGTATGACGGGTTTTGATAGTAATTCTCCCTCATCTGTTGTCTGCGGCGCGCATTGTAAAGATGCTGTGTCACTGCGTTTGAGGGAGACCGCTGAGACAGGGCTCGTACATGTAACAATACGCTACTGATTAACGTGCCGCGGCGTGCTCTACAGAGTTCAGTTCAGTATAGTCAACTCATTACCTACTACCTGTATAATATTTTTATCACGACCGCATACTATAACAATAGAAACCTAAATGCCAAGCGATAAGCAGGCTTGCTGTCCCGGCGAGCTCCCCGCACGTACCGAGTGCCGCACACAGGCTTAGCGCGGCGGCGGCAGAGCGGCGCAGCGCGGCGGTGGCAGAGCGGGGCTATCGGAGAACGTTTTCAATATCTGTAGTGCGCGTCGCTCGCAGGGGAGCTCTGCGATAGTTTTATAATGCCGTAAAAATATGATTGTGAGCGCAACTGAGGAAAAGTGCCGACGATCGCCCTCACGAACTACTTGCCAGAGGGCACCTCGGCTGCACCTCGACTCTACTACTCCAAACAAAGATTGTCATAATTGATATTAATAACTGTTAAGTTTTTATGGAGTCCTGAAGAAGTGGGGGAATTGCGTGAGACCAAGAATTGTATGACATCAAAACGAAGCGTTGTAAGCAGGAACATGAACAATGTAATAAATATCCCTCGGCGAGCAACACACGGCTCCAGTACAACTGGCACCACTTCACAAATTAAACATGGTTTATTTCGTAGAAACCTGTAGTTACACTTGCTACCATCATCGAGTTAGCTCAGAAAATCCACCTGGAAGGATACTTACTAAATATAAGAAACTTCAACAACATTCTGAATGTACGTTAAGGTTAACAACACGACAGAAGATATTGGGTGGACGGTTTTGATTGGTCTTTGCCCATGGAGAAGATAGACTATTTATAGGAACCCTTCGGCACTAGTGTTGAGGGATTCTTGTACCTATAGATGTTGTGGAACACGCTAAACTGACAGAGCGTGATACCTAGTGCGAGTGTAGTCGCGTGTGGCCCTTCTGCGTGCTCCGCGCGTGTGCGTGCTGACGTCAGCGCGCGACAAGTGCGCCGCTATGAACTGTTTCTTGCACAAGTTTTAACAAACAGCTCGACCACTACTTATAAACTGCGCGCCACGGGCTCGCTCCTCTACTCGTACGGGCCGACAGCTGTGCGCGGTGCCAGTGCTTCCCACGGCTCTGCGTACTGCATTACAATACGCTCATTATTTTCTTTCTTTTAAATGTGTCCCTGAGGAGTGTTCAGCGTTCATCTACGAAACAATTCATTTTAGTTTATCCTAACCCTGAAATAGGTCAATATGCTAAAAACAATTACAGTCAACTATCTATCAATGTTACGGTACAAACAGAAATCGCGGCAACGACCGGCTGTCTCATGCATTACAGTTCTTTTTATTTGTGCGTTGTGGTACGAGAATAATTTCTAAATAATAAAGGGAGATTAATTTCAATTGCATCTGCCGGAAGTTTCACTATAACTACTGGATGAGCTGAAACATGTTAATAATAGTAATATTCTGTTTATTATTTTAACAACCATAGCAACTATTCCACCAAATAATTATTTTAGTCTTTTAAAGTACAGTTTTTTTGAGTTGATTATTTCGGACCAGATTATTTGAGGTAAAGGAATGTTTTCATAATTGTGAAACAAAGAAGAAACAATTTTTTATCAATTTATTTATAATTTATTTTTGATCGCTCGTTGCAAATAAATGATTTTACGAACAATTATGTCTGAAGTGTGAGCACACTTAGATCCGTAGTGTGTACCTGGGTGCGGTGACGTGGGCCTCTCTTGTGAGCCAGCACCGCAACCGAGTCCCACCCCGCTCGCGCGAGACACGCACACTTGTTTCATGGTTTCAAAATAAATAAATAAATTGCGTAGATATGGATGATGACGAGGTTATATGTGATTCTGACCGCTTTTGGAACTGCGGGAGAAATGAGAAGGGCTGAGAAACATGCGACTCGAATACGTGATACTGTCAGCGATGCTTGCGAAACTCTCGCCGGCTCTCGTGACATCCTCATCGACTCTCACGACACTTGTAACTCTTTCGTCGACAGACTCGTAGACACATATGACACCAGCGCTGACACTAGTGACACTCGTGTCACTCTCAGCTGACTGTCGAGCCGCTCTCTTCAACGCGCACGTTGCACTGGCTCGGCGTAACTTTGAACAGCGTAAGTTACGAGCTCACTCACACACACACAAACACACACAGCGTAAGTTACGAGCTCACTCACACACACACAAACACACACAGCGTAAGTTATGAGCTCACTCACACACACACAAACACACACAGCGTAAGTTACGAGCTCAGTTACACACACACACACACACACACACACACAGCGTAAGTTACGAGCTCACTCACACACACACAAACACACACAGCGTAAGTTACGAGCTCAGTTACATGATACATGATCGCGAACGCTCACACCTCTAACACGATTTATGAATTTTATTGCAACGCCACAACAGTGCATAGTGATATTAAAAAACTTTGGAACCAGGTTAGGGCATGCTGTTCATCCTGGAATTAGGATTCACGATAAGTGAGTCTGTAGTACTGGTTTTATTTTGAATCAATATTCGTGTTGTGTTACCTCAGCAGTTTTTGTTTGAAGACTCCGAACAGTCCTGTTCATAAACAATATCCCATTTATAATGTTCTCCGCCCGGAAGCCGGGACGCCGTCGCCGGGATGCTGAGAGCTAATAAGCACTGATACGTTCTCAGTCGTAACGAGGGATTTACTCCGAGGCGCTCGGAGTCGCTCTCAGAGCAGCGCGCGGGCAGGGCGGCGGGTTAGTGCTCGGTGGCGCTGTGACTAAAGGTCAAGCACGTGTATCACAACTTCCCTAAAACACAACTGACGTAAATAAATTAAAGAACAAGTATAACTGAGTGAGTGCTGTGACTGCCCTCACGCGCACTCACTACTAGCTGCACTATATTATACTAGTACATTATTCGGAGTCACTTGTGCGTTGCTTTCACTTTGCTATAGCATGCAGCTATGTTCGTAATAAGTTTTTCAGTTATTAAAGAACGTAATCCATTCAAGTCAGTAATTAGACAAGTGTCAGTTAATTAACAAAAACCGTTTGAACTTGTAAACTCCATAAATTTGGCCCAATAAGGAGACTATTCTTCAAAAAACAATATTTTTTAATTAGAAAGCTGTTATCAGCGGTGCCTTTGTCTCGAAGCTTTCACAAAAATGACTCGCTTTGTAGGTGCTTATCTACGTGTTCAAAGATTTCGTGTAAAAGGGTGATTCTGACACCTCCCCGCACCTCCCCGCGCCGCACACCCCCGCTCCTCGCGCCGGAGACTACCGGAACTTAAAGCAGATGAACTTCTGGCGACGCGACGGCCGTTAATTGTAATATATTAAAATACATGGTTCGTACTACACGCTGCTGGCACAAAGATTCTCACTGGCATAAGTTTCATGGGAGTGAACCTTAATCATTTGACTGTAATGTACTGCTAATTTGTGAAAACTGTTCGATATGTCTGCGACGTGACATTCCACAGCTTTGCGAGCCAGTTCCATAGTACCTACTGCCTTTTTAGACGAAATATCTTCGTAGCACTTCGTAGCACTTCATGGAACTTTGTATCAGGCCGTAGCAACAGGCGTAGCAATCTCGTGGCAACGCGTAGCCGATCCCAATTGGTAGCCGTGTAGCGCGTGCCTGTGTCATTCCAAATACCATGGAATTATTATAGTAATTTTCATCAGAAAATTTTGGTAGTTTTAATAATAAAGTATATTTTACTAATCTAAGCTTTTTCGTTCCATTCCATACTTAAAAGCAGCATACAATATGTGCCACGCCGCACAACGCTCTCACAGGCATGCGGGCGGCTCTGCTGGGAGTGAACATCAACTTATAAACGACTGCAACTTCATTTGAATAAAGTTATATTACAACAGGGTTTTAATCCTCTCCATATTTGTTTGTTTTAATTTCAAGTAATCCGTATTTGTGTGAAAGTTGGCGTATTGTCATTCAAAGACGTTTAAGACACAACTGCACTTCAAGCTGTTGCGGGAGCCTGAGGCAAACGGCTACTGTTGTACAAAAGTATGAAATCTCTTGCATTTGTTTAATCCAGCGACGAGATCCCAGCAGGCAAGGGAGGGGAGGGGGGAGGGGTATAGTTGCGAGAGGGAACGTGAATACTATTATATTAACGTTTGAATCCCCAACCGGTCCTATGAGACCGCGCTGTTATTGTTTTACTATTGTGTCTCGTTTCGCGGGTATCTGAGTAACTACCAACCTACTGCCACTGGTAAATAGAGTACTAAGTCATCAGTGCAGTAGTGATTCCTCAGTCACCAGTGCAGGATCAGTCAGGGTCAGGGGCAGCCCTGACGCCGTCGTGCGCTGTGGTGGTTGCCTTTTATAAAACGACAGATGCATGAAAACACGCCAATACATTCAGAACCGCTCTTTTATTTATGTTGCCATACTTCTACCAGTACCAGCCTTCAAACTTAATTATAATAATTCACACGAACCACCAGCATGTACCAACGCGCCAGCAAACCCTAAATGCACCACATCCTGTGATACAAGAAACATACTCCGGGATGAAAAGCAACGAAACAGTAACCATAATAAGATATCAGTAGGAGACTGTGTCCAGCAGAGATTTACTGAGAACTCAGGTTGTATTGGCGAGTGGAAGTATTGTTACGTAGGGGCGAGGGTCTACTCGAACACTGTTGATCTTTAGTAATGCATTAAGTGCTGAACTTTAAACAGAAAGGTTAATGAATACGACCTTTGCTCCCTCGTTAATCACGAGTATCGGAGGTCGCGGGGCACGGTGAAGGTTACATGAGGGCTGTTGTATGTTAGGAGATGAGCCAGTCCAGCCGCACGCAGCAGCTGAGCACGGCGTTTGTTATTGTAGCACAGAAAATATGTTTAGTTATTTACTGACCACTAGTTGCGTCTCGTGGCTTCCCCCGGCCTGTCCCACTGGACTGTCCTTTGTTCCGGTTAAAAAGTAGTCCCAGAACCATCTCATACATAAATGAACAACTTGACGGACAGAGGGCCGTGTCGACGGTAGATTGTTCAACAGTACAACCGAATTGGTTATGATTCCGTGTAGTAACAAGCGCGGAGCGATTAGTCTCTCTAGAAGATTATCCCTCAGAGAAGATTATCTCACGAGAGTCGTCCGAAGAAGTTTCATGATACAGGTAATATATGTATTAACATAACATGGACTGGTACCATCACAGGTACATTACTGTGTGTTTTGCCTGAAATAAAGAATGTCCATTTGAATATTACATTTTACTTCATGGAGTTAAAATATAGATCAAACCTAAAAAATCTGTCTCGCTGGATTGTTTGTTGGGTTGGGTGTAGGTTGTAATTTAAGATCTAATGATATTGAGGCAACGGGAATTTTTCAAAGAGTTATATCGGCCCTGAAACCTATTCCGTTTCCGTTCTTATATATCTATTGTGGCGTACTTCGCACTGTCCTGGGCAGTTGCCGCGACACGCCGCGACACCGCCACGTTACCCCAGCACACACCGACGCTTAGCGTTGTGTTGACAACCGCCTAAAACATTACAAACGGTATAGCTAGTATACTCGGTTATCAGACTAACTGTACCCCGTGGTTCCACCCACGTCTATGGTTACTGCTCCTCAATAGGTCAGCAGTTCCTGAGATTATCGAGTTCAAATAAACAATTTCTTCAGCTTTATAATGTCATAGCATTATACCTGTCTGTAGCCACACTAGCCACCGAGCTTTATACTCTAATACCTGCCTAGTTATCATGTCGTCACGTGAATGAAAGCCCGAAAATAAACAGACAGTAAGCTCGCGGCGGTTGATTTAACTATATAAATAGCGGCTTGAGTCGCTTCTCAAAAGAGGGTAGTCGTACGCTCGTCCCCCCCCTCCCCGCGCCCCGGTCGGCCGCAGATTAGCGTGATTGTAAATCTCAGCGAAACACTTAACTGAAACGACTTCAACTTACAAATACTTCACAAAAATGTCTGCCAAGTTCAGAACGAACTTGGAGAATTCGTTTTGTAAGTTTAACATTAGGTACAAGTTGTAAATGTAGCCGCCGAGCTGTCACGGAGCGTATTGTGCGAGCGCCGAGAGAGTACATATATGTTGTAAGTGTTATGAGATGAGCGCGCACGGCTCAGCGCGCGCCACATAACGCGGCCGAGTGATAGCAGCGGACAGTGGCTCCTGCGGCCCGCTCCGACAGGCGCCCATTACGCCGAGCTGCAGAGCTTACATCCGCTGCCGCGGTCAGCGAAAATATGACCAGCGCAGGGTGAGCCGCGCCGCGGACCTGCTGCAGAGCGCGACGGGGTCAGCCCTGCTGGGCAGCGCGCACTTTATGAGCGGCGGATAAGCCGCCAGTGTATCGGCTCATTGGACGTTAATTAAAGTTTCTCGTTTTATTTGGTGCGGCACAATCGTGCCGATGACAACTACAGTTAGTCACCGCGCCCCCCGCGCGTCTCCCCGCGCGTCCCCCCGCACAGGCACGGGGCACTGCTTCCAGCAGAACATTAATAAAATAAAGTGACAGAGGGAAGGATTTACGAGAGCGCGCGATATTAATTAAAAGTTTACGTGTTGTTCGCGACATGCTATTATTTTATTATTCCACAATTATTACAGAGACACGCGCGTGCACTTGCGCCATAAGGTCGGTTTGACAAAGAACGGTCTGTAATGTCGGCAGTTTCGGAGAGTCAGTCCGTCTTATCTCATCGTATCATGATCTCTGTTTGGGTGAAGTTGGTGTTGGTGAACATGATCAACTGCTGGACCACAGCTTTATAGTACGAACTGAATAGTTAAACGTTAGAGCGCGAGCGGTTGGGATCGGGACACGTGTCCTATAGAATTACTGTGACGCGAAGTCAAGGGCGATGCTGCCTCAAGCGGTGCCACTAACATTACATGCACATTACATGCTAAACGCAACACTACATGTTTTCGATAATTTGTAAGAAGACTGTGTAGGTAGGTAGTACGTGGTATCAGTAGAAAGGTACATGGCATGGCGTGCGTGACGCGGCCGCAGAGAGTGCGGGACGATCATCGTCCCGCGCTCGAGTGTTGGTTTCCAAGTATTCTTAAGACTGAAACATCCTTGTTTATATATCAACAAGCCACGCGTCTCCGGGAGCAGAGGTAGTGCTCGACATTCGC
This sequence comes from Mythimna separata, assembly GCA_030763345.1. Taxonomy (NCBI): domain Eukaryota; kingdom Metazoa; phylum Arthropoda; class Insecta; order Lepidoptera; family Noctuidae; genus Mythimna; species Mythimna separata. The sequence goes on from JAKKIA010000039.1 coordinate 118,942, forward strand.
GCCCGCAGGCCCGTGTTGTGTATAAATACGTTTCATTTATCGCGTGCGTCGCGTCCCTCCACCTTTCGCTACATTTTCATGCCGTTTTTTTGCAAAGGTGAGCTGAATTCCGAGAAATATGTCACGTACAGAAAACCGCAGATTGTAGCGAATTTAATACAACCCTTGCGGAGCCTGTAACAGCAGTATGTTGCGAGATGTGTCCGTACCTACGTTATTTATTATTACTTACACCGTTGTATTGAGTGTCAACAAAAGCGTGCTGAGGATATCAGCTGGTTCGCATAAGGAAGCTCTGCTTTCAAATGGTGAGCCGACAGTAGCTCGCCTTATTGTTGATACAAATCGAATTGTCACAACTGTCACTTATGAGTGTAGGTACAGTAGGTAGTAGCACGGCACGGAGGCGCGTGCAGGTCCCACAGCTACTAACCGCTCGACGATAACAAAATGAGCCACTACTCGTTATGGCTGCCACACACGCGAACTGCTGCAATATCACACATTAGTGCTCTGGTCATTCACTTGTACTAACAACTCATCTAATCGGACAAACACACTCGACTACTTACCGTACTACTAACGATATGGACATGAGAACGATGGTTGCGTATGAGGTGACGAGTGGAACTAAAATGTATTGTCAGACAGACATTACAGTGGGCACGCCACAGTCGCGGTGGTAAGTTCCCTCTTTGAGGACATCCTCACTTTGCTTTTGACGAAGGTCCTCAGTGGATACCGGTTGTTTCGGGAGGTTCCTTTTTCGGATTTGGCGATAAGAATCACCCATGCTCCAGGCGTGTATAGATCATACGGTGGAGGTTACCCGATTTGGGAGGAGCACCACCGTGTCCTCGTGGAATTATTCGGTGGCGGCGACCAGTCGCATCCATCGCTGGTCCAGGCCGTGGCATGGAGTGAAAGCTAACGTTACGTTTGGTAACTATATGACGCATCTAAGGGACGTAGTTGAGTCCCAGCAGTTTTCTGGTTGTAAGCACTCGCAGGTAGCACTGTGTTGGTGTTCTATTAACATTCAAATAAAAATAATTAGGAGAGGCCTCGGCGTTCAAAGTCGATGCAATTTAATTAGCAGGTGGCCACTCTGGCGCGGGCGGAGCAATGCACTCGGCACGTCACAGCGGTACACGGTACTAATGACTGGTGCATGTGTTTGGAGCACGTAACGAGCCACTCTGTGCTCGTTGTTACCGCGAGTGTCGACATGACACGTGTCGTGCGGCCGCGGCACCCGACACGTGTCACATGCTCAGCTTATCAGCTGTTATCAGCACCACACCAGCACCGTTATTAAGTGCTTTGTAAGGCTGAGCGGGTCGGACTAGCAGTCATCGCAGCGGTGCGCTCACGTCGTGTCGGAGGGCGTCGCGTGCCGCCACTGATCTGTTAGGGTTTGTTTTCTAAAACGGTTCACTTTGAACTAAAAGTGATCTTCACAGATAAAAACTTCATAGATAAAGAACTAATAGTTCCGCAGTGTTCGTTCGCTCCGACTCACTCTGGTTTTTACGTAAAACTGGAACCACTCCAAAACTTACTGAATATTTTACAGTTGAAACTTTGCAACTGTGACGAGTTCGCGCGAATCGTTAAAACATTATTTTTGGTGTTCGCAGCCTGGAGCCGGACGCCGCCGGCCGTCCGGTCTTCCGGTCCGCCGGACATTCGGCAGCTAATTGAGTTCACTTTTTATTATATTAATTCGTAATTAGCGCCAGTTGGCGTGCGGTGTTCGGATATAAATTAAATGGCAGCTAATTACGTCAGCGCGGCGCCATCACAGCCGGAATGAAACTCGTCAAACGTCGCGCGCGCGGTGCGGTGCGGTGCGGTGTGATGCGGCGCGGTGCGGGGCGGCGCGGTGCGGTGCGGTGCGGTCTGGTGGATGAGGCATGCGTTGCTGATAGTTGTAATGATTGTTAGCTCACAGGTACATATTATAGTAATTTTTCTTTAACGTTCACTTTACTATTCATTAGTGTTAGCGATACCTACATTAGATAAATAATTTGAGATTGATATTATTGCCGATTCTAAGAGATATTCGACGGTAGATGGATAGCGACGGCAGCAGTCATTGTGAATGGGAACGTTAGGCCTAACAGATATGGCATAGATGTAAATGTACTAGAAATAGTACTATCACTTAATTAAATGATTTCAGGAAATTAAAGGCTTTGTATAATTTTAGCTGATACCGCTCTCATTAGCTTCCTCATTGGGTAAATATTCAGAGAATCACAAGCACATATCGATGTAAAACCTACATTACATCGACATGTAATGTAGGTTTTGCACACTTACCTATCAATACTTTCAATACTTAATACAAATTAGCGAGTAGGTTAAATACAAGTTCAGATAAAATAACAAATAACATGGGTTCTCATTCAATCGGTTGTCGGTGAGTGTAATGTATATTGCAGAGGATCACACACGACACGCGTTTGAAGCTAATCACCGCCATTACAGGCGCCGCCGCCGGGACTAGTGTGAGAAGGTTCACTTCTCGTAACACGTCGCTACATCGCTATCAATAACAATCAACCACAAGCGAATGTATGTAAGCGAATCACCTCGAGGACTGCACCTATCTGGCTAATCCTTTTTTGTAGTATTCGTAATTATCAGAAGGTTTTTAAGAAAGAAAATCTATAGAAATCGAAAATAAAAATTTTTAATTAATAAAAAATTTAAAGTATTTGTCAATGATCGGCTACAATTGAACTGTCCAACAGATGGGACTGCACGGCCACTGGGACAACTCTAACTACTCGTAAAAATACCTTAAATCTTCATGGTTATTATAATTTTGCAAAGTGACACTTCTGTTCATCTGCTTATTGTAATCGCTGAGTCAATAATCACAGCCAATACGAGCAGTAATGGGTCGCAGGGTAACACTGATCCAGCGTAACGCTTTGTGCACCGCTTACTGCTACTAGACGCTGAGCTGCTGTAGTGCTACGACGCGTAGCTGCTACGGCGTAGACTTCGGCTACGCACTCGTAGCCATTCACTTATTAATTATATATTTATAATAGTAATTTATTTTTCTTCCAAGTATGCTTTAATTTCATCACAATCACACTAAAAACTCACAGTCTTTTTTTTTTAATCGCATGAAAAGGTGCCGATCTCAATGGATTAGCTCTATTCAGCCAGCCGATATCAATACTTTTTAAATATATTTGCGCCTCGTTGGTCGTTGGTCGTTTGTCGTCGGTCGTTGGTCGTTGGTCGTTGGTCGTTTGCCGTTTGTCCTTGGTCGTTGGTCGTTTGTCCTTGGTCGTTTATCGTTGGTCGTTGGTCGTTGGCCGTTGGTCGTTTTTCGATGGTCGTTGGTCGTTGGTCGTTGGTCGTTGGTCGTTGGTCGTTGGTCGGTGGTCATTGGTCGTTTGTCGTCGGCCGTTGCTCGTTGGTCGTTTGTCCTTGGTCGTTGGTCGTTTGTCCTTGGTCGTTTGTTGTTTGTCTTTAGTCGTTGGTCGTTGGTAGTTGGTAGTTGGTAGTTGGTCGTTGGTCGTTGGTCGTTGGTCGTTGGTCGTTTGCCGATTGTCCTTTGTCGTTTGTCGTTTGTCCTTGGTCGTTGGTTGTTTGTCGTTTATCTACTATTCCTATAGGTAATAGTTGAAAGAAAAGCAGATTATGCACCTCGCCTTAAGTAATTTATATTGCCCTCGTGCCTGTTAGATTAGAGCCCTCGCTAACGGTCGGGCTCTAAATCAGTCACTCGGTGCAATAATAAATTACTTTCTGCTCGATGCAATAATCTACTATTATATGCAGCCAATAAAGATCTACTCGGTTATTAATAATAATAATTATTATTCTATGTTAGTACCTCTTCTTGGAAAGAGGTCACGGCGTCCTCTCTTTCCGTATGACACAGGTCCTCACCGGACACGGTAAGTTCGGGAGGTTCCTGCATCGAATCAAGCAGGAGAGGACGCCCGGGTGTCGCCACTGTGTGGACCGCCCGGATGACACGGTGGAGCACACGGTAGAAGTGTGCCCCGCTTGGGCGGAGCACCGCCGTGTCCTCGTGGAGGCTATCGGGAGCGGCGACCTCTCGCGCCGGGCCCTGGTTCAGGCCATGGTCCGGAGCGAGGAGGGTTGGCATGCGGTCGCCTCCTTCTGCGAAGCAGTAATGCTCGTGAAGGAGGCTGCTGACCGCGAGCGCGTGAGGGAACGGTCCTCACGCCGCCGCTGCCGAGATCCCGATCCCGATTTCCGACCACGCACCGTAGGCGCGGGTTCGCGGACGGCGAGCACTGGGTAGCTCGCCGTCCGGCAGTCTGGAAATAATTTGGACCGAGCCCAGTCGTCAACGGCGCGTTCTGTTCCACGCGCGCCTCAAGGAGATTTATTTATTTATTTATTTATCGCAGGTACTCTCTGCACTAACAGTCGGAACCAAGACGTGCAGAGAGTCATTAATCATTATAAACAGAATAAAAAATAATAATAATAAAACAGAATAAGCAACAAATGTCAAAAAAGTAATAATAAATGGGATAATTGTAATTACTAACAATAATAAAAAAAAACAAATGTCAAAAAAAATAATAATAAACGAAATGATAATAAAAAATAAAGTTAAAAAATAATGTCAAACAAAAAATAATAATAATAATCAAAAAATAAACACGAACAAATGTCACAAATAAAAACTTTAAGCATATAAAGCGGTTTACAGTGCCCTCCGCATCCAGTACAACAACGCGTTCAGGGCGGTAATGGGGCTGCCCCGCTTCTGTAGTGCCTCGGGCATGTTTGCGGAAGCGCGCACCGATTGTTTTCACTCCACCATGCGCAAGCGGTGCGCGTCCTTGGTGCGCAGGGTGAGGGGCAGCTCCAATACTGTTCTGGCGATGATTGCCGGCAGGCTTGATTGCCCTTACATCGGACATTGCTGTAGCAGACATGTTGCTGGCTGTGTCCGATAACCGAATTTTATGTATCCCTATGTGTGTTGTTTGTGTTTTGTTTTGTAATTTTTATGTGTATGGGTGCTATTGGTTGCCTGAAGTAAATGATTTTTATTTTTTATTTTTATTTTATAAAAAACTACTAAAAGAGAAAAAATTGATTACAATATACAAATTAACTACTTAAAACATTCTTTGCATTTCTGCAAGAACAATTGCACACTAGAGTGGAACAAATCCACGTCCGGATGCAGAGCAGTCAGAGTGTTGAGCAGTGTCACCGCCTGATGCGTTGCCGCATACTGCGCGGTACGAGTCCGAACCCTGGGCGTCGCCAGCAGAGGGCGCGAGCGCAGTCGCGTGTATTGCGGCGGCGCGGATAGGCCACAGCGCGACAGTGCCGTAGGGTTGTCAATTTTACCAGTAAATAATAAAAAGTAATGCACGAGGAGAGCACATTTACGTCTCAGCTCGAGGGTATCGATACCCACCATTCCTGAGACAAACAAAGATGGATACAGGTAGGGATAGTACCCATACATTTTCATGTAAAGGTACCGACAGAACTTACGCTGAACTCGCTCTAATAAAAGATTGTACTTTGTTTGTTTGAGATGTCAGCAAACTGTAGGGGCCCGGCAGGGCCGAAGCCTCTGGGGGGAACACGTGGTATTCCTAAAGGTTGACACCGAGTCCCCCCCAGAACGAAGGCAAACGAAGGAACGGGGTAGGGGTTTAGTCAGTAAAAGTCTGACACGCCCTCCCGCTCCGCCCAAGAGCGGGGGAAGTCATTCTGATGATTCCCCTACCATAAAAAAAAGTACCTCTTCTTCTTCTTATCGTGTCGATGTCTTAAACTAATTTTTTTCCGACCAGTATTTAGCAACCCGTACGGCTCTATCATTGGCCTCGCATAGATCCCGAAACGTACAGGTGGTGGTGATGGTGGCAGTACCTAAAGCTGCCAAAAGTGCCCTTAGAAACGGGTTATCTTCCCTTCTGGCCACAACATAATATTACATTGTAGTAGGTACAGTAGGGCAGAGTCCTCTGCGGGTGCAACCCAAGGTGGGTTGCACCCGTCAACTTACACCATCAAACACGCATATGATTGATTGATTGATTGATATATACTTTATTGTACACCTTAAAAACAATTTTACACGGAGCTTAAAATTAGTACGGTGTTACAATGGGCGGTCTTATCGCTAACAGGGATTTTTTACAGACAACCTTTGGATGATGCAACTTGTTAGAGCAGTTCAAACTCTTAGTCTGAGCTGCCGCAAGCTGCTGGTCCGGTGGCACGTGTCTGGTCGGCTGTTGGCGCGGGCACGAGTAGCGGCGGGAGTGTTGCCTTCATAAGCGTATCAATATGAGCGGTGATGAGTGCTGCGGGACAACTTATTACAAATGGGATGAATTATCTACAGAATATATAGAGTTAGTAGTAGGTATAGTATGCACAAGCTCAGTGCTCTATTTATTTGTGGAGCTCGAGCGGTTTCAGTCTGTTTAAGTACTGATCCGATTTCAAAGATACTTTTGTTTACAAAAACTAAATACTGCTATCGCTTAGTGCCACAGGCTGCGGACAGCCAGCGCCAAGAATAAAATAAAATAAACAAATTGAATACGATCGGAGCCAGAGTCTCTGATAACTCTGCCGCGACTCGTTCGCAAAGAGCTATAACATAATACAACTCGTTATGTCCGGCGCATGTTCTCTACCAGTGGCTCACATATATGCTCTGTGCACATTCGCGAGTTTTCGAATAGAACCGATGTGTCGGCGGCAACAGATGAGTTCACGCCAGCGACGCGTTGATTCATGCGGTAGCAGTATCGGTATCATCTGCCGAGCGATAATGCTGTATTCGTATAATCAATCATATTTGACTTCTCCTGCTCTTGGGCGTGTTAGACTTTTACTGACTAAAATCCAATCCTGTTCTATCTTTTCACTCGTTCCAGGGCCCCAAGCAAACCTGTCTTATAATCTGTGGCCCCTGTAAGCTGCGATCCTGCTGAGCCCCCACGATTTGCGGACTTCTCTTGAGGAGCGCGTGGAACACTATGCCCCGTCGATGACTTGGGCTCGGTTCGGACGGATACCAGCCGGCCACGTGGCCAGCTTCCCATTGCTCGCGGCCCGCGCAGTTAAACAGTCGAAAGTCACACATGTGTACCAGCTCTACACCAGATTGACATCACGGAAAGACTCGTCGAGTGATTTATCTGGTTCTGAAAAAAAATACAATAAAATAATAACTGTCATCTCAACAACGATGAAAGCTTACGTTTAATCTGAAAGGTGCACTCTGGAGACGGGCGCCATGTCCGGTGTGTCCGGCGGTGTCCGGACGTGTCCCGGCCGGGCGACATGGCGCTCGCACTCGGCGGCGTGTTATCATCTCACACACGTACGGGGGCACTACAAGTGCGGAGATTTATCAGTTTATGTTACATGACATGTAACCGCTGTAGGGCAGGGATTTAGTTTTATGAGATAGTAGAGCCTGGAGGTCGTCGAGCTTGATATGTACATATGTCCCGTCGAGTGAGCTTTGTTGTATAGTTTGCAACGCCAAAATCCAGTTTTAATAAGAATTAACATTTAGAATTGAAGCGTTTATACTGTCACTGAAAGTATCATTTGTGATGACCTGAAATTGATGAAGAAAATCACTGCAGTCCAGTGCGATGTGTGAACATGCCAGTGGTCGCACATACAGATACCTCAATGAAGTAGCTTTTTAGGTGTAGGTACAGCACAGTTTGTACTATTTTATTGTTGGCTAAACGCTGGAAAATCCTGCAGATTACTGACATTACGAGGTGGTCCAATGCGGCGTCGGTATAATCTTACTGCACAGCATTACCTCCGGCGCCGCCGCTCGCCGCGCTAATTACTGGCAGCCAATAATTGCCGCCCCCCTCCCCCGCACCGCACCGCACCGCCCGCGCCCCCCGCGGCCGGCCGCTCAGCTTTGAAACACGATTCTTAGCGCTAATTGAGTTACAGTCGGCGCACTCTTCGGCAACTTCTCCAGCTGCGAGCCGCGACGCTGTGACAATTACTTACGTCACACAGACCAGCTCATCTGCCATCTCTTAGAAACTATCTGTTTAGAAGTTAGTACCTTACGTGAACTTACCTGGCATTAATTTAATAAAATATGAATTATGGATGAAAGACGACGATCGCAGAAATGCTAATAACCCTTTTAGCGCCGACTACTAATACAAGTCAGTAATGGAAACCCAAATGTATCTAAGTGCTGACGTCGAATCTGCTCGGTTTGTCGTAAGTTAATGTCGAGATCAGTGTAGTGGGGCTAACATTTGATCAATGTTATGAGGCTGGGGGAACCAGGAGCATCGCGGTGTACCCGTGACGATACAGACACGTAACCCATATACATACATGTGTTCATATTACTCATTACACGCGGAACTGTAAGTATTGGTCAGTCACGAACGCCTCAAGTCCAACGAGTACCTACAGCTATATAGGGTTTTATTGTTCCTACCAAACCCATCATATTCAAACCCATTATATTGTATCAAACCCATTGTACTAAATAATAGCTGCATCATTGATTTAGCAACAACCTAAGAAAGACCTCGCAGCTCTATTGGCTACTGAGGGAGTCGGAGTTGAGGCAGCAGCAGGTAAAACGTTTACACAATTTCCGATAATGGGTCAGCTAAAGCACGTGCTTTTATATTCATCAACCTCCACCACGATCCGAACACACTCCTTGAGCACAAGTTGCGCAAGTCCTAGATGAAACTAAAATAAAAGTAAAACATATAATTGACATCCCACAAGTCGTAACACAGAGTGGACTCTCTTTGTCAAATGTAGGCCAGACGAAGCTAGAGCTGAAATTAAAATATGACATCAATATTTGAACGGCGTACCTAAATAAAACGAATCTACTTTGCAGTTTTAAAAATAAGAGTAAAATGAACCGAGAGGGGGGATCGATAGGGGGGGAGGACCAATCGGAATATTTTAGAGACGAGGCGAGTTTTATACTTATTGCGAAGAACTAGTAGTTAATTAGTTTATGGCGCGCTGAATGCTAACGACGCGACGGCAGATAGAGCAGGCGGGGACTATGTATGCGGACACTGTAATGAATATACAAACCACGCTAATTAAAATAGCAGCTTTAGGATAATGCAGTGTGGGGCCAAAGGATTCATGTTACGTTAACGAATTTATTGTAGCTAGCGAATTATCAAGCAGACTGTTTCCTGAAACTAGCGGGTCCGAAACGGAGCGTCCCACACTTATAGCGGTCGTGACAGCCGGGGAGAGGTTCCTTACGACGGTCGCAATAGATTGGCACTGTTTCAATTTGTGGCGGTCGCGGGTCGCGGCGTGGGGCGCACTCTAAACTCAAGTGAGCGGTAAAGTGTGGTGGCGTGTAACTCACGCCGCGTGGTTACCGATCTCACCCGATGTTTACCGATGTTATCCAAGCTTGCCGACGCCCGCTGCGACTTCAATCCGAGCCTAACTTTGCGATTTCTTTTAAAGTTTCTTGTAGTTGTTAGTTCTGTGGCGGTGATAGGTACAATCTTGATATTCCAAGCACGGAAAGTTGAGAACTAAGCTATCTACATTTATCTATTTGGTCTTTTTGTCCTATCTCTGCACCGCAATTATAGGCAGACGACATTGTCTCACACATGACGGTATCTGATGTATTTCAATACTATGAAAGGTCAATGTTACTAGTTCCAGGTGTTTCAAAACGTTTACGGAAGTCTTGAAGAGTTCCCATAGTCCGCACAGTAGTCGTTGTTAAAAAACTTTATTGTAATGTGTCCCCGGCGCGCGCCGCCCGGACGCCGCACGACCGCCGCCGACAACGCCGCCCGTACGCCGCACGACCGCCGCGACGCCGCCCGGACGCCGCCCGGACGCCGCACGACCGCCGCGACGCCGCCGACACCCTGAAGCTATTTAAAATCCTTATTTGTAATCATGTCTGCGACGCCGAGGCATCCTATCTGTATTCTGTGCGGAGGGAACGCTCTCGTGTTGAGAAATCTCGTAGATTTGAACAAGTGTTGTTTTTATACATTATTTTTGATGTGGAACACAGCAACCTTGATGCATTTAAGTGGAAATCAGTAAACCTTCTAATCTGACGGATTGTTAATAGATACTTTAAAAGGAAATGTAAATCAGGCTTGAGAGCGGCCGCTCGCGTCGGCCTCAAGTGAACGCATTAATGTGTTGCTATAGAAGGCGCTACGTGTGGCCATTTCTGTTGAAACAAAAATAATTAATGTAACATTCACTAAAAATAATGTTATTTTCAACATCCGTAGCAAACTGTTTGAACGAGAACTGCAAACGGATGCTATTTTAAAACAAGTTAAAACGTATCCCGCTGACACATTTCATTTCCAAATACATACGAGTACGAGTAGTAACATAATGTGCGCCGTCTGCGAGGTGACGATAGCGCTGTTTGTGTTCATTTATTTACATTTGTGTGACAAATTGTAGGTTCACGTGCGGGCGGTGTAATCTATAGCAGGCGAGTGCGGGCTCGGCGGGCAGAATGTGGTGTATTGGTGAGGAAGTAGGCGCACGAGGAGCGAGGACTTTGTGAGAGCGGCGGCCGACGGCGCCGGGTAACGACGTGTGGGAATCAGTCGCAGCGCCGCAAAAACTGCATTTAGTATCGCAGCGGTGCGCCCCCCCTCTCCCTCCCCCCGCCTGCCTCCTCTAGTGATGGATAGCCGGCGTCGCGCGGCGTGCACTGTCCACTGCGCGTCCATTGTGCCGCGACGAGCCAATTTTAAAATAGCGACGCGCGACACTCGCCAGGACGCGACACTCGCCCGAACGCTTAACAATTGGAGAAGCACTTGATTGAAACTGCGACGTGCGTTCATCTTACGTATTGCTCGGCACGTCGAACGGGAGTAAAATTTCCTTTAGGACACCTACTCGTGATCTGGAAGTAGTTTAAAGAGCCGTTTCTTGTAACACCACTTCCTCACCTCATGTAAAATGTTATGGCATTCGCATAAAATCCGCACTTTACGGAAGCAATAATACTAACACAGTTTGAGCAATCGAGCTACTGTTTGGAAATATTCCGGGCGCGGTATCTACTTCTCCAAGTGAGGCGCATTACTAGCACTAGCTGTTGCGGCTCCGGTTCTAACTTGCTGCACTGGAGACGCGCCGAGCACGCGCCGTGCACGCGCCGAGTACGCACCGAGGACGCGCCGAGCACGCGCCGAGCACGCGCCAAGCACGCGCCGAGTACGCACCGAGGACGCGCCGAGCACGCGCCGCGCCGACGGGAGCGCGTGCCGACTGTGTCGGACACAGAAGGGCTTGTTAGGCTTGTATTGAGGTGTGTAAGTCACCGAAATCTACCTACACATGATCTTGTAATCGTAAATTAAGCCCGCTCCAGTAGATCTTATGATAACAAGACAATAAGTAGAAACTTCTTATTAATTCACTCTAACGATATTGGGCAAGAGATTAGGTACTTCCACGTTGGCTGCATTTCAGTACACTGAGTCACGCGCCTGCTTACAGATCGTTATCAAACAAACTTTTTGTTGGTTAACGAATTGAAAGCAATCGTGTGGTATTTGTGCCGAACAAGCTTTTGAACCAATTCGACTTGTTCAACAGCGATGTAAATTTAGCTTCTATGCGCTTTCAGAAATATGGTATCAACGATAACAAATACAGAAGCGATATGGTTACATGTGTAGGTACACGTTTAATAATCAGCAAAATAGAGCGTCATACATTAAATTTCGCTAATTTATAAAATTTTCCAATTAGATAGGTGCCTATACGTCTGCCGAACTCTTGCAGCCGCCCCTACAGGCGTGACGCGGTGTGCGGGCCGTCGCGCGGTACAGTCGCAACTCACAAGCGCGGCACACTCACAGGCTGCACTCACGAGTTTAATTAAAAACTTCAGCAACAATAATAAGTCGGCAACAGTTGCACGCGGGCTGCACGCTCGCTGCACGCGCGACTGCTGCTCACATAACTCAGCGCTGTTGTCGTGCAGACACTACGCACGTCACTCCAACTTGTTTCTTTATTCACTTATGGCGCAGGACTCGCGTTATTGTAATGTGTCGAGGTAAGCGGCGATCGTGCTCGTATTGTAAGTGCGGTAACGTGCGCGCGGAACATTTCCGCAGCTCTTAGCCGATCGCGATACGCTGCATTAGCCGACACTCGCTTAGCGTGAGCACGCCGGCGTGTAGCCGTAATGTATGCAGGCTCCATCGAGCTTGTGTCGGTACCAACTAATACCTATTTGCACTGAGTTGAGGAATTATTAATATCTTGCTTATCAGATGATAGCAGAGACGTTCAAATGGACGGAAAAAGATCGTCTGCGCGAGCCTCTGTTGTGATTGGCTGTCAGTAGCAGACTGCCCTCGGTGACGGAGCAATTTATTGATATCAGTGCTTCGACTTACTCAGTGTGCGAGGGCGGGAACATCGCGCAGACATGTGGTCAACCTGCAGTAGGTAGTAAAGCGTCGTGTGCGTCGTCACTGCGGTAGCACTCTGTCGCTCGCCAATTGAGTCCCGGTTATATCGTCACCCTCCCGGCTAACTGTCCTAACTAGCAATTGATGTTTTTCCAGGGCAACTGTTTTTCGGTCGGGCGTTACAGTCAAATTACTGTAGTTGCGATAGTTGTGGCTTTATCAATTATTTAAAAAGTTTTTTATATAGCTCTTGGCTTATTCTTTAAGTTAGTAGTCGCCCTAAAGCACTAAGGTATCTATTTATTTATTCATATTAATTTGAAGCAGATACGTCTCGCAAAACCAAATACGTGATTATCTCCTAAACGGTAAACGATACAGATACGACGATTAAAGAGAACTTATTCGAAATATAGCTAAGAACGCGTAGGTAATGTTAGTGCAGATACGTCAGTTTGTGAGATACGACAGTTAGCGGGGAGGGCGACGATATGTGTAGCACAATAATTACACACTAGTCATGTTAATGTTTACTAGGCCATAACATCTACGAGTATGTGTTTAGTCCTTTATTCCTCGTATTTTACTGCGTTCGTAAACGTCGGAGTGAGTTGCAGCTGCCACTCCCGACTAATGCCCACTGTGCGGCGTGTGTTGAACTGTATGGGTGTCCTGCACCCTGCAGTGCGAGTGGGTGTGTTGGGCCGGCGCCAGCGGACGACGCCGTATTAATCCTCGCTCCACTCAGGTCTTACGCTTTAGAACGAAGACAAGTAATGTACAGAAAACCCAGATATAAAAGTAGCTAAGTAAAAACTCCATTTGGAACATTTTGATCACGCACTTCTCTGAGACAATGTCGTGTTTACCGGCTTTAGTTGTCAGGCTGATAAAACTAATGAACGCTGAGTTAAAATAAAACAATGTTGAAGCTGCGCACTGCGAGTCTTCACCGCACGACCACAACAACAGAATTGTATTCGTATCATATTTTTTAGCACGATTCGGCTGATTAGTGCAACCACTTTGCGAATATTATGGGTGATTCCGTCGTTTCGTGCAAATTGCGACGATCCGCGGAATAAAAAAAAAATGTTAGATTTAACATATTTATTTTTTTAATTCGAGTTAAAAACGTCGTCACATTCATAAAAAGTGGAAGGCACTTCTTTATATTATTTACTTACAGTTGAAAATCAGTAACAGGATGGTGATGAAAACTGTCTGGATTGTAATGAACTAGGGTAACTGTATGTAACTTACTAACTAATTAATAATTAATTCGAAGTACATATACTAAAAATCGAATCGTCATGTTTCGCAGTGACATAAGGAACCCGAAAAAACATGTCTCATATAGATAATACACTATACATACTGGAACACATTCATTAAAAAAAAAATCTTCATTCCCTTCCAAAATTATTCATTACCTTCCCGCAAAAAAATGGACGGAACGGATGGTAATGCAGAGGAGATGAATGAAAAATTTCACCTTTTTTATTGATAACTTCGTTGCACAAAACATTAAATATTTAATCTTAAAACAGGTCTAATATGACTTTAAGAAATATACATATTACGTATTTATAATAATTTATTTATTACTGTACCTTGAGAAATCGAAGGAAGGTGATGAGCTGATTTACTGACGAAACACCGGTTACAATTAGAGGATCGTAAATATTTTTTTCCACAGTGCGCGCAACATCCACTCGTCTCTGTTACCAGGGCCGACTAACTAGTATAAACGCGTTTTGACGTGAATCGTAACGGAGAACGTCTCATATTCTCTTAAATTAAGAAGTTTGTGTGTACGGATGGTGATGTTTTTTTTTTAATGACAATTCGAAAATGGAGTTTTTTACGTATATAGATTGCAATAAATTGAAAACTAAATTACATAAATTGTAGTTCAGTCCTTTAGCTTTAATATTGGGTTTTATTTAAAGTCATAATTTCGAATTCAGATAAGTAAACATCGAAAGAACTGCCGAAGTCCCTAGTTGGAAACGGAGAGGAATGATTTTACAGGCAGTTTTAGATTTTTTTTTAAATGTTTAATAAAAAAATTTGTAATATTAGCGATATTACTTTTAAAATTATTATATCTTTATTCTCTAACCAAAAATCAGTTCAGTTTTTCTAATAAATACATGGGTATTTTCGTCTGGAATTGCTTTTTGCACAAAACCACGGAATGACCCTTATACGAATTGCTTATGGCTGTTAGTTGAATTGCTCAATGTGAGCACTTCAGACTCCCTGATGTATTTATATTGTGTCGTGTATCACGAGACTGTCCGTGGACCTTCTGCACAGGAGTGTCGTGCGGCGGCGCGCTCGACACCGCGTCATATATTTACATTAAGCCGTATCTAACTAATCCGTATCTTTTACAAAAAAATAACACTCCGTCCTTTTCACAATTGAAATATAAATTAAAGCTGTTTTCAAGTAAGCGCAGGGTTTTACAGTTTAGTTTATATTAAGCATGTTGGCAAATGTTGCTTATACAATTATTAATTTAATTCTACGACGCTGCACTTTGGCAGCACAATCCATGGCTTGTGGCGCGTATCTCGCGCGCAAACACACCGCCTGACATCACTGTGACGAGAGCTCTCTGCTAGCGTCAACAGACATTATACACATAGCCAGATGATTGGGATTATAACTCGTACACATAGCTTTATAGACGACTAGGTTTGAAACTTAGGTGTAGCTAAGTACTGTAATTACAACACATATATAATCGTCGTTTATAGAATTTGTCTCATGCTTACCTAACAGATTAGGTAAATACGAGTAAGTACTTACAATTTGAAATGAAACAAACATTCGTGACTAATTGTATCTAAGGCTCGGTCACCTCGAGACTTCACGTCCAAATTTTGCCGTGAGCAAAACGAATAAGCACTGGGCCCGCGCGGTGGATTATGGCCCATTCCCTCTCCTAGAGAGGAGGCTTAAGTCCCAGCAGTGGGAACATTATAAGGCCGATAATGCTAATGCTAAAAACGAATAAGCGATGTTTAGAGGGTAGTCTGTCATTTATGTGCGCTTTAACTGTCTGTGAGCGATGAGGTTGATGCGCCTGGTGATGACGTCGCCAGCGCTCGCGTGGTGGGCTAACAGATGCGCGGCACGCATACCTTGGGTACCAAAACAGCGGGCCTAGCGGTGCACACAGTTGAAATGGAATAAGAGACCAGCTTATACTGGTTATGTTTACTATATTATGCCCGTAATGAGAAACTACAGCTAGCCTTCAAAGTCTCCACAGTGCAGCGGCTCATGAAATGCTTTACAACGCGTTTCTTTTACTTCTATAAAACACTGAAACCGATTTCTAAGATTCGTTTCCCAGGCATGAGCGCTAATCGTTCCCGGTGACGCTATTACCCTGGTCCAAGAGAGCTGTTGGGCAATTAGTAACCTGCGTAAGCGCAGAATGCGTCGTCTTACCCACTGTGACGTCTCCATCGATTCCCACTCCGTCTTTGTCTTACCCACTGTGACGTCTCCATCGATTCCCACTCCGTCTTTGTCTTACCCACTGTGACGTCTCCATCGATTCCCACTCCGTCTTTGTCTTACCCACTGTGACGTCTCCATCGATTCCCACTCCGTCTTTGTCTTACCCACTGTGACGTCTCCATCGATTCCCACTCCGTCTTTGTCTTACCCACTGTGACGTCTCCATCGATTCCCACTCCGTCTTTGTCTTACCCACTGTGACGTCTCCATCGATTCCCACTCCGTCTTTGTCTTACCCACTGTGACGTCTCCATCGATTCCCACTCCGTCTTTGTCTTACCCACTGTGACGTCTCCATCGATTCCCACTCCGTCTTTGCCTTACCCACTGTGACGTCTCCATCGATTCCCACTCCGTCTTTGCCTTACCCACTGTGACGTCTCCATCGATTCCCACTCCGTGTTTTGCTCGAGCCAGCCCTTGCTGCTGAGCCCTTGCCATATATTCTACCCTGAAGTTCGGTCCAGGTCGTCTCATGCCGTCCTCGGCCCAGTGCCGTCCTAACCCGAAGTCTGTACTCCACACGGGGTGCTTGCCTGGGTGGGGTTCTAAGCTCGCCAGGTCTACGGAGAATAACGAATGTAATTTTAATGAATGCTAGACAGTGTTAATCTGCGTAATCTTCTCATCACTGAAGAAAAGTTGCTTTTCGTCGGAACCGGACGTCATCTCGTTCACGTCGTTATCTTTCCTTACAACTTCGTCTCTTCGACTCTCGGCCGCGTCCGACAGTTTGCTTCACACAAATGACATCTAATAAAACTGTGTTCGAGTGGAATCGCGAGCGGCGCGGAATTAACAGCGGCCGGATATTGAGGCGCCGCGCCACTTCCGCCCGGTAATGCGAGCGCTTCCGCGCTAAGTCCTCAGATGGCGCCCGCGGAGCTGCCGCTGCGAGCCTGGCTGTGGCCTTCACTCCCACCATCACGAGGTACAAGCATGGCGCTGAGCTAACAGGGAACGAACTTACACTAACTGAATTAAACAGCTTGCTAATTTGCGAGGGCAAGAATTCGCAGCAGTACATAATTCTAACAAGTTGCTTTAAATAACGCAGCAAAGCGCACGTGCTCTCAGCCATAATTACTGTTTTAGAGAAGCTTTTCCTTGGTACACTCGGAGTGCACACGCTCGCACATGTGCTGCACGCGTGCCACGCCGCGTCCGGTCGCCGTACGCAGACGTCTCGGCGGTTCCTTCCTGCCGTGTGTCGTGTTACTCCCTTGGTTTACGTTTGTTCTGTCACCTGCTGTATATTATTGTATTTCCGAATAAAAATACATAATATATGTAATCAGAGCAGGCAGTGTAACTAGCCGGCCTGCTAGGTTCTTTTTCTTTATTCGAGATGGGGATAGCACGTGAGTGCATGTTTAATGTATGTATGTAAAATTATACAATTATAAATTGCAAGTAAAATTATATAACAAAAACTTGAATAGTAAATGTAAAATGAAGAAATAAATAAAAATGACATCCTGTTTAAGCAATCTACATTCCAGTCTGAGTGCCGAGTAATGTTACTAGTATGGTAATGCCGGAATAAGTCTCATTCGGCTGTTGTTGTACGTACTCGTTGTTCGTGACATTCCAAGCATTCTTTTGTTT
Source organism: Mythimna separata (assembly GCA_030763345.1). Taxonomy (NCBI): domain Eukaryota; kingdom Metazoa; phylum Arthropoda; class Insecta; order Lepidoptera; family Noctuidae; genus Mythimna; species Mythimna separata. The sequence goes on from JAKKIA010000039.1 coordinate 136,554, forward strand.
TCCCAACCTTCCCGTGAGTGACGGCGGACGCCGGCGTGCAGCCCGGCGGCCTGGTCACCCGGCAGCCCAGCCAGCAGGTTGCTAATCCGCTTGTTGTGTTGGGTCAGCGGGCGAAACACTTCCGCGTCCTACTAAAAATCCCCAGACAACCGTTCCTACCCTTTAGATAAAAGGTTCTCGGAAGTGTCGCGATTTATTTTTAATTTCTTAAGCCGTGTAAAAGATATTATACTTAACTTAATAGTAGATGAATACTACATCGCTCGGAGCAGATTTGGCGGCTATCATGACATGTGCGGCGTGCGGCCACCTCGTTTAGTACTCGGTAGCACCTCGTGTAGTCTTACACGCCAGATACACTGCAACATGCAGCCAACCAGCTGATGTCACTTGTCGCCGAGTCTCCGGCTTGTAGCAACATTCGCGAGCGACCGCACTCCGCCACAACCGCTATAGCTAATAGAGGTGAATGTGATCTGTAATAACATAGCGCACAGAACAAACACGGTGCACCAACACTACGTACAGCGAGTACACTGAGTACACAGGGAACAATCTGGTTTGTTTAGTAACCTGACCTGTCCGGACAAACTCAATAGTGTAAGTACCTACAGTGTGCGGTGCCACGCGGGCTCCTGTGACACTGATACGACTGCAGCTCAAATTATATCAGATCAGTGTAATTTCCCAGAAATCCCAGAGCCATACCATTTCCAAGGAACTCATAGTTTCTCCTTCTTCGTTCTTCAACAAAGTCAGCGAGTAAGTGCCAGGACCTTTAGACAAATACACCATACTCTCTCACTGAAGACTACTACTTCTAAGAAAATGGTTTTCCAGTAAATCTATTATCTCTCTGTATCTGATCAGAGAGACGGAATTGCTTTTTTTATTTATTTATTTATTTAAACTGTATGTACAGTGGTGGTACATAGGCGGACTTAATGCATCAGGGCATTCTCTACCAGTCAACCTTAGGGTTAAAAAGAAAACACTGTGGTAGGTCTGCACAATAAATAAATGATTATTAAAATAGAGGTTTTTACGATAAAATTTGATTATAATTTATTATAAAATACGTATATATGCTAATAAAATAAACTAATAAATAGTGTAATATATACTAAATCAATATAAATAAGAGAACTTAAATTAGATAGAACAATTATGACGACGACCAAACTAAGTTTGAGAGGACTTCAAGTAGTAGTTCCGGATTTTACGTTTAAAACAAAATTTACTCTCGGCTTTTTTGATGTCAAGGGGAAGCACATTCCAGAGTTTTAATTATATCATTATTAATTTTCATTTTAAGGAAAATTTGCGGGCCATTGTTAGAATTAGCTACAGGTCCCGCGGTGACTTGATCCCACACTAGTTATAAACTAAGACACCACAAAATAACTCATTACAAACATTATGTATAGGTACATAGTGTAAAGGGTGTTCACTTCACGGACCCCATACGTTACGCCTGAATGCTCGGAACACGAATGTGACATGTGTGCTGTCGCTGCGACATCCAACTCGCGACACTGTCGACAATGAGGCCCTCATGCAGGACAAGATGCCCCAGTACGGGTGCGGGGCCCCACACAGTCCGGTGACGCTACGCTAAACTCCACCAAAACAAACTATACACACACTTTATCCTTGTCTTGTAGTTATCCTGTACCCGAGTAAGATGCTATCAGCGCTCCTCTAGTCGTGATTGAGCAACAAAAGGAGATGTATTGCTTCGCTGCTCGCTCGTCTCTCGCTCCCGAAGTTCCAAGATCTACTTGAGATAAAGTGGAACAGACGCGCGTCCGCTCCGCGTCGTATAAATAATTTTGCTTTGTTACAGCGACAGTTCAGAAATCATTTAGCAATATGGTAAGATACGTAGATCAGCAGAGTTAGCACATAGTTATGGGACTCAGTAATTATGGTAAGAGGCAAACACGACGGACAGTCCAAAACTAAGCTTCCACAAACCTGATGGCCGATGTAATAAACATGTGACCACGTAACTAATTCACTAATAAATAGTGAAAATAACGAGTGTTTAGTGAGGTCCACACGGCGCGGCGCACCGCAGCTAATCAAGCCGATTAGTAGCCGCCATCAATGCGTGCGTGCAGGAGCGTTTGAACAATACACGTGTTACGCGGGACGGCGGCTCGCGCGAGTAGCCAGTGGTTGTAAATACAAAAAAGAATTTAGATATTTAGCCATGCATTCCGAGATGCGATGAAAGTGATTATAAGTGATATCGCGAATCCGACCAAAGTGCAACGTCAATAGCCTTAATTTTGTATTTTGTGAATTTGGCCGGATTTGCGATATAATAACTTTTACCGCAATTCGGAACGCTGGGTAAGTATGTTGTAAGTCTTTATAGTATATTAATTATGACTGATGAAGTATTTATATAACGTTTTTAAACCAGTCCTGATTAATCAGACGGTGACTTTTGCGTCACATTGTGAGTTTATCGCTTTTACAGCCATGCGCTATTTGTGGATCAAATATTTCTACGTGGAGGACGTGAAACTCAATTTAAAACTTTAAGAAAGCTGCATACTCGTAAATGTTCACAGTAACGAGTCCAACTTGATACTAAATATCGCGGGCCGCGGCCGCAAATAACAACTAATTGTGGACGATCGCCTAATGAGAGCTGGTGTGACGTGACGTCTATTAACTAATCACACCGCTGCGCTGGCCTGCAGCCCCGCCGGACCTACGGTAATGACGCGAGTGTACCTGAGTACTGTGACACTAACGCGGTGTCATTGTGAGCGCCCGCCGGGACTTCAATGAGGATTATTTGTAATTATTTGTACTATTCAGTGCTCCTGTTTATTCTAATTGAGTGTTACATACAGTATGGTTGTTGGTCAATATAATGCGCTTGGATAGACAGGGATTTTTTCTCAAGTAATTCACAGCGATTTCTTTCAGATTTCACTACAGTTACATAGAACGTACGTATTGTACAGCTGGGCTCTTAATTCTTTTTGTACACAAAACTTAACATTAATATAATGATTTGACAGTTCATGTACAAAGGCGAGCTTAACTCAACAATTTGTTTTCTCCCAAAAAACCTTTGAGTGATACAGAGAGATCACATTCGAGGGTAGGATCCAGAGTACAAATCATGTTGATCATATGAATATTATCAAGCCGTACGCACCCCTGACCTCGGAGCTGTCATACGGTCTTGTTTTAGTGTTGAAACAACACCGCATATGGACGTCCGAGGTCGGGAGTGACCGCGGAACCGTTATGTTGTATCGCTACACGGCGAGCGCTGCACTTTGTGATTGTAGGCGATGGAGTCAGCGTGCTACGTGCATATACTTACGTGGGACGTGAGCGGCCGCGCCTGGCTCGTGGTTACATGTTTGTCTAGAACACATCATAATATTTACATAGGTAGTTATATATACTTTGTGTATGGATTGTTTTGGAAAATGCCATATTTGTTTATTGAATCTTCATACAACACAAACATAGAAAGGCGGAGCTAATCGGTTCGTGAGTTTTGTGGAAGGAACATGATGTTTGTGAGTCACGATTCAGGGAAAGATAATAGTCGATAGCTTCTGCTTGTAAATGTCAACAAATATGACTACTTACATATGTCTATCTGTTTAGAGAGCTGGCAGGTACTCACGACGCTCATTATGGTAACATTAAACAAGTCGCTGTTGTTATTTAATTCAGTAGTCCCTGTGACTCGCCCCCGCACGCCCTGCCCCTCCACCCCTCCAGCCCTCGTCTGCCCCGCGCCATATGTTTACTCGAACAAGCCTGAGTCACAATTGATGTCTGTCTTTGTTCAATTAAATAAACTTGGCTGTAGCCGCCACTCATAACTCGTAATACTCGGCGTACAATAGCGGTGGGAGGGGGGCGCCTCCCACACCAACTTGTTTATAGAGTCTACTTACAGCTTGTTATGTTAAAGGTTGAAGAATGTGAGGAGCTCAGTGCTGTTTATAGACACAATATACAGAGGTAGGTAAACGATGAACAGTCTCAGGTGATACTTGAAATTTTCTGCAATATAAAAGTGCATTTCGTCGAATAACGCATTGTGTTCCCGTCGCGCCGGGCGCAGATATCGACAGGTACGAATGTGTCGCATACGACGCGCCTGGCTGGCTCCGCTGAACGTTCCTGCACAGTGCACGGTCACACCGTCCGACTGCCGAGACTGCGAGTGTTGCAGGAAATTCTTTGTGAGTTTTGCTCAACACAATTAATAGTAGAGTGTATAGATATACATCGCTGATATGTATAGCGTAATCATCAGTATAATGGCCCCACTGCCATGACTCGGCTAACTTTGCTGGTCTCCATTAAGACAGTCGTCGGTGCAATAATATGTCGCGTTTCGCCAGCACAGCAAGAATATTCTAGTAACTAAGTACCATAAACAACCACTAACAGTGGTTTCTATGTACCACCTATACTCTACGGTGCTACCCTGTGGGACTCCCCTGCAGAGGAGCACTGTGCCTACACATCTATACAGCGCTGAGCACAGTGTGGCGCGGTGTGGCGGCTGCGGTCAGCTGTCGCCTCCCGCGCGGGTCACTGTGTCGCCAGTACACTTACAGCTGCATTGTTAGCCGCCATTCACTTCTAACACGACTCGACAATCTACAGATAATGTTACAGCATGAGAACGTATCTACATAGCTATTAAGGAGTTTATCACGATATTGTTAAATACCGAAATGGAAGTGTTACGCGAGTGGCTGAGCGAAGCATCCATCATTTAAACAAAAAGTATCTCCATTACAATAAAAGGTTCGAGGACGGTTACAGTCACGCTTAAATAGGCGACTGAGAAGGATGTATCACAGTCGCAGAACTCGAAGGATCGCTTCATTGGAGCGTTTTTACACAAAACCTCAGTTAAATGGCGTGTGGACGTGTGTGGGAAGCTCAACGGAGGCGCGAGTGTGAACAGATATCCGAGCAGTCGTTAAAATAGAGTGAAACGAGCGTTTTACGAGCGACTCCGGATGACACGAATATTATATTCAGAATAATCAAAGTAGTGAGCCTGAGTGACGTCGAAGACCAGAAGATGTTTGAGCTGCGGGATTATTCGGCTTTGGAAAGTAACGGACAACAGTAATAACGCGGATAGATTTTAGTCAGTAAAAGTAACACACACTTACTCTCACATTTAACACAGAGAGGGTAGAGTCATTCGACCTTTCCGTCGTTACACAACTGTTTGTGATCAAAAGTTTTGTGAATCTACCGTCTACATTGACATGAAACTTTTCAATTATCAATTTTGTACTTTTCAAAGACGAAACCCATTCTAAAACACACTTGCAAATGATTTTCATTAGGAAATCACTTACATACGTAAAAAGTAAATTACAAATGCCAGACAAAGTAAAAAAACCTCATTAGAACAAGATAATTAGCATTTGCTACTAATAACGAGGGTGGGTTGAACTGTTTCTAAAATGACTGTTAATGCAATAAATCACCATGGCAATGAGAAGGTCACCTCGACGTAAAATGTCAATGACGACAACCGTCCCATCTCATAAACTGTGCGAGGGCGCGGGGCGGGGGGGGGGTGACCTTGACAGTGAGCTGTCACGCCGCGTGACGGACGGTGCAGATAGCGCGCCCCGCGGCGCCGCCCGCCCACCCGCGATCACTCGCCTCACACAAAGCCTTATTGATGGCAAGACAAGTGATTTTCGCACTTTAATGCGCAATTTTTTCCTCACTTTAAACTGATAATTTATGAGACTGTCGTGCCCTGGTGACATCGCTTGAGATTCAGGTTTTATTTCATGTCTCAGCTTAATATTGCTGAAGTTTCTTGTAATCAAAAAAAATTAAAGAAATTAATTTAATGACTGTGCCCTCACAGTATATTTACGAAAATATCTTGTACGCCCATAAAAACAAAAACATGTTTAAAAAGTACAGTGATATTCATAGTTTTAATACCAGGAACAAACATAATTATGTTGTTCCTGCAACCAGGCTCAAAAAAATAGGGGGTTCATTTAGATGTCAATGTATACGCTTTTATAATAAGCTTCCTAGTCATATGCAAGAACTAAGCCTTAATAAGTTCAAATCTTTTGTTAAGCGAAAACTTTGCCAAAAGGCTTATTACACTGTAAAGGACTACGTTGAGGACGTAAAGGCTTGGGATTGACCCGCTCCAGTGCGCACTACAACTGTTGTCTTATCTTCTTACTTTATTTTATTTTCGATTGTACTTTTTTACAATTTGAAATTTATTTATTACAATTTGACATTGTAAAATAATTTTTTCTTTTTTATTTATGTTTGACATAAATGCTTACTTTGTTAAGTATTACACTTTGTATTATTATTATTTTTTCTTTTTTGTGAATGTGAGGACTATGTGGATTGCTTTTTTTTTTCTTTTTTAGTCAGTTTAATTTATGTCTGGCAATTTGAGTGTTTTCTGTGGCCTAACCATTATGTCCTCTCTTTGGTATTGTTCGTCAAGTCGTTGAGCTCCTTAGTAGTCCTGAGTTGAGCTTTGCGAATATTGACAAATGCTTGCACTGACTGGACAGGTCCACTCAAATTGCATGGTTCTTTCTTCAAAAGGCCATCTCAGACACTAATTTGCATGGTTCGCATATGATTTTCATGTTGTACGGACTTTAAAAGAGACTGTGACCCCTGAGTTTGTTTCGGTGTTTCTTCTCAGGGTAGTCAGTTTGGAAACACCGGCCTCATCTAGTAACAAAAAAAAAATAAAAAAAGTCCAAGAAAAAAAAAATTGACGTGTTTGAGTTTGAAAAAACCTATTTGCAAAATAAATATCATTTATCATTTATCATTTATCATTTATCATTTATCATTTATCATTTATCATTTATCATTTATCATTTATCATTTATCATTTATCATTTATCATTTATCATTTATCATTTATCATTTATCATTTATCATTTATCATTTATCATTTATCATTTATCATTTATCATTTATCATTTATCATTTATCATTTATCATTTATCATTTATCATTTATCATTTATCATTTATCATTTATCATTTATCATTTATCATTTATCATTTATCATTTATCATTTATCATTTATCATTTATCATTTATCATTTATCATTTATCATTTATCATTTATCATTTATCATTTATCATTTATCATTTATCATTTATCATTTATCATTTATCATTTATCATTTATCATTTATCATTTATCATTTATCATTTATCATTTATCATTTATCATTTATCATTTATCATTTATCATTTATCATTTATCATTTATCATTTATCATTTATCATTTATCATTTATCATTTATCATTTATCATTTATCATTTAATCGTACACAAGTGTCTGCCGATGCTTGACGAAAGTGTCTCGTGTGAAGGCATGTTATCAAAGGTATTAAGGGGGATGTTTCAGGTCAGCCCGCGAAATTCAAATTTTCTTACGTTTTTTGCATTTTGCAAGCTAGTGGTAGGTTGTATGAAGTTAAAAATACTTGAGCGACTGTAAAACGTAACTAGTTATATAATTATAACCATAAAAATCATCAGTACAAGCCTCCAAGCTCGCTTAGTTGCAGGAACGTCTTTGACCTCGAAAAAATCGTTCCGACACTTAGGTGAGCTTGGAGACTTGTATTGATGATTTTTATGGTTATAATTATATAACTAGTTATGTTTTACAGTCGCTTAAGTATTTATAATTTCATACAACTTACCGAAGTCTTGTAAAATGTAAAAAACGTAAGAAAATTTGAATTTCGCGGGCTGACCTGAAGCATTCACCTTAAGGCGAAAATGTCGCATCAAGTAACTTTCAGTAAACCTTCAACAATTATTAACAAAACAAACATTTATTCTCTTTCTCTATAGCACTAAGTTCATCCACGTGGAGTATACTGTATATTGCAAGTCGTTGCCTCACTGATCATACTTGTAAGGAAGTTACTTCTGAAGGAGATTAATACGCAGACATTTGTGACCTGCTGATACTCATTAACGATTGTAGAGAGACTACATAACTGTAATAGACAATAGTATGTAGCCACCGGACACAGGACAGTATGTAAACTGCGGCAGTGTCAGTGCAGCGAGTGTCCGGGTGTCGCGAGAGCGGACACAATGTCGGACAGCGGCGCAACTGGCGACACTGAGCGCTTTGTGCGCCGCCGGCCATTCAGCGCCGATGTGCGACCGCAACTACACACCGCAGCGATTAACTTAACTGCTGTTGAGAACAGGTCAACCATCACCCTCGCCGCACTCGGGACCAGTGCTTGCAGCATGTAGTTATGCATTTTACGAGACTTATGTCTCACCATATTCTTGGTCATTTTGAACTATTTTGTACAGAACAACGCTGAATGTTTGTTATCTTTATTCAAAGCATTTTTGAAACCTAAGTATTCACCTAGTGAACGTCGCTGACGCTGCGGTTTTCGACATCTGCTGGATAGGCTGGTTATTTTATTTAAAACTTAACCATCTACTCGGAAAGAATAATATTTTTTTTTTCTTTTAAATAAATTCTCAGACCAGAAATATACGCCGGCTGCGTATGAAGTGTCCTTGCGGTGCCTACATGAGCACTAACCCGCAATATACGATAACGTTATCGAGGTGTGTGCTACGAGCCATAGACATGCGAGCTACGCGGTGCTACGCAGCGCTACGAACTGCTACGACCGGCTACGGCGGCCATTACGATGTAATCTCACTTGTAACCTTTGTTTTAGTAATTGTAACAGAAGTAAGGCTATTTTTATCTTAATGGTTATAACTTAATTAGCCAGAACAGGAGCCTTGTACTACAACGAAAGGTAATTTATAAATCAAATATTTGGTGAAGTAAGATTAAGCCTCAAATACACTTGCTACCTTTATTGTTGTGGTTCAAATTTATACAAGGTTTAAGCAACTATGTTGATCAGACAATTACACCGAGATGTGAACGCGGCGTGACCGCAGCGTCAGCTACCTGCTAACGAGCCATTGTGCCACGCCGCAGCCACGCGGCGTGAACGCGCACTAATCGCCGCTTTGTTGACGCGCGCCGGCCCGGAGACAGTTCACAACTATCGTCATTATCACGGAGCGGCGGGCGTCCGACCCACTCGACCGACTCGACCGACACGGCCGACACGACCGACGTCGTTTGAGCAGATTGTTCACATGATTGACTATTGTTTCACTAGCTAACGAGTGTTTGTGCACAGGGCGGCAGTTACTTGAATACAACTGTAACACATGAATGGACCGCTCTTTTGCCTTTTACTGTTAGTTTCAACTCTTAACTACATGTAAAGGGGGATGTGTTTCCTTGCTTACTTTGTTTCGTTCATACTCCTATTTGGGCTCACTGTGCGGTGGTTTTGTGATGTTTTTCATCAATCCTTTATAATGAAGAGTGAAGATGAACTCTTCTGTCACTGTATGGCGTCGTGTCATAAAATATAATTGGCTCGTGACTCCATTATCTGCGCCATTAGCTGCTGTGACCAGCGCGCGTCCCGCTGCGGAGCCGTTGTGAACAACCATCACATCTTAATGTTCACATATTCCCGAGACTCACGTTTCATTGCGACTGTGCTCAGTGTTCGCTTGTGTTGCTGTACGTATTTATTATTTAAATACAAAGGTGTACCTACAAAGAATACGGAGATTTGTAGCCTAACAGGTATCAGGCATGAACTTAATAATCAATAGTTAACAGTAGTTAACAGTCAGTGTCATATATCTTTGTTAAAAATATAAATAACTTTAGGTACCACGCAAGTATATACGTTTAGATACACGTACCTATAAAATAAAGACAGAAATTAGGAATACACAACAAAGTTATTGTACACAGACAACATAACAAAGACACGACAACCACACAAAGCGATCAGTGACGCACACGCGCGGCGGCAGTTTGCGAATAACTGGTATTTATGATGTAATGACGTCACCGGGTTTATTTTAAGGTTGGTAAGTATCAGAACAACTTCTCCCGCTCTTGGGCGGAGCGGGAGGGCGTGCTAAAGTTTTACTGACCAAACCAACTCCATTCCTTCTTTGCCTTCGTTCTGATTTTCCTTCCAGAAGCTAACCCATGGTCCGGTTATGGTCCAAGAGGCTTCAACCCTGGTGGCCCCCTACGGTTTTGCAGTGGTTGGAAATCGGGATTGGAACCCCTCGTGGCGGGAGCGTGAGGGCCATGCCCTGCCGCGTGCGGCTGCCTCCTGCAATGATGTCACCGGTGGAAATCGGCTGAGGCATCAGCTGATGTGGCCGAGTGCCGCCGCTCTATTCGCCAGTGCGCGCCAAACGGTGTCACTTAATTATATTGTCACAGTTCAATTATACGCATAATGTTCAGTTCATGTAGAACGCGGCGCTATCGAGCTCGCAATTAGCAGTAATTAGAGAAACAGACACTAATTAACAATAACTGTGTGTTGCACCAAGCGCGCAGGTATTAGTTACGAACCGCACCAATCTGCCGCCTCACTTAGATAATGACGAGGTATCATCGACACACCAATATTAACACAACTATGGATGTTAAGTCTTAAAATAAACTTGTTATTATTGCTGCTTTGTTGCAGTTGCATTACCAGACCAGCCAGACGCTTATTTTTTTATTAATATTAATCGTCTGGCTGGTCTGGTAATGCAACCTGTGTTCCAAGTACGGCGCTCAAGCCTACGTCGCTAGTAATGCGCGGTAGGATGTGGTCGCGCCATGACGGTGATGCACAGGACTCACCGGCACCGCGTAGTAGCTAGTAGGTAACCATGAAGGACCACTAATAAGAACAGAGTTAAATATCATCAATGTATGATCTTAAAAGCTCAATATTTTGAATGTTTGTATAAGAAGTCACAGCCATATGACTGTGACTTCTAATCGTGTTTCATGTCAAATCATAAACTTTGTAACACTAGTCTAATCTCTGGCTTGCCAGGAAACTGAGACAGGTGTCGGCCAGTTCCTCAGAGCGCCGACAAAGGCTGAGCCGTATTGTGTGGCACGGTGGCGCGCGGCCGGGGCGGCGCCGGCGCGGGTAATGCGCGGGTGGCGTGCTCGGCCGCAGCTGGCCGCTCTCACGGCTAATACGATTTAGATTACATCCGCGCCGACGAGCGCGGCGCGGCAGAAGGCGAGGACAGCAGGACAGCTTAGCGACGCTGTAGCCGAGAGGCAGCCGCTCGAGTGAGCGCGGAGCTTGTGGCCGCAACAGATGACGCAGCAGTTACAGTCCACGTCAGTGTGTGTGATCGTATCACAGCGCACGAGCTCGTGAACCTTCTGCCGCTGTCTGTGCACGAAGCCTGTCTATTTATGTTTCCCATCAAACAGTTTACCCCTGCAGCCGCGACACGCGAGCCCCCCCCCCTCGCCCCCTCGCTGGCCCGCCCGTATCAAGTCATCGAACTACACAAATCCTGAACATGTCAAAACAATTCGACGTCTTCCGGCTCTTGAGCCAGAACAATAGCACGACGTGCGATAGAGGTTACATCGAAACCGTGTGACACGACGGACATCTATTAATAACGATCTCAGCTAATATTTTCTGCTCAGAGTTACTCCAGCGAAATAAATATTTATTGTTAAAGATAGTAATACAGATTGTGATCATTTATTTGTGGGTTTTGAGGAACTGCATACCTAGAGTTTGTAAAATACTCTAATGTAACATCTGTCTTGGTTCGTGGTATAGAAAATTTTTGTAGGTCGTATGTTGAGTGTCGCGAGAGTTAGCACTAGTTGTATACCCCGGGCTCGCCTGCCGCGCCAACTTCTTAGCGCATGTGAGTGGGGCGGTAAATAACTCACCGCGCGCCGCCACTCGATCGCGCAGCAACTCTCCCTGCAACATCGGCGCAACTCCGCGCAGTTTGCATCGCGACAACTTTGCCGTTTGTTTCACAATAACAATTTAAATCCATTTTGTGAAATGTTTTCGAAAGACTCGTAAAGATGTCAAGCGATACATTACTCACGAAGCAATAGCAGGTCACAGTCGTTACAGCCGACTGGCTTCAAGTACACTACAATTGTACAGTTTTCATTAATGATTGAACTACTGGAATCCTACGTGCTCGTTCACGGATACGCCGAGCGTCGCGTGTGGCGTGCAGCGTGGCGTCTCGCGGTGCGTCCAGCGTTTTCGCTGTTTACAAAGCGCGTGGTGCGTGTATCGGCGCGTCGTATATTCCTATGGCACGCGGAATGCCGCGGGCCCCGCTGCGGGTGTCGCTATTTTGTACAGTGAACGTAAAATTGCAGGAATATCTCGCCAGCATACTGCGTGCGCCGCCACGTCAAAAATCGCGAACGTGCGCGTACGTGGCGTGGCTCGCGGTGGTGCCATCCGTGGGCACCGCATTTCAAGTAAACGCTCGTAAAATCGCTTCTCCGTAAACACTCCCATACTACGCCATATGTTTGAATTTAGTGCGGGCCACGCCGCTAACCGCGACGCGCGACGCCCAGCGTCTCTGTACACGAGGCCTTAGAGTTATAATTCTGTACAACCATAACTCATATGAAAAACAAAGCAATTCTGACACTTACTAACACTACTGCTTTATAATTTATGATGTTTTTTTTTTTTGTGGATATATCAATCAATTTATTTACAACTTCATGTAACACGAAGGTGCAAAGGCGGATTTAATGCCTTATTATACCTAGGCAATCAATGTTTCCATGACAATTATTAAAGTAAAGAATATAGTATACACATTGTGATATCCGACCCCCCCTGACTCGAGACAGATCATCAGTTCATTATAAAATAGACGGCGTATGTAATGTATCATGGCGGTAAGTGCCCTCTTTGAGAAACGTCATGGCGTCCTCACCTTCCGCATGACTCCGGTTCTCCCTGGACATGGTAAGTTCGGGAGGTTCCTGCATCGGATCCAGGCGGAAGAAACGCTCAGGTGACATTTTTGTGTATACCATCCGGAGGACACTGGTGCACACGGCGGAGGTGTTCCCAGCTTGGACGGAGCACCGCTGTGTTGTGTAGAGGCAATCGGTAGCAGCGGCTTCTCGCGCCGGGCCCTGGTTCAGGCTCCAGAGTGAGGAGGAATGACAGGTGTTTTTTTTCTTCTGCATGCGTGAGAGAGTGAACATTCTTACGCCCCAGCGGCCGAGACCCTGACCTCGACTACCGGCCAAGGTAGACGCGACCTAACTGTAGGGGCCGATGCCTGCTCACGCCGCGCGCATTTTCTGAAAAATAAACCCGTGGTCTTAGAACGCGAAAGGCAATTGTAAATCTTTGGATAATTTCCCATCTTAAAAAAGCGTATGAAACAGAAAATACCTATTTCCAACCGTATTACAATGTCCGAAATCTTGAAGAAGTATAAACGACTACGTGGAGCAAATCTCGGGCAGCATTTAGTGCAAACAGCAAGGAGTGGTACGTGCGGAGTGCGGCGTGTGGAGCGTGCACTGTCCGGCGCCGGCGGGGGCGAGGGCGGGCGCGGGGGCGGCGCGTCGTTAGGCACACTTACGGCGCCCAAAGCCAAGAGTAAATTTGTTGAAGGCGCAGTGCTGGCGCGCGTCCAGCCCGCCGCGCCACCTCCACACCGCTGCGTCACTGCCCAGGCTGGCGCAGAAGGGACACACAGACCTGCTTCCCAGACTCAGAACTAGACATCCTAGAGCTGAATGTGCAAATAATCTAGGTATTTCCTACATGGAGATGACACGACAGAGTACAACTGTTGGTCGTATGCGACAAGTCTAGCACCCACACTACTGTTGAACCTATTTAGATCTAAATGGGTTAGGTACGACCCAAGTATACCGTTGCCTAACTCAAAACCAGAAGCCTTGAGATAGTGAAACAACATTAAAGATAACGTAGTACGAGAGTAAGACTATTCCGTACCACTGGCTTGTGAGAAGCAAGCCTTCTGCTGACCGTCTGCGCCCACCTTAATCCGAGTGTCTGGCGAGCCGCCAGCCGCCGCGCTAATGAAATTATACAAAAATCATTCACATTTGTTTAAACTCGGTCCGCACCGCGCCGCCCGGCGGGCTGTCCCCGCCGCAGCCGCTGCCGCGCTATATCTCCTCGCTAACTTTGTGCTTATTAAATAATATAACTTATGTAAGTTGGGTATCGTTTATGAAATCTTGTAGACAGTTAATGTTACTTAATGAGTTGTGCCAACCGTGTATAAACAAATATCCTTCTTATCAGGAGTCGATACAAGGTTAAACAACATTATTACACATACCGCTACTGAAATATTTGTTGCGGGAAACACGTCGATAGCACGAACCCCGAGCGGACGCGGCGAGGTAGGTGCACCTCGCGATACAGGATCACCTTGGAATCGACTTGGATTAAAGAGAATACCTGTGGTTAGACAAGGCCTGCCACGTTCCACTTGTTCCTCAAACTGCATGAACACTTTAACATTAACATACTTAACAAATAAATTCATATATTTCAAGAAAAGGAACTTCCAGGTGATGAAAGACTTACGAAAACCATAACACACGTGAGCACAGATGACAAAATGAATAATACTCAAAGAAATCCTGAGCTAAAATTTCCGATTAGACCATCTACGCTGAACGTTCGTTTCGTTTAACAAGATTCGTGTTCAATAAAACAGTAAAGTCAGCAGACAGATAGAATACGGAATACATAGACTATAAAAAAGGATAGTAAAACCACTGTAATACAGGGAATTGGTCGATTTCACTAAAGCAATCATTCGCCGGCGTGTATTTACAAAGGGTCGGCCGGAGGTGTTTGACACGCGATCGCGGCGTCGCTCGGAGCACGTGGGTACGGGCGAGCTATCGCTTCATTACGTCCGCGCCAGCACGCGGCCGGTGCAGCGCGACGCGAGGTAGAGGTGACTGCGGTGCTTCTAACAGGACGACCTGGGTTAGGACAAGCAGTCGCTTCTAACTATAAAACCGCCCATTGTTTTTGTTACCCGACTACGGCACCGTCAAATGGTAAAAATTCTTGTACATACTGAGGTTAAGAGTCTTTGACACGTGTCGTTGAAACCTAAACATAGTGTCATGCTGTACACGTGCGGAGTGTCGCTGGCATCATGTTTGTACTCGCGACCGCCACTGCGCCAGTATCCAGTGTTACCGATAGCCATCTACCAACAGCCCGTCATTACACTGTGTGCTTGTCACACGTCCCGGTGACACAGCACACACAGGGCGGCTCCTCAAACAACCGCGAGTGTAACACGCTTGTACCGGCTGCAAGTAAGCACGTTACATGTTTTATTGAAAAAGGTGTGATAATGATTGTTTGAGCTAGGTTGTGTTATATTCATGTCGATATTTCTAAATCCTTAATCTAAACCAATATTATGAAGAGTTAAAATCGTCGGTTTATATAACTTATGTCAAAGTATCGTAGTAGTATAGAAAGTACTTAAAAGGTTATCTCGAAGCAGTCTTCATCGTCCATCCCTACTCTTATTATCTTGGGTCGGGTCTTCGCACAATTCTGCGCCAGGACTGTCTGTTCTGGGACCACCCACGACCTCGGCTTTTGGGCTTTCTTAAGGTTTATCTCGATGTTAGATAACCAGAATAATGGCAGGCGGCATTTCCCTCTCTTTGTTTTTACTACTCGTACATGGGCTTCGCTACACCACATCACATAATTTTGATTCGTTACTATGTATGAAAAAGATTTCCCTAATACGGACCGCTCTACTACTTTTAATCTCGAAAAGTTATGGCTACGGATTAGGTCAGGAAAACACTGTCAAAAATATCACGCATCTGCGTAACACAAACAGACCTAATGTGTTTTACAGTACATAAAGGTTCTCACATTAAGTTAAACTTAAAGCAGTCGTAATCACACGACGGGAAAATAAGCACTAAGTTATATTGTTAATTCTGCTGATATGTTTCACGCGGCCTCTTCCTTCGCTTCGATCTCGTGGGCTCAAACAATTGGCTTGCGGAACAGTCGGTCACCGCATCTCTTGCGAGAGCTCTCAGTATCTTAACAACTGTGAAGCTGCGGAGACCAGAACAACTAAGTATGCACTGAATAAAATACTTTGAAAGGAGTTTAAGGCAAGTTAGTGGGCGCCGCCGGCGAGGCGAGCGGGGACGCGGGGCGGACCTAGTGCAGCCCTGCTTAAGTACTGCTGGTTTGATATATATGTATAAAAACTGTAAATATCTCAACTTAGTCCAAGTATTGTATTGTGCGCAGTAGTTTCGCCGCCTCACGGATGTAGAACGTTGACAGAAATTAAACTTCTTAACAAAACAGTTATCGGTTAATTTATAAAGTTCGAAGAAGCCACTTCAGTACGACCTACGCGTATATTCTGTAATAGATTTTGTAGAAATGATTTATATTAAGAAAAGCGCCTTTTAGATCGGTCGCTAAAATGGACTTCTAAATATAAATCAGTGTAGTGGCCGAGTAGCGACACTGGCGACCGTTACTACTGATTCATGGGCTCTGCTAGATCTCGCTTCTTAAATAGCGTAGATGTAGCCGCAAATATTAGAGTCAAAATGTTAAGTTATCATTTCTCGTAGAAATTGGAGTAAGGCATTCAAATTTATGTACATATGTGCAGGAAGCACAGATGTACATGAATCGGAATAGCTCAAGTCAAGACAACGTACGGATTGACCTTTAAATCTTTGGAATAGCTAACGCTGATTTAACTATTTTGATTATTTACGTGTAAAAGTTTTATTAATCAATTTACTTCAATTGTCACCGTCGGCGTCGTATCAATGACCCGCACAGCCGACCACGCCCACACCTCCTGCCCACATATAACACTTCGTTTTTGTTGGAGCATATTTCTGATGATTGTGACAATAAGTTAACACTAATTACGCGACACTAACGAGTCGTAATTAGTGAAAGTCGCGCGGCCGCGCGACGCGAGCGCGCTGGCGAGCAGACGCGCGTGTGATTATGATGATAATTAACTACGCGGGTATACTGTAATTATTTTTTCGCTTCAAATATTATAAGTATTTACATGTATTCAGTCATTTTCATGGTACAAGGAACATGCAGGAATCAGATTTAACTAGGAACCATCCTGGCATTGTGAAGCTTTAGTACGATTTCTTTTATGGAAAAGTGTGTATGCATAAAGTTTCTGTGAATCGTTTTTCACGTAAATATTAAACAAATAAATATCTAGTTTTGGAATCTATTTCCAATACCAGTGAGTGACTATTTTTTGATTTAGTATTTTATTTTAAAATCTACGCGTAAATATATGTAGGTAAGTAAGATAGATAAAGAAAACATTCAAGTTCACCATCAAGACATACAAATTAAAGATTTGATTGCAGCTATGCGCAATATTATCTCCGTGAGCTCAGTAGCCGGTCACAGCAGGCGCCGCGCCGTGCCGGACCGGTGCCGCGCCGGTGCCACGCTGCCGGCCGGTGCCGCGCCACTGCCGACCCCTGCAAGTCACGGTGCGATGTTACACAATACTCAAATTAAACTTAATTAAACGGAACATCGCTCACTCGCTGCGAACAGTCCGCACTGGAGACTCGCCGGATTGTTACACGCTGGATATGATTTTTTTTAAAGATTGTTCTACGTTATTATATTGGGGTAGTGAATGGAATCTCAGATTCGCTTGCATCTCACGTTATACGCATATTAATAACTCGATCAGTGAAAAGCTAAAGTAGTTCATGAATCCCCGACCGGTCTCATTGGACCGCGCTTTTATTGTCTTACTATTGTGTTTCGTTTCGCGGGTATTGATAGGTTAAAGTACTGAAAAAAAGTACATAGGAAATTATCTTTAAGTATTAACATTATAGTGAAGAGATGAATTGTTGTTTTTTTTAAGAATTCTCCAGAAATTCTGATTAGATTTCGTAGATTGTTTCTCTGACAGAATGTTACACGATTAGTTCGTATTCGTAAACCCCGGTACACAAGACATCTGTAGAAACCATTCTTATCCACATCAGATCATTCCAAGCGGATGTCCCGTCTCAAAGAAGCAAAACTCTCGCAAGCGCCGCTACAGTCGCGCAGAGAAGCACAAATGTTAGGTACAGTCACGCAGAGAGGCGCGAGTGTTCGGTACAGTCGCAGCCAGTGAGCCGCGAGTGTTAGCGCGCTGTGCGCCACTGTACCTGCAGGTTACTGCTGATGCTCCCTGTGTTGTTGAGTATTAGCTATGTGTGTGTGTGTGTGTGTGTGTGTGTGGAACTTGATTAATTTGTGTAATGATAGCTTTGACAAAGTTTAGGTATGTGGTGATACATTAGCTGGAAGATTTTAATTACATAAAAGATACGAATGAAAATTGGAACCATAAATGAACCTTGTGTAATGGTTGGCGGTTACTAGCTAGATCCGGTTGTAACGTAGCACACTATGAAACAATCAGAGCATCACTAGTTGCATAGGCCAGTCCAGCCCAGTTGTTCTCAGCAGCTCCCAGACAACGAAGGAATGGGGTGGATTTAGAGTCAGTAAAAGTCTAGCATGCCCTCCCGCTCCGCCCAAGAGCAGGGGAAGTCATTATAATGACTCCCCAGTTGAAAAAAAACTTGCACTTGACACAATTGTGAAAAGCAGATAGTCAGCACTAATCTATCTGAAACAGTATAAAAAATAGAAATACTCAGACTAAGACAGCAATAGCTGGCAGATGTTGGAACCAATTTAAATCTGGATAGTGCTGCTCGGGCTGGCTCTTATACAAAGCGATGTCGCGATTAGTGCCCCCTCCCGCCCCCCACTGCACTACAAATTTATTCAGCGATAGTTTCACTATGTCGCTATGTGAATCGTTTTGCTTTTACACAATTTTAATCATATTTTGGAAAAAAGACTTGTACATCCGTGACGACACAATGACGATAACTTCAACAGCATTCTTAACACACCCGTTTGCTAGCGAACCGGTGTGTTAACTTATTGCTACAATGATTATAATTATTCTGTGTGTTCTACACACACACATGCGCACACATGCAAGTAGTTTGTGCTACGATAACGTTTTGTTTCGCTCATAAATTAAAACTCATTTTTAAGAGTTATACGGAATGTGAATGAGAACATTTAAATACTCAGAAAAAATCTAATAAAAGTCCAGATACGGATTAATATTCAACTTTTATTCTACACTAGTTTCTACTACCAGCTTTCCCCAGTTCATTTTGAATCATAGCCTATGTTTTCATCCAGGATATAAACTTCTCTGGTACCGATTTTTATCCAAATCCTTTCAGCTATTTGAGTGTGAAAGATTTCCAAACATACAAACTTTCAATATTACTGTATTCACACTTGCTTTTGCATTTCGTAGACATCGTAGCGGTCCTACAAGAACTACGAACCATTGCCTCGTAGCAGTGCTACGAGAGCTACGAGGCGTAGCATCGCTACGACGGCTACAACAAAGGGTTGCTACGAGCGGCGTAGAGCGCGGACTTTATCGCGTACTTAAGCACTGGTGCAGAGGAACTAAGGAGTTCTCATTTTATTGTAAACTTACACTCTGCCGCGACGCCGCCTGCTCGGTAGTTTTTTCCCTCCGTCTGGAAAAAATACTGGATTCATTTATTTAAATCTGTGTAGTCTCATGTTTAAAACATCGTGTTTATAATTTTGCCGCCGAGCTCACCGAAGGTCGCAGCATCCCTTGTGTTTCTATAAAAAAGATGATGTTAATACCGCTTAGTTAATGCTCGTACTTATAAACGCTAAATAACTGTTTATAGAAGTGCAATTAACGTGTCGTGATGGTTCAGTGGTTAAGACACCCGCCTCTCATACATGAGGTTGTAGGTTCAAAACCGGGCAAGTAACTCCAAAATAATTTTGTAAAAGGAAAAGGTGATAGAGATGATAAGAAGAAAAATGATCAAAAACAAAGTCGCAATGTCGATCCATACAGCAGCGTAACAAAATAAGTAAAGGTCTCATTAAGACACGTTGTCCACGGACGCGTAGCTTCATAGACGTATTATACGCTTGGCGTCCGCTTGTGTGTCTTGCTTACAAAACTATGAAACTCTGTCAACGAAGCGGCAACATCGTGCCGTCTGTCTTTGATGAATCAGTGTCTATGACGCTATGCGTCTGTAGATAGTAGGCCTAATACACTGACTGCAAAGTATTAACAGTTCGGCAGCTCTTTGTTCTTCATTCCGTTCTCAGAATGCACGGCTGCTTACCACCTTCTGACCCTAGAAAGCGAACATATGTTCCCTCGGGTGCATAACACAACACGTCGTTCGCAAAACATCAATACTATGTCCTGAGTATTCATATATACAAAAAACTACAGAAGGAATTAGATATAATCAACTTAAATAAATATAAAGTTAAATCGAAGACTACTGATTGGCTCATGCAGCAAAACTATATTAAAACAGAATCCCTTCTAGCATACATCACTTAAAATATCCCTAACAAACATTCACGCACTATTATTATACACACACACAACACACACACACACCTATCCTCCTTACTAACTACTCAGAACCCATTAAACTGCAATCTCAGCTTTACTTTATATTGAAATATTGTTAATGTTAATCTACACTAGTATTGGTAGATCAATTCGCGTTCATTCTTATAAGACAACTTAATGAACTGTTTGGCCAACCACTGTCTCTTAAGATACAGGTCTCCTAGTTTAAGAGATAGGGTTTATAATTTTGGTTATATAGATTTTGTTGAATAGTTTCTATGTATGACCTACCACCTTATGTCTAATCTGTATATATCTATTCGATAAATAAACATTTTATTATTTATTACATTATAACGGTCTATGTAACTCCATTGCTCGTAGCGCCGTAGGTACGTAGCTTATAGCACCGGAGCTGAGCTGCGTAGATCGTAGCACGGTAGCGGCGTTGCGCGTAGCTCTGTAGCTCCGTAGCTCGTAGCACCGTAGCTCGTAGCAGCGTAGCTCGTAGCAGCGCTGAGCGCTGAATGGATCAACTTTATCATATTTCGCGCTGACCGTGTGCTAGTTAACATACTTACAATGTTGGATTACTATATACTAACTTTTTCATGTGGTTACGCTCCTGTGGTACATCCTTCCTGGATTTTTATCGGGTCATAAAGTAAGAGCTGTATGCTAGTTATAAACTGAAAAGCTATACGGGATAGGAATACGAGGAAAAGCTCATGAATGGTTTGCATCATACCTAAAAAATAGGGTACAACTAGTAGAAATTGAATATTTCGATAATAACGCAAATGAAATAATTAAAATAAGATCTGACAGAAAAGTAGTAAATGCATCAATCCCCCAAGGGAGTGTTATAGGCTGTTTATTGTTTCTTATCTATATTAATGACCTCCCTAAAATTATAAAAAGCCCATGTGTACTATTCGCGGACGATATCTCTCTACTCACCTCATGTCAGAATGAAAACAATGTAAACGACGAATTGAATTCCCTACTTTCCACAGCTGTAAACTGGATGAATAACCATAATCTAGAAATAAATTTCTCTAAAACAAAATTAATTACTTTTCACCCCCACCAAAAAGCCCCATTAAAACTACATTTTATGTATAATGATATTAAATTAGAACAAGTAAATGAGTTTACTCTCCTCGGTTTGTCTATAGATACCCATGTAAACTGGAAGTCCCATATACAAAAGATTCGAGCAAAACTTTCTAAATTTTCATACGCCCTTCGCGAAATTAAAAAAACTACCAACCTACAAACTGCTCTTGCTACTTACTATGCGTATGCCCAGGCATGGCTTAGCTATGGGGTCATGCTGTGGGGTAATAGTGTTGATTCACAGACCATATTCATTTTGCAAAAAAAGTTAATTCGTATAATGATCAATATAGAACAAACAGAAAGTTGCAAACCATATTTCCTAAAACATAAAATTCTCACACTTCCCTGTTTATATATCTTGGAATTATGTAAATTTGTCAGAAAATATCCAGATTTTTATACAAATTGCGAAGAAACACAAATACGATATACTTCTCGACACAATAGAAACAAAATAAACATACCCCGATCCCGACTCAAAATGCACTCAACCGGCCCTTTAGTAATGTCAGCAAAAATTTATAACAAACTGCCGAACGATATTAGAGAAGTTAAAAAAACACACTTATTTATTAACAAACTGAAACAACTTCTGGAATCCAAATCATACTACTCGGTAAAGGAATTTTTAGAAGATAAATCGATTGCAAAATAAATGACTCCTGTCTTATTCACCAAAGCTAATGTTAAGACATCTATAACAATATTTAATATAATAGACTATAAAATATGCCAAATAAAATAAAATATAAATCCCTAATTAATTTCTTTTACAAAAATACTTATACATAGACATAATAATAATATTCACACATAATTAATTTAAATTTAAATTCAATAATAATGACGACAAAATATAAATAAAATATCTGACATAGTTATAATAATGATGATACACAGACATACCTAGTAATAATATATATAGACAATTAATAGAAATAAATACATAATTTAATAACGATGACTATAAAAATAAATAATAATACCTGACATTTAATTTAATTTACTTATACAATGACATAACAATAATATACATAAACTAATGAATTAAAATAACGACAATTTTATAATAATTATGACAAAATATAAATAAAATATAATTATGACATAATTTAACAACCTGATACACAGACACAGACCTACCATATATACATGACTAGTTTAAATAAATACATAATTTTTATAATGATGACAGCAAAAAAATAAATAAAAATACCTGACATCATTTAGTAAAATAAAGACATTATAATAATGAATATAAATAAATAAAATATACCAATACTTAGACATAGTAATAAATAATAGCATGCATACACAATTTAATTTAAATAGGTACTTAATTTATTAATAATGATGACAAAAATAAACTGAAATATCGTTATTTTATTAGCCTTCATCCTCTCTCCTAGCTTTGCTGTGCCCGACAGGGTCCATATTGATCTTAACTATGTTTGTATACCATCTTTACTACATATGGAATGCAATAAAGTATTGAGTATTGAGTATTGAGTATTGAGTATTAAAACAAACTCATACAATTTATTGGAGAAGTACTCAATGTATCAGGTGCTGGCTCACGAGCTGTGTCCTCACGATATAAAGAAGTCATACAAACTAGGGACTGAAACCTTCTAACAATAAACTTATCGTCGGAAAAGTTCCCACAATCAAAAGGCCGCCGCGCTACTGTGTCCACCGCTCTGTCGTCCAACACTCGACCGCTCGTTCAACAAGTAGCTACAGTAGCTGTCCCCCCCCCCCTCACCCCGCGCAGAGGCCCGACATTATGCTAAGCGTGCGCGGACCCTCATCGACGCGGAGTGACTTAGTTTCGGTAACTAGTGAGAGTGCCCTACCGGCTATCATGGAGGGATTATTGGAATTTCGACTCGCCTATTGGTCTAGTAGTTAGAGGCCCTGACTGCTATGCCGGAGGTCGTAGGTTCGAATCCCACCCAAATCAAATGTTTGTGTGATAAACACGATCAGTTTTTGTGTGTCTGGGTGTATATAATACGTATATATTTAGAAATGTAAAAGTAAGTTTATTAATTGTCTGGTACTCATCCCACAAGCTCTGGTTAGTTTAGATATTTAGAAGCGCGTTTATAATACAAGTGCCCACAATACATGTTGCACAAACCAATCAATGATTTGATTTTATAGTGTTTATTTGTTAAAATAAAGTTATAAGTTTTGCTACTCGTCTACAACTGGTAGTTTTTCGTTAAGTTATACGATGCTAAAAAACTGAGTAGTCGAAAATTTTGAGTTACTGCTAATTGGTTTCTTCGATTAGGACGGTTGACTACGTAAAGGTTTTATAACTTTGAAATTTACTTTGAAGCAGAATCTATAGCACATCTCTGTTTAATGTGGTACAAAATCCCGCGTCATACATACATACATACAAACATACACTCACGTAGTGGCATGATACACTCGTTTCACGTTTGTTTCGTTTTCATCTGATTTTTTCAACAGTTTTATAATTGGTTAGTGGTTTTAAAATACGTGTGAATATTCTGCAATGAAATACTCATGAGTAATGATGTACGAGGATCCTGTTTGCGAAGAAGTGTGGAGAGGAAGCTACGCATTTCCGAATTCCGTATGTAAGTGCTTCACTAGAACATGTTTTTATTCTGGGCGTTATGTCTGCAATCAAATATAAGATCGCGTTAGATTGGCAACACGTGCCGCTAGGCGAGCCGCGCCGCGCGCCGCGAATAGTTATCTACACGAATATATTACACAGAGGTCTAATCATTTCTTTGTATGTACCTACATTATATTGGCTATCTCTGGAGTTTTCATTCGATTAAAAAAAATCCTTTTCTTATACACAATCGCTGTGTGTGACTATTGTCGGTACAAGTATAGTCAGCAACTTTCAGTGTTAATATAAAAGATTTGTGGGCTAATAATACCTTACAGTATCTACATCTATGCAAATTCTGTGTACTCGTACCTGCTAATAACAAGGTGTTGTGTTTACCAGTACGTTTGGCGAATTGCTACAATATTCCATTACAGATAACAATAGGTATATCTGCGGTTCGATATCGATATGAACATAATTACTGAATAACACCGCCTCGCGCGGCTACACGACACACTCCGCCAGTACGGCGCATGGCGCCCGAGCGCGTACATTTTAATATTCGTTAATGGGCTCTGATTAATGAAACTTTCCGATGGATTGACACGAAATTATGACATTTCCGATCCTGAGGGAAAGCGAGAATATTAAAATCATTCATTTGCACTCTCATGAACCGTGTGTTGTGTCAGCCGGGAACTGAACCCGCGACCGCAGAGCTGCAGTGGTTGCTGTTCGTAACAAACACTGGTTTAGTTCGGTGTCGCTGTGTGGCCGCAACTTGTTTGCTCACAACTTTATAATTAAACTCGCTAAAAGTTACAGCAACACTAACAAGGCGCGCTCGTCATGTTGACAATTTCCTCATAACCTCACGCTGTAAATTCGCGGAACTCGTGCAGTTCTAAACATCCATATATACGAGTACATAATAACTCGTACGAGCAACTAAAACACCGAGGAGGTGTTTTAGTGCCGCTGATTCTCGGCGTCGGTGAGTGAAGTAAAACGAGGCAAATATAAATATTTACAAAGACAGCGCACTTGTGAGAGTTTCCGTAAAACAATGATGTACCTCAGCGCGCCGCCGCTCCCCGTGCGGCATGAGGCAGTGGGCGACACCGCACTACCGTGTCCCACTCAGCACTCAACAAGCGGCACGCTAACGCTTACCGATCATGCACAGAAACACGCTCATCAAAAACATATTTCTAAGTAGGAAAGTTGAATTGCTTTTGAAGTCCTCTTTCATACCAAAAACATCTTGACTTCATTCTCAATACATATTAAACTTTGAACCTTATTTCATTAAAATAAAGTTGAGAATAGCTCGACGTAAGTATCAACGTGAGACGAGGTGTCAGTAAGTAGGTAACAATCTGGAGTCCCGAAATTCTATGAATAAGAAACACTTTAGGGGCGCTTTGCGATGAGCGCTGCGATTGTACACACTCATACTATAGTGTCGCCGCGCCGACACCCGACACTGCCGACACTGACACTCGCGACACGCGTGACACCGCGGCCGGTGTCGCGCGCGGTGTCAGCGTGTTTATCATCCTCAGTCGGGCGCCCGCCGATAGTTTATTTAGAAATAAATTGGCGCGAGTATCGGAGTGTCGGAGCCGTGATATACGATTATAAAGCAACGCGCGGGACACTATAACTTACTTTTATGTGTCGCGCGGTCTCTTTGAGGAAATGTGAGCGAGCGCTGGACTCGGATAGTCATATTTAAGTATTTATAGCTTCAATCGAGTTAGCCGATTTCTTTTCTTTGTTTGACAATGTTGATGGAGTTTTCAGGAAACATATTAGTGAGGCCGATGGCAGGATTGTGTTTATTATTCAGTCGAATATACTGTGATGAAGAAACCGAAGTAATAAAAAGAACCCTTGTTGCGCGCCCTCGTCCATCTATCTAAGGGAATAGTATTTGTCTATCAATGTAGGTATGGAACCCTTCGACGGGTGAAACTGACTCGCTCTGTGGCGAGTTGTTTGCTTGTAAAATACAGTTTTTCAGCCACTTCTGGCATTGGCAGAATATTCAAAGAGTGTCCCTCTCGCCCTCTCGTCTCGCGCCTCTATGATGTTGACATCTGTTTTATTTGGCTTGTCCCACATTTGGGCTGAATAGCCGCCATACATTACGTGTTGTATGGGCGAAGGCGCGGGGCGACATGAGTGTCGCGCGGTACACGGGCGTCCAATCACGGGGGAGTGGCGAGTGCACACAGGTGGAAAAGGACCGAGTTTAAAAACCCCAGTAAATTTCCGTGACGTGATATATGCGCGCCGGTGGTGTGCGCGGGGTTGCGCACTGTCACGTGTTTATTAACACCGCCGGTATTGTACGGAGAGGATGATTAATGACTGTATATTACACGCTTGCAGATCTAGGCCTCAGCGCAGTCATACGCTTCAAAGTTACAATTTAATAATGTCTGAAATAAGTCGCGAGGCGATACTTTATATGTTTAGAGCGAAAAAGTTCAGTCCAGTGCTATAACCCAGCGTGCCAATTGTTAATGTAGTTAAATTTACTAAAAATTCCATTCATGATTCACAGTGTACCGGGTAACCAGGAATAAAGTTGTGCTACATTCATAATTCTGGTCCTCACAGGAAACATGCAAGTCAATAAAATATAATTATTTATTGTAAAATTTATTGTATACCATTTACACATACAAAATGAAACTAACACACATACACATACGTACAATGGGCGGCCTTATCGCATTTCGCAATCTCTTCTAGAGAACCTGGAATGGACAGAATATAATAACATAGTAAAATTATATTATTGTTCAGTCGCAGTGCACCTAAGTACTATTCTGCATTGTTACTGCTCCGAACGCACCCTTTACTTACAACCGTTTGTGCACCCGGCCGGCGCTCGGCGCGGCGCTAGGAATTCCTTTACAATGTATGATTATTAAAACTATTTCTTAGTGTAGCCTGTTGTTCATGTTCAGTGGGGCTCAATTAGTATACTCGTATGTTCCTAAGTTGTGTGCTGTGAATCGAGGTTGGCACTTCGAAACGGCTACGACGGACTTCAACAGTGCACTCAGAATCGTTCGATTCGAGACGAGTAAAAAATTCTTCAATCCTATTTAACATCACAGAAGTCAAAGTCAAAGTCAAAATATTTTTATTTCACATAGGCCTACATGGGCGCTTATAAAACGTCGAAAACTAGTGCACGAAATAATCCTGCAGGTCTCTCTTAGGCTAGTAGTTATTCATTGTAGAGATATTTAAGTAAACATATTAGCTTGCATGACGCAGCACTTGCACGCAATATAATTCCGACGATGACATGTTTATTTCTGATAGGAGTTCAACGAGATGCTGATGAAAGGCTATGGAACGTGATCGATTGTGTCGTATTATCGATCGATTATAATTTGGGTGTCGTCAAGGCTAGAGTAAATATTAGGTTCTTCATAAACTAGTGCAGCTCACGATTAATGATTGCATCACTGATTACCATCAGGTGGGATCGCAGTCAAGCACTAATATATCTTATTGAAACAACATCACTGAAACAAATGAACACATACGCTAATCACAGTTATCACATTAACATCCACAGACAGACACAACAACGTCAACACGAATGTGAAGAAAGCGCCGCGGCATACGGAGGCGGAATCGCAGCGCTCCCTATGTACATACATAATATGTTATGTAAGAACGAGTACATGATGTGGCTGTAAGGGCGCCGGGCCACCCCGGGGGAAATTTCACTATCGGCCTACGAATGTATATTCGTAACGCAATTTCATTTAACCTGCCTTCATATTCTTCTTCGTCACTCGCGCTTCGCCGACGTTCGCGGAACTGTCGGTTGATATCTACAGTCTAATTATTATTTTACACTAGCTCTTGTGAGCGACTTCACTCTCGGTGTGATTTTTTCGGATTGAAAGAACCAATTGTTTTTTTCATGTATTTTTTCTGCGACATGTCAATCTGCCAGCAACAGGCCACTCGTTTTTTTGGCTAATATTCTATTTCTGGGCTTTATTTATCAGAAGCTGGGATGGATACTTTGCAGTCGATTGCCTAATCCAACATTTCTTTAAGATCTATTTAGAAGTCTACTATATCGTAAGACTGATAATAATCAGAGAACTTCTTGTCTTACAATTGTTATTTGCAGATCATGGTAAATATACTTATTGCTAATACATTGAGGAACATTGAAGATGTCTATGAAATACCCGATAACACTTAGAACTAATGTAGTTATTTATGTATAAGTAAGTGAACGAATGTTTGTGAATAGGTCAGTGATTTCATAGATTTCCCCACAAACAAAATACAACTAACCACTAAAATATTTTTCTTACAAACCACGAATAAAGCAGACCGTCTGTTTTTGTTCTTCAGCTTCCAGATAAGAATGCTAATGAGCAACAGATTTCTATCGCGGTAGGTACACTCAGACAACGAACTGAGCGTTACGGACAGTAAAAATCTTAGAATTGTATTTTGTATTTAATTAGGTGAATATCTTTTGTGGCTGGATATTAATTGTAAGAAAAATATCGGCAGCCTCGAGCGTCGCGAGTGAGACGCGTGTATTAGTAGTGCGCGAGGAGACGCGAGCAGTCGCGCGCCTCTCAGCGTGATGGCTCGTTACGATATTATGCGGGATGTTAGTACAGCGGGCACCGGGGGGCAGCGGGGCCGGGGGGGCGAGGTTTGGCATAAACGAACATGATTATCGTGTTCACGAAAGAATCCACTCATACATATGTATGAAATTATGTTACGTTTGTAGCAGCGGGCGGCGGCGAGCAGCACGCCGCTCCATGTATCTTATTTTATATTTAAATGGCGTCCGGTGCCCGTCCGGGGCCCTGCGGGGTGAGAGGGGGAGGGGGGACATACGGCCCATTTTTAAACGTTTTATATCGCTGTAGCCCGCTCCGCTCCGCCCCGCTCCGCTCCGCTACGCGCGTGTCTGCGTGTATCGGCCGGTTCGTCCGCTTCGCTTGAGGCGCGCCAATGGGCAGGAATTCCAGGCTGCACGTAAAACGGCGACAATATAACGACCGACACAAAAAGGGCGCACGCGTAGCTGAGCACTGAAATATGCTCCTATCCAATAGGGTAAAGCAATAGCTTTACCTAACTATAGCTAACTTTTCAAAAATGCAATTTATTAAATCTCGGAATTTTCCGTGTGCCTTCCCGTGTAGATACCTATACCCATATGAAATACAAGACTGTTCCCAACCTATGTATATTATCAAATATAACAGCTAAGAAAAATTCCAATCAGTGTAGTACACAAACAATGAGTAGCACTTATAGAAATATAATATTAATGAGTAATGACCGCCGGGGCGGCTTCGGGACGCAATTAGCCCGGGGGCGGCGCGGCAGGCGGTAATCTGTCAAACATTGACTGTTGCTGTCAACTAGCACGCGTCGTTTACTGACACCTTATATACAATAACAACACATTGCTCTAACTACACGTAGTCAATCATTATGACTGTGTGGGGCTTACAAACGAAATGTATCTGATAACAGTCAATATTAGTTCCAATTATATCAACATTCAAATGTGGGTCACTTCGAGAGCACTCATTAAATTCCAGATTCCAGCATACTGTTGCAAATATTTTGAAAAGAATCTGTAATTATGTATTAGCTACTTAAGTGGGTCATGTATAATTTGTGAAGTACCTATGACCGATGCAAGATGTCGGAATAAACCGCTGAGCCAAGCTACACATTTGTTTCATCTTAAACATCGCAGAACAACGTCAAGAACTAAATTGTATAAATAATCACCAGACAAGAAACAAGAACATCGTAGTAAGGGCAAATTGAATTCATTTCCCGACACAGAGGGCACTTTGTGCCGAGCGGCTGTAAGACAGGGCGCACATTAGCGCGACACAGTGCGGCAGTGCCCCGCAGGTGTGCGCGCGGCACAAAGGCCTGCCCACAGAGCCGGCGGCCGCTTTGACCCACAACAAACAAGCCTGTGCCGCTCGCCGGCGACACCTGCACAGAGCACGAACTGCCTGCTGTAATTAAGAGCTGGCTGTTCTAAACTGTGCTTAATACCGACTACCGACTAGGTACTACGTCTTGGCGAATAGGTACCACATTCACACCTCATTTACAAAGTTCCATCAGTTAACAGTACCAATAGTTGAACTGACTTCACGTTACTGGACGTGAAGGCAAACAAAGGTTTTATTATTTACAAGCTGTTACCTTCGCTCGTTTTAATATAGATTACTCGGGAACAATACTTTATTCTCAACGAAAGGTACGCTACGTTCTCTTCTGTATCCTGAAATTCACATGTTACACGTTGTTTACAAGATTTTATGATGAAATCGGTCGAGTAGTTTTTAAGTTAAATCGTACAAACAAAGAAAAAATCAAATCATTCATCATTATTAGAAATAGCTACAAAACTGCTGTAACCATGCACCTGCAGCCATCCACGTGACGCATTGCCGTCTATTTACTATTCTACGAAAACATGATGTGCGCTTCTAAACGAGTTGCCGAGCAAATGAAATATTCTGTTTACTATGTCCGTGTAAATCCGGGTACGTACCTACTCGTACTACACCTAGCTATATGCGAGAGGTATCACGTACTCCTCATAGAGTAGCTCACACGGAGTATGGTATATTGCTGTGATATTTGATGAGCACAAATGGAAATGATGTTCAGCATTATTGCATGTGCCTGGACCTTGGAGAGCTAGGCTTTGGATTACACAGGGCCCTGTGAGCTGTACTTAGTCTGCTACAAAGTTATACTAACTACATTTTATGAAGTTAGGTTTCATGAACCCTGTGCTTAAGTACGAGTACATTTATGTGAATAGCTGTCTTTGTACAATTGTTTCACTACACTCTCGAGATGAAAGTGCTCAGCTACAGAAGGACAACTACAGTAAGTGATAATAATAAGCAGTAAAGGAAAAATGTAGCTCCATTCTTCTGTTCCTGTGACCCTTGGACCCTGGCAGGCGGAACATTAGACAAGTGTCTCCGATGTAATGATGCGGCCACATGTCGGACACACGGCTCGTTCTCTGTACTAAACGTGTTAACATACGGGAGGTGTACTCGGCAGTAAAACCACCTGACTCGTTTATTGCGTGATAAAGTGCCAATAAAAAGAACACTGTACTTGTGTAGCGAGAGAAGCGAGGACATTCGGTGTAGACATCGCCGGATGCTCATCATTCGTGGGTCGTCAGCTGTCGGTCGGCGGCCGCCGCCGGCTCGCTCGTTGTGCGGCCGTAAAACGACACGTCCGGTGTGTCTGCCCGGCGGCGGTGTGAGGGACGAGACACTTCAAACATATCCTTAAATAGAAATAAAAGGTGTAAGGGTTGATCTCTTTTTATTATTTAATCAGTTTCTTAATTGAGATTGTAAAAGACATCGGTTAGATGTGGTCTACCTATTTGTTTAGCAGTTTTTACCCTGTATGCTTTGCATTCAAAATGCAGGCATCTATCAGTTTTCTCATCTGACAGTTAAGATAAGAAAATGGATAGATGCCTAAGTAAGAACTTAGGAGATTTACTGCTCATTCTGTAGACTGAAGACCTTTTAAAACAAGACCTAAAAGCAGAGTCCGCCTCAGGTCCGGCCAGATTACCTCTGTATAAGACAAGTCCACACAATCCATTAAACATCGTAACTATTCTAGCTTGCAAGCACGTCGGTCGGTGCCAAATAGTTGTGTCCAGTTAGTTTAATGTAAACTTTTAAAATTACCAATGAGTAGTTTACAATATTTTTGGTCATTAAATAATTTTATCTAAAATCGTATATTTCAGATCCATCAAATTAAAAACGGTTTTCGAATCTGGTGGAAGACGAAACTCATCATCATCATCTGCCTAGCCTTTTCCCAACTATATTGGGGTCGGCTTCCAGTCAAGCCGGATTTAGCTGAATACCAGTATTTTACAAGGAGCGGCTGCCTACCAGACCTCCACAACCCCTTAACTGGGGTAACACGGTACGGTGGAAGACGAAACTGTCAAGTAACAATTGTACAAAAATAAACACATAGGAAAGTACCCATCACTATGTTTAGTTCGTTTGCTAGCGTTGTCCTCGTACCCCGGGCAGTTGTGCTACTATTCCCCGCGCGCCACTTGTAGCGTGCAGCACAGCATAACAGAGCACAGCGCAGCACAGTGTGGGTGGCAGGGAAAGTTCGCGCCGCGCGTGATTACGCGCTCGGCTACGGTGATAACAATTCACTTGTTCTCTAACTTTATAAATGTGTTGTTGTTAGTAGGTCTGAGTACTCACGTGAAACTAGACTAATTGACAAGAACGCTCACAAGGTCTTTTGATAAAGTAAAGATATTTAAAAGAATCTTTGAAATTGCCATTGGTCAAGCTTAAAATGAGGATAGAGTATGATACAGACCACGTAGTTAGACGCTCCACCCTTATCTCATTAACACCCTCCAGAAATAACGTATTAATAGCTAAACAATGCCGCTCGGTGATTCTCTAATAACTAATTCAGCACGTTAGCGCGTCCGAGCCCGTCCGGACCGGACCGGACCGGACGGGGCGGCGGGATCAAACGCGAGGGTTCAGCCGGGCTCACGGTTAATTGAGTTTTCCAGTTAAAAATCCTTTCCGTTAGCAACTGGAGAGAGGACGGAGGCGCGCTGACACGCGACCGCCTTGCGAGCAAACTGCGGCTGCTTTACAGATTAGTGAGATGCGGCCAAGCGGGAACGGGTTTTATTTTTAGTGGGTATATTATAGTTCCGTAGCGTCTGGTCCGGTCGCACGGGGATACTACGAGTACAATACACGCTAGAACGAGACTGAATTTACAAATTAATACAATTACACGCTATCTCCAACTTTGGCGCTAAAACAGTTAGAATAATTGCCGCTTACCCCGGCCCCCCGTGCTCTCCCGACCCGCAGTAAAAAGGGTCGCCACGCGTGACGGCGGCTGCAGCCACCGGCCGGCGACCAGCAGGCCTGTTCTGAACTCCTGGTACTCTGCACGACGCTTGCATACTAATGCTCGCGCCGGAATGACTCCGTGTAATAGATATTTATGTGCACACGAGTGCCTCGTAGTGGCAGGTAATGGCCCAGGCATGCACACAGTGGCGCGCCAATATGGCCACGAACATAATGGTGTGCCTCGCAACGTTGTCATGTTGTAACTGTTATGTGAGACACTCTCGCACACGGTCGGCTCGTGTAGTTTGCAGTACCACCTACATACATACCTCTGCAGCTATGCTGCCTAGTTTTTTTTTAAATTGTTATAAACTAGTGCTTGACTGCGATCCCACCTGATGGTAAGCAGTGATGCAATCGTTGATGGTGAGGCGCACTAGCTTATTAAGAGCCTATTCACACTAGCCTTGAAGACACCTAAATTATAATCGGACGGGAAAACCGGAGCAGGCAAAATGTTCCAGTCCCTCGATGTACGCGGTATAAACGACGAAGCGAAACGCTTAGTCCGAACCGTAGAGGTTTCGACAACGTAGGGTGAATACTCGGCGTACGCTTAAGCTTCTGAGAAATAATAAAATCGACGCTCACCGCTCAACTACACTTTATGTAAAGTATATGAATGAATAACAGTTGGAAATGCCTTCTCTTATGAAAAAATGGATTTCAATGTTTTGTAAGTGTTGATACATACTATGAGTGATTATCACCTTCGTAACCTATTAGCCTACGCACGACGAGCAGGACATGTCACGTCGTCACCACGAGCACTTCCAACACCAGCCCACACTATAATTATCTTTACAAAGTTATTCAAACTGGTATCATTTTCAGTTATGAAATGAGCGGTTGTACCGGCAACTCAGCCACATGTAGCTTATATGGCGAAGGTCTACTTCAAATAATGCTTGTAACTAGAGTAGGTACAGTGGCAGAGTACCGGGATTAAAGAAAATTGTATGATGTCATCATGTTTTTAGGTAGAAAATCATCTGAATGACGTCTCCTGCTCTCGGGCGGACCGGGCCGGGACCTTTCACGGACTCTCCTTTGTTCCTTCTTCACCTTTCTATTCACGGCCCCGGGTTTTCCTTTACTTTAGTGTATTACTATTGCGACTGTACTGAGCCCCAGTATAGTCACAGTATAGTGAGTGGTATTTCTGTGCGGTGTCGTGTAGTGTCACACGGTGCCACGCGGTGTCGCGCAGTGTCGCTGCACAAGGTTTGCAGGCGCTCACAATTTCGCCTAATTAGTACCTCCGAAGCTTATTGCACCCACCTGCAAGTGCACACGTCACCATCCTTACTGCACAAGCTACAAGGTTGAACATCGCGTGTTTCAAGTGTAGTTAGATTTGGTAATGATTACGTTGGGCACGCAGAGTTGCGTCGGTAGCTTGTGTTCACAGCGCGGCATCGTTTGTTAAACAATGCCGGGTTCCGTAGAGTGCCGCCACACACAATCACTATGAAATTCGTTAGCTGCTACTACTTTATATTTTATTTAATATTTGTATGAGACAAGTAGCATCTACCTTAAAAAGTGGTACTCGCGGGATATTGTTGTTTGCGACATACAATGTCAATGCCTTTTTTAGGTGGAAAATCATACAATGGCTTTTCCCGCTCAGGAGCGAAGTGTGAGAGCGTGTCAGACTTTTACTGAGTAAAAACACATATATGTTTCTTCTTTGCGTTGCATGCCAGGGGCTCTGGTTTTCCTTTCAAAATGGAAGGAAACACAGATGGATCCAGTAGGATTCGACCTTGCTGGACCCCTAGGCAGTTGAACTGCCTCCCAAGTAAACTTAACATTCAATACATTCAGTTATTCTTCCTAACTTATCTTCTGTTTATTCACTATCGCAATTAAAAGCCCGTCATACAGCTTTCTTAATAAAGCATTAATTTTAATAAGCGAGCGATGGCGGCGCCTCGCCAGCGTCCCGGAGATGCGAGGCGGCCCGCTCCCGGGAGGCATTACACGACGCCGCACTACAGCCGGCGGCGCACGGCGAGAGCATTGCTGTGCAATTGTGCAATATCTCTGAGTGTTATTGTACCTGCCAGCTGAGACAGTGGCCGAGGATAAACTCAACGTGTCAAGTTTTAGAAAAGTTTTCTAAAACTTGCTCGCATTTGACTACTATCTCTTTTTGTTAAGCGATGACGCGGCCGACGATGGAGCCGGCGATGCTTGCCTAGACGTAACCTATTCACTCTTGACTTAAAGGAAGGTTGGCATCAGGACTCTTGTAAGGAATTCCAGTCCTTAAGCTGGACGCACAAGGAATACGTTCCTAAACCGCTTACATCCACACACACGTAGGTACAGCATTCTCTCTGTTAATGAATTTCTCCAACGAACATACCGATCGCAAATTCAGTCTACGGATTATTTTCGTGTCCGTTTGGATCTATTTTTCTCCAACCTGTATATGCACCCGGAAATATCCCTTATACGTGAAACTTAGGCAAAACCGATAAAAAGTGGGATCCCATACCTCTGTGTAACTCTCAGGAGGAAAATCTGTAATGTTCTCAGTCCATCACACCGGTGACAGTCTCTTTCCAAAACTGGCAGCGTTCACTACCAGCGTAGTACTCCGTATGCGCTGCCCCTCACCTCCAGCCGGCACAGACCGGCGCCGGACGACGCCGACCGGCGCTAATCCCACTTATCTGATGGAAATGAGGCGGCAGACCGCGCCGCCCGCCAGTTAGTTTCAACTAGCGCCGCTATAATGTAAACTGTTGAGCAGGGACTCGCTACTACTGCCGCCGGCTTGTAATGCGACTGGCCCAGCTTGTAGATTACTTTATCAGTCCATGTTCTTTTGCTTGTAGTTTCACATTTACTTGATTGTATTGTTAAAATTACAAAAAAGATGGCTAAATGTTATTCTATTTACACGATAACAAGATAATCTCATCAAAGTATAAGATAATAAAGTAGAACCAAAACCAGTTTCACTAAACAATGCCCAAAAAACTTGTAAAATAAATAAAAAAGCCAGAAGAACGAACGAGGAATAAAATAAACTTCTTATTCCGCTAATCTGAACGCCAAGTCTAATGTCACTTTCATGAGGTCGACTCCACTCTCATTTGAATTTTTATAACAACCGTCGCTTTAAGTCCCAAACGTTTCATCTTTACTCCGAAAATACAATTTTATACGCCGAGCGCCGGAACAAATGTTTTCCAAATGTGCCTCCGAGCTAGACGCACGCGGCCCAACACGCTAAATACAACCGTTTGCTAAATCCAGCGTGCACACTAGTACATAGGATATTCAATAGATCTGCAAAATAAAACAAATATGCCCATATGTGTTGGAAACTATTTGCCTAAATCATTGAATCGTTTACGATATACATGAAAAAATTCTAACAAACTGATTCGCACACAAACCGTTTTAGATTCGAACCAGTGCGCAGTGTATTAAATTCCTAGCAGTTTGTTGTGAACGAACGAATGCACTTCGTTGGGTATTATAATACCACATTAGCTATAAGTATGTAGAGATCGACAATCATAATAACGAGAATTGATGTCGAATATAATGTGTTTATCTAACGCTGCTCGCTACTCGCAGCGGTGCGGGTGCGGTACCACCAAGACTTGCGCCCCGCTGCGGGCGGCGCGCGGCGCGGTCGCCGGCACTCCCTCGCGCATTTACATGCAATCTCGTTTCAATTTTACCGAATGCGCCTTTCGCGTAATCCTCGTACTCTCCAAATGGAACTTATTTCGTACGAATTCCGTAGGTACTTGTGATATTAAGGCTTTAGGCAAATATACTCCGCTATAACTCGAGAGACGAGTTTTTACTCGATGTAATAACCGAGTAGATCTCATTGTGCCGGTAGTACAGAGTACACTGAATGTATTTAATAATTCCGTGAGCGCGGAACAAAGGCGGACCGCATGACAATGGAGTATTTCTCAGTAGTTCTGATGAGCCGATACCCGCTTAATACTTAATGGCTCGATCTGGCCCGCTCCCCCCCCCCCGCTCGCCCGGCGCCCGCCCCCGCGCTCGCCCGGCCGACATCAGCCAATCTATTTCACTTTGTCATTGACGCACTGTCACCCACAGGCGGAGAGTTGTGTCGATGGAGTGAGCCTGTTATGAAAGCTATTTAATTTGAGTCAGTGATCAAACTGCGTGGGGGTAACTACAAGTACGACTACGAGGGCAGTCGCTACAGGTACAGATAAAAATAAACTTGTAAATTAGTTCCCAGGCCCTCCGTAAGATGTAGCACCTAAGTAATTAATTTCTTTAGTTTGCCCTTCTTAGATACACAAGCACTTATAGAGTACATTTAAATAAAGAAACCGAACTAAGTCTCTCTGTGTGTAACTATTAATAGATACATAATGTTTGGAATGTTTCGAATGAATCCGGCTCGAAGGACCACTGAGAGCACTATAGTCAAATGACGACTAAGAACACTAACATTACAATCATACCTTTTACGTGGCTGGGCTGCTAACTGATCCTTCTAACTTTATGTTAATTCAATAGAATGTTGGTTTACCTCGAACATTGGTTTTCATTGAACAAAAGTTTTCACATGAGGAGAGCTCGCACCGCACGCTAAGTATTGTTGTGTGGTGGAGGCAGTATCGATGCAGTAATTAGTTCGCATCTACTTGTTGCTGAGCTTGCTGACGTCCATGCTACCGAGCCACCCCGCCAGAGGCTTCGATACGTTAATGTACCCCATAGTCCCGAACTTGTGTTGCTACATTGTATCGCTTACTTCTAGTACGTTATTTTTCTACAATACACAGCACGATTGACAAATGATGAGTCCTCATCTCTCCATAACTTTTGCCGTGCCCAACAGAGTTCATATTGCATACATTGTAAAACGCAATAAAGAATTGAGTAGGTATTGAATATAAAATGTAGTTTAATACGTAATGTAGTACGAAGGCAGCCGCATTCCTATCCCATTTCCGAGCTCTTTATAGTCTCCGCCAGTTCTCTGCGCTCGGCTCGCTGATAGACTCGCTATCTCTCATGACTTGAGCTCGAACTGCCGCTCGAGTGTCAGCGAACCATCTGCATAAAAAGTCTATGTGTTGATAATGAATAGTGTCCGAGCAGCCCAGCTGTGTCAGTGGGCTCACCTGCCTATCCCACGGAGAGGCACTCGCGCTAACTGTCGCCATACATCGCGCGGCCGAGTGCACACGCGCGACACACTCCGTCTCTGTCACGTGTGCGCCGGGTTTTATTGTGCCGCCGTCACCCACCGCCCCAAACGTGTCCCCAATACTCAAACACTATCCCAAGCCTAACCTACTATATGGCATTGTCGTGCCTCAAATGTGCCCACAATAATTCCTTCTACCCAATAATATCTGGAAATACCTGAAATTCCCGAGCGAGCCCTCTGTTTTCAAAAAGGGTAGTAATAAAAGCTCCGACAAAAAAAGAAGAATTACCCTTACTCAAAATATTAAATCTACTGCCTAAAATACTAACTTTCCGACTACTTTTGTCGGAATAAAAATGACGAAACGACCGAATGAGATACTGAAATCTTCGAAAAATAAACTTGACTGTTTATTGCTATAATACTTTTCTACCGGCATAAATTACGTTCTACCGAAAACTATGCTTTGTAATTTTTATCTATATTTGCCAACTATTAATTCATAAATTACCTTTCAAATTTCATAGACTGTGGTGCTATTTTAACTGTAACACTATACTAAAAATAATATTCTGAGTGGTTATACAGAAACTTATAAAAAATATAAAAATGTACTTGTACAATAACTTTTGCTTGCATCGTATATTTTACTTACTAATAATTTTACTTACTACGGGTATGCTTAGGTATCGGTAAGTAGTACCTATTTCAGGCGTTAAAAAGTTAGAACAGTCGTATTTATGCTTTAATGTAAAACCACGTAGACTTTGGTTTCCTAGAATATTTACGATTCGAAAAATTGATTAAAAGGCGTAGTCGACGGAGCCCCGCAGCGCGGGGCTCCTGCTTCTGGGTGGTTAAAAAAAAATCACCTCGAAGGAGGTGGCGGGGTCTGTGTTCGCTCGCTTCGCTCGCTCACTACAACCCCGCCACCTCCTTCTAACCTAACCTGTCCGAGTCGGGTTACCCCCAAGTCGTAAGGTAAAGCGTGGTCGACGGAGCCCCGCTGCGCGGGGCTCCTACTTCAGGGTGGTTTAAAAAAAAATAACCTAGGAGGCGGCGGGGTCTGTGTTACAAAACTCAGTTTATTATGAAAATGTAGTTTTAATAGGTAGTAAAAAATGTCTAAACCCGATCTCACGGGCCGAACAGTTAAGGTATTTTCATTATTATTGAGAGTTTAAAAATAAATTTGATAACCAACAATAGAAATTAAAAACAGTTCATGCAAGTTGTAAAAATATGATTATTTTGACAAAACCTCTGTTGTCGGTAACTTAGTAATTTTGTCGGAGGTTCAGTATTCCATTCGGAAGTTTAGTTTTGTTATTCGACGACTCATTTTTTTAGGAGGAGAAAAAGAAATTTGAACATGCTCTAATTTGTTGTTAAATTAGGTATTTTTTTTCGGTAATGTTTTGGGTTTTTTGTCGGTAATTAATTATAACGCTGGTTAATTAGAATAATAGTCGGCCACAGATCGCTGGAGATTAATTTGTTTTTCGGAACCATTATTATTTCCCTTTCAAAAAACATAACTTGTCGTGAACATGCGCGCCGCCGCCGGTAGCTCCCGGCTCCCGGTGAGAATGTTATCCAGCTCCGAGTGTCGCACTAAATCATTTTTCACGAAAACATTTTTGGGTCACGTCGGACAGGGCGCGGGCGGTGCGGTGCGGTGCGGGGCGGGGGGACCAGCCGCCACGTAACTGGATGCGTGCGGCCGCAACTAGCCGCTAACGTGCATACAAAGTGACCGCGCACTGCCGACCGACAGCAAAACAAGCTGGCTAAAAGCCACCACGCATGCATATAGAGCAAGGAGCGAGGTAGCGACTACAAAACAAGGTAACGAGGTTGTGCTGGCGGCAAAAAGCATGCATGCATAAAAGGCGGGCGGCGACGGTAGAGCAAACTGAGACCTGAGGCGGTGACCACGGCATGGAAATTAGTAGCGAGCGATGCGTACGCAGGGGACGAGAGTATTCATGAGACGAGCTGCACACTGCACTGTGGCCGGTCTCTAGAAGTCTGTTCGTTAAGTACAGACAGACCTTTGAAATGTAGATAAAAGTAACAAATCTCAAGTAACGAAGATTTCCTTGACACATCTATGTTGTGCACGTCTCCAGCTGAGTCAACAATGCACCTCCTTCTATTACTATAAATGGTTTATAATTGCAACTGGATCGCTGGGCGCTCCACAACAAATAATCGCTACATACTCTGAGGCCCAAGCCAGGCGCCTGGCCTGCAGGCTGCGGTGGCGAGAGGGTAAACTGCAGCTAAAAGCGAGCGGTAACGACAGCAAAACAAAATAAGGCCAGGCACACACGGGCGCGGAGGCTCTTAGCGCGTGTGTGCGCCGGCTAATGGTCCGGCGGTCGCGCCCGTGCGCCCGTGCAGGGAACTACTCAGTGTCGGACGTGTGTGCACAAGGAGGTTCAAGCCAATGTAGATTAAAGTGACACATAGCACAGCATCGCTATCTTGTTGTTACTCGTACTGTAGGCAAAATACGAACAGAGTTGCTTACTTAACCTGCCTATATAAATCTGGTTGAAAGCCGAATTTTTACAAGCCCGTTGTTACAGTTTAATATTTCAAACTAAAAAAAAAATCAGTCATCTCGTCACCGTCATCATAAACGACCCATCAAATAGAGAAACCGTCGCACATGTAAACTTATATGTAATAGGATATTGAGGAGAAACGAGGGCAGCGCCATTGAATGAATAGTATCTGCGCGAGACGAGCTCTGAGCAAACAGCGCGCTATCAACATTGCATCAGCACACAGCGGCGCCCGGGCGGCGGTGCACAGCTAGCGGTGGGCGATTGCGAGATGTTTCCACAATCGAAAGAATCGAAGCCATAAACCATCGACTCGCCGTTCTACAAAATAATTGAGATGTTTTTCGATTGTCAACAGAATCAACTCTAGTTTTTGATTGTACGAATTAAGAAAACTCGAAACTCTAGACCATCGAGGAACAACTTGCGAATGAACACGGCATACGCCAGTAGCAATAACATACCGAGTCGAACTCGAGTCGAAGTCAGAACAATCGAGAAGAATAATCTAAACGATCGAATAAAACGTCTCGCCATCGCATCGCTACTGCGCGCGGGCGGCACGCAGGCGGCGCGGCAGCGGCGTGCACGCGGCGTATTCACGCCGGCGTCATTGTGCGACACAGTGCCGGCGCTTGCCGTCGGGAACTCATTTACATCGCGATAGCGTCCTGCCCTCGTTATCGTGATCATTTTCTTACTCACCTCTTTAAGAAGAAACAATAGTAGAGGCTGCTGCCTAAGTGTCTTGACGCAGAGCATGCCATTATAGGATTACATTCAATATTTGTGTTTCGAGTAGACATTACAAATAACGACTGAATTCAAAAGCAGATCATATACTTTACAAGGAATCTTCTTCAAGTGATTTTGAATTGAGTAGTTCGAGTATCTCTATTTATTTAAGAGCGTGTCAAACCCAAAAAGTTAGTAGAGTAGAAATTGACAAATACTCCACATCAAACTTTTCTTCTTAGGTAGCCCAAACTAAGCGTACCCTAGTCATATGTAACTCACGGCGCGTATTTTTCTAAGTGCGCCTCTAGGAGATGTCAGCAAAACCGTAGGGGCCCAGCAGAGTTGAAGCTATCGGGGCCATTGGTTCGCTTCGAACGAATGGCAAAGAAGGTTATCCCTAAGAGTGAGTTTTAGTCAGCAAAAGTCTGATATGCCACTCCGCCCAAGAGAATGTAAAGTAATTCTATGATGTTCCACCTACATGATATGCGACTCATTAAATAAATCCGTCAATAAACCCCGCGAGCATCCTCCCAGCGCGTCGAGAGCTGCACTACACGTGGAAGAGCAGTGATCTGACGCAAACAAGCGCGTAACGAGGACTTAATCTGTTAAGTGTTTTGTTGTGTTACATTACAACGCGCGCGATCTGCTTCCCGCCCGCGCGAACCGGCGCGAACCGGCTGCAGCTGGTGTGAACCGGTACGAACTGGAATACTGGTGCGAAATACCCGACCTCTTTCAAATTGTGAGTCTCTAGAGACTCGTGTCTTTCTTGGTTCGTGCTTCAACGATTTGTGGTAGGTCTTATTCAGATTGTTGATATTTTAGTGTTGCGATGTTCGATCTCACTTCAGAGAAGCTCAGTTTAACTTGAACAAATAAACAACACGTCCTTAGCTACTATATGTTCAATTCTCCATGTTCACTGTGTGTAAAGCGCCTGAAACTTCAGCCTGCTGTTGTAGTAGGTGTTAATTAGGATGCCTAAACATTCGGCGTCGCTGCGCCGACACAAAGGCTCCGCGACAGTAGGGGTGCGGGCGGGCGGGGCGGGGGGGCGCGCTAGTCTCGCTCGCTGCTCGTTATTTTTGTTTCCAAACGTTCTCGTAATTTGCCGGCCATTAGCTCGGCCTCATTACTAACTTTTATTGTTCTTTGAAGGAGTTGTCCCGTGCAACACTTCCCCCCCGCGCCCCGCGCCGCCCCGCGAGTCCCTCCTCAGTGGAACAATCGCGCCGTTGTTTCCCCTGTGACTGCGACCCCGGCGGCCCGGGTGCAAACGGCCCCTGCGCAGGAAATTATATTAATTAACAAGTATCGCCTTCCGGCTCCCCCCGGCTTCCGGGGACCATTCTCGTTTTGTTAAAGTTTTTTTTGTATTTCTTTATTGTGACAAAATGTTTTAATTGAGTTGGTTGTTAAAGAGCTCTCAAATTTATTTGTATAATTGTTTGTTCTGACATCGTACGGTTCTCCTATCCGTGAAATGTTCATACCAGGACGCGAAACCCGCGCATTTCTGTAAGAACCCCCTCACACGTGTAACACAAGTATAATGTTAGACGTTGAAGTGAAAACATAGATCTATCATATTTAAACACTTCATCAGCAAACTAACTTTCAGAAGAGTAAACAGTTTATTTTCCTCAGTTTTCATAAACGAAAAACCGGCCAAGTACGAGTCAGACTCACGCACGAAGTGTTCTATATTGTCCGTAACAAAAAACGGCGAATAAATGACATTTGTTGTATGAGAGCCCCATTTAAATATATATTTTGTTCTGTTTTTAGTAAGTAGGTATTGGTTGTTATAGCGGCAACAGAAAAACATTATGAATTATGATCAGTGAAAATTTCAACTGTCTGACTCTAGCTAATAGCTGTGATGATTCATGAGATACAGCCAGGCGACAAACAAACAGACAGCAGTCTTAGTAATAGAGTCCCGTTTTATCTTTTGGATACGGAACCCTAAAATAGTTATTTGTGCAACAAGAGAGCAAAGTTGGTTTTTGCCGCGAGTGTTGATTTTGAATCCCGAGTAAGCGAAGGATTCTATATTTGAATCACGAGCGTAGCGAGTGATTCTAGGTTAGAATCCTGAGTGCAGCGAGGGATTCAAAGACACGAGATGCAAATAACTTTGGTCTCGTGTAGCACATACAACTTTT
The DNA here is from genome assembly GCA_030763345.1 of Mythimna separata. Taxonomy (NCBI): domain Eukaryota; kingdom Metazoa; phylum Arthropoda; class Insecta; order Lepidoptera; family Noctuidae; genus Mythimna; species Mythimna separata. The sequence goes on from JAKKIA010000039.1 coordinate 180,429, forward strand.
CACTTCAGCAGCGAGAACAAATAATGTAAAGGTAATAAAAAATACAACTTGGTAATATTTAAACCACATGTATATTTGTAAAAATTAAAAGTTAAAAGTAAAATTATTGCAGTTTTGCAAATTAAAAGTAACAGTTTTATTTGGAACCGATATTGTTGTGTTAGCAACTTGCGTTTGAGTATTCGCTGCGGTTTCAGCTTTTTTTGGATTTTTTCTTTTTTACATACTGCTTCAATTCTTCCGGTGTTAAATCGCAGACATCATCACTGGATTCACTCATATTTATTTATTATTATTTTATATTCTGTTCAATAAACCCGGAGACTAAATTGACATAAGTAATGTCAAAATTTCTATAGGAATGACGCCAGTTCTTTGGTGTTGAAATGTCATTTTAGTCTCCGGAATTATTGAACAGAATATAATAATATCCAACGTGTATCGCACTTTGTAGCTAGCGAAAACAGAAGAAGAAAACAATAAAAAATTAAAGCCCGCTATTTTTTAAAGATGCGTTCGGAAATTGCACTATTACTAAATTATTCTGTCACAATAAAGATTGTTAAAACTTTAAATAATTAGGTAGATACATGATAAACTTCGTATTTTTTAATTCAACATCTCTTTATTTGATCATAAAAAAATATAATTCGATTATTAAGAGAAATGTCTAATAATTACATTTAAACCTTGATTTGAAATTTTATAGGTTACGTGTTTCCGAACGTTTTATTGCTGGTTTCTTTTTTGAGCCTATTATATATGGAATTTGAAAATCGAACTTTGAATCGACTTGTTTCTATCTCTCGCTCTTTTCGTATCGAAGTGAAAGTGACGGAACAAAGTGAAGTTCAAATCTTTCGAATGTTGTGAGTAGACCCAGCACTGACTCGGCATTTAAAACAAATAATTAAAAAGTTACTTTGTCTCACGCTCGCAGCAAAATCGAATTTTGCTCACTGTCTTTAAACGGCAAAACGTACTTGTTTGAGGTGCTGAGGTGAAAAATATTTTTCACCGACAGACATGTCGAAACAGGCACAATTACCCCTCTGTTAGCGTCCTCCACCCTGCGAGCCTGTTCTCTGTCGGACACGATGTACACAACACGTGCTACACGTGTACACACGTGCTACTCGTGTAAACACGTGTCGCCTTTGTAATCACGTGCGTTACTGCCTTATACACAAACAGTGTCGCTACGGAGCCTACTCCGACACTAGCGACACTGTTTGCGTCTCATCACAGAGCTACGTCTAAATCCACTAGAGGAAACCTTTTATTATTTTGACAAGGACATGGTTAAAATCGGCCTATGAGTTATGTGCCTGTGAACCTTGAATCAACCTACTATGAAACCTATAAATTGAAGCAGGCGCATCCGCATTCTATACGAAAAACATATGTGTCTATACTGCTTAGTTAGGGTGTAGTCTAGTTTATACGACGACACGGCTTATAGGTCTTAGGTTGTATCTCCCAAAAAAAGGTGGCGAGCCTAATCTCGACCCCACATTATAAATATTATTGTAGGTTTTGTAAAGGTGTTTACTTCCACTAGTAGTAGGTCGGAAGCGCGGCTAAGCTCCTAGGTATCAAACCAAAGAGGATTAGCCGCGCTTCCGTTACTCCAGTTATTGGGAATCCCGAAATTTCAGTTACAACATAAAGTATACATGCGCTCGAAATAAGGTGATGAAAATATCCATTAGGCAAACCGGAGATATTCCATAATACTAACCTCTAGTGACCTGCCAGCCTTACAAGAGACATTTTATGTGAGTACGTAGACTTCGTAGTAAGATACAAGAGATACTTATATATTCCCAGGGTACACAAAAACAAAACATTCCATCCCATAGCACTAAATAAAGTGTAAAGAAAGATTAGTGTAGTAATGTTATGGTTGTTTTTATGTAAGTATACTAGATAATTGAATGTAAATAAACTAGTATCGGCTCCCTGGTTCACGCACTACGTGTTCGGTCCCTGACAGCTGTCCTACGGCCAGCGCTTAATCAAGACCTAAAGCTTATTTCACACTACGTTATAATATAATAGCATATAGCATAGAGTCAGTTCATAGCACAACAATGTCGCTCGCCAAACATTTATTTAGAACACGTTCACACTTTGCTATACTTTATTGTAAATGTATGGCGAGCGATATTTTTGTGCTATGGGATATGCTGTATATTATAGCGTAGTCTGAAACGAGCTTAAGCCCGCGCAGACATAACTGGAGATAACAATAAATATATACATTATACAGCCAAAACCATGAAGTACCGTGTTACCCCAGTTAATGGGTTGTGGAGGTCTGGTAGGCAGCCGCACCTCGTAAAATACTGGTATTTAGCTAAATCCGGCTTGACTGGAAGCCGACCCCAATATAGTTGGGAAAAGGCTAGGCAGATGATGATACAGCCGAAACCAATATAATGATAATGTTAGTACAGATCATATGGTTTATTATTATCTTTTCATTTATTGAGTTTGTGGTTGTAGAAATACACTGTAGTAAAAGGTTAAATTCAACGTATTTAATTCATAAATTGCTAAGTTATTATCATAGGTACATATTCATATTGGCGTAATTATAGGGTCGAAACCCGAAAATAGTTTTGTTTCTTTTGCAATTGATTTTAATTTAGTTTCGTTAGTTTAGTTTCTTTATGATAGAGATATATTTCATTGAAACTATATATATATACAGAAAGTAAATTTACATCCCTGTTGGTTCTTTGGCGAACGAAGTTAGGTAGACAGCGTACTATGGACGTACTATCTTTTAACAAACAGCTGGTAACTAGCGGGAAATCTATCATATTTTTTTAATAAGATATAGGATAGGTATGTACGTAACTCTTTCGAACCGAGCGTCTATAGCGTCAGTGTCGCCGCGACAGTAATGAACGTATATATAAAATTGAAGTTTAGTAATAGTCACATTACATTGAATTTTGCCTGGACCTGCGCGGCGTCAGTGACGTCATTGACGCCGCGTCAGTGTCGCTGGGTTCGAAAGTCGTTCCCTAGAATTTCATACATTTGCATAGAACATCTATCTGTCGCGGCGTCACTGACGCTATAGACGCTCGGTTCGAAAGCCTACCTTTACCTCAATACACTACAGTTTTGCCTAAATAAGATTACCTCTAGTGTCAGATCGTCTTTTGTCGGTACCTACTCAGATCGTAGGCATTTGGTTGCGTGAGTGCGCAGGGCTCACCGGTGCCAGTGCCGCGACACAGCGAGTGCTCCGCAGAGAGACTGCTCAAACAAAGCGCGCCAGGCGAGGTCCCCCGGGGACCACAGCCGAACACACGTTTTTCAGAGATGAAAGGCTCTTATTTGTCGTGCCAGTAATTGGGTTGTGGAGGTCAGACGGCAGTCGCTCCTTATTGAATACTGATTGAAACACATCGCAGCCGCCGTCCCAACCCGCACCGAAATGACTATACTTAACTTCATCACGACTGAGTAGGAAACTACAAGAAAAAAATAGATATATTGTACTTTAAACATCATGTTAGGAAAGCGATAGTTTCAAAATTCTGTCATTTTACTATGACTTTTCAATACGTGTTCCAAGCCGAACCATTTCGGTACTTTCGGAACACCTCGACTGAAGCAAGCTGCATATTCCTGGTGTCGGCAGCAGACATGATGTTTCCTCTCGGCGGCGACGTCAAAGCTGCCGCTTGCTCGGAGGCAACTCATTGGCCACTACAAAGGAACGCCGACTACACAGAGCGACGCCGCGGGCCACGGTTGTATCCGCTTGGCAGAGGAGTGCCGCATAAAAGCGGATGCAGATCATTCAATTAACATTAATTATTTCCAGGAAATTAAAATTATAGTTAAACTTCAAATTCCCTAAAGTTTTAATTAGATCTTAACAAATAACTAGCTATGTCTTGCGGCTTCAGCCCGAATCCGTAACGAATTGTATAAAATATACCGCATGGGTATTCGAGGAGCTTGTTCTCAGTGAAGGAATTGTAATCAAACTGTCGAATCTCACCACTTTATCTACCGCTCAGGTCGGTCCCCACAGACCCTCATAAAGTAGACACTAGAGACTAACTTTACTCCCCATCCTTATTTTTTGCCGCGACAGATGCAAAGAGTTTTGAAACAGAATTCTCTATTCGTAGAATATAAACTGAAAACCGCCCCAAGCTTGAGTTTATTATACTATCCGAATTAAGAACCATTTTACGAAGCTAAACAAAGCACAGTTGCACTTATGACCTCGTTCCTTAAAGAAAGAAACAAAGAAAACACTCTACGAGAAATCAACATGTTGTTTCGTTCGACGCGTCACACTCGCTCCCGGGTATACAGCGCACCCAAAGAGAATGAGCGCGGTTAACCGTCGCGCGTCGTGTTAACAGTTTCAAAGCGAAATATTCAACAACAGCTAGCTTTAAATACGATATATTACTCGTGCTCGTACTTTTATAGATAGTTATGATTTATTATTGAGTATTACTGCGATTGTTCTCGATAACGTTTATAAAGCAGATCTTTTGATCAGATTTTTTGGGCAAATACCGTAAGGCTTACCGCATTACCTCTCAGCGATAATGTATGACAATTGAATATAAAACGAATGGCTTCATACCACCCAAAGAAATCAATTCCCATTGCTTGCAGTCGTGGGATACGTTCACACGACAGATATCGGATAACGCTAGTCTCCGGCCGTCGACGTCTTCATAGGTAAATTGGTTTTCTGTACCCTTGAAATGTAACCGCACATCAGGGTTACGATGGTATACTTTTATCATTTTCTAGCATTGACCAGATTTCAACTACTCGTAGTTTATTTATTTAGTCTTTATGCAACGCAATGTACAAAGACAGACTTAATGCCATAGGTATTCTCTATAGGTAGTTATACTTTATGATGTACTGGCTTGAAACATTGTGCAAACACTCAATGCATCGAACAGTGTCGGCTTCTTTTAGGTTGGGGAAGTCATCAAGTGGTCGCGCTAGGGTGGAGCGAAAGGGCGCGTCAGACAAAACCCACATGTGTCCTTCAGCCACCTTTTATGTTCCAATGCCATGGTAATTTTCGAACATGGCGAACATCGACCCTATTCCGATAGGGCCCCTACGGTTTTCTGACATAATATCTTCAAGAGCGCTCAACCCGAAATACATTTCCATACAACCGTAAACAACCGTAAGAACACATTACTAGCAGTTTGCCAGCAACTTTACTTGCGAGAATGTTTTCATAAAAACTTTAACACCCCTTATACCGCAGTTTCCGGATAGTTTAAAAAATAATAATATAGACAGGTTTCAATATTCATTTTAATTAGAATTTGTGCCGTTTCAAGTTTATTTATCCAGACAATAAGATTCTCCCACACAACCTTTAAAACCAACCTTGTTTTAAACCATACTCACGTTGACGATAGACAGATCGGTTAGGGCACGCGTGTTACACTACCCATTGCTCATCAACCGCAAGTCCGAAATCGCCCTGCGCCTCCCGACACCCGGAAACTCCTGTGGCAGCGGCTGGGACATGAGGATATATGTCTACTCCCTCAGGGTTGCAGCTATCTCCTTTGCTAGCTTTACTGCTTCACAAGAGGAGGTGACCGCTTCTCATTCCCTGTCGCACCAGGCCACGACATAACTATAGCCGGACACGAGAGGACGCTGCTGTCGATCGTCTCCAGGAAGACACGATGGTTCCCCGCCCAATCGGGACATACCTCCACAGCGTCCTCCGATCGGTCCGCATAATGGGGCGATTCTTCTGCCTGAATCCGAAACAGCAACCTTTCGAACTAGCCATGTGGAGTGGTGAGTGGAGAGTGGAGTCTGCGACAGGTGGAAGCTGAGGACGCCATGATACTTCTTAAAGCGGGAACTTACCTGGCTGTTACTGTAGTGAGCACCCGATGTATCACTGCGGCACATGCACGTACAGACCCACACACACTGCACTAAGTAGTAAGTATTCCATCACCCGAGCCTGTGACACGCTAAGCAACGTCGGAGTTGGCGCGTGAAGTTACCGGCGTCGGCGAATCAATCTCTGTCGCCGCGCTCCGAGAGTATATACTATCTGTATGAATACGAGTAACACTCTGCTGATATAATTTAAGCAAACATAGGCTCCGTAAGTATAATAATAAGTATAATAACTAGTAACACCCTAACATTATCCTGACTTGACTTTGAACAGCTATTTTGGGACAAATCTAGATAAAATTGTTTAATTGAAAAGAAAGATTATAAAGTAAATTAGGACTAACATTATAGCCTTCAGTCTAATCCACTAATTAAAATACTTCGCAACTTCAAAAGCGTTCAAAGTTGTTGTAATCCCGCATTCGAGTTTCTAATTAAGTAATGTACGAGTGTGAGCAAATATGTGCGAGACAATTGAGTTATAAGCTCCCGAGAGTTGCGAACGTTCGACGACACTGCTATAGAAGTGTCCCAGTGAACCGAGACCAGTTCTCATCTCACGGATAACATTATTCAATCTTATTTCGATTTTAAAACGTCTCTTTGAAAAGTTGTGAAGTCAGAACTTGTTCCGCGCACAATATGAAACCAATTGTCATAGCGTGTGCCTCGGCGGGTAGTTCCGCCGACGCGGCGCGCTCCGCGGATGAGCCGCGGTCGCTCCGCGCCCGAACCGCGCGTCCTCTGATATATCTCCCGCCGTTCGTCCCGCGACGCGGCGCTCGAACACTCGACTTGTATTCCTGCTTTGAATATAATAGCATTTTGGTTTTATATGGAGTTTGCAGTTTCATAGCAATTTGGATTACAACAATATTCTAAAGGAGAATCGGTTTGTAAAAGGAATAATGCCAGATGGAATATGTTGTTATGTATGGTACTTCATAGTTTACTGTGTCGGCACAGCTGCTTACTCAACCATTCCGTTGAGAAGGCCTCGCTGGTGGCTGGCGCTGTACGGTCTCGTCATGATTATGCATGGCGCCGCAGTTCCGGCCGGAGCAGCCGGCGCCCCGCTCCAGAGCTCGCTTCACAACACTCATTTATCTTGCTGGCTCTGCGAGCACTACTCAGCTTCGACAATATTCATCCCGTCGTGAATATTACGGACAAATGTTACAATTAATATGCAACAGTTTGTCAGCAGAAATTATCTAAAGATTGGCTTGTCCAGTGAATACAAAATCTTATCAGAACATAGATATTTATTAGACTGCCTGTCATAAGGAATTCTTCATGGACATAATTATCACATTGAGTATGAAATTTTAGAACAGTAAAATTAAACGCCCTCAGTGACAACTATTATATCCGGAGCCGTCGGAAGCCGTAGCGTAGAGGTGATGCGTATATACCGGTACAGGTATAGAAACCAAGTACCTATACACTTTCCAGTATGTACAATTCGAGTATGAACCAAACTGGGTACATACCTTACAGATATGAAGTCATACCTGCCGCGAGCTAGTACGGCGCGGCGCGCGGTTATTGCATACGAATTATTACATATTTATGTTGACGTTAAACGATATTATAGCGTAAATGGAATTTTAACATTTACAATTTATACGGTAGTGTAAAAGATGAAACATCCCTGCTAATCTGAACACCTCAACCCAAGGTATTATGTATCATAAATTTTTACGTATCGATATCATACATCAAGCCAAATAATGGTAAGTATTTTGAAACTAAGTTTTTGTACCGAGTATTTAGCGATACGCGTGCCTACTTGCGGGTCCGGTATTGAGATTAGCAGGTCTATCTCATCTCTACGTTAGCGACGACCACTAGCAGCTCCCTACGGACGAGTCTTCATTAACTGCCTGCGAGCGAAGCCTATTGCCACACACACACACACACACACTATCAACAGTTGTATTGAAGTAGTAATCACTCCTCGGCCCAGGGGAGACGCTCGCGACGGGGAACTGCTCGAAGTCACGCTAACTCCAGCTGATGTACAGCAAGCACCTCCTGTAGGAACATGTGTCCCTGGTAGTGTAACAGTCGTAGTTATACATTCTGTGGATGTAGCTCATTCCAACAGACGCGTGTAAACGTGCTTACTATATTTTTCTTGAGCATAAAACAATGGCATTCTATTACTGCAACCTCAGCAAGACACACCTGTTTATATTTCCAGTCGCTCTGGAGAGAGTGCAGTTCTATCGATGGCAATATTGCGCCAGAAAACAATAAAGCGTGCACTAACTCAATAATGCCACGGGACGGGATTTTTTGAGCGTCTGCCAGCGAGAGCACCGGAGCCCTCGCGCCGCGCGGCAGGCGCCGGCCGAAGACCCACTCACACACCCGGACACCACGCGGCGTGGGACTGGTTTGAACTTTTTTATTTATTTAAAATGATTTAGACCATTACCATTACAAGTATATTAAGCCAACGCGATGCTAATATACGATTAGCAACCATTCAGACCATTAAACCGCAAAAGCTACACTAATAGAGTTCCAGTGTAACGCCAGCCGTGAGCCAGCAACCTTCTGACCCTTCTTATTTCACGGCTTTACGAGCACAGTCGCAATGTCGCTTGAAAAGAAGCCAAATATAAATGGAGGTAAGTATATTATTAATAGTTAGCCGGACCCGCCGGCGGTTATAAAGAAAATCGTTCGGGAAGCGAGGAAGCGAAATTGCCGTGCGATTGAAATTCGAGTCGAGTAGGAAAATCTAGCAGAATAGCCTCCGTGGCAACTAGCTCGGGACCTGCTCGCGTGAGATATGTGCCGATATGAGCGCGGAGCGAGGCGCGTTGACCCCGGTACGATACTCAGGAGATAGTGATGCAGTTTTTGGTTTAAAACTATATGATATCATGTTATTTTTTATGGGAAATCTGATACTGACTAAAACTACTGTTTCTTCTTTGCCTTCATTCCAGGGCCCTGGAGTTCATTTTCGCATAACCCATGATATAATATCATGCTGCCTATACAATATTCATATGTTAACTTACGAACAACACATCGTTATTGATGGAGCTGTGACGCTTCCAGGACCTGCTTATGCTTTTTCACGTGAGTCTATGTCAGCGCTACAAGATTGTTATATACAAGGAAAACTGCGAACTTCCTCTGGGTTCAATTGGTTTCAACAGACCTCAGTCAGTTTAGCAGGAGGCGGAATAAATCATCCGCGTGGATAGTGCGCGGGGCGATATTGCGGGCACGGGAGTACGCGGGCAGCGCGCGGGCAGCGAGCGTCTCTCTGGAGACGGCGCCGCAGTACATCACTAGACCATTCCGCGCGCCCGCCGGACGCACCTGCGGCCTCGGAGATTGTATGGAGTGTTACTGCCTGCTATAGACAATGGTGACTCTCTATTGAATCAATGAGGTCAATTTCACGCTTAGTTTTTATTACAGATCAAAACAAAAGATCCAATCAATAGGATTTTTGTTTTGATTTGTTGGTGCAGTTGGTGCTATATATTGGTTGGTGGTTGATTTGATATTGTTTTTTTACAGTATTTTGTTATCCTTCTTAATATTTTCGTATATTGAAATTAGGCAACTTGTAATTGACTTCTGTTGTTGTTAAATAATTAATTTGTATTATACAATTCTTTAAAAATGTTTTGTTTGGTCTAGGGTCATTTTATTTGAGTATAAATGGAGTTTTAACCATATTTCGGAGAGACTTTCCAAAATTAACCTTCATTCGGCTTTCACCCTCATACGATATTGCTGTTTCGCACCAAATTTTATGTATTTTCTCCGCTCTTCCCCTTTATGGAAGCAGCCACATCTCTTGGACAAAATTGATCAGACAATTCGGTATACTTTGACTTCCATCCTAAATGTGGCTCTGGATGACCGAGCGTGGCAACAAGCCACGCTACCCATTCGTTTTGGTGGGCTCGGCATCCGCAATATTTCTAGTGTAAGCCTACCGGCGTTCCTGTCTTCGGTCCACGGCACTCAGCAGCTAACCAATAGAATTCTGACTCCATCATTGGTTGGTTGTGAGGTGCCGTGCTTGACCGAAGCCGTGACCGCCTGGAAAATGGCTTGTCCGGACAAGGCGTTGCCCGAGAATCCATCATCCCAGAGACAGTGGGATGAGCCGCTCTGCAAGTTGGTACGGAATAACCTCATTAATACGTCCACCAATACTGCTGAGCGTGCCCGTCTACTGGCTGTGGGTGAATGGGAATCGGGCCTCTGGCTACAGGCACTACCGTCGCTCAACATAGGTACTATGTTGAGTGACACCACGTTCCGGATCGCTACATGCTTGCGTCTGGGTGCTCCTTGTGGAGCTCCACATCGATGTCAATGCGGTGAAGCAGTCGACCGCCTCGGACATCATGGCCTATCCTGCAGTAGGAGCGCTGGTCGGATAGCTAGGCACGCTAGCATTAATGACATTATCCGTCGAGCTCTTGTCACCGCCGGGGTGCCAGCTGTTTTAGAACCTAATGGCTTGGCACGCGACGATGGGAAGAGGCCAGACGGGATGACCATAATGCCTTGGAAGTTGGGTAGGCCTTTGGTGTGGGATGCAACATGTGTCGACACCCTTGCGCCATCCCATGTTCTGAGTACGGCGGGCTGTCCTGGGGCTGCTGCTGCAGGCGCAGAAAACCTCAAGCGGCGCAAATATAACAACCTTATCGGGAGTTATATGTTTGAGCCGTTTGGGGTTGAAACATTAGGGCCGTGGGGTCCGAGTGCTCATCGAGTTGTTCGGGATATTAGCAAACAGCTAGTCGACTCTTCACGTGACCAGAGGGCTGGGCTGTTTTTCGGCCAACGAATCAGCATTGCCATCCAACGTGGCAATGCTGCCAGCGTTCTGGGCACTATTCCTATTGACATCGACGTGGATGAGTTTTTTGATGCCCAGTAAATCCCTTTTTATTTTGTATATATTTAGGTTTGTATCTTTAGTTTGTATATATCTATTAAGTCATTTATTAGTTTAATATGTAAATATAATTTATAAACTGTCTATAAATAAATAATCTTTGAGTATTGAATAGTAATTTTACAGAAACATTTAAACGCCCTCTGGCATAACATAGCGCTCTCTTTGTTACTTTACTACTCGATTATTAATTATTGTAACTACGTTAAGCCAATGAATAAATTACTTATGACTTCGGTGAATGATGAGACCATGATACAAGTTTAAATTTTAAACTTGTATCATGATCTCTCTCAGTTTAAACTTTAAAACAGAGTAGGACATGAAGTTAATAAGCAACACACATCGCAGCCTGCTGAGCCTCCTGGAACAGAGTCAATGGTATCGACACAAGGTGTTTGCTGAAGCGTGGTGGCGATGGATTAAACTTCCAATTCAATACAAGTTGCAATTAAAAAATTTCAATCGCGCCCTTGCAGAGAGCGCGGGGGTGCGGGCGGTGACCGAGGTTGCAGCGACTCGCTCGCTACATTATTATACACTCATCATCTGCCTAGCCTTTTCCCAACTATATTGGGGTCGGCTTCCAGTCGAGCCGGATTTAGCTAAATACCAGTATTTTACGAGGAGCGGCTGCCTACCAGACCTCCACAACCCATTAACTGGGGTAACACGGTACTTCATGGCAAGACTGGAGTCAGATTTACTGGCTTCTGACTATCCGTAACGACTGCCAAAGATCTCCAAATGACAGCCGGGACCAACGGCTTAACGTGCTTTCCGAGGCACGGAGGAAACTCGTTATGTTAAGATGGTCACCCATCCACAGACCAACCTAGGCAAGCGTTGCTTAACCTTGAAGATCGACCTGTGTGGCTGTTATTATCTAGCCACGAGCTCCTCATTATTATACACTCCATAATATAAAAACTCCGTCACGACCGACCTGAAAAAAGGAAGCTTCTTAAAAAGTTACTTTACTAGTTTTCAGAAAACTTTTGACAAAGATAACTAAACTAAGTGTAGATTTTTATATTAAAAAAAAACAAAGACAGACCTGTATTACGGTCTGCTAAGTACAGGACTCATTAACAACGGTTGGAACAGAGCCAGCGGCAGTCGCTACCATGAAAAGAGCAAGAAATTATGATAAAAGTTACGAGCCGCCGCCGCCGCCGCCGCCGCCGCCGCCGCCGCCGCCGCCGCCGCCGCCAACAGACTGTCGTAAAAAACAAAGCAGCTTCAATTACCTTCCGTAAAGACTTCAACGTAACGTAAACCGGCAGGCTTCACTTAGTTGATAATCTACAATCGTTAACGCTATTAGATCGTCTCTTCTCAACGTTAAGTCACGTCGTCACACAACGAATATATTGTTCAAAACGATAGAATAAAAATGTAATCGTTTCTACAATGTTCATCGCTACATCCTGTAGTTGTATGGTATAAACAGTAGCCCAGCCCTAACGAAATAAATAACTTTCGGTTTTTAAAATCGCTTACACCAAAGCGTTACCGATTGTAAAAAGAGATTCGACTCACGGATCAGATACGGTTGTAAATTGGCTAGGCCTGCTGGGTCGAAAGCCTTCGACACGATGTGGATGAGGACGGAGGGCAGAGTGCTGCGAGCACACATCACATCATCGATTGAACAGTAAAACAACGTTAGAAGTATTTCAATTTCGCGCGCCGCTGCCCGCCGCGGTGATAACATCCTGCGCTAATAACTGCAACTCGTTCGACTTCGCTAATAAAGTCGCGACTTCAACTATTCCCATTACACTGCTCAGGTTATTACGCGCCAGTTAATGGGCGAACTTAGATCGGCTCCCAAATGAGCGGAACTTGCGCTTCCCGGCACGTGCCGATACGTAAGAGTGCCTGTTATTCATTACACACTGCTCGATCTGCTCCGAGTACCAATCACACAATCAGTGTAGAGCGCATTGAATAGCATGCGTTAACCAGGTCTTTGATATTACTTGATAGAGGATGTACATTGTACAGATCCTTTTATTAATCGTCTATTTTTCAATGAAAGTACATGAAATATCGGGTCTGTTCGGTCTTAAAAATTGATTAGTAAATTCACACGGCGAGTATGTGAACTTGTTAAAGTATTTGTAACACCCAGCCCTTTCCCAACTCGCTTGGGGTCAGCTGCCAGTCTAACCGAATGCGACTGAATACCCATGTGTTACATGGAGCGACTGCCTATCAGACCTCCACAACCGAATTACTGTATAACACTGCTTTGATAGATGGCTAGTTAGACATTCTGGCGGTTCTCTACCCATAACCATTATTAAACATCTAACCGGTACCAACGGCTTAACACGCTTGCCGAGGCACGCGGAGTCAGTACGTAATATTCTAGATACATTTAGACAAAAACCTACATTATCATCATCATCATTTCAGCCGAAAGACTGCTGGTCATAGGCCTCCGCCGTTAGAAAAAAACTACATAAAAAATACTTTGAAAATATACTTTGGCACTTGCCCAACCTCATGCAAGAGAGCGAAATTGGATATACAAAATGAAATAAAAATGCAAAATGAATTTACATTAAATGACTTTAGACTATTTCCGAAAAACACTCCTCTGAACATTCATACTGGAAGGCGCGCCTCCGACCTTTCGTTACAATAACGGGTGCGTCACATAGTTATCCACTGATCTGTGCAGGCTGGAGGCGGAGATATAATCACAGACAACTTTGCAAGGAATATCAAGTTGATAGCGGTTTCATTGGCTACACGATTACTTTTAGTGCTGCCCTCTCACGCGCGTACTGAACGCTTCCACATGCAGGCTGACAATATCCTTCATCTCCTCCTTATCCTGTCTCCTATGACCTGGAATTCTCTCTTGTTAGACGTTATTTCATCATTAATTGCCTTTTGATTTATGTCAACTCTGAAATAATCAAATCTACAAGCAATTCTCTTCAAAATTAAGCTCAAGAAGTTCAAACGTCTCTTCCGCCGTGATTTTCATTTCATTGTTTTAGACAGAAGTCGTGGGAGGTAACTAATTATGCAAAATTAGTGGAAAATCTACTCGTCAACCTAATAAAGACCTATTTTAGTGGGCAGAGCCGCGAACAAAACTAGTTAGCTTTTAATTATAATGGGAGTAATGAAAGGTCTTTTGAAATAAACTCATTAATTAACCGTTTAATTAGCCTGTCGCTTAGCATTTATATCCGCGCGGTCGTTGACCCGCACTCAATTAAAATCGACGTAATTACGTGACATTTCACAGAATCAACACGATCCCGACGCGCGACGCGACGAACTAGAGCGTGAACTAAACGCGAGCTTTGACAACGTGGCGACGTGCTCGACTCAACAATCCCGTGTCACAATCAAGTGGATGTGAAGAGCTAGCCAGTAACTGTTCCCCACGACGTCATCAGCGCTGCGCAGCCTCCGCGCGCCTCCATTAACAACTTCTACATTAGAGCTAAGATAAATCTCTCGGATGCCATTACCTCCGATTCTTTTCGTTCCAAATTCAATTTTTGCGAAGTCATCGTGAGGAGGAGATACTTCGTTTTGAAAAGTTGAACAAAGTCAATTTGTTTAGCGCAAGTTGTGAGTGCGGTGCAGGGTGCGAGGCGCGCGGGAGGGTTGCGGGAGGGGCGGGAGGGAGTATCAGTGTTCGTCGCGTAAGATTGATGGCACTCTCGGCTCACCTCCGCATACAAACAGCGCGCACGTCCCGCGTGCCGCCACACACGATGCATACTGGAGCAGTGCCACCACGCAACCAACACAGAACACCCAGCCATCTACTATCTCCCTCTTGAGCTCAGGATGACTAACATAAACTACATACTACTGATCTACACACTGATTGCCTAAGTTTACGTATTAAAGATAACATATCAACGCAATGTACTCAGCTGCACGAACCAAGTATTACGTACTACCTCCTGCAGCTTCGGCCCCGTGAAAGTAGATAATAATTATCCCATGGGATCAGCCTCCTGGGATAAAAAGTATCGTACGTGCTATTGAGAGCCCGCTGTAACTGTATAACGGCTCCGGGCAAACAACATGTGCCGCCCTTAACATCCACCCTATAAGGCGGACACCTCGTAAGGATGCGAATGTTTCCGGAGTAAACTGCGGTTTTATAGCTCGGATCGGATAAAGACGTTTTTTACACGATTTCGAGTGAAAGTGAAAACTGGAGTGCTAACAATTTTTACAACACCAGAGTTGTTTTATTTCTCAAGTTATTTACCAAACTTGCCAAAAGATCCGTTAATATTTTAAGAATGTTGTTCTTTTAAAAATTATGTTGTTGTTCCTTATGTTTTTATTTTTTGATGATGATGGCGATCTGGGTTTTTGCCATAAGTCTACGTGTATCTTATTGCCCAAGAAACTGAATTGTGGCGGTCTCCATGTAAAACATGGGTATTCAGCCGCGTCTAGTTCTAATTTACTTGCTGTAAGTTTTCATTGTTTGCAATACATTATTTATTATGTTGAAAGAAATTACCTACATTATGTAAGCTTGTAGTGGGCTTTCTGTGCTTTCCATATTAGGTGGTAGCTACTACCTGGCGGGTCCTCGCATATCTTCCGCACGAGAACGCTTCAGGAACAGCGCTGAATTAAGGAAATGTGGAACCGATTGTCATTACATCAAGATTGCCACAAACTTTCTAATTGTAACACGTCGGTTTATTATTCATGTAAATTCTCAGAACATATTCATATTAGATTAACGCTTGTTTGATAGCTTAAATGTATAATTGTAATGCAAAACCAAAAACAGGCGACAAGAAAGAAAAACAATAAGGTAACCTAGGTTCTTTAAAGGTTTTAGGGCCATACAAAGTAAAACATTATACGGTACTGTTCGTTACGGTAGCTTAGACCAGTGATCCGCAAAGTGTGTACCGCGGCACACTGGTGTACCATGATCATTAGTTGGTGTGCCGTAGAAAAATAAGGTTATCTAAAAAAAGGGAACGCCTCAGGACAATCGACGAAGAGATAAGAGCAGCCTTGTCAGCGATTACTCCAAATTTAGACCGTCTATGCTCAATTAAACAGTCTCATGTTTCGCATTAAATACCTTTTCTGAAATTTAAAGTTTAGTTTTGTTGATTAATAATAAAAGTTGATTAAATTAATTAAAAGCTGTTTTTAGGGTTCCCAAATAGGTAGCCAAATGGCAAAAACGGCACCCTTATAGTTTCGCCATGTCTGTCCGTCCATCCGTCCGTCCTCGCTTAATCTCTGTGACCGTTAGCACTAGAAAGCTGAAAATTGGTACCAATATCACGCCGACAAAGTAGTAAAATAAAAATTGGAAAATAATGTTGTAGTAGGGTAGCCCGCCCCCCTACATATAAAGTAGAAAGTGATCTTTTTTTTAATTTCAACCCTAACGTGTGACATATTGTTGGATAGGTATTCAAAAATGAATAGGGATTAACTAAAATATTTTTTTTTTTATAATATCAATAATTTCGGAAATAATCGCTCCAAAAGTAAAAAACAATGTGTCCCCCCTCTAACTTTTGAATCATAAGTTTAGAAAATATGAAAAAAATCTGGAAAATAGAGCTTTATAAAGACTTTTTAGGAAAATTATATTGAACTTGATAGGACGACCAGTTTTTGAAAAGTTGGGGACACTTATGTGACGAACGGGAAACTACGGAACCCTACACTGAGCGTGGCCCAACACACTCTTGGCCGGTTTTTTAATTTGTGGTGTACCTCAATTTTTTTTTCGTTTACCTAGGTGTACCTTGAACACTTAGACTTAGACAAGTAATTTTGATAGAGTCGCCTCGTGCTTGTGAAGTATTTGTATACCGTTTTATTATTGTTTATGTGGGTATGCTCAATAATACATTATTCAGCTATCCATCGATTAGTATTATTAACGTGACCATACGTCCCACTTTCGGCGGGACAGTCCCGCTTTCAGGCAGTCTGTCCCGGTGTCCCCCAAGAGGCCGAAATTGTCCCGCTTTTGCAAAAAGACCAAACGATAATCAAAATGTAGGAAAGAGGTACAGAAAGTGCTGGATTTACTTATCACGCAAGGATTTATTAGCAGCAGCCAAGATACGAAAATCTTTGACGAGTTTTCACTTATTTTAAACTTTGCGACGGATGAAAAAATCTCTAACTGGAATGCCGAGAATGTTTCTACTGAAAATCTGCTTATTTTAAATTATTCTATCTTCTACAATAAAAAACTTGTTAAACACAAAAAATGTCCCGCTCTGACAAAAAAAATAAATGGTCACGTTAAGTATTATCGGCTTTGTAATGTTCTCACTGTTAGGACTCTGGCCTTCTCTCTAGGAGAGAGATTCCGTTGATTAATTGATTCCATTTGGCGACGAGGTAAAAATTCTACTCCGTAGGTATATAACGTATCAAGTGCTTAAGTACGGTGTTATTAACAATGCCTATTGGACCCCGGAGGACACGGTGGAGCACACGGTAGAGGTGTGCCCCGCTTGGGCGGAGCACCGCCGTGTCCTTGTGGAGGCTATCGGCGGCGGTGACCTCTCGCGCCGGGCCCTGGTAGAGGCCATGGTCCGGAGCGAGGAGGGGTGGCACGCAGTCGCCTCCTTCTGCGAAGCAGTAATGTTAGCGAAGGAGGCTGCCGACCGCGTGGAGGCAACGGAACTCACGCCGCCGCCGCCGAGATCCCGATCCCGATTTCCGACCACCGTAGGCGCGGGCTCGCGGATAGCGAGCGCTGGGTAGCTCGCCGTCCGGCAGTCTGGTAATAATCTGGACCGAGCCTAGTCGTCGACGGCGCGTTCTGCTCCACGCGCGCCTCAAGGAGATGTCAGCAAACTGTAGGGGCCCGGTAGGGCCGAAGCCTCTAGGGAACACGGTATCCGAAAGGTTGTCACCGTGTCCCCCTGATCGATGGTAACGAAGGAACGGGGTAGGGGTTTAGTCAGTAAGAGTCTGACACGCCCTCCCGCTCCGCCCAAGAGTGGGAGAAGTCATTCTGATGATTCCCCTACCGGAAAAAAAAAAAAAAAAAAAAAATGCCTATTGGACGACTAGAATGTGCCAATATCGTACACTTTGTGAGCAAATCCGAGCACATGCGGGGCTGCAGCCGCGGCCGCCGGTCACTACAACAAAGGCGCGCCGCTCGCGGCACAGCGCGCGTCACAGGCCGCCGCCGCCGCTTTGTGGCGCCGCCGCCCTTTGTCACAGATAATAGTTTTTTAACGTAGAGCGTTGTCAGCGCCTGCAGCTAGGAAATTGATATTTTATTTGTGTTTAAGCGCCGATCGCCGGACAAAGGCGCACGGTTACCGTATTTTGGCTTCGAGGCATCATTGTTGCTGAAACTTTTCGTGTATTTTACATAGGCGTATCGTTGCTTTTGATAAGGTATATTGTTCTAGCCATTTTATACCTGCTAGTCAGCCAGGCAATTCATTTCAGAGTCGGAAACTTCAATTAACTTGAATCGCCAGCTGCTTCAAATAAGAATACAAAATCATAAACTCAAATTACGAGTAGACCAAAAATCTTCACTACTCCTATGACAAAAATTATTGTTGCCCCTAACTTTATCAGGAAAGCAGAAGTAGCGCAACAAATTTCGCAGTAACACGCTTTAAGTTATAACTTGAACATCAGTGTAACTAAAAGGCGAAGCCCTGATGCACTCACTGACTCAACAGCGCCCAGCTCAAACTCTTGCACCTAGGTCCTAGAACAACGTTTAAATTTAGCACAGAGTCTCCTTTGAAGATTTATACAAAGTATAAGAAAGGATTTTCCAAAATTCATACCCAAAGGGAACGAAACGGGCTCCAAAGTTTGTATGGAGAAGTTAGTTGCCGTGGGTGAAGCCGCTAGGAAACTATCTTCTCCGTTCAATAATATTAGTAGGTGCGCTTTAATAATTAAGTGTTGGGAGCAGTTTTAGTGAATATTGTTTGATACTCGCCGCGTTGGGCGGAGCGCGCGAGTCCCGCGGAGCACGACGTCGCCGGCTTATTTAACTTTTACGTTTCCGCTGCGAGCGCGCGCCGCCGCCATGCCTCGTAATATAATGTTCCAAAATAATAACTGATATCGTAAGTTTATTTTTAAGACAAACAAAGTTCTTATACTCTTTTAGCGTAACTCCTTCGTAAATAAACTGGAACTTCGTACTTACATTGAAGAATCTGTCTCACCTTGGTGCACCACCTCTACCGGAGTACCGCCGGGTGGCATGGAGCATGTTCTCCTTTCTTTTTCAGCATTTGTTCACTGCCACCCCTGAATCTACCTCATTTTGTTCATCCAAAGTTTGTTTGTGAGAAGCTGTCTGTGCGATAAGACTGCCTTTTACCTTGCATTATGCACTTATCCCAAGTTTTCAATAGTTCTCTACATGTAACCCACTGTTTTGTCTACTTCTGCCATCTTCTAACATTTTCTTCAGCTATTTTTGCCAGATTTCTTTAAAATTAGTTAACCGTGTCAAAATTGTAGGCTGTACTTTACTGCTGCTGTGCTGTGGCGACTCGCACTAAGGACACTCAGTGGTTGTGCAGCTTTCCGACTAAAGTTACTCCACCTCCACCGGCGCTCTGTGCCTCAAAACAATCAGCCAAAGTGACCTCTGTACAATGTACTGCCACCTAGGATGCTGTGGAAATGGCACAGCTTAGGGGCCTGTAGTCGGAATGCCTGACGCGCCAGCGACGCACATAAGAAAAGATAAAGAGAAAAATATTTGTAATAGAATCATTCATTACTTTTACACAAACAAACAATATTACGTTTTCTTTTTTATATATAAACTAGTGCTTGACGGCGACCTCACCTGATGACAAGCAGTGATGCAATCGTTGATGGTGAGGTGCACTGAGTATTTTTTAAGAGCCTATTTACTCTAGCCAAAGAATGAAGACACCCAAATTATAATCAGACGGGAAGACCGCAGCAGGTAGATTGTTCCAGTCCATCGATGGACGCGATATAATTATATCGCGTTATAATGACGAGGCGAAACGCTTAGTCCGGACCGCAGACGGTCCGCGGTCTTAGTCCGCGTGACTGCTATAGTTATTACGTAGTAATGCTGCCATACCGCTGCACGTATTGGGCGCTGCAGGTCAGTAGATCGTGCTGGCTGTCGGACGCAGACGCCTGGCGCCCGCCCAGCCCGCGCCGCGCCGCTGCTGTGCTGCACCGGTGTCGTGCCGCACCAGTGTCGTGCCGTGACGTCACATAAACAGGTCCTCGCGCCGCACGCTCCATTAAGCGCCAGCGGATAAATCTGCGCTTTGTTTCGCCGTGTCGTGACATACACTGCTTTAACTACTGGAGCGCAGTTTTGTCAATTTTGCTGAAAATGTTTGTGTTTGCAAATTAGAGGAAAAAAATTAGAATTATAAAAGAGGAGCTCGTGGCTAGATAATAACAGCCGCACGGGTCGATCTTCAAGGTTAAGCAACGCTTGCCTAGGTTGGTCTGTGGATGGGTGACCATCTTAACATAACGAGTTTCCTCCGTGCCTCGGAAAGCACGTTAAGCCGTTGGTCCCGGCTGTCATTTGAAGATCTTTGGCAGTCGTTACGGATAGTCAGAAGCCAGTAAATCTGATTCCAGTCTTGCCATGAAGTACCGTGTTACCCCAGTTAATGGGTTGTGGAGGTCTGGTAGGCAGCCGCTCCTCGTAAAATACTGGTATTCAGCTGAATCCGGCTTGACTGGAAGCCGACCCCAATATAGTTGGGAAAAGGCTAGGCAGATGATGTTTGTGTTTGCAAATTAACTAGCGGAAAAGATATGCGTACATTATTTCAGGGTGACCACCGGCCAGGGACGGCACGGGGATTAGTAATCATTTGCCTAAACAATTACGTTTATTAATATGATGTGTAGATAAGCAATTTAATTTTTAATTTTTCTGCGTGTGATCTGAATGGTCCCGCACGCACCGCCGCGCGCCGCCGGATGTAAACACGGGAACATTACGTTAAGTGCACGGGTGCGTGACGCGAATCCTACGCGCCCTAATGTGAGAGTAGCGACAAACGCGACGCGCACGGCTCAGGTGCGCGCATCACACGCCCGGTAATGCCGCCGTTTGTATGGATCCCGCCCCTTCCGCCGACATGTATATGCACTTTCACTTCTAGTAAAGCGATTGGTCGGCCGACAATTACAAAATTACTTATTCTGGTATTTGGATCGAGTGCCGTGAAGTTTTGCGTATTGCGGCTCGTGGGTTTCTAATGATGCTACGTCGTAGCTAGCCTCACTAAGAAACTGTTACGCATCGTAGCAAGCCGCACTACGAAACTGCTACGCGTCGTCGTTTCTAATCGCGCTACGAATCTGCTACGCGTCGTAGCTAACCGTGCTACGAAGCTGCTACGCACCGTAGGAAACGATTTCACGTAACTTTGTTTTCTGATATGATTATAGACTAAAAAGTTGTATAGAGTTATTTTAATGCGCTCTCCGTAAAAATGGTCTGAATGAGCTATCATGAAGTGGTGCCGCTCTTCGTTGCAGTTTAAATAAATGATGACAACCGCTCCGACAGCGCTGTAACGGGAGAAGCTCGGAGTAAATATAGCGCAGCCCGAAGTTGGCGAGACGAGTCATAATACAATATCTATTGGTAAACGAGCAAAACACCAAGTGTACAGATTCAGAAGGAACATCCACAATTAACGTGCTGCTAGTCAAACAGTGGAATTACTCCTTAAGGCATCCAGGTAGGGAAGGTTTACTTGATGGACATGCGACCTGGTGAAGCTTCGTAGTCTAGTAGAGGAAATTTTAACTAGCTCTGTTGGCTTAGCTCACATCAATTGGCATTAAAAGGCGGGAACGTGGAGTCCTAGTGTTACCGCCTGTTGCCTTCACCGACACGATTGGAAAGCGCGTTAAACCGGCTGTCATGCTCGGATCTTTGTCAGATGTGGCGGTCACATTACAAGCGTGAGTATCTGACGGCCAGGCTTATAAAGGGGTGACGTGACACTAAATGTATTGTAATGATAACCTTAATATTATCATTTCCACATAGTCTCATAAAAGCTGACCTTCTGTTTTACACAAACAGAGAGGTTAAAATAAATGTTCGTTTAGCCAATTAGTCAGGCGGCGGCTCTAATACTCGATCACTTTGCTCTCGGCGCGGTTAATGGAAAGCGTTCTGTGTCGAGCGCCGGTTATAGCTCGCGGCTATTATTGGCGATTACCTCGAATTAAACAAGATACAAGAAATACTTGAGTTAAGCTCACTTTGGTATATGAATTGTCAAATCATAGATAACTTCTTTAATACAATAAAGAATTTTGTATTAAAGTTCTGTTATTGATCGACTTTTTCCGAAGTGACCATCTTAATATACCTAGATTCCTCCGTGCTTCGAAAGGTCCGTTAAGTCGTTGGTCTGTCTCTCATTTGTAATTTTTTGTCAATTCTTATGGATAGTCAGAAGCTAGGAGATCTGCCACCACTGGGTTGTTAAGTTGAGATTAACTAGTATCTATTTTGACTGGATACCAATCCCAAAATAGTTTAAGAACAAACTGGGCAGGTCAAATAAGTTTATCCCGTAACTTCTAAGCACGGCCGCACAGGGTCATTTCAGAAGTAAAAAGTAGCGCTCTTCTTATCAGTAAGAGAACTTTAGCTATCGGATCGGCATTCTCAAAGTTCTCCTGCAAAAAATTTGGCCTCTTTGTAACACTACTTTAAGTATATGAACAATATCAACGTGCTGCAGTTGACGACAGTTCACAAGTCGGGCACGTGACAAGCAGCGATTCACATGCGGGCGCCGTCCATCGGCGCGCCAGTATAACAGTCGTAAAAGCCGCTGCTTTACGGCCGCCGATGGATGTCGCCGCCGATAGTTTGCAGTAATGTGAGGCTCAGATTGATCCGCGCCGCGTGTGCCCACAATTGGGGCGCATAAACTAACACTTAGCGAACTGATCGCTTGTGAGTTGTGAGTTACTTGCGCCGACCCGGAAAGTTCTCGTCATGCGATAGTTTTACTTTGCTATTGAACGTATCTTACTTATAAGTTCAACAAAAGTCGTATTAAACCTCAATGCCAAGTTAATATTCTGAAGATCGGAGGCAATAACAAATGCTAATACGCATTATGATGTAGGATTCCTTTAAAAATACTTTATTAAGTTAAAAGAGAATAGTTCGTCTTGGATGGTTATGTGGAGAGGAGAGATATAACGCATGTTACTTTATAAGTGCAGTGTCCATCCATGTGCGTGGATGAAGAGGGAGAGGAAGAACTAGGAAAATATCAGTGAGGAACCAAATCAAAGAAACGGTCACTCATAGTGTGACGGTTGACAGGACAGAGTAAAAGAAAATAAAGTTGTAACACGTTATTTTATTCTCTTTGGCCCCCAAATAACAAGTTACCAACTTCTGGTACTAAACTTCTTAAAGGTATGACCACAATTAATGTACTCATGATCCCATTCACACAATTAACACGCACTGCAACACAATAGCCTCCATAAAACATCATGAAGCTGTGAAGTGCGATCTCTTCGAGAGTATAAATCTTATTCCTCGTGAACACACTCGTAACTCGGCGGAGTCGCCCGGCGATGGCGCGCGCCGGCTGCTGCGGGACGAATTAAAATGAAAACCAACTCGGAATTAATTACCAGTGTAAACACAAGATTAATTTACGTGTTTATGTACGGGTATGTACATTAATGTACATATAATCAGCACGCCTTGTCAAACAATTCTAGTGCAGCGAAACAAACAGACAGTCAATAGATATAATCTAATTATTGTGGATTTAATTTGTTTGATCGCCGTAAGCTGCAGCTGGCTAGCTTTTAGACTCACAGCTAAGAGGTTTGGTAGGCTGAAGAGCAAAATGAATAGAATAGAATAGAATAAACTTTATTGTACACCTAAAGAAGTTATAAATTGTACAGAAACTTAAACCTATGAGTACAATGGCGGTCTTATCGCTGACAGCGATATCTACCAGGCAACCAGAGGATGGATCGTAAGAAAAATAAAAAATGCCTTTATGAAATAATAAAAAATGTAAAATCGTTTATTCTGGCATCGTAGACCTGGTTAGTGTTACCGACACCACTTAAAAAGTACGAGTCGACCTCGCACACGAAGGGTTCCGCAATGTCCGTACGTTTGTTGACCCTGTGGTTGAGCCTCAACTTATTTTATTCTGTTGTCAAAGTGATAATTTAAGGTCCCGTTTCACCCCTTGGGTACGGAACCCTAAAAACTTTCTTAGTAGAAAGCACTTAGTAGGCATACAAGTACATAAACGAAAGGAAGTGATTTTTTAAAAGCAATCTTTTTTTACTAATAAGGTTTTTTTCCTTTATCATTTATTCCTTCGCGGCCGGCTGGCGCGCAAGCGTGCGGCGGCCGACGAGACGGAACACAATTTGCGGCGCACTGCACCACCTGAGCGACGCGAACACAACTCATCGCGGCGCAGGGCTGCAACTACTAGTTCTTCTTGGATTCATCAGTTATTTGACTCCATTTAATACCACTCAAAAACTTTACATTCTGCGTCATTCTTAGATTTGAAAATGGGATAAAAAATAATTTAAACAAGCTTCTGTCAGCAGCTTCGCCCTCATGACTGTGAGTTTCTTTATACAAATTCATCCCAGTTTCTTCTTCTCTTTAGAGGGTGAATTTAAAAAAAATCTCTCTTAATAGTTGCCTACATCATAAAAACAAACCTTGTACACACGGTGGCGGAGATTGGGTAGCAGGTCATAAATGTGTGCGTAAACGCTACCGCGTGAAACACAACAGGTATTATCGTTGTGTGCTACAAAGTAACTCGTCGTTTCTACACTCACACTCTTGCAAAAAGCAATTAGTAGCCGTACACAACTATGAAAGTACCTACAGCAAAAATTGGGTACTGCTGTTATCGGCCCCGTGGCGCAATGCGTATGATACGTGACTGACGAGTAAGAGGTCCTAAGTTCGATTCCAATCGTCTGGTGTAACAGAAAGTTTGCTTGTTTTTATTTTCTATTTGACCCTTTTTTTTAATAGTAATGTTATAGTTACTCTCATAATAATTAAAATATTTTGAAAATATTGTGACAAAGAAAACTGCGATAACGATCCAACTATGTTTATTGCAACTTATTAATTACATACATTAAACGGAATGGTCACAATTAACGAATCTGTTCATGATTATCCTTAATACAATATATAAAGTGAAAATATTCTAAGTCAGACAAGGACGTCACTTTTTTTTAAGTTTTTTATTAGTGACATAAATCAACATGTTATCAAGAATGAATTATGATAGATATCGCAACTCTTGATCTCAATAACAATAACATCATGTCACATAATACAACAACAGTATAATTACCTACAGCTTACTTCTTAGTCTTTTTTTTTACTTATCAAAGTTATCAATCAACATGTTTTAAAAAATGAACTATGATAGGTATCGTAACTCTTGATGTCCAAGTAACCTTGACTGGTATTGCGACCCCCTACCTCCACTAACTCACCAAACCCATCGATGACATCCAGCCCCAATAACCTAACGTAATGCGACCACTAGACCTGCATGGGAGAATATTTTTGTGATGGTAACGTTCTCCATTTTTTCTCCATAATATTTTACGCCCATCCTTATCTGAAAAACACTTTTCATCACTAAATATAACTATGTTATTGCACCAATCAAAATCTATAAATTTTCTTGCAAACCGCATCCTTTCTTCCTTATGCAACGCCGTCAGTAAAAATTTTTTCGCGGGCTTGCGACATTTTTGGTGCTCGTAAGTGGCGTCGAACAATTGTCATAGACACGTCGTACATAATTGCAGTGTTTCTTGTTGTAGCAAAGCCGTCAGCGCTATACGTAGCAACAATATTTCGATGCAGTGGGTTGGCATCCGTATATGCAATTGCTTTTGGACCCGGACGTTTGGCATCGATTGTCCCTTCAGCTGCATATCTATGCACCCAAAACTGCACAGTTTTCCTCTGTAAACAATCACAAAATTACGTTAAAACCTAACAAATATCAACAATGTTAAATTATTTTGCATTACCTATATTAAGTTTGGATTTGTTACTTACCGGTAGCATTAATCTCCTCGAAATTTTACTTATGGATACATTTTGTTTATGTAATACTATTATCTCAGCCCTCAAAAGTGTAGACAAAATAATGAGACATGTTGTTTATTATTTGTAAAAAGTATCACTTTCCACAACGATTAATTATTTTTTGTCTCGGAGTAAGTTGTAGAACACACGATCGTGATAGGCAAAAGCGTTATGCCAGGTTAACTTATTATCCGACTCATTTCTTAGTAAATAACTAATAAAGTAGGTAGATGATAATATTCATACACTTAGTTTTTAATTACTCAGATACCCGCGAAACGAGACACGATAGTATAACAATAACAGCGCGGTCTCATAGGACCGGTTGGGGATTCAAACGCTAAAGCAAATATTCTAAGTTTTAGTTTTATTAAACTTCGTTATCATTATACTACAATAAAGTAGAAAAAAAATGTTTTGTCAATGGCAAGGATCGAACTCGATACACCTTTAACGGCAAGCAAGCACTTAATAATCAGTGCTAAATTACCATCTAATGAATGAAGCGAATTTGTTTATCTGATTCGTAGCAAACACATATACTGTAACTGAATATGTGTGTGTGTATATCGAGTAGTAAACGAGTTTTATTTTGTTTAAGAGTTGAGCTGGAGACATAATATTACTTGAATTGGTGAATTGGTTGGTGGTATGGTTTTACTTTATTTTTTATTTATACCCACAGCTACTTGATTATTGTGAACATTATTACTGATTACCTACCCATATCATAAAAATATACTTTCCAAAGATTAAGTGTAAGTGTTTGATGTTATTTTAAATAACTATAATAATTTCATAAGTGAATGTTTGCGAAAATAAAAAAAAAGTTGACAATGAAAGTATTCTTCTTCTTCTTCTTCTTCTGCCTGGCGTTAGTCCCGGCCATTACCAGGGTCCGCCTTCCTGCTAAGTTTACTCCACTTTGCCCGATCTTCAATATCCTTCCCAGTAAGGCCATTGGCTCTCATGTCGGACTTGACGACGTCCAGCCAGCGCTTGCGAGGGCGACCACGGGACCTAGCCCCAAGAACAGCCATATCCATGCATCTCCGGCCGACGTACTCCCTAGGGCGACGCATGATGTGGCCATACCATCGCAGACGACACTCTTGCAGTTTTTCCCCCACGTCACGGACACCAAGACTACCTCGGATGAATGAGTTGCGCACGCGATCGGATCGCGTTACGCCACACATCCACCTCAGCATCTTCATTTCCGTGACGCGAAGCTCCTGAGTGTGTCTGCTTAATGCCGGCCAACACTCGCCACCGTACAGGAGGACCGGCCGAATGATGCATTTATATATCTGCCCCTTGAGCCTCGGGGGCATTCTACGGTCACATAAAACGCCCGTTACCTCGCGCCATTTTGCCCAAGCCGCGCCTATACGTGCTTGGACATCGTCATCCACGTTGCCAGACTCGTGCAGCACGGATCCAAGGTACCGGAACTTATCGGTCTTTGTTACCAGATCCGAACCTATTCGGATAGTGTTTGAATCCGTGCCGCCACAGGACATGTACTCGGTCTTCGCCACATTTAGTCTCAGACCGCCGTTCTCCAGCGTGTCCTTCCAAATGCTGACCTTGCGCTCAAGATGGGCTTTGTTCTGGTTAACGAGGGCGATGTCATCGGCATACATCATTAGCCAAGGAGGCTGGTCTTGGATGTTTGCCGTAACTACATCAAGCACAACGTTAAATAAGAACGGGCTTAGAGCCGAACCTTGGTGAACGCCAACAGATATTGGAAAAACACTGGATTCGCCAACAGCGGTCTGGACAGAGGACACGGAATCACGGTACATGTCTCTGATAATGTCAACATAGGCCTCGGGAACACCCTTGAAGCGGAGTGCCCACCAGATAGCCTGCCGAGGTATACAGTCGAAGGCCTTCTGCAGGTCTAAAAAGGCCATATGCAGAGCTCTCCTTCTCTCTCTATAAGCCTCAGACAGAGTCCGTAAGGCGAACACTGCGTCCATGGTGCTGTTACCCGCCCGGAAGCCATATTGACACTCAGAGACAGTGCACTCGCTACGGAGCCTTGTGTCAATTATGCGCTCGAAGAGCTTCATGGTGTGGCACATGATCTTGATACCGCGGTAGTTACTGCAGTCCTGTACGCTACCTTTGCCTTTGTAAACCGGGATAATCAGCCTTAGTCGCCACTGGTTTGGCATTTCCTTGGTGGTCAGGATGCGGTTAAAGAGATCTGTCAATAGGTCCACACCATGTGGGCCCATCGCTTTCCACGCCTCAATTGGCACATTGTCAGGCCCGACCGATTTCCGGTTTTTCATGTGGCGAAGAGCAATGCGAATTTCGTCGGGGGAAATAGGGGAAATAAGTCCAAGGTTAGGAGGCGGTTCGGGAGGAAGGTTATGGGGATGCTGTTTGTTGGACAGCTCCGTGAAGTACGTACACCATCTCTCCTTAACAGAGGGGGCATCGTAGAGCAGCTTACCCTGGGCGTCCCTTACACAGAGACATTTACTAATGTCCCGTGTTGCTTTTTCCCGGGCACGCGCCAGCTTAAAAATAAGTTTTTGCCCCTCCGCAGTTTCCAGCTTGTCGTACAAGGGCGACAAACTTTTGCTGCGGGCTCTGGCTACTACTTTTTTGCAAGCGCGCTTAGCCGCTCCATATGCCTCCCTGTCCTCCGGAGAGTTGGACCCTTGCCACTGTTTAAATAAAACCTTCTTCTTCCGAGTCGCCTCCTGCACCTCGTCATCCCACCACCACGTCTCCTTGTTTATGGTGCGGCCACCACGAGAAGTGCCAAGGACGCGCTTACCCGCAGCGGTGATTGCTGAGTGGATCCTACACCAGATATCTTGAGCAGACTCATGCGGAGCACTGATTTTGAGATGCTCGACCTCCGCGATGAAGTCTGACTGCTTAGGCCCATTAAGCAACCACCACTTAGTGCGGGGGTTGCGTTTCTCGGTCACTTTCTTCTTTGGCCTGACTACCAAGTCCAGGACCAGAAGGCGGTGTTGAGCCGTTAAGCTTTCGCCTGGGATGACCTTGCAGTTGGTAACCTTGCCAATGTGGCACCGTCGCACCAGCAGGTAGTCAATTTGGGTTGAGTAGGCACCACCACGGTACGTAATGAGATGCTGGGGCTTCTTCTGAAAAGAATGTGTTCACGATGGCTAGTTCAGACACCGCGCAGGTCCTGAGTATACTGACTCCCTCTGCATTTAGTTGGCCATAGCCAAAACCACCGTGAACATGTCCGTACTCTCCAGCACGCTGACCTACGTGACCGTTGAGATCCCCCCCAACCAAAATATCTTCAGAATTCGGAATAGCGCGCAATACGTCCTCGAACTCATCCCAGAAGGCCTCCTTTTCTGACTCACAACAGCCAGTTTGAGGAGCATAGGCGCTGACTAAGTTCGTTACCGACCCTTCGATCAGCACCTTAACTCGCATCAACCGGTCGCTGTATCGGTCTACTTCAAGAAGTCCATCCTGAAGGTCCTTAGACAGTACTACGGCTACTCCGTTCCTGCCCGATGGTGATCCGGTGTACATTAGCCGGTACCCCTGCCCGATGTCACGGGACTTATTCCCCTTCCAGCGCGTCTCCTGAAGGAAGGCGCACTGGACCCGACGTTTCGCAAGTACGTCCGCGAGTTCTCTGCAACGTCCAGTTAGAGAGCCAATGTTCCAGGTGGCAAAGCGGAGCTTCTTTTTAGGTACTAACTTCTTTAGCCGTGCCCGTACTCGACACGGTAGCCCTAGCCCACTTATCGCAGGTTTAAGGCGATGTGCCTGCGCGTCGTTGTTCGGCGACGCCCTAGCCCAAGTACCTATTCTATCCTTTGCCCTATCCATGTATATGTGACTGAGGTTGGTTTTACGTGGGGCGACCAGCCGTCTGACCCCCACAACCCTACGAGAGGGAAACCAGGATCGCCAGAGCCTCGTCCGTTGAACAGCAGGGTGCACCGCTAGCAGGTGAGGTTGGCTTGGGTCCTTAAGATGTAAACAGACCCCAATCACCCCTACGGACCCCAATCACCCCTACGGACCCCAATCACCCCTATTGTTATTTGACAATGAAAGTATTGTCAACTAACAATAATTACAATAATAACGTATCTATTATTATATTACGTAAATAATATATGTATTATATATATATTATAAAATTATTTATATTACAAGTTATATACAAAAATTTTGTTAATTAATTTCGTAAATATACATAGTTTATATGTATAAAATTACAAAATTATATTTATCAGACGATAGGAATCGAACTTGGGACCTCTTACTCGTCAGACATGTATCATACGCATTGCGCCACGACGCCGTTAACAACAGGGGCCAATTTCGTCTACTGTTTTGGAGATGAATAAAATACTTCTTCGATAGAATTTAGGCGTATAATCATGAGAATATAGTTTTTACAAAATTGCGTGTGCGTTTCGTTTACCGGTATAATGGCGGAATGACAGTGGCGGCGCGCGCGTAAGAAAACGGAACTAAGCCCCGCACTTCCCCTCTGGGCCGTCCAATCGTAGCGGCTTGCTGGGATGACGATGCGCAGACGAGTTAATTTGTAGCACACAACGATAATACCTGTTGTGTTTCACGCGCTTGCGTTTGACACACACATTTATCACATTAGTGTGGGGGTGCTACGCGAATTAAGTAAGAGAGTGTACAAAACATTCCTAGTCCCAGTAGTTTCGGCTGTACGTTGATGTGTCAGTTAGTAAGTTTGTCGTTTTAAAAGTATAGATAACGTTTTATTTAAGATGTAACAGCAGAATAGCAGACACATTTGTTACACAAGTACACCTAGTAAGGACACGGTGGAGCACACGGTAGAAGTGTGCCCCGCTTGGGCGGAGCACCGCCGTGTCCTCGTGGAGACTATCGGGAGCGGCGACCTCTCGCGCCGGGCCCTGGTTCAGGCCATGGTCCGGAGCGAGGAGGGTTGGCATGCGGTCGCTTCCTTCTGCGAAGCAGTGATGCTCGTGAAGGAGGCTGCTGACCGCGAGCGCGTGAGGGAACGGTCCTCACGCCGCCGCCGCCGAGATCCCGATCCCGATTTCCGACCACCGTAGGTGCGGGTTCGCGGACGGCGAGCACTGGGTAGCTCGCTGTCCGGCAGTCTGGAAATAATCTGGACCGAGCCCAGTCGTCAACGGCGCGTTCTGTTCCACGCGCGCCTCAAGGAGATGTCAGCAAACTGTAGGGGCCCGGTAGGGCCGAAGCCTCGGGGGGGAACATGTGGTATTCCTAACGGTTGATACCGAGTCCCCCCCAGAACGAAGGCAACGAAGGAACGGGGTAGGGGTTTAGTCAGTAAGAGTCTGACACGCCCTCCCGCTCCGCCCAAGAGCGGGGGAAGTCATTCTGACGATTCAACCATTTTTTTTACCAGAAAAAAAAAAAAAAAAAAAAGTACACCTAGTAAGAGTACGTTTTCAAATCGTATTCCCCCAAGCTAGATCGGGCCGTCGTCCATATCTAAAAATGTAAATGCGTCGTATCGTATCGGGTTACCGAGAAACCGATTGCTACCTAGGAGTAGTTCAACTAGTTCTGCAGACACACACAGATTGCTCTACTACATAAACATATTGCTCAACACACAGCTGAGATAGATTTAGTTTAGGATTCCCAACTTTTTATCGGCGTAAGATAGATTCTAAAGATTTTTTGCGACATTCTCGTCAAGTAAGGCAACAAATGATTGATAAGCAATAGGGCGTTGGGTCCGTTTTATAAAACTGCTCGTTTTGAACTATGACTGCGTCGCCATAAAGTTGTGCAAGTTCAGAATAAGGGTTATTTGTGAGGTACAATTTCTCAATGGAAACAGTTGAAAAAATATACAGTTCATCCAATGGCAGTTCTAACTCCGTAATCATCACGTACCGTTTGAGATATATGTTTCCACAATTGATCTCTAATACGAGTTTTATTCTTTCCTATACAAAAATAGCTTTGCATGCAGCAATTTTACAGAAAATAATAATCCTATAAATAACTAATATAGGAAAAGGATATATCTTAAAGTTTATTTGAACGTATAAATCCAAGGTAATCCGATGTTATCGTCGCTCAAAGTGATCCGTTTC
This sequence comes from Mythimna separata, assembly GCA_030763345.1. Lineage (NCBI taxonomy): Eukaryota > Metazoa > Arthropoda > Insecta > Lepidoptera > Noctuidae > Mythimna > Mythimna separata. The sequence continues at coordinate 212,593 of JAKKIA010000039.1, forward strand.
ATACAGCGGCAAGTTCAAAGGTAAAGACATAATATCATGAGTTTATAGACAGTCATAACAATATGTCGGTAAGGTAGATCGAAAATCGTTCCCAGGGTTATATTTTGGAATCAAGGTTTTATAAAGGTTTTCCAAGAATTTGAGGATGGAAGGTAAAATAGAATATGACTATTTCTTATTAAGCCAAAGTTTTAATGTAAAGTGTATATTTGAGTATAAGCTGTCATCCTTGGCTGGTGCGGCGTCTGGCAGCAGGAATATTCCATTCGGTGCGAAAGAGGCAATATCCCGCGCCGGGCGGGAGATAGCGCCGACCCCGGCACCGCCGCCGCCGCCAACACCTGAATACCGGATTTATTTAGCTGAAGATCCGCGTTTATTTGCAGCTGCGGCTTGCGACTGCCGAGATGTACCCTCGATACCAAATAGTAACGCGACTCTACAGTTTATTTAACGTCTAGACTTAAAATAAACAAACACGTAAGTAATTTAGGTTAGCATAAAGTGTCTATCACTCTCTGTCATTCGAAGAGAATGCCTACAAAGTTAGACTAAAGAGAATTAGATTCCAGTACGTTGGGCGCTTACTTCAGCATCAGTGTGAACTAATACTTACATCAATTCCCGTCATGACGCTATTACTAACTTCGTGTACAAGCGTGACAGCCAAGTAAACCTGTTGTATTTGTGTTACATTGTTAATAAAAACATTTCACTAATATAATGTTTATGTTTAATTTAGCGACGTGTCACACAATAAGCAGCAGCTGGGCGCCGGGTGCTGTGTGCCGGGCGCCGCGTGCTGGGCGCCAGTTACCAGGCGCCCCGGGCGAGCGCTCGCCAAGCTGCCGTAACACAATCAAAATACGAGCCGCCGCAGACTCCCGCTCGAGCGCTTGCCACGAACCACGAGCTCCTCGGTGCACCGTGATATTTACGAATATACAAATGGCAGACTGGATAGAAATAGGAGTAAAGTATGAATGTTATTCTTCTGTTGTTATCTTACACTTTCTGAAACGTTTAAAACTAAAGATGACGCGTAGAATATGCAAAGTACTCTCTAATGAATGCTAAAGAGTGGTATGTTAGAGAACGTGTTGTTGACGCTTGCTACACAATTCAGCAATAGCTATAACAACCAGCAACTTAGTACACACAATAAACACACATTAGTCGTATGTCGACATAATGTGTGTTGTGTGCGGAGTTCAGTTTGAGGATAGATTCACAAACCGGACTCCACACTTTGTCTCTCGACTCTGTCGTAGTATAATCCCTCAAGATAGTCCTATCTATACATGTAGGCCTATTGCTCCGCACTACTCGGCAGTATCGTATAAAGTTGGAGCGGAGACAAACGAGCTGGTCGTGTGCCCGTGTCCCTGGCGCGGCAGGCGCGGTCGATAGCCACCACTTAATATTTAAGGCGCAGCTCTCGTCTAGCCTCTCGAAACACTAAAGTTGCCTTTTCTATTAAAAGTACGAGCACACTGCTCCGAAAACTGTGGCTTTTAATACTTTATTTGTTTCTTTGTAAGTTTCTTACGAAGGTCTGCTGAAGTAACGATCGCCCTCTGCGCGCCGCCCCAGTCGCGCGGAGTTTGTTTGATTGCAACTGCTGCTATTTCTACCTAGGGAAGCGTTTCCAAGAAACTTGTTAATTACTCTCTAGCAATCTCTAGGGCCACCTATCTACTAAGAAAGATGTCGACAAACTGCAGTAGGTGCTTCTTATTCATAAAATATACCTCAAGATCTTCCAATCTGTAAAGTTGGCTGCCCCAGCGGCGCACGCCCTCAGCATGGCGATACTATGTGATCATGTGATGAGTCGACACGTTCCCGTGGAGCTGAGCGAGGCGACGCGCTCATTTCACGCCTCGCACACATTAACTACCCGCCACGCATGCCCAGACACTGCAAACTGAAACTTTACTTGAAACAAAACATAATTGTTGCAATAGGTAAACGTAGAAGTCGTAAAAGCAACTTTTATTTCGCAATCACCGCTGCATATTCAGTTGCACGACAGAATGCCATCGTGTTCCAATCGTGAGATAATAAGAAAACACAGCGCAATAGATAGTTATCTAAAAGCAATTGCATGCAGATTACATTCGTGCCGGCGATGGCACGGCGCAAAGAATCGCGGCGCATAACGCGCAGCGACGTAATTACTTGGCAACAAAGACATGCCGCTATAACTAACTGTATTGGGCTCGAACGGTTCAAGTTAAACTTTCGTTTAGATCGCTATCTCGTGCGCGCGGTTAGTGCACTGCGGCACGGAACGCGAGCGTCGCCGGCTGCGGAAATGAATACAACTAATGTTTTGTTTGCCGACTATTATTGGAACGACTATTCTATTTAGAAAATGTGCCTTGCTAGCTAAACTACTTTCCTTACTTACATTTATAATCAAAATGAAGGCAGCGACTGTTGAATACTTAGGTACGTCTTGTCACTATACACAAAGTGAATTGAACAGAAACGAACAAAAATAATTTAGCACCCCACAATTTTCGTCCGAAACGTGGAAAGCTGGTTAAAAGTGAGCATAAAAAGCGTATAAGTAATATTGAGGGGCGTCAATGTAGTAGTTACGTAATCCGTGCAGGTAGGGTACACAACAGCGCAGTATCGGCACGTCGCGCTCGCTAATGGATTTCCGATATAAATATTATTTCGGCGGCGAATTGAATTCCGATTGATGTCGATTGATGGGCCGTGCGGGCGGTGTGTACACGGCACACACGCCACACACGCGCCAAGTAATAAAAGTTTATATGAACACGTTACAGCGGGGAGGTTTGTGTGTTAGATTTAAATGGGTTTTCGTAATGGTTGTGTAAAAATCTGCTGAGAGCTGTTTGTACTGGCTATAGGCTTATGCCGTGATATATGTACCTACCTATACAGTTTGTTCTTAAACTGAAAGACGGGAGGAGAATTATATTCGCAATAGGGTTACAACAAGGGTTTCTTTAGGTGGGAAATCATGAAAATGACACACTCCCGCTCCGTCTAAGAGCGGGAGGGCATGTCCGACTTTTACAAGGACAAGAACAAGGGTTACTTCTTCTTTTTTTCTTAATAGTGTATATTATTTATATATACCAAAACTTTTCAAACAAAGCCTTAGTCTGTTGACGTTTGTAACAACGAAATTGATTTGCATTTGTTGAGGCACAGTTTCCACAAAACACCGCACAGCATCAGTTTCAGCTCTATAAAGCATGTGTACTTGTGTACCCATGTTTAAAGACGAGTGTTCAATTAAAGCGTCGCGTCAGTGATGTACAGCGAGCGAGTGCGGCGCGTTAGTCGCGCGTAGATCAACGCGCGGCTAATGAGCCGTGAGATTGCGTCGCGCGCGTCACGACGCCCGAGCGCGCCCGAGCGCCCGCGCGGCCGGCCTTCATTTGATGACACCACATGATACATCGGTGCTATCGGAGCCTACTACACCCATCAATTCAATTGTATAACGTCTCTTGTGCACTGAAAAGGTCAAACGTTCCGTGAACAAATTGCTCCTGAAAACCAAATAAAAAATTAATAACCTTTTAGAACAAACAAAATCAATAATTAATGTTTTTGACCCTCTCTTATCACAAACAGTGTCTATTCGGGACGCCGCGGGTCGGGGCGAGCGTAATTGGTTGGCTATTGGTCCGGGACCCTCGTCATAGCGGACAGATTGCGCGGCGCCGCATTTAAAGTGAAACTAATGCCGATCCCGTGTTCATTAGTGTTCTGCGGCGACGGGGGCCGCTCCGCCGCGCGCCGCCCGCCTGCCCACACAACGTCCCACACGAGCACAGCGCGCACGTTGTCGGATTACATTAGCATGAGATCGCGACAAAACCGCGCCGCGCCGCCTACAGTTTGCACACGAAGCGCTGCTTGAGATGTATAAATACAAATAGCAGTAATACGATGAATAATTCAGCTCATGTACGTACTGTTGCAGGCTCCGAGCTACCAGACCAATCACCTCGCGAATAGCTCTGTTTAAACAGACATTTCAAATAAATATGCTCCGTTGTTAGAATAGAAGATGATATCAGATGTCAATCTGGCATATGTATTTGAAACTGTTAAGTAATTGGTCAAAACTACTTTTAGTTGCACAAAATTGGGCAGAAATACTTTGAAATAGTTAAAATTCAATCTACTGAAAACCTGCCAGGTTGGAAAGTTATTTTTTAATCATTTCAAAACCTTTCGTATTAATAAAATATAATGTTTTTTTCTTTACAATGAATTATACAAACGTGTCAGTCAAAACGAAAACCAGTAACTGAACTATCCTTCCTTCGTGCATTTTTTTCTCAAAGTAGATAACTAGATACTTCCCTGTAGTGAGCGGTCACCCCGCGCGTCTTACTAGCGGCACATAAATCACGGCTCTCGTTCAATCCCGCGCGCTGCACCCCCGCTCCGCGCCGCCGCCGCGCGCCCGCGCGAGCGAGCCGGCCCGTGCGAGAGCGACGCAGCTTTATCACCTCTATCGGCTTCACCAGCCCGGGATGAACTTTTTATCCGACTGCGACTCCAGCAAACTTTGACACCAAGTATTATGTACCGAACTGCGGGACAAATACACGGCTCTGTTGTCCCACGCGCGAGCCTGAAGTTCTATTTGTTCGAATAGTTCAGACTACATTTTTATAGATAGCTTCAAGTCGTTGCGGAAGTTTGTTGTTTATCAAATCACGTGGTCACGAAAGTACTGCAGCCTACAGATAATAACCAGAACAGATAATATTACGGGAATATTTCGATAATATACGAGGAATTATGTGAATATTTGGGTCATAACGAGGCGTTGAGCAGGATGATACAAAGTGATGGCGTCGTAAAGAGGCGCGAGCCGCGGCACCGGGCGTGTTGCGCGTGGCGCGGATGGACGTTATCCTTTAGCTATCGAAGCGCAGCCGCACAGGGGGCCGAGCATTGCTGCCGATAAAGGGCGCTTTACGATATCCGCTGATATACTGACACACATATCCACTGATATACTGACACACATATCCACTGTATAATCTGTTCACGGATGGAGGTGTTCACTTACTGGTCGAAACGTGACGCTGCTGCGCTGTCTAACAGGTCTAACTGAGCTATAGATGTAATACATCGCTTGATACGGTAGGTACAGAACATCAACCTATCGCATGTGAGAAATACAAATTACAATTACTTCACCTCAAAGTTTCAAACTGATTATAATTTAGGTGTCTTTTAAGGGAGAGTGAATAGGCTCTGAATGAAATAGTTCGACTCACCATCTACGATTGCATCACTGCTTACCGTCAGGCGAGATCGCGGTCAAGCACTAGTTTATAACAATTAAAAAAAAACATTTTAAGAGATGTAATATATTTTTATTTAAGTTTACCGACAAGCACAAACCAAACAATTTTCAAAAAGAACCGACTTGGTACGCCGCGCGTTGTCATGTGATGTGTGCGTCAACATCCTTGCAATCTGTTCTGTGCTTGCAATATACCCATGTATATGATTATATGTAACCATTTACATATAATCTTAATTTAATTTAATAGGTGACATTCCATTAAAAACACAGTGGTAATAATGAATTACTAGTTCGATTAAATTTTTTAAAGACAAGTAAGTACATGTGGTTGTACACAATTACACATACCTATGACAATACATTGAAACTAGTCATACCCTACTAATCAAAACTACTTTAGAGGCCATGCTGAATGCTCAGCAGCGCGCCCAGCGACGGCAGCACCTTGTGGAAACCTTTCAGCTCACAGCCAGCACTCCTGCTCCCGGCGGCGGCGCTGCATGAAACTTTAACGGGCACACTCGAGAATGTACGAGACGCGCACACCGGGGCATCAACACGCGCTTTATTTTTAAGTAGCCAATCAAAGGCGCCGTGATTTCCCCCGAGCTCGCGCGTCAAGGAGATGTTTAACTCGCGCCGTCCTCCTGCGTGCGAGCGGTAACACTCCGCACTCGGGTACGCTCGTAAATCCGCGATGGATAAAGATAAAAAAACTGCAAGTTAGTTCCCGAAGTTGGTGTAAAGTTATACACAGATCTGATAGCGAGGCGGAAATAAAAGCGGGTCGCGTTCAACGCTTATCTTTACGTCGCGTCGCGCGTCGGGCAGCGCGCGCTTCAAGTGTTTCTCTATGATGATTCCTTCATTGTCATTTACGACAATGTTTCTTTGAGTGTAGTTTTATGGAGTTGTGCGGCATTCTGTGTAATAATATCGTAATATTTTATAACTTGCTCAGGCTGCGTTCGGTTTTATTTCCGCCATCACTCGGAATACAGCATCATTTTACAATAGGAAACAATAAAATGAAACGGAGGACAGTCACTCGCCGGGCAGCGTGCGTGATCACTGCTCTGTATGTACCGTGCTCACTGTTTCCGATGCCCTTCAGAGGACCTTTCACCAAATTATAAATGTAATTATTTCAGTATTCAAAACGATCGTATGCTATAGGACGGAAGTTGAAGGCCGCAGTAAACTTCGTTACCAGTTGATTGAATGAATAGATAGCTCGTTACGTGGAAGCTACCCCCGGACCCCGACACACTGATACACTGATACCATCGACCGGACATTCCGTAAATAATAAAACAGTAGTTGCCAATCACCGGCAGAAGTAATCCAGCGCTAGTGATGTGCGAGCGAGTGCTCGTTCGATACCTATCGATACTTCGATAGTCGCACATCGGCGCGTCGCATCGCGTCGCTTCGTGGTAATCTATCGACTATTGCCTTTATTGAACTGACTACGCAAATTTTGAAAACGGCTTTTATAAAAGCCTTTTATTGTTTCTCTGCATGATTTTGTACTGGTTCAGTCGGTTACATTATATCTATGTCCTTCGCGGATTGAAACACGTACCTAAACTTTATATCTTTGAGGTCTACAACTGAATAACCGTCTTGACTAGTGTGTGTCATACACACCTACATATATCATTAGGTAAGCATTATTGCGCTGGAGCCCGATAATTTGCTAAGTATAATTGCTACAGTTACCTAAGTACAAATAAAGATATATTAGACCTCTACGTTACAGCATACGGTGCGACACCAGTACTAATCGACCACGTCACTTACACGCACAGTTGAGCCCTCAGCACTGCCTACCCGAGTATGACAATCACAATACTACCCTCTCGCCCTCTCCCTCAATATTTGTGCAGTATTGTAAATGGGCACATGACAGGGAGTCCATTTGCGGATGATATTGGGCGGCTCAAATTGGCTGCCGTGCGGATTAGCCGCCGACGTCGCCGATGTAACGACTGTCCGATACTGTCCCGTAGGCAGTCAGGGCTGCCAGCCTGCGACAGGAGTCATGGTTCAATATTAATACTTCTTGGCTATTACTTAACAATAAGTATACGAGTAGATAAACAAACATATCATTCTAAACTATTATATTTCAAAAGATAGCCAAATAAGGTCAGCGATGCAGATAAAGAAGAATGACAGTTTTATCGGCTGAAATGATAAGCTAAAGCTCAAATATATTATTATCACAAGTAAAAAGTGCAAAATAACTTTATTTTAATAAATTTCGAACGTCGGTATTAAATAACGAAAAAACACCGACTTCTTATTGTTTTTTATATTAAATTCACAATTTCTACAATTTTAATACTGAAATGATTAGCAGCAAAAACACAAATTTTAATCTGGGACTGCACCAAATAATCAGAAACTGAAGTCCACATCCCTTAGCGAGACTGAGACGCGAGGTCACCGGGGCGTCGTGGGCAGCCCTGCTAGCGATGCATGAGATGATTGCCGTCGCACTGGCGATGGCGTGCCGTCCCCGGCTCCCCGCGTCTGCAGCCGAGACCTAGGGGGCACTAGGGGCTATGCTGTAAGATGTTTATTTTACTTCGACCAGTGCGCCTCACTGTCCACGAGATATCGACTGCTGTTGTTGTTGTGATTGTAACATTGTCCGAGCGAGAACAGAACAGCTACGGTTTATTTACACAATAACGTCTGGTCATAAAGTAAACTTATTAAATGCGACTTGGCAGTTGGTTTGACTTGTGAATTGGTTGTGGCTCTTTTTCTAGTCTTTCTCGAATTAAATTTTTGTACAAAGAATGATGGATGTCGTCAAAACTTAATTATAAAACTCAATCCAAATCATCTTTATTGTGGAACATAGGAGTGTTCGTAACAGTTGTATTACGAACACTCCTATGTTTTTAATAAATGTCTTGTGAACACAAAGAAAGAAAGAAAACATGTTTATTTGGAACACCATGATTCATAAACAAACAAGTAATGATAGTTGCAAACTTAACAGCTACCTATGTCCTACCCTTCAATATGTTTTTCCATCATTGAACGCTAAAGCTTTTACGAAATGTAACACATTATTATGATCATAACTCTCGACTGCGGCGCAGCGTGTCAGTGGCTCTCGGTTAGGGCGAGTGCTCGAGTCGCGCTCGTCGCCAGTTCTCGGTGACGGCGAGTGCTCGAGTCGCGCTCGTCGCCAGTTCTCGAGCGCGGCGAGTCAGCCACTCGCGTCGAGTGCTCTCCGCCGGGTGTGAACTGTTAGCACTCGGCGCTAGTACTATGTCGCGAGCTAACTTCAAGAGCGCATCATAGTTCGTCGCCTGTGTACTGAGTGGAGCTTCTGATAGGACGGGTGCAATCTGAACCTTATGTCTCCGTCTCAGGATATATTAACTTTTAGCAGCAGTTTGTCAGTAAGTAAAGTGAGTGTTGAAGGCGCATCAATGCAGAAGGCGACGACGTCACTAATTCACGAGCACAACAAATGTTTACCTCATAAAATGTAAGTTTAACGGAGCAGAGCTTATAAGGCCGCCCATGCACCTCACGGTACCGACCGATCCGATTCTTTTCTCAACGATATTGCAACATTTGCAACCGTGTCGACCGCCTCATTCACGCTTTTTCTTATTTTTTATTCCAGTCGTCTTCTAGGTAGCCATCGCCGTCGCGCGTCGCCGCGAGCAATGGATGAGGACGAGTTAATTTGTACCTAATATCTTATTAATACGGTATGAATCGAGAATGAAGTGTTCCATTCCGGGTTCATCCGCTCAATTGGAATAGGCTTAAATGATGTCACTTTCATACTCGAATAACAACATTGAGCAAACACTCGAAAATGTTTTATAGTTTTTAGTTTTGTATTTGGTTGAGAGGCACGTCGACCATAATGTTGCCAATGTCACCCGGTTGCTGTTATGACGACAGCGGCAAATGGCGATTAGAACATTTAATATGAGATTTTGGTTCTCAGTTTATTATTAAGAATCGGCCAGTACGGTATCGCCCGTAGTAGTAAGGTGTGTGGCCAGCCTAAGTAGTTCATCAGAGCGCTCGGCGGGCCGCGCCGCGCCGCGAGACATGTATCAGCGTCGGCTCGCGTTGCCGCCCCTCCCCTTACCTGTACCGCATACACCCCCCCCCCCCCCCGCCGGTGCCTCCAGCCTGCGCTATAAACAACCTCCAACCTTTACTATAAATCCGTTTCCAGAAAGATTTAAATCCGATCGTTCGAGCGAGCCGCACTAACGTCGACAGCTTAGATAAGTTGAGTTCAGCCTGTCGCACAGCTGATTGTATTCCGGTTACGACAATAAAATAGCGGGCTATCTGTGAACGCTTCGTTGAGCGAGCAGCGAGCAATCTGCGCCGAACACAATACGCCAGGATTGTTCTACAGCTGAACGAGATTTACGGGCTAAGGAGACGGAAAAGAGCGGCGGTGGTGTGAGCGTTGTGTATCTATTGTGTGCAGTAATACGTGACGTATCGAGCACCGTGTGCGGTGACGTCAGGCGCGGCGGCACCCGGGCTAGGCAGAGCACAAGTAACCGCCCTTCTAAACGCCTCTCGACGTTCTCAGCTACAGTTTACAAAAGGGACCGCCACGCGGCCGCCGGCGACTTGAAAGTTGCGCCGTTAAGCCGCACCGGTCCGGACCGACGACGGCTACTATTGTTCTAAATGAATCTTAACTTTTCAATTTAGCACGCGGCGCGCGGCGGTGCCCATTAAACAGTTAAGAGGCGGACTCAACTTCGATTGCCTGTTAACGTTCAGAAAGGGGCTTTCAGCGGCTCCTTGAGAGTGCGACGCGCTGCGCCTTGACGCGCTGTCCTGGATAGTGACCGGGACGCCATCACTGCTTCGCAGGTTCTTCACTAGACATATCTTAAATTCTCGTTAAACGTAAAAAAAAAACATTACAACTTATTGCTTCTGGTCCTCAGTTTAGTACTAGACTAGTTTAGTACTAGACTAGTTTATGCTTGCTACGAGTAAACACAGTTTTGCTTAAACTAGATCTATCTGTCATATCATGGAATTCAATTAATCTTCAACGGGGAGACTAGATAAGTGGAATGCGGAGACGTCTTCATTGCAAGAACACTGAGCTCGGTAGTTTTTGCTCCATTGCCAGTGTCAGTGAGCCCGGCCACCGGCAGCCGCCTGCACTCGCTGTTCTGGGAAACATTCCACATGCACGTCGCGCATCGCTACGTTTCTTGTAATAACACTCACTCCTACAGTTCTATCGCACTCCGGACATGTTTGTTGCAGATTTCACGGTATTCCTCTCAGAGCAAGTCTTACTTTGGAAGACTTCGGCTTCGTGGTTCATTCCTTCGAATGAACCACGCGTAACTTGAAGTACTTATTTATTCAAACGGAATAACTGTAGTTGTGCTAGTAATTTCATAAACCATCTTATTTGTCACCAATAGACGAGAAAATATATATACTATTTTGGAGTTCTTTTATATTTAATGATCAAGTTGTAACTCAAACAGCTGGTTTTGTTCGTATTTCCAGCTAAGTCCACAACACGAGCAACACATTAGTACGTTGTCAGCGAGGTGAGCGCGCCGACGTGCGACGTGTACACTCAGCCGCCTCGTGGCCGCGCGGCTCTTGATAAACAAGCACTATTTCACTGCAAGCGGTGCTGCGCTGTGCCGCATGTTGCCAACACAGCAATAAACACCTATACACTATACAGCCAAGCAAAAATCATGTCAGCAGAAACGGCAGATCGATCAACAGGCAACGCGCTACAATTCTTAGTCACCGTATCTATCTACATTAAAACGAAGAATAATGTGCATAATTTATCGTGAAATCACGAGCAGTATTTCTGCGGTGGGATTTCACGTGCACCGGTATAATGTGTCTGCGTCCTCCACACCGCGCCGCACCGCTCCGCTCCGCGCCGCGCCGCTTGGCCGCGCGTCGCTTGAGATTGGTTTTCCCCCATACATACGGCTTCTCTAGAATACGAGGATTACCATTTTACACCTTCCTTTATATTTAGACTAGCAATTCGCCCCGGATTTGTGCAAGAGCTATATGTTTTACGTAGGAGACAGAATTCGGCTTTTAACGTGCACTAACATGTTCAAAATGAGGGGTACGAGATCAGACATTTCAGTAAATTTTATAGAAGAGTTCTTGAAAAAAATAAAATAATGCAGAAGCACTTATTATGAAGTATATCTCATAATAGGACTCAAATATCTTTTATATAAACGCCCTTTAGTCATAGCCAGGTGTAGTGATAATAGTAACTTTACCTTCCACGTGTCATGGCAGCTGTCGCCAGCAGAGATTATGTCGGCGGGCGAAGGTTATCCGAAGGGTCGACGACAACCAGTCGTCACTACGACGTAACGGTAAGAGCTGACCGATGGAGACCCTACTGGTGTAAATAATGTATGTATCGGCCCAAGGATTGTAGGGTGCAAGTGCCCGAGCTACTTCCTGCGGTCTCCGGCTACAGAACTGCGTCAGGGCGTGGCCCGGTCCGGTCTCACAGAAACACAACTATCATATAATTTTATTGATGGGGTTCGGTTCCGAGATACTATCACCCTCATGCCTCAATCTTATGTGACTTTCACTTGTACTTGTGAGGGATGTGTACTCTGTGTTTTATGTAAGAACTAACTTTTCCTTATGGCTTAGCTCGCGTGAGCTGATCCAGAAAGGCCTATTCAAGAGTTGTATAACTATTTTGATGTACAATAAAATTTATTCCACCCTATAAACATTTTCTGGAATAAATGAGCATACTGGTATTGTACATCAAAAGCGCTATCTATCAGTGAGATCATTAATTCAAGTTTGCGGAAGTTGTATCAGCAGAGTAGAGTAGCTACAACTTTCATAGCATAAAGTAACAAGTTCATCTCGTTACAATATAACTTGAGATGTCTGCGCGGCGCCGTGGTGCGGCAAATTGCGGCCAGCGCCGGTGATGAGCGGATATCCGCTAGATCCGCCTGAGCCGCCTGAGCCGCGGGATCCGCAGCTCGCGGCGAATCGACGAATAATACCGCACGCGTGATTTACATTTACTACCTCTATATTACATACACATGTACAATACGTAGGTACGTATTATACATTCATACATACGTATGTGTGTTGATACTGAGATTAACTGGTGAGTTTGTGTTTCAAAATGGTTTAGTGCAATGCAATATGAACGAGTGGAGCACGATACGGCAGGGCATGGCGGCGACATCCGTGCGTGTAGCTAGCACATTTGACACCAATTCACCCTCCGTATTGCATTATTCTGACATGCAAATGGACTGCAAAACATTTGGTTTACTGGTATGCAAGTAGCTGGCATACCAGTTAGTTAGTCACAATAGTTCTGATTGGAGGATGCAACTATGGCTCCCATGCAAGCAGAATACATTTTGAGCCAGCTATAGGCAACAACAATTGCCTATAGCCAGCCGCCTTACACGACAGCTATATTATGGCAGTAGCTCAAAAAAAAAAACAGTTTATGTCGTTAGTGAGAGTTTCTCTTTTCTTGGTCGCATTACTGAAATCCAGCAGCCTTGATATTCTTTTTTCACGTCTTTTTTTTCAGTAATTAATTAAATTTTACATTCCACTGCTAGTAGCTATATGTCATTAATTGCCAGTGTAAAAACTAGAAACAGCAGCACGTGCCAAACAGTGTGAACTAGCTTGTACATGTCGCGTGCGAGTAACAGACATGCAACGAAGCAAATGACATGCAAACCAGGGATGTTGCGAACATTCGCATCTGCATCCGCAAATGCGGATCATCCGCATAGATTTGGACATCTGCATCTGCATCCGCATCCGCATTAATCAGTGCGGATGTTCATGCGGATGCGAATATCATGCAAGTAGCGACAAGAAAGAATTGGGCGAGGCCCGGCGATTGGCGCGTGCCGGTCGCACGTGGCAATATCCAATGGGAGCAAAGAAATTGGTGACAAGATTCGACACGTTTGTTGTGGTGCATCATTTGTTTCTGTAAATAAATCATTACGAGTTTGTTTGCGCTGTGGAATACTTATCGTATAAGTAGATATTTTAAATGTTGTTGTACAGTGATCATTGTGTGTATAAAGAGTTTACAAAATAAGTGTTAATGGGTAAACTTTAAATTAGTTAGGCTAATATAAGATCGCAAGGTAAATTCTATTATGTTACACCGGTAATGCGTTTTATGTAATATTTTATATAATATCTTAAACATCCGCATCCGCATCTGCATCCGCGGATGTGAGCCTTCAAAACTCCGCATCCGCATTCGCATCGTGAAAAAATCAGCATCCGCAACATCCCTGATGCAAACAGACAGACATTACAGATTTATTTGTTTGTTTTCCCTTATGATATAAGTATCTTATAGGAAGATAAACAAATAAAAAAAAGCTCTCATTGTAATAAAGGGAAATATAAACATCTTTCATTTACAAAACTGTTGCATGTATAGCACACTACAGCACCGTGCCAGCCGAGTCCTTCTCGTTGCGAGCTGCAGCTTATTTCGTGCATTTATAATGAAAGCTGCAAGCTGCTGGTTAATGGCGGCCGTCGGCGGAAGTGACGCAGCAGCTCAGCCGCGCCGGAAGTGGCTCGCGTCCGGCCGGCGCTCTGTATTGAGATCACGTACTTCGTTATAGACGGGAGGCTGATGGATCATCTGGGTAAACTCTATGTGGAAAAGGACACAGTTATGAATCGGGAAGCTGTGAGACGGGTTTAATAGTGTGGCGGTGGTGTCCTGTTTAATTACTATATAATGAATATATTTATAGTCGGTAAAGGAACCTCAATTAAGTTAAACCAACTTTTTCTGTGTTATAAAACATATTTTTCATTTAAAAATCAACATACAACTTGACTCTGACTTGCAAACTTAAGAATTTCGGAAGCTATCCGAGCGTTTTCACACTGTAAGACACACAACTCATCGTATAACGCAACATTTCCATTCCTAACAATTCCTGTGCCACCGTCGCAGTGTCGAAGCGCACACACACAGTCTCTTGTATTATGGAGACTGGTGCATGGTACTGAGACGGAGCGAACACGAGGGATTCCTCGAATGTGACGCTCAAGTGCGCAGAGATACACAGGGACACAGCACGGCACAGGGACACAGGAGGGTATTTAGACAACATTGTCGTGAAACTACGGAACCACGCGGCGACGCCCGCTTCTGGCCTTAAGCTGATTTACTGTCACGACACGATATAAAGGAACAGTTTCTATAAACAAGGTGAATTATTGTGTTCGTTAGTCATTTGCAACTTACTTTACCTATGTTTATTTTATTACTGCGCCATAAAAAGGGTCCGTAACGTTACATAGAAAGTCTCATGTTTGATTAACGCAATGTTGACTGAACGATTGATAGAATAGAATTTATTGAGAAACAACCTTTTATCCGTCAAACGCTTCTACGACTATTTATTTTTCACTGTTAGTCAAATTAACAGTATACTCTCGTGAAAAGTTGCCGGGTGTCCACTAGCTAGAGCTCAGTGACTACCCTGCGGGCGGAGGCTCGCTCCTCCGTGTTGTCGCAGTTGCTAGTTGCTTATCGACACAAACAACTGATCGCTGTCAAAGACGACACGTTCCCCGCGGCGGCACGGCGGCGGTGCGTCACAGAACAAAAGGTTACCCGCGTAGTGGCTACACGTGCCGTCTGTTACACGTGCGCGTAAGACATTCCTAATTCAGCTATTGTTTACCAAAGGTACAAATTCAGGTCATACAATTATTATTGTTACAAGTATCACTGTAACGTATTCATAGGATGTAGGTTTCTATATTTTGACTGGCCTGTTAGTCTAGTCATCTAGTGGTTAGCTGTGCCGAAGGTCGTGTGATCGATTCCAATCCAAAACTATTTTTTTTTCTACAACATCGATAACTGTACGACTGGCAACCACTACGGGTTAAAGTTCAGGCTCGATTACTTTGAGATCCGTGATTTCAACCGTTACAACAAAAAATATATTTTACAATAAAAGTTTGAATCCCAAATTAAAAAATGTTTTGTGTTTTAAATCAGTTTCCGGCTTGTTGTGTGACGAGGTCCGCCGAGCGTGGATCAGGCGGTGCGTTCAAAGGATTACAGCATTTCAATAAAATCTCTATGTAAATGATGGCATTAGAGGCGGCATACATTACAGCGGGCTGCGGACGGCTTAGCCACGCCGCCCGCCACCCGCGCGCCACAGCTGATTGATTTGGTATTTACCACTGTCATGCACACCCGAACACATTTTGAAACCAATGCATTTCCAATTTAAGCATAGAACTTTTATTTTTATTGATATAAAACTAGTGCTTGACTGTGATTCCACCTGATGGTAAGCACTGATGCAATCGTTGATGGTGAGGCGCACTAGTTTATTAAGAGCCTATTCACTAGTCTTGATGACACCTAAATTATAGTCGAACGGGAAGACTGCCGTAGATTTCTTTGACAATAACGTGTGTCATTAAGTTTTCCCGTCTCTTCAGTAACTAGCATCCTGGCGTCCCCAACTTACCTATAAAAGCTTTATATATATAACGGATGAAATGTGAGTGTATTGTGAGTACGTACTATTGTGTAGTACCCTTCTGGGAACTTAGGCGTAATGTCATAGTGTGTATCAGATGAGAGAACTGTCAGATATAACAACAAGACGGTGACGTTTCACAATTAGAGACAATGGCATCCACACAGAGTCACTCAATGTATTCAGTGAGCGTACCGTGTATAGCGTTGTAGTCTAAACTGAATTTCACACGAACAGATGAAATGAAAAATTAACAAACTTTAACAATTCTCATACTGATTTCGTTGTTTGTAATTTTAACCACCGTGTCCGATGGGTTTTTGAAATTCAGGCACAACCATACCAAGGACCACCGAAGACTTGCATCTGGAGCAAGTCTCGACTTACTTCGAAGAACAATCCAGTTTCTTACACGTGCCTAATATTGGTGCTGTCGCGATGCGTTACCTGTTCACCTCAGACGTGTCTGCGCCTGACACTTGGCAGGATAGCTACCTGCCATCACTCACTACGATACTTACCTGTTTACTTAAGACTGTCTGTGGCTGACTCTGAGCTAGATAGTGCCCTGTGGGTACCTGTCATCACTCACCACGATACTAATGATGAAGTTGGAGATAACGGCGCAAGTTCAGCGGATACTTGCGAGTCGCCGTCAAACAAAGTTGTTACTATCGAGACGAGGCGCCGGCGGCTATTGATCCACCTGCCTTACTACTGGCTAGAGCTGCTACCACCGGCTTCGCCCTCGTCAAACTTAAATATATAGCCTGCCAGTTACTCAGTGGTCCAAATCGATCCAGTAGTTTTTGAATTAATTAATTAAAAACAAAAATACAAAACTCCTATAACATAAATCTTTTCTTTTTGTAACAGAAACAAATATAGACTACCTATACATATACATATTAGTTCAGAAGATTGTAGAGTGGCCACCACATAGGTACTGGAAGACACAGAATGGACAGCATCCCAAGAGGTGGTCTGGTGATCCAGAGAGTGTTGCAGGAATCAGATGGATACGAAGTGCAAATAAGTGGTCCTTGTCATTTAAAGGAGACCCATATCTACTCACCAGTAGACATCTTTTGGCTCTCGGTAAGTAATGATGATAATATTAGTTAACCAACCAATTAGCCAACGGCCACTAATTATAACATAATTGGCCTAACTTCTGCTCGTCGATACACCGCCCTATCACATCAAGAGCGCGGTGAAATTTAATCAATTATTAATTTGCTAAGAGCTCACGGACCATCGCTGAAGCCTTACGGGCTTCGACACAGGGATTGAAACAATCCATTCATTAATACATATTACATTATTACTCGCATGAATGGAGGATCTTCTTGCTGCACGAGATATCGGCAAATTGGTTTGATGGGCTATTTGCGCAGTCTGTGTACAAGCAGTTCAGTTTGTCCCACCAGCGCCACCTGAGTTTGCCGCGATGTCTTCTGCCGTCTAATGAAGATATTGGGGCATAAAAGTAACTTATCAAAGATCAACTTCTCCACAGAGGCGTAGAGTGAACTAATTTAGAAATAGGCGAAGTCGCATCAGCGAGGCCTTTTTCTTTTATTTTGAAAACGAGACAGCGACTGTCGCAACCCAATGTTCGACCACATCGTCGCTTATCATCAGGTGAAATAGTGGTCAAATGCAAGCCTATCAATTATAAAAAAACCTCGTTCGTATAGAGTTTGCTCGAGGCCACTTTGGGCACGAGCCCTTGGGTTAGGGGCCGCTTGGCCCAAACCTAGCTATGCTACAGTTTCTCCACACACACTCGACGGGGTGTAGCCCGTCAGTTAGCGGCGCGACGTGACAAGAGCGATCGGTTGCAGCCTCCGGCTCATATCCGCAAGTTAGCGAGTTCTCAGTTAGTGGACAAAGTATATCATCATATACTATAGCTACATCAAAATACTGTATAACAGGTTAGAAGTACCTTCATTAGGCTTGGTTACAGGTTCTCAAACTGTTACTTACGGCGGGTTTCTGAATTGACTACCTATTTTGAGTAAAACACGTCCCAAACCCTACTTCAACGCCAAATTTTGCTAGGTTTTCAGGTTAGAGTTTCAGAAATACTCAACTTTAAATGTTCTGATTATGCATTTAAGGTTGAATATTTCTCAAACCGGACGTGAGTTCATTAAATATTATAGCTATATAAAAACACGGAATGTAGCTGAGTGTTGAGTGTGGTAATTCAGTTGGCATATCTGCTTGTAACCGGGTGCCGCGAGAGGCAGCGTGCAGGCGACGCGGACGTAAGTAATATGTCGGGGCGCCCGGCAGGCGGCTCCAGACGCAGCTGCACTGCTGCAAACATTAGGGGAAATGTACATCCAATGTGAATTTGTTTATATTATTATAATTTCGGACTAAAAACTTGGAACGCACAAGAAAAGACATTGTTTGTACTAGAACACCGCGTTCACATTGTACATATATCGGTGACACGTACCTAGGTAGCGTACTGTGATATAGAAAGGAGAACACATGAGTTGTTTTATTTTAACTAGTGACTGGCTAGTTAAATATTGATTTAGCATCTTTATAAGTTTGAAAATTAATAGGTAAAAAGAATTGTGTTGGTTTTTTTATTAGAATAGTGACCTTCTAGGTATGATGTAGTTTTCAAGTGCAAGAAAAATATAAGTATTTCCGCGACGCCCGGAGTTTCTTTCAATACACACCCATCACGGAACGAAGCCTAGTGGAAGCCTACCTGGACGACCCCCATCTCTACAGTATACAGAACACTAACAATACACTACTAATTAATGCCACAAATCACACATACTCAACAGTTAGCAGCACAAACCGGCCGAACTCACAAACGAGGTCGTTAGCCGCCCCCACCCCCGGCGCAACGCTCCGGACGCAACGCGCAACACATCTGTTCGCGCATTTGTTGCAGTAACAAGTAAACTCGCTCGTCACGCGGATAATGGCCGAATGTTGCGCTACCTGCCGCTGCTAATGCGCTGAGTGTGTGCCGCGGGTGATGGTAGAAGTGCCACTTCATTTACGGTGTGAAAATAAATCCAAAAGGAGAAAAAGATGGTTAAATCATTTGTAAACTTTGCTATTTGGAGTCTGTTCCGTTTAACAAACTCAAAATTAACAGAAAATGGCCAAGCCCAAAGTCGTCGACGGCGCGTAGTGCTCCACGCGGGCCTCAAGGAGATGTCAGTAGAACTATAGGTGTCCAGCTGGGTCGAAGCCTCTGGGGCCATGGGTTTGTTTCTAAAAGGAAAACTCGGGACACGTAACGAAGGAACAAAAGTTTGTTTTAGTACGTAAAAGTCTAACACGCCCTCACATCCCGCCCAAGAGTGGAAGAAGTCATTCTAATTATTTCCCACCTAAACAAATAAAGATTTCATGGTTTAGTTTAAATGTGGAGCCTTAGATGTCGCTACAAAAAGGAAGCTGTGACAGTAATTATACAACATTACGTTTTATTCGGTTGTATTTATTTTCGAGATATTAAAGTTAGCCTTCTGTCCTTACTTGTCGAATTACATACGAGTGTTGTATCAGTGATGGATCGTTGCTGCAAGTTTGCCAACAGCTACAATATGTGCAAGTCCGCTAATGGTCTGTTGTGAGCGGCGCGACGCGCGACGGCGAGCATTACGGCGCGCGCGGTGCGGCTCTGATTGGACCTGCCGCGCCGGCGCCGGCTAATTGAAGCTGACTTTGTTTGTGGGAGCAAACAATATCAATCGACATTACCTGTATATCTATAAAGTTATTGCTGTAAATACTTCTAACGCCCGTTTTCAATAACCTACCGCAGTTCAAAGATAGATAGCTATCCCCGATAAACAGTAAGATTTCTATCTGTCCATCCACAACGTTGGTAGGAAATGCTATGCGTCGGTAGGTTATAGGAAAGCAAGTAAGGGCAAAAGGATAGATTTGTTTATCTTTAGTAGCTGCAACTGTAGATAGATAGCTTATTGAAAACGGGCGTTAGTATATAAAGACACGCGCACCTACAACGTGACTAGGCCACTGCGAAACTGTTAAGTTAAACGTTAACGTGCTCACTAACGTGTTAACTTTCTGAATGGACACTAACGTTACCTTGCTAACTACTGCGCCGGAATCACACGGACTCATTACGTTTTGTGAACAGGTAGATGATAAATGTGTAGATACAAAATGACTGGGCAGGAAAGAATCAGTCAGGAAGGAATCAGCCAAGGAATCAGTGTCTTTTTTAGTGTGTTCTCTCAAATATTAGGTGAATAACTAAGCCAAATAGGATTGACTTAGTTTAATATTAGATTTGGTACCGTAAAGCCTTACAAGATTGCCCAACGGAGTTTGTCCAACAAGGTACTTTTCACAAATATTAAAAAAACCGATATTATTTTACACTTGTGTTTATTATTATTTAATCTAAAGAAGAAATTAAATATATCAATCCTTTTCGCTTGACAACACAGCATAATTGATTGATTTTCTATTTTAACTTCAGTCCGCTGTAAATATACTCGTAATATGATATCAAAATTGGGAGTTAAAGGCCAAAAAAGTATGAAAAACTTTTTCTAGAACTCGATGTTTAATTACATCAGTTCAAAGATCCAACGCAAACCTCTCTTAAATTTACTAAATCAGATGGTGGGAAATGTTAAATTCGTATTTTGCCTACCAAAATATTTATTACTTATCCTTATCTAGGGTTGTCACTTTAATGTTAAATGTTAGTGATAATTTATGTAACAACCATTAATCACTACAATTGTGATAAAATATTAATGTTATTAAAATAAAATATTATTGTTAATTAAAAAAATCTTAGTCGATGGCGCGTAGTGGTCCTTGCTTACCTCAATGAAATGTCAACATAACCATTGGCACAGTAAATAAATATACAGTAGGTTATCTAAGGCCGCCCGCCGAGTTATTAGCCTACTCTTGCGTTGATACCCAGGGTTGTCACTTTTACTTTTAGTTAATATTTTCGAACAAGCAGCACTTGATCTAAATTTATGAAATAAAAAGCATATTATGATTGAATATTTATTTACTACTATAATATAGTATAATATAGATAATATATTTTATAGAGAGATAATATATATATTACTATAATATATAGAATGAAGAATGATAAGTCCGGGTTTGCGAAATCATTATTGAGGCACCCGAAAACACTAAAATATTTTTTTCCCCTTTTTGAAGTCATGATACTCGTAATTTACGAGTAAGTGGCCGCCGCCGGCGAGAGTTGACGAACGCAAGCGGTCATGTAGCGTACGCGCGTGCTCACAGTCGCGCTGCACAGCCCGCACTGCCGCCACCTTTTTCCCCCATATATTATGTTAGCGTGTGCGTGAAATCGCGTGCCGACAAGGCGCGCGGCGCGCACGCACACATTCAAACCGAGAGCGGCACGTTTGTATTAAGATGTTTTACTGTATATTTATCTACTGTGCCATTGGGGCAGAGCCAATTCCTATGCTCGAGAGGAAAAAGTAAAAAAACATGATTTTGCAATTTAAAAAAACATATATCAGTAGTAGCTATCAAGTTATTTACACTACGCAAATAAAACTTATCGACACAATCGAAACCGCATTACAAACATTTGACGAGTAAATACAGCGTGCGATCAGTTTGTGTTTAGTTGTCTCTTCTTGGTTGTGGCTCAAGCCTTCGGTAGTCAATACTCGCTCAGCAAACAAATTAGTAGAAATCAGATGAAGGACGGCCGGTCTGCGAGACCACGCGGGCGGCGAGACGTATCAATATTCATGGCCGCTCTGGCCGCTTTTTTCGCTCGCCGGAGCGACCGAAGCTAAATCGGATTGGGTCGCTAACGCTCGCAGGTGGCCGCAACGAGTTTACCGGCGTCCCGACGTTCTGTCGCAGCGTGTAGCGGCTGCAGCTAACTCGTCTGATCATGATTCACGAAATGGAAACTGGCCAAGTAACTGCTTACATTACACTCGGAATGAGAAATGGGCTTTCAGAATGTAAAATGGACGTGGCCTCGGAGCGCGGCAAATAAACGAACAAGCGCTGGCCGCGGCTAACTTTGTTTAGTCGTTAATAATCACGAGAGTCGTGAGGAGTTGTTGCGCAGCCGGGGCTGGACGGAGATTGTTTACAGGAAGGAACATTTGCTATATTTTTATAAAACTTGTAGAGTAAATGTCGTTCTCACTTAAGTAGGCTACAATCATAATTCTCCGTAATCAAGCAATCGATACTCTGTTTAATTGTTATGATATTAAGGCCCTAATAGTAATGAGTATTTCACTTATCATAGAGTCCTTTAGGCCAAATAATACCATCAGGCGGACTCATATATCTTACAAGTCGATGTACAAAACTACATTCCCGGGGAATATCAGCAAAAACACAAACAAAACCAAAGGCTTAATAATTCAATCCGCAGTAAATGAGTCGCGCAAAAAATACTGGTCGCCGCCGCCGCAGCCGAGTGAAATTCCGAGCGATAGCCTCACCTGACTGTACAATACGACACACAAAAGTGTACCTTCACCATTTACTGGTGGGCTGAACAATTTGGCAATCGGGAAAAACTGCCACAAACTAGTGAAGGGAGGATTTATTGATGAAAAACGAAACCTCTATGAGTAATTTAATGAATGGAATGGTAAAACCGCAGAATATCAAGTGAGAATGCGATTTCAATAAAGCTGTACTTAGGTACAATAATCATTTATTAGGTAATCTATTCCGTTTGCTATAAAATGGGTTGATGAAAACTTAACACTTGTACTTTTTATTTATAGTTTTAAATAACGCAGCATTTTAAATAACGCAGCATACCCTGTGTTAGGCACCTTTTTGGCCTCACACTGATTATAACTTTCTTTTTATTGTATATTTGTTTGCTGTTGATTTAGACTTAGAAAGGTAGTTGTTCTGGAGGTGCTGGTGTTTTGCTCCAACCGCTCGTCAGTTGGCGTATCGTATGAGTGAACCAGCGTGTGAGCGACCAGTTTGCTCGGCGATCTATCCGCATGTGAGTAAAGTTAGCGTGGTGAGAATACGGGCGATGTGCCGGACATCTGTTCGGCTCCACTACTACGAGCAGATAACACTCGTCCAACTGTTGCCGGCTGCGCTGGTGTGTGTGTTACACTTTAGTTTGTCTTCGCAAACTTTTACAAAGTCACTGAAGTGCAGTATGCAGGTTTGGTTCGAGTTTGAATAACTCACGCAGAAGTACCCAGTTGAAGAGTAGAAAACTAAAGTTATCTAGTGGAGGAACTCTAGTAGATATGGTAAAGGCGGAATGTAATGAAACACTTCTATGCTTTAAGTTGTTAGGGTTATTGTTAGAAGCATTGTCTGCATGATATTATTTATAAAATTATTTAAACCGCCGCGTGCCGAATGGCTTGCCAGCCAACCTGATTTCAATGACTTTACCAAACAATCTCTTTTTCTTCCTATCAGATTCAACACCTATGCTATAATAAAGCCAAGGATCTTGTATAGGTACTCTGCAAACAGAATAAACCTTAAAAAGTATCATCATCTTGCTAGTTCGCCAGTTAATATGCCGCGGCCACACACTCGACGAGTAGCATGGGAAGTAACGAGGAAAGGAGGCAGAGACATAGTGTGGCCACGTTACTCGTCATGCCACTCGTCATGCTCCTCGTCCTGCCCACTGCTCCCTATCTTGTCATTCTTTGCGCGCGAGAGAGAGAGAGCAACATCGCGGCAAATCACGGCAGCGCGAGGAGCAGAGCGATGAGCAGCGCGAGGAGCATAGTCTGGCCGCAGCAATAAGAGCAATAGCTGCATGCGACCTCCTTCGATATCGCATGCTACGTAAATCTATAATTATAATATGTAGAGTGCGTCTAGTGAAAGCGCGACCTAGATTTATTTTTTTAAATTTAATTGTCAACATTATTCAGCCGCAATTGTAGGAAATAAAAAATAAATAAATATCAGGACATATACAATATAATACCACATAAAACATTTTTGGATATAACCTCTTTTTCTCAGGTCGCGCTTTCATTAGACGGACTATATAAAAGGAGCAACTGGCTGACTGACATACCAACGCACAGCCGAAACTACTGAGACTGGGAGCGTGAGATTTTGCACAAGTTTACATTTTATAAAGTAGTCGAGCATTAAGAGAGGATTTCCCAAAATTCGCCCCTACCTAAGGGGAGGAAATGGGGTATTAAAGTTTGTACGCAGAAGCTAGAATATAAATATTACCTAATTCCTAATACCGTTTAGACAATCTTTTCGGAAAGACTTTTGAAATTCATATAATAATAAGTTAAAGAGTGATTTCTGGAAATATTTTAATATTTCATTAGCTGGCTCCGGCGATGGGCGCCCGGCGGCGTGCGTCACAGGCGCGAGCGAGCGGCGCAGTGTTATCAACAGGAAAGTAATCTTACACGGGAAAAAGCTTTTGTTCTCTCATCCCATTATCCTTGATTATTTTAATAGTCTAATTTTCTTCCTGTTTACCGATTCGTCAATTTTATCAGGAGTACCTAATCTTGTACCGTGGAAAGTAAATTTATTTGGAATCCATTAAATTTAATTGTAGGTAAATAAATAAGATTCCCCGCACGAGCTGCGTTTACGAGACATTACCTTATTGCTCGTGCCCTTGAAAAAAAGACTGACAACATTTGAAAATATAATTCACTAGCTATACCCCGCAGCTTCGCTCCCGTAGTGTGTGGTGTCTGGTAGTCCCCACAGGACACACAACGTAGCACATGCACTTCTACCGACAAAACACTATACTGTAACACACGGCGATAGACTAGCTTTCTATCCGTAAAAGATTCAGTTATCAGATACGAGTATGCATTTACAAATCATAATATATCTTTCTAAAAATTGCGACAGATTTAGATAAACCTCGGTGACCGCTGTTCGCTCAACACCGTCACACAACTCCTGGCCACTGCGAAGTTGAGAAAGAATTCATAACTGCGGGCGGCGCCGCGTGAATGCGTAATGCGCCTCATTAGCCGCTCTCAAAGAGTCGCCGACATCTTTCATCTGCATTCAAATGCCGCGCCGATTAAAAGGCGCCGCCGTTCCCACGAGCTAGATGAGTATTATCAATTGTAACTACTGTATTATTATTTACTTTATTGGACTTTATCGTACTTTATTTTGTTTCTTTATGTTACTGGACGATGTTAAACTAACTTACAAAGCTTGGCAAGTTATCGACGCCTTTGAAAAATTGGTGAAAACCCCGCCGCCTAGGCCCAATGATTGATAATATTATAAAGAGGTAAAATTTGTAAGTTTGTATTAGGGGGTAATCTCTGGAACTACTGGTCCGATTTGAAAAATTCTTTCAGTGTTAGATAGCCCATTTATCGAGGAATGGGTATAGGAAGGAATGGCTATGTCTATAGGCTATATACCATCACGCTACGGCCCACGGGAGCGGAGCAGTAACGAAATATATATATAAATAAATATGCGGGTGAAACCGCAGGGGAGGGGTGATTGATATTGTGAAAATAAAGGCTTTGTGTGTTCTGATCTGTGGATCTATTGGTAAACCAAGCTCCTAAAGCTTCCGAATTGTCTACCCAACTGTAAAGGTAAGTAAGCCTCGGAGGCACACGACTCTCAATCCTTGGCGTATTACTGAAAAACGGCACGTGTAGAGAGCTATTTATAGCTCGACGGGGTTCGTACGCAAATTACATAACTTCACATAGGTAATAACATATAGCCATGAGACGTGGGCCCCGCTCCGGCCCACAGAGGGCGCTCACCGCCTCGCCGCCGCCGCGCCGGCCGATACCAAATAAAACCCAGTAACTGTTCTAATAAGGCATGTTCGTAAAAACAAGCGGAATCTTTTCACGTTTTTATGACGAAACCTATAATACGAGAGGTTTTATGACGCAAACAAATATCAGCATTTATATGTTGATCTGGGAATAAAAGAATAACATGGTATTAGATGCGTGATAGCGGGCGAGTCGTTGTGAGCCAGCAGCGAATGTGTGTGTGTAGCACCGGGGTATGTGGTCGTTTGACTATTGGAAGAAGTATAAACGGCAATTGAAATAAAGCAATGTTGTTTACTGGCATAAATAGATACACTGAGCTACTAGCTGGTACTTCTTCGTACGACCTTCTTCAGAATGAAGTGCTCCACCTTTATTAAGTCCTTGACTTTTCCGCATGAATCACTCAACTGCGGACCCTGAAGTGTGACATGCATGCAACGTCGCTAATGGATCAGAATGCCTCGCCCGTGTGGTGTGGCCCCCGCGCAGCGAGCAGCCGTGGCAGCGTGGCGTGGAGGCACGCGGCTATCGCGCCGTGAGCGCCCGCGATCCACGCCGCTGATAGGGCCGTTTCATTCAATTAATTTCATAAGCGCTTGTAATATTTTCTGACCAACGGTGAAAGGTTTACAGTCTGGACGGCACATTAAACTAACTGTGCTAGACGCCTAAAGTTGGGAAGTAAAAATAAATGAAGGGTTTGAATATAAACATTATAAGAAATTTGAGCTAACTTTTGCTATAGAAATGTTAAGCGCATGTGCTATTCTTATCATTGGTTAGTTCCGAATCAAGAACGTTAACGAATCAAGATTTTTTATGTTCCACTGATCTCATATTTTAATCATAATAATTAAACAACAACATTATTAAGTTGACATTAGGGACCTATACATACATACCCAGTAGTAGTTCTAGGAATGTTTCAACAGTTAGGTAGGTACTTGATACTCGTAGAAATACTTAATTCATGCAAATATTGAACGATTTTATTATAATATAGCTCAAACAAAGAAATCAAAGGCCGGGTCCACACTACAAGCCTAACGCGGTTGCGATGACGGGTGCGAAATATCAATCATATGAAACGCCCCTTTGCGTCCATAGTGCAGTGACTAAGGCGGGAGCCTAGCGCGACGGTCATGAGCGAGTTAGCGCGCGTAGTTTTCCAACGTTCCTATCCGCGCGTTATGGCCGCACTACGGGCCTAGTCAACAGGCGATCTGATGCGCGGGTAGCGGTAATATCAAAACAGTTCGGTCGATCAGTTCGGTGATATACGTCGAACAGCTACAAGAGCTCGCGCGTCACTGTGGCCACCGCACGCCCCCGCTCACCGCGCCCGCCTAGGCTCCAGTCACCGCGCATTCAGTGTGGACGCACCCAAAGAATACTTGCCTTCGCTATGTCAATAGTATCGTTGTGTACACGATTTTTAGTAATTGTGGCTTCCATTTAACCAAGTGACTTTTTATTTACGTGTTTAATCATTTAATGTCTACTCCCGCTCTAAATGGAGCGGGAGGGCTGTCAGACTTTTACTGAATAAAAACCAACTCCTGTTCCTTCTTTGCCTTCGTTCCAAGGCCCCGGAGTAAATTTTACATGACCCATGGCCCCACGAGAACCAAAAGAGACTACAGCAATATGCTTCCTAAGTTAAACTACAATGTCAATAAAGCACGCCAAATATATGAACATAGTAATGAGTGGTGCGGTATGGCGTGCTAGTGTTAGCTAGTACCTCCGCCGACCCTCCCGCCTGCGAGTAACAAGTAGTCGTGAGGAGGTCGCGGCGCCGGCTCACGGAATTGGCTCGTTTTATTAATGAGCTCCGTTCAAATCAGAAGGGCTCCGTAATGGCTTCCCGCTGCAAACAAAGCTAGAGGTTACACTGGCTTCCATTCAAGCGATCATGTCTAATGTGAGTCGAACATTCGTTATACAAAGTTGCGCTGATATCTAATAACATCATCATCATCATCTGCCTAGCCTTTTCCCAACTTTATTGGGGTCGGCTTCCAGTCAAGCCGGATTTAGCTGAATACCAGTATTTTACGGGGAGCGGCTGCCTACCAGACCTCCACAACCTATTTACTGGGGTAACACGGTAGGTACTTCATGGCAAGACTGGAGTCAGATTTACTGGCTTCTGACTATCCGTAACGACTGCCAAATATCTACAAACGACAGCCGGAACCTACGGCTTAACGTGCTTTCCGAGGCACGGAGGAAACTCGTTATGTTAAGATGGTCACCCATCCACAGACCAACCTTGGCAAGCGTTGCTTAACCTTGAAGATCGACCTGTGCGGCTGTTATTATCTAGCCACGAGCTCATCTTATATGCGCTGATATCTAATAACATTAAGCACAATTAGGTAGTTGTGTTAATATATTTCCGATCATATTAATTGAAAAACAAACAGGTTTAATGGTTTAGTTATAGTTTTGAGATAAATGGTCAACCTTCCCCTATTTTCCTCTAGTAAAAGAGATTATTATCTTCTAGAAAATAAAGGTAGGTTTAGAGACTCCATTCCCCCCTGTCTTTGTTATACAATAACAACAGATATCCTATATTATTAGCTTACTGATTGCCTATTGGCCATAAAGATGCAGTGTGTTCAATCGGAATTCCGGTATGCTCATTTGAGAAGGGACTGAGGGCCCATTTCTTAAATCTTTACGAAACGAAACAAGACAAGGAATTAAGTAAAAAAAATTGTAAAAATTAACCTAAGTATAAACTTAAACGTAAATGAACTGAGACTGCTTGTCTCTGCAGTTCAAGAAATATGTGGAGGAACACTTACTTTTTGGCGATCATTGGAAGAAATCAACTAGATATTAATTGATTGAATACCCTGAGGCAAACAGTCTAATGTTCTGAGACATAATAAAAACACAAATAATTATATTTTCATTCGATTTTACTTCATAATGCGTACTTGTATTGTAAAATACAAATCTATACAAATAAAGTTTATATAAAAAAAGTAAAATTGGTGTCTCTGAAATGAACATAAAAATATTTAAATTACTATAACAAGTTGACTTCTGATAAAAGCTTCTCCGGTAAAAAAATATAATTGGTTAGTTAAGAAAAGTTAATTAAAGCCTTTCCCGGCAGAGAGGCCGATGCCACGCTACAGTGCGCGGCGAGTGGAGCGCGGCGGGACGCGAGCATTGTTTCACAATAAACAAACAACATGAGAAACATATACTACAGACTACTAGCATACATCGCAGTCATGGCCCACACCGCTTAAAAAGGACAACATACGAAAAATGAATATTAAGTTTTGCGGATGTGCGTGACGATGATGATACAGGAAGACTGAAGGTCAGACAGTTTACGTGGCGACGGTGTCTCTGCAGAGTGGGGGGGGCTGGCAGGTCGCCAGCGCACACCAGCTCTCCTTGCAAATTATAAACGAGTCTGCGTCCCGGCGGCGCGCGCCCTCCTCAACACTTAGGAAATGCACTCCACTCAGGAGCTTTACTCCTGCGAGCGTAAGAATACACCCTCGTTAAATAGTAACGCTGCAAGCTCCGCGCCCGCACAGCCGGAGCCATATTTAATGCAGCTGCACGGAGTCGTCAGAGACGTTACACGCCGCCGTGCTTCTTGTTCGTGTATACCTATGCACAGCGTAAGCCGACTCCTCACTAACTTTCATTTCGAGTTTCTGGAGTTTTCAAAGCAATACAACAGGAGCTGCAACTAGACACGCGTTCTATTCACGCCGCGACCAGCAAGGACTTGCTTAAACCGAATAAACTATAATCCTTGCGTAATGAGTTAAAATCATATTTAAAACAGGTTGCGGCTGTCGGTAGTAGATAAATTAATACTGTTGTGAGCTATGGCAGTATTATCCGTGTCTACGGCATATGTTTCACGGAAGCTGGTTGTTATGTTGTTAGGGTTCTCCGCGGTGGTGGTCATCAGCGGGTCCAGGCAGAGCAGGTGGTCGCGCAGGTCGCTCCAGCCGCCGTTGCCCCACGGCGGAGGCTTCAGCAGCTTGTCGACGCGGCCGCTGCTGTCGTACAGCATGACCGCCTTCACTCTGGTGGGGAACATCTTGCTGTCGGCGAGCCAGGCGCTGATCTGGTCGAGCGCGGCGCGGCCGCTGCGGAACAGGCGCGTGGCCAGCACGCGCGGCGCCACGGCCGCCACCACGTCGGCGTGGCCGCCGCGGAACTGCCCGAACGCGTTCAGCAGCGAGTAGCTCCAGCTCACGTCGTCGTACATGCAGTAGTGCGACGACACCGCCACGATCTTCTCCCACACCGTCTTGTTGAAGGCCAGGCCTTTGTCGTACGGCGGCTGCCACGCGGTCACAGACAGCAAGTCGTAATCCAAATTTTTAGAGTACGGCCTTCCAAAGGACATGACGTGAATCCCTTGCAGGTATACCTTGGACCGCGTGGTATATCGTAGCATATGCAATAAATCCGGTAGAACATAATTGTCCTCTTCTAAGAATATGACGGTCCCCTTGTAGTCTTCCGACCAGTCCATGTTATTGAAGATGAAGTAAGCCTTCCACCACCAGTGGTGCTTGTGCTCGGTGAGACGTCCGTCGCGGGGGCTGCAGCCGGCGCGCCGGCCCGAGCTCAGGCAGTCCTCGGGGTCGATGCCGGGGAACTTGTTGGGGTACAGCTGCAGCGAGTACGGATAGAATATCTGCATGACCCTGCAGAACGTGATGCTGGAGACGAGCTGGTTGATGGCGGCGTCGTAGTAGCTGTGCGAGAAGACGAGCAGCGCCGTGTGGATGTGGCGCACGTGGCGCAGCGACAGCACGAGCAGGCGCAGGCGCGCCAGGTCGCGGTGCACCTGCACGAGCAGCACGGGCGCGTCGGCGCGCACGGGCCCGTAGCGCCACGCCATCAGCACCTCGCGCTCGTAGTTCATCATGTCCACGGTGCCGGCGAGCCGGCTCAGCTCGGCGCCGCTCAGCGGCTGCGGCGCCAAGCGCACCGGCTCGTCCAGCTTCAGGTAGCGCTGGATGTAGTCGGGGACCCGGCTGGCCCGCGGCGGCTGCACATAACAATATCTATAAACGGAGTAGACCAGTAAGAGAAAACAACAGTAAACTGGGACACCCCTAGATCGAGCCCTAAAAATTAATAATTTTAAATTCATTCTGAATGTTTGAGATTACAGTGAGTTGGTGAGTACTGACGGTTGACTGACGGATGGTAAATATGTCATGTCAATGACTGTCACTGGTATGAAGATCACAGATTCTTGCCTAGAGCTTCGAAATGAGGCTAAGGAACTTGTGTATTGGTCCAAGCTTATTAGTGGAACTTAGAATGAGAACAGAAAACTGTTTGCATTTTATAATAAAAGAAAAAGTTTTTTTTAACGGAATTGCCTTATTTCGTAAAAATATTTATATCTGAAGTTAGTTCTGGAATACCAACTCATAAATACTGTAATCGATACATAATAAGAAATCCGTACTTAATGGAAAAATTATGTAAGTGGTATAGAGAACAAACAGACTGAGTCGTTCCTGGGAGCTTTAAAAGTTCGCGTGTCCCGCCGGCCGCCCGCGCCGCCGCCGCCCGCAGCCGGTCCACGACGACACAACTTTCAAATCTTAATTTTTTGTCCGGGAAAATTCAATTTGACTAAGTATATCGCTTAAGAACATTTGCATTATAGGCTTACAATTTTCTCTTGTTCTTTACGACCTTAAATAAAGTTCGGAGGCGTTCCGGACGGGAGTCGGAGCTCATCCCGCGGATAAATATAATTCGCCGACGGATAATAGATTTTATATTGACAGTTAGGTTTGTTAGAACGCCGTTGCGTTGGCCGCCCCCGCCGCTGACTGAACAGCACAACACTCGTAAATTATAAAGTGCCAGCAAACGGCGCCATTATCTGCGCCGACTCCTCTTTGATTTTTCTCTCAAGTCTCGCAAAGTTTTCTAATAAAATTCTAGTTCGGAAGTATTTTAAGCGCTTTTGCTTGAACGCTCTGCAAGCGACGGACGCGATTATGACGCTATTGTGTTGGGAACATTATTTTCGAATGACTCATATTATTATGAAAACAATTCCGCTTTCATTTATATTTTACCGTTTATTTTATATACCTAGCTTCTGCCAGCAGTGCCGCCCGTTTGACAGTTACCTAATAAATATTCCAAGGAGACTATTGCCGAGATAAAAGTTATCATAATTTTGTGCTAAGTATTCTAGGTCGTAGTCTATCCTATTCATACATACATGTGTCGCCGTGTCCTCGTGGGGCGATCGGTGACAGTAACCTGCTACAGGCCATTATTCGAAGCGAGGAGGACTGGCGGTCGGCTGCCTCCTTCTGCGAAGCATGACGCAGGTCCTCATCGATCATTTCTTCAGTTCGCCGTCTGGACGTCCTGTAACTGTAACCGTCGTCAATGACTTGGTCCAAAGTCCAAGCCATTGACGACGCGTATTGCTCCACGCGCACCTCAAAGAGATGTCTGCAAACTGTGGGGGCCGAGAAGGATCGAAGCTTACTAGAGCCCTGGGTTGAACGAAAGAGAGCCCCGGGACCCTAGAATGAAGACAAAGAAGAAATAGGATTGGATTATGTAGTAAAAGTCTGGTACGCCTTCCCGGTTTGCCCAAGAGCGGAAGAAGTCATCAAGCCATTTATTAAGTTGCTATTTTCTATCTTGAGCATAGAACCAGTAATCAAGTCAGCTCTAAATAAATATATTTCTACCTTACGAGAAATGTATGTGTTTTTAATTAATGTACTTTGGACAAATCTCGTGGAATCCTTGGGAATTGATGTAGGAACATTTAAAACACGATTTTTTTTATGGACTCGATGGAAATTTAAAAAGAGTAGAATCTGTCAAATGATGAATACAACTCAAGGAAGGCGGGGAGAGGGGAGAGATTCTGTATGTTATTAGTTAGTCATAGGTATGTCAGACAAACCGACCATCAGTCTATCCAGGGTGTGTCGTGTTGCCCCGGTAACTGAGTTATGGTGGTTTGATTGGTCTTGCAAATTAGGAAAAGCTTAGGGAGGTGATCTGTCTATTTCAGGCGTTTATCGAGTATTCATCTTTTATAATAAGTAATGAAACATTTACTGCATAATTATGAACCATGAAACGAAAGTGAGTGCTTTGAATACCAAAACACAGTCATATTGTATCACATAACGTTATCAGTGAGCTGTCACCGGCAGCGTCACACGCGCCGACGTGTACGACAAAGGGCGCCGCCCGCGCTTCCCGCCGGCCGCCGCCTTTGAATACAAGTGTGTTGTAATTCTTTCACAATAAATTGACGTCACGCAGGTATTTAGGGCGGCTGATGGCGCGGTGGCGGAGTGCCGGTGTCACAGGTGGCAGCAAATTGTCGACCCTCGTCAACCGGCGGCAGATTAAACCCTCCTACATTACCTGCGCCCTGGGGCTAAGGGTTACCCACACTATTATGTAGAGGCTTGATAGTCTACTTTCGACACGCTGTACACGCATTTTTTATACTCGACAGTAATTTGGTCGGATAGAGAAATGTGCCGTCACGCAATAGATTTCAGAAAAACGTGTGCGGGGTTCTTTCGCAAAATAAAGGTTTCAGAGGTCTAGGTAGTGCGTAGGCAAGGCACGCCCAAGGCTCACGTGTGTGAGGTGTGCCTACTCACCTACTGAGTACCGCCTTCAGTCGTTGTTCGTTTGAATTATGCGGAAGGCAATCTAGTGCTGTTGTGCATTAAGAGGGCTGTCGCAATTTTTGATGAATTTCAGCGTTTTATCCGATTTTTGACGTGTGACGATGCTTTAGATATAGCCATAAAAAAAAAATATGGATAAGAAAGTTTGATAACTTATCTTGGGAGTGCTTTAAATAAATATTTGAATTTGTTTACCTACATCAGTAAAATCCTTGTCTCCGCAAAGGATGTTTTATAAAATGTTGCTTTTGGGTATCTTTTGACGCCTTGGTACACCGAAGATATTAAAGTTTAATCATTTACAAAAATGACTATGATACAACTGTATCTTCTACATTGGAGTGCTGAAACCACTTTATTACTATTCATACAGTAATACACCAAAAATAATACTGTAAAACCAAGATCTACTGACAGTTTTCCGTACGAAACTACAATTTTTATCTACGAAATTATAATCCAAACTCAAATAAAAAAAATTAACCAACTAAGGTTTTATTTCTATATATCTTGAAAAAAATAAATTGGGCTATTTAAAAGTTAAATAATATTTTTAAATAATTTTTGTATGCAATGCAAAAATCGAGCGCGACTGCTGCCGCCCGTCCTTTAATTTACCTATCGTCTGTTTTTTTATACCCTGAGACTATATTAACACCGGAAATGTCAAAATTACTATAAGATGATGCCAGTTCTTTTGTGTTGTAATGGCATTTCTGTCAAAACGCTCAAATTTAAGAAAAATTGTAATAGCGCCCTTAAGGAAAAATAAATTTAATTACTTACTCAGATACCCGCGAAACGAGACACAATAGTAAAACAATAACAGCGCGGTCTCATAGGACCGGTTGGGGATTCAAACGTTAAAAAATTACCATAAGCGGCTCCACATGTTCTTCGAGCGCTTCTTCAACGTATTGTGCCGCCGACAACCCTTTCGATATCGAGCCGGTATTCGCCCTAATGAAAAATACAATGCTAGCTTTAGTATCCAACATTAGGCCACCCTGAGATCAAAGGTTAAATAAGTCTCCATCATCTGCCTAGCTCGGGCTCGGCTTCCAGTTAACGCAAGTCACAACCGCAGTTACTGGTCGTTCACCAAATCCTAAACTTAACCTGATATGGATGACTATAGAGATGGAATCGAACAAGTTATCAATCAGATGTAATTCGAGTATGCTGGCCCTTAAGTTTGCACGATGAACGAAAGAGCTGAAAATTAGTCTCTAGGTACACAGCATTTTAACTTGCCGTCCGGCAGTCCGGTAGTAACCCGGACCGAGCCCAAATTGTCAACGGCGCGTAGGTACTGTTTCACGCCCGCCTCAAGGAGATGCCAGCAAACTGTAGGAGCCCAGCAGGGCGAAACCTCTGCGGCCATGGATCGAAAGCAACGAAGGAACGGGTTGGGGTTTTATCTGTAAAAGCCTGACCCGCTCCACCCAAAGTAAAGATATTTTTTGAGTGCAGCTAGTAGGTTGGACAATGCACATAATAATCTAAACTGAGAGCATAAACGTTAGCCGTGACCAGTATTATAACTCCAGTATTATAGCTCCTATATTTCTATATTGCATCAATTTCGCGGTTCTCAAAGGCGAAAACACAGGGAGTTGTAAAGTGACAATTAAAAAAATTATTTGAACTTGATGGAGTTCAAATAATTTTCCTACAATGTCTTTATAAAGTTCTACTTTTGAGATTTTTTCCATATTTTCTAAGCCTATGGTTCAAAAGTTACAGGGGGACATTTTTTACTTTTGGAAATGCTCTAAGTTTTGGAGCGATTATATTAACATTACTTATCAAAAAATGATTTCAGTAAACTCCTATTAATTATTATAAATTATTTTTTACCACTTTTTATTTTACCATTTCGTCGGCGTGATTGATACACATATTGGTACCAAATTTTTACCAAGCTTTCTAGTGCTAACGGTTACTGAGATTATCCGAGGACGGACGAACGGACAGGCTTCCACCACCAGTATAAGTGTATAATCTATATGGGCTTCCTAGTTGACTACGGAACCGTAAAAACCAGAATATACTTAATAAATGTATAAAGGGGCTCACATACAAAAAGTGTTGTTATTACCGTTGTAGATAATGATACAAAACCCTTCGTGCGTGAATACGACTCGCAATTGGTCGGTTTTTTATTATTGTAAGGCTCGCGTTTGACTGCTATTTCAGCTACCTAAATGATTATTTAGACGTCGTTAATAGAGTACACTTAACTAAAGCACCTAACGTATTAACTCTTGGTTTAAAGATCCCAGCATACATGGATATAGGGAAATAATAGTAGATAGCTTAAATTAACTCGCGTCAAAAGTTCAAAGGCAAGTTTGTCATTTTAAAGTCCTCTCTACAGAGTTGTGCCACTAAAGATTATTTGGAAACTAGTAGCGTCATCTATTGTATAAGTACGACAACAGTTCGTCGTACAACTACAATACTTTAAAATATATCATAATAATTGTTAGAAATACTGTTTTTATCCTAAAACACAAACTTAAAATCTGAATAGTATTGAAATTTAAAAAAAATATAGAAACATAACTGTGAAAAAAACGTCCCAAAAGGTTCGTGTTCAAAGCTGAAATGAAACTATAAGGGTCGTGCAGAAATTTAATCGATCAAGGTCATGTCACTACAATCGTGATATAATGTATTATCAAACGAAATTGCTAATGAATAGGAAAATGTCCTATATTTTTTACTTTAATAGTAGTATTTGGAGAGATTTAGCGTCATGTAGTGAATTTTAATGCGTGTTCGGTTGTTAATAATACCTTTCGTTCAGAATCTTGAATTGAATGGCCGCCTGTCAGCTGTACAAGTACTTTGGTTGGGAAGCTGTCAAATGGTGAATAGCAAAGCAGGAGCGGTAGTGAGAATATTTTCTAATAAATATGTCTTTTTATTCGCAATATCAAAGTAATAGGTAATCGCCGTGCCTAGCCGTAAGCTTTAGCGTAAATACAAACGAAAACCAATACCGGCATCATCAGAAAATGAGTTCGAGAGAGAGGTCGCTACAAGACAAATTGAAAGCGCTCTTCAAACAGGGTGCATCGGGTGAGTATTGCGGCTGGTAGTGTGGGGTGCGTGGGTCTCGAGCGGCGTGCTGACGAGCGCGGGGTGTGTGTTGCAGCGCCGCTGCCGGCGCGCCACGAGCTGGTGGTGACGGGCGAGGTGGAGCGCGAGCTGGGCGCCGACTCGCCGCTGCACCGCCGCCTGCGCGCGCTCAAGGAGCTCGGCGAGAAGGCGATCCACGTCCGCGTGCAGGAGGTCAGTTCCACACCCACACTTATTATTTTAGTACCCTCATAAATTCATTCTGATGCAACATTACAATGCAATTTCTTTCTTTTCTTCTTCTCTGTGATGTAAACTCCTTTGTTGGGTGCATTTTTTTCACATTGTTTTATTGTGAAGCAGAGCTATCATAAAAAGTGTTATCATTTCCATTATCTGATTATAAATATGTGGGTGAATTGTTTGTTTTGTTATGATTTATTTACAACTTTCTTCTTCTTCATTAAGAGCAGCTGTTGTGTTTAAATTCACATATTCCATGATCTTTTGTAACTGTATGTGACAATTTTTTTTTAAACATTGTAGTAAGCCACAAAAGTATCTATTCCAGCATTCTCTACCTGTAAACTAGTAAAAAAATGTGTTGAAAAAAAAGGTAGCTTATGGGGTATATTTTTTTTGTTAAATACATCTTTTGTTGTTTGTGTCATGCACATCTGTTAACAACACTACCTTAACAAAGCATTAATATCACAATACATAGTGTAATAAAAACTGGTTTATGTCTAGGGTGGAGTTGAAAAGCTTTGGTCGCTAACAAGAGATCTGCTAGAAGAGAGCAATGTGGAGGCGCGGCACGCAGCGCTGTGCTTCCTGCGGTGCCTGGCCGAGGGCCAGGCGGACTACCTGCAGATCATGCGCACCATCCTGTTCCACTACCTGCGCGACACACATGCCCGCCACCCCCCCGAGGACACACAGCTACGCTTCAAGCTGCTACACACACTCACCAACACCGGGAAGAATATCAACTGCTTTGAAGAAGAGGTCAGTTAGCAGTTTTGAATCATAGTGTGCCATACAACATTGATTAATTTCTCGGCCACAGTTATTGGACCAATGCCGCAATGGTTGCAGATTGGTCCGTTCCTGCTGGAGTGGCTACCCCAGATCCAGCCTCCCACACAGCTGGTTGAATTCTTGCAGCTCATCATCAACGTCGTCAAGTTCAACGCCACATACCTAGATGAACAGATTGTGCATGGAATTGTCAAGTAAGTTTACTAGGATTCTAACATTTGTTATAGAAACCTAAAACTGACTGTATCATTTTTCTATGTTTTTGTAGTCTTTGTTTTTTTTCTTTTATTTAGTATTTTAAGTAAGTAATAACTATATAATTAAGCATAACTGTGTCAAAATAAAGAATAACTAACAAACAATTGTTCAGTTGTTTCAAAAAAAGCAACAGAAATGTTATGTTGTTAGTAACATTTCTGTTAACATAATCGGTCTTATAATTTGCCTACTGTTGGGACACTGGCTTCCTCTCTGGGAGAGGGAATGAGCTGTTATCTACCATACGGGATTGATGTGGGTTGAGATTGAAAATTTGAGATGTCGCATCTAAAATTTTTGGTTCTCAGATGTGTTGGTTTCCTCACAATATTGTCATTGTAAACAGTGATGATGAAATAAATTAAGTACACAAAGTAATGTGCTTGACGGGGTTTGGACCCACAACTTTACTGCTAATAAGTCAGAGCAGTTAACACTGGGCCACCACTGCTTATTAGTTTTTTTTGTTGCCACGTTGGTAATGGCTGCAAACTGTGTTTTGGTTGGTTACTAGTTTTAAGTTAATGTAGTCCATCATAGAGTACAGTAGGAGAGGGATCTATAGGGTGATTTGAGACAGAGATTCTGTAGGTATTTATGACAAATTTTAGAATAGCTGAAGTAATTTAGGGTTGCATTGCTATGACACTGATATTTATAACTAGGTAGACTACACAATTTTATTTAAATAATTATAAACAAAACCAGCTGTTTATTTGTGACAAGATCCAATAGATATCTTAAAACTCATTTAAATTACTGTAATATATTATTGAAATATAGTTCTAAACATTATCAATTATTATGTTTTTATAGATTTATGCCATTCATTTGATGTTGTTGCAATTAGGCAAGAGAAGACTGTCTCAGCATATTGATGCTCTCTAAGTAATACCAGCTGGGCAGGCACCAGTGTTGTGATGACTCACCACACAACACAACATGGCTTGTTTGTTTACAATGCCTCCATCTACAATATTTACATATCCACTTATATCCTTCCATAACAGTCCTAGCTTCAAAACAACAAGCTCTCTGTTCAGTTTCCACTGGGCAGCTAATGTGAGGCTCGTGTTATCAACTTGTTGTTAATTTCCCCCAAGCTTGCTTGTTGATTCAGGATTGACGTTACATGTAGGATGTTTTTGGCCGGCGTTGTGGGCGGGGCTACGAGCTGACGTCAGTCTCTGTGATTTATTACTAAATTACAGGCGGTAACAAAACTAGTGCACTAATTCGGCATATTCATGTCGCATTAGTCTTTTAGCATCCAAAATACATACACATTTGTTTACGCGGTAATTTTACAAAATTACTTTTTATTTTCAATTGCATATACAATTACTGTAGTAAAGTAGCATTTTGTAACAATCTACACACAAACTAATACATATTTGAAATTAACTGACTGTTTGTTGCCACAGATGACAGTTGGCACATGGGTAGACCAACGAATTAATCATCGGAAATCACCACCTTGCGATGATTTCCAAGCAAAGCTAAGCCAATGTTCTATAATGCTGTTATAATCATAATTAATTTTTCCGTATTACTTATTTATTTGAGATCGACGCAATATGTTTTTTATTTTATAATCACTAGTCACCTTCGAGGTGGCGTCGAGAGTTTTTAAAACGATTTTATGTTCTTCCTCAGTTCGACCATTCTTTCTTTAGTCGTCCATTTTAAAGTACTGTTGGTCTCTGAGATACGATTGTATTGTATCTCGTATGGATCGCCGTTCGACGACGGATGCGACGGGTTAGAGTTGTTATCTGATGGTGTTGTCTTCGTCGCAGCAACGCGTGCCACCTGTGCGTGTACTGCACGGACGTGGGCGTGGTGCAGTGCTGCCTGTCGCTGCTGGAGGCCGTGGTGTCCTACTCGCTGCTGCCGCGCGCCGCGCTGCGCACCTTCGTCGCCGCGCTCTGCCGGACCGTCAACCTCGAGCACTACTGCCAGAACAGCTGGAAGGTATGACATTGACACGCAGCATTGTGGTGGCTTCTCGATTACTTTCTCCATTGTCAGATAGTAGCGGCTATATGTTTGTCAAGTTACTCAGTGTAGTGTAATGTTTGCAGCTGATGAGGAACGTGGTGGGCGCGGACATGGGGCACGCGGCGCTGCAGGAGATGGTGCTGCTGCTGCGCTCGGGCGGCGACGGCTCGGGCGAGGAGGGCGCGGCCGGCCTGCTTCGCGGCGCCGTCTTCTACATCAACATGGCGCTGTGGGGGCCGCGCCGCGTACCCACGCTGCGCGTCTCCTTCCTCGCCGTACTGCCGGCTTTCCTTAAGGTAACACTGCACACCACAACGGGACTACAAGAGAATATAACAATGAACAAAGCAATCCTATCTACAGCTGAAAAGTACCACTGAGTGGCACGACCCTATGTCTGCAACATAGGGTCGTGTCAAACAAGTGAAGCAACCTCATATATCATAGGATACATGCGCACACATCATATTAAAGTAGATGTACAAGATATCATGTAATGCTCTTGTTTTTAAAACTTATATTGTGTTGTTGTAATGTGTCAGGCTCTGGAGGGCAACCAGCCGGTGGTGACGTACGAGGTGGTGGTGAGCCTGCAGAGCGTGGTGGCGCGCGTGCCGCTGGAGCTGTGCGAGCCGGCGTGGGACGTGCTGCTGAGCATCGTGCGCTGCGTGCTGGCGCAGGACAAGGGCTACGCGCCGCCCAACGAGCTCATCCACACGCGCGTGCACGCGCTCGTCACCGCCATCGAGCAGCTGCACGACGCGGGACAGTACTACGGCGACGTGGACGCGCTGCTCGACCTCATCGACTTCTGCGGACACGACCGACCCGTGAGTGCACACATGTTATTTAACTCTGCTTTTTATATCACAACTTCATTTATCATGATATTATTTTCCCAAAAATTTATTTATGTGTATAATTTAAAAATAATTCAAGAAAAATCTGTGAGTACCTTTGCCCGAAAACCACGCCTTATTACGGATCGCGTTTCGAGGTTACTCATCTGATTAACATTGCTGATGTTCATATATTACACTTCATCAAAATCGATAATTCACTTTCAAGGATGTCACAATCGTATAAAAATTAAAATGCAAATAAAACCATCGGGTGCCAAAATGCGTTAGGGAATCATAAAAGTAAGGGAAAAATAGTAGTGGTCCTAGTATGGACCCTTGAGTTACACCATATTTTATGTATATGGGCTCGATGTATATTTAACTAATATTTTTGTAAATGGACATATTTGTGTTATTTTAGTGAACTGTTTCTATTAGTGAGATAAGATTTGATTTTTTCTAATGCTCTTCCTCAAACTCCGTATATTTCTAATTTATGTAGTAGTCCATAGTCAACATAATCAAATGCTTTTGTCATATCCATTCATATGATATCCGTTGTGGAAGTAAACGCGCTTTGTGGTAGTGGTCGTGATAATGGATATTGTGCGTTCACAGGAGGCGTCGACGATGCGGCTGGTGACTGCGCGGGCGGCAGCACTGTCGCCGCTCGGCGCCGACTGGCTGGCGCAGGCGCAGGCCCTGGCGGACCGCTACGTGCGCCAGGATCCGCGCCGCGCCGTGCGCCTGCACACGCTGCAGGCCATCCTCGGCTTCATCAAGCGGAACAGGTCAGAATCCTATCTATGGCTGGCGCTGAGCGAGTACGACGAAGAATGAAGCTATCTCGACTATATTTTCAGCAACAGCACTCATAAAAATCATGACAATAATAGTGATACGTATGTGTCCCCAGGTACCTGTACGGCGAGGAGCTGATCGAGCTGGTGGGCATCCCGGTACTGAGCTCGTGCGCGCTGGACGCGGAGGTGGCCCTGCGCGCGGCCGCCGCGCGCGCGCTCACCGACCTGGCGCGCGCCTCCACCTCCGACGCCTGCACCGACCTCATCGACCTGCTCGAGAAGGTACTTAACACACACTACTGGCAACACACATGCCATGCCACGTAGAGCAAAGTGAAATAAGATAAGTGTAATGGTCTGTGCAGATCCTGAACCGTCCGTTCGAGATGTACGTGACGGACGTGCCGATCCCGAGCGAGGCGGACGTGTCGGACCTGTCCCTCGCCGCCGGCGGGCTGCTGGAGCTGCTGCACGCCAAGCTGCTGGCGGCGCCCGCGGCGCACGCGGCGCGCTGCTTCCTCGTGCTGCTCGACCACCTCGACAACCACTACAAGCGCCACGCGCTCTTCATGCACCACCCTGACATACGGATAAAGGTATATAGCGCATTACTGCTTCTGCTGCCTATTGACTTGACAGTTCTCTTCTAGCCGATACAAATCAGCCCAAAATGCCAGTTCGTCTTCGAGCGTTATATTGGTACATCAAAGATTTTCAAGACATCAGCAAAGTGTAACATTTTAGACGAATGGTGGCACGATCGATATCGTTTACACAAATTACGAATAAGGAAGGACCGAGTAACGAACCCTGAGGTACTCCGCTAGACATGTGTATCCAGCTAGACATACAATTGTTGAGTACTACTGCCTGTGGCCTGTTATTAATGTGAGAATAGAACCATCTTAAATGGTCCCCACGGATGCCCTTGTAGCTTTGTTTATTTATCAGAGTATCGTGGTCGATCCGATCAAATGCCTTGCTATAATCTGTATATAAGCTATTTTGACCGGCATCCCATTATCCATATAATTTGTCCCTTAGATATTCGAGATGCTGTTCGGTCTGCGCGCGAACCAGTTCAACTGCGTGGGCTTCTGCTACGACAGCTCGGGCGCGTCGGTGTTCGGCGCGGCCGGCATGCGCCTGAAGCCCGTGTGCTCGCCCTTCCTCATGGCCGAGCCGCCCGCCGCGCGCGGCCACCCGCACACCTCGCTGCAGCCCAAGGACCTGCCGCCCGGCGCCTGCGTGCTGCCCGTGGGGCGCGCGGCCGGCATGCTGGCGCTGGCGCTGCTGCGCGAGAAGGAGTGGGGCGTGCTGGCGCGGGTGCTGCGCGCGCTGCCGCTGCTGCTGCAGGCGCGCGCGCTCGCCATCGGCCGCCGCGCGCAAGACCTCGACATGCTCGCCTCCACGCTCTGCTCCATGGTAACTTTTATTCATCACACCTAGGTTCACTTTCGCTTAGAGAATTTTCCTTTAAAACATCGTGGTTTTTCCAGATATCAGACCGCAGCCTCAACTTCCCCGAATGCCTCCGAGTGACCAACGGCCAGAAGCTGTTGGTGTCGGAGTTCCACAGCACGGCGCTGCCGGGGCTGGCGTCGCTGGCGCCCTACCACAGCTACCTGGAGCCGCAGACGCAGCAGCGCATCGTGCGCTGTCTGCTCAAGTACGGCATGGGTGAGTACCGCACAGTCACACAGCAGGGCTGGCGTCGCTGGCGCCCTACCACAGCTACCTGGAGCCGCAGACGCAGCAGCGCATCGTGCGCTGTCTGCTCAAGTACGGCATGGGTGAGTACCGCACAGTCACACAGCAGGGCTGGCGTCGCTGGCGCCCTACCACAGCTACCTGGAGCCGCAGACGCAGCAGCGCATCGTGCGCTGTCTGCTCAAGTACGGCATGGGTGAGTACCGCACAGTCACACAGCAGGGCTGGCGTCGCTGGCGCCCTACCACAGCTACCTGGAGCCGCAGACGCAGCAGCGCATCGTGCGCTGTCTGCTCAAGTACGGCATGGGTGAGTACCGCACAGTCACACAGCAGGGCTGGCGTCGCTGGCGCCCTACCACAGCTACCTGGAGCCGCAGACGCAGCAGCGCATCGTGCGCTGTCTGCTCAAGTACGGCATGGGTGAGTACCGCACAGTCACACAGCAGGGCTGGCGTCGCTGGCGCCCTACCACAGCTACCTGGAGCCGCAGACGCAGCAGCGCATCGTGCGCTGTCTGCTCAAGTACGGCATGGGTGAGTACCGCACAGTCACACAGCAGGGCTGGCGTCGCTGGCGCCCTACCACAGCTACCTGGAGCCGCAGACGCAGCAGCGCATCGTGCGCTGTCTGCTCAAGTACGGCATGGGTGAGTACCGCACAGTCACACAGCAGGGCTGGCGTCGCTGGCGCCCTACCACAGCTACCTGGAGCCGCAGACGCAGCAGCGCATCGTGCGCTGTCTGCTCAAGTACGGCATGGGTGAGTACCGCACAGTCACACAGCAGGGCTGGCGTCGCTGGCGCCCTACCACAGCTACCTGGAGCCGCAGACGCAGCAGCGCATCGTGCGCTGTCTGCTCAAGTACGGCATGGGTGAGTACCGCACAGTCACACAGCAGGGCTGGCGTCGCTGGCGCCCTACCACAGCTACCTGGAGCC
This sequence comes from Mythimna separata, assembly GCA_030763345.1. Taxonomy (NCBI): domain Eukaryota; kingdom Metazoa; phylum Arthropoda; class Insecta; order Lepidoptera; family Noctuidae; genus Mythimna; species Mythimna separata. The sequence continues at coordinate 256,702 of JAKKIA010000039.1, forward strand.
GCAGACGCAGCAGCGCATCGTGCGCTGTCTGCTCAAGTACGGCATGGGTGAGTACCGCACAGTCACACAGCAGGGCTGGCGTCGCTGGCGCCCTACCACAGCTACCTGGAGCCGCAGACGCAGCAGCGCATCGTGCGCTGTCTGCTCAAGTACGGCATGGGTGAGTACCGCACAGTCACACAGCAGGGCTGGCGTCGCTGGCGCCCTACCACAGCTACCTGGAGCCGCAGACGCAGCAGCGCATCGTGCGCTGTCTGCTCAAGTACGGCATGGGTGAGTACCGCACAGTCACACAGCAGGGCTGGCGTCGCTGGCGCCCTACCACAGCTACCTGGAGCCGCAGACGCAGCAGCGCATCGTGCGCTGTCTGCTCAAGTACGGCATGGGTGAGTACCGCACAGTCACACAGCAGGGCTGGCGTCGCTGGCGCCCTACCACAGCTACCTGGAGCCGCAGACGCAGCAGCGCATCGTGCGCTGTCTGCTCAAGTACGGCATGGGTGAGTACCGCACAGTCACACAGCAGGGCTGGCGTCGCTGGCGCCCTACCACAGCTACCTGGAGCCGCAGACGCAGCAGCGCATCGTGCGCTGTCTGCTCAAGTACGGCATGGGTGAGTACCGCACAGTCACACAGCAGGGCTGGCGTCGCTGGCGCCCTACCACAGCTACCTGGAGCCGCAGACGCAGCAGCGCATCGTGCGCTGTCTGCTCAAGTACGGCATGGGTGAGTACCGCACAGTCACACAGCAGGGCTGGCGTCGCTGGCGCCCTACCACAGCTACCTGGAGCCGCAGACGCAGCAGCGCATCGTGCGCTGTCTGCTCAAGTACGGCATGGGTGAGTACTGCACGGCTGCACAGCACAGCTGGCGTGCCTGGCTCCCTACTAATGAGGTGTTGTTTCCCCGCAGTCCTCCGAACGCCGCAGCCGTACATCAACGCGCTGACGATCTTCACGCTGGAGACGCGCGAGACCATGGTGAAGATGCTGCCCGAAGTGCTGCTGGATCTGTCCAAGATCTCCGACACCAAGGCCATCGCCAGCCCCATGCTCGAATTCTTATCTAGTAAGTGCTATTTTATTTTAAAAGGAAATACTCCAAAAATTATTTTCATCAGCATTATTTGTGCTGTACGCCGCCTTTAAGTAGAAAATCTATGTCATAGGACCGCTTTACCATCAAAAATAGTTAATTATAACTTCACTGGCAGTACATTTACGAACTGTTTCTCTAAATAAACTTATCATATACCTACTAAATAAAACTGAGTTTTCATTTATTTTCTTCACAAGTGTGTCGAAAAACGTCGTATGATACACGTGAGTAATCGGTGATTATCGTTCTTGGTTCTCTTAAGACCCTCGCCACGGCTCAGGTCTTAATACCACCGCGACGGCAATCACCCACATTACACACTTGTATCATAATCTACTATAATAGCAATCTGACTAATAATCTAGATTTTTCTTGAAATTAATGTTTAATTTTACATTCCTCCATTTTTAAAGTGAAATGTGATAGATGTAAATCTTGTATCACTATAAATTATTGTATAGGGTTGGCAAACCTGTTGTAATTGACGTTACAGTAAAACTTTGTGTCTTTGTATGTCTCAATGACGTATTATAGCCCATTTTAGACTTTTCCGTTGCGTAAAATTTATTATTGTGCTATTTTATGATGACTACAAAATTGAAAAGAATGACTTTCTCCTTTTTAAAATGGGTTAATAAATTGTAGTCAATAAAATAATAAAGTTCGTTAATAAGTGTTTATTTATAAATTAGTAAGGCACATAATGCCGTAGTCCGCCTTTGTACATTTATGTTGCATGAAGTTTTAATAAATCCTGGTGTGGTTCCGCAGCACTGACGCGGCTGCCGAAGGTGTTCGCGTCGTTCGTGGAGGACCAGTACATGTCGGTGTTCGCCATCCTGCTGCCCTACACCAACCCGTCGCGCTACAACCACTACGTGGTGTCGCTGGCGCACCACGTCATCGCCGCCTGGTTCCTTAAGTGCCGCCTCTCCTACCGGAGGAACTTCGTGCGCTTCATCATACACGTCAGTTGATTTTTAATCACTCTTTTAATAAACAACTGGAAGATCCGATCAGTTAAAGTAACAAATAAGTAAAACTAAAAAACTGTTGCAAACATGAGGAACCTACACATTATTTTTTCATAATTGGCCCACGCAGTAGGTGTTGTAATCACCTATTCCCTTGTTCTTTGTCACTCTTATGGATCATTCATTATAGACGCGTTAAGAAAATAGTGACTAATCAGTACTTTTAATAATAAGACAGATTGTTATTACATAGTATTTTCAAATAATACGTAATTATTTTACAGTTTAATGGGAATTTATTGGAATATTTCGTCAGAATGTTTTACTTATAGATTTTTTTGGGAAACCTACCATACGGTCTCAAGAACTCACTTCAACTTATAATTACTTTACTTTCTAATTACTTTGGTCTAATTGGTCAAGGGGCTAAGCTGAGTAACAACGATTTGTCACTATTTTCTTAACGTGAACACATTATAGTTGACGGCGATAGTCCGCCCGCTCGAGTGTGTCAAGTGACTAACGTTTGTCCCCCGGCAGGGCCTGCACAACTACATCATTATGCCGTTCGAGGAGCAGCTGCAGTACAAGAGCAACGCCTTCCACAGCGCCAACGAGGACTCCTCCAATAGGCAGCGCAGCTCTAGTCTGGTGAGGATATTGTGCACTTACACACTTACACTTAAACGTCGCTCGTCGTATTCATTTTTAACGCAAAACATAAGAAATAACTTGCTTTGTGGCGGTAAAAGACGTTGCTAGTAACATAGTTTGTTGCGATGAATATGTTGCAGTGTTGCAGCCTTTCTGGCACCCTGATAAATGATCGCTTGATATTAATCAATATTTATTTTTCGTCATTACGGCGGCGGCGCTTTATACTATAAAATGTCTCCCACTCATGAATGCTGAAAATTTATATTGCTGCGCATAAAGTTTATATTCGTTCAATGGACAATAATTTCAATTAGAAACAACCACTTCAATATGGCAGGCGAGTATAACACCCGGCAAATAAATTGGCAAGAAATGGACGTAGTAGGGGTAATTTCGCGCATGATGCACAAAATAGAGAATGAGCGAACGGGACGTAAAGCAGTGCGGAGGCAAAAGTCGACTAACGCACCAATCATAGACTATTATTATAATACTGCACCAATCGCGCGTCGGATCGGCGCTACCTCATACCCCGCGTCCCGCTTGACCAACAAATAGATCTAAAAAACGATTTCTGCGCAACTAACGACTCTTGCCAAGTTACGTGCCGCCGGTTATAACTCCTAACACGTGTGTTGTCTGTAGGGCTCAAAAGCGGTGTCGCGTGCGCCGCTGGGCGGGCGCTCGGGCGGCGCGTCGGCGTCGGCCGCCTTCCACGTGGAGCTCACCGAGACCTGCCTCGACCTGCTGGCGCGCTACACCTCCACGCCCTGCAGCGTCAAGCCGCAAAGGTACCACTCTACATTAACACGTGCAGTGTCCACGTGGAGCTCACCGAGACCTGCCTCGACCTGCTGGCGCGCTACACCTCCACGCCCTGCAGCGTCAAGCCGCAAAGGTACCACTCTACATTAACACGTGCAGTGTCCACGTGGAGCTCACCGAGACCTGCCTCGACCTGCTGGCGCGCTACACCTCCACGCCCTGCAGCGTCAAGCCGCAAAGGTACCACTCTACATTAACACGTGCAGTGTCCACGTGGAGCTCACCGAGACCTGCCTCGACCTGCTGGCGCGCTACACCTCCACGCCCTGCAGCGTCAAGCCGCAAAGGTACCACTCTACATTAACACGTGCAGTGTCCACGTGGAGCTCACCGAGACCTGCCTCGACCTGCTGGCGCGCTACACCTCCACGCCCTGCAGCGTCAAGCCGCAAAGGTACCACTCTACATTAACACGTGCAGTGTCCACGTGGAGCTCACCGAGACCTGCCTCGACCTGCTGGCGCGCTACACCTCCACGCCCTGCAGCGTCAAGCCGCAAAGGTACCACTCTACATTAACACGTGCAGTGTCCACGTGGAGCTCACCGAGACCTGCCTCGACCTGCTGGCGCGCTACACCTCCACGCCCTGCAGCGTCAAGCCGCAAAGGTACCACTCTACATTAACACGTGCAGTGTCCACGTGGAGCTCACCGAGACCTGCCTCGACCTGCTGGCGCGCTACACCTCCACGCCCTGCAGCGTCAAGCCGCAAAGGTACCACTCTACATTAACACGTGCAGTGTCCACGTGGAGCTCACCGAGACCTGCCTCGACCTGCTGGCGCGCTACACCTCCACGCCCTGCAGCGTCAAGCCGCAAAGGTACCACTCTACATTAACACGTGCAGTGTCCACGTGGAGCTCACCGAGACCTGCCTCGACCTGCTGGCGCGCTACACCTCCACGCCCTGCAGCGTCAAGCCGCAAAGGTACCACTCTACATTAACACGTGCAGTGTCCACGTGGAGCTCACCGAGACCTGCCTCGACCTGCTGGCGCGCTACACCTCCACGCCCTGCAGCGTCAAGCCGCAAAGGTACCACTCTACATTAACACGTGCAGTGTCCACGTGGAGCTCACCGAGACCTGCCTCGACCTGCTGGCGCGCTACACCTCCACGCCCTGCAGCGTCAAGCCGCAAAGGTACCACTCTACATTAACACGTGCAGTGTCCACGTGGAGCTCACCGAGACCTGCCTCGACCTGCTGGCGCGCTACACCTCCACGCCCTGCAGCGTCAAGCCGCAAAGGTACCACTCTACATTAACACGTGCAGTGTCCACGTGGAGCTCACCGAGACCTGCCTCGACCTGCTGGCGCGCTACACCTCCACGCCCTGCAGCGTCAAGCCGCAAAGGTACCACTCTACATTAACACGTGCAGTGTCCACGTGGAGCTCACCGAGACCTGCCTCGACCTGCTGGCGCGCTACACCTCCACGCCCTGCAGCGTCAAGCCGCAAAGGTACCACTCTACATTAACACGTGCAGTGTCCACGTGGAGCTCACCGAGACCTGCCTCGACCTGCTGGCGCGCTACACCTCCACGCCCTGCAGCGTCAAGCCGCAAAGGTACCACTCTACATTAACACGTGCAGTGTCCACGTGGAGCTCACCGAGACCTGCCTCGACCTGCTGGCGCGCTACACCTCCACGCCCTGCAGCGTGCATTCACCATTCTACATTAACGCTATTTAAAAGCCTTTTTTTACTATGGATAGGCTCCCGCTTTACCACCTGATGGTAAGCGATGAGTTCGAGGATGGAGCACGCTTTCCTTTCTTTCTTCTTTTTCTCGTTTCGACCTAGCTCAAATTTTGTCCAACCTATATTTAGCCACCTGGACAGCTCTATCGTTGGCCTCGCATAGGTCGTTGAAGGTGCAGGAGGTTGTGCATGCTGGGCAGGAGAAAGGAGATAATGCATATCCTGTGAAGGGGCTCCACACTAACACGGAACTTGCGATTGGTCCAGGAAACCCCGTTTGAAAAGTAACATTAGCACAGCCTTCTTCCCTCTTTATACTCAAATGTATAACATAGAACGCTTGTATATAACGTGGTGTGTTTGTGCAGGAGCGACACGGCGGAGTTCCTGTTCAACGGCGGGCAGTCGATGACGTGGCTAGTGGGCCACAAGCTCATCACCATCACCACGTCGGGCTGTCTGCAGAACTCCATCAAGCAGGGACTCTGCGACCGGTAACTTTAGCCTTATATTACTGTTGGTAATAAACGTGAAAATTGTGAGGATGGATCCCTAAGTATACTTAGGGCCTGTTTCACCATGTCCGAGTAGGCACTACTCACTGAATATATTCAAAAATTTGACAGAATTTGTATGAAATTATCTGTCAAGTAAGATACTCGAAACTTAATCATAGGTGGTGAAATAGGCCCTTACTCATTTAATGTTGGGGACACAGCGAATTACGAGTCATCATATAACGTCAACTGGAGCGCGAAACCTCAGTTATTTGATATGTCATGTCTGTTATTGAATTGTGAGGAGGCCTGAGTCCCAACAGTAGGAACATTACAAGGCTACTATTGCTAACTGAGTACGCTGACGTGTCCCAGATGCGCGGTGCTGTGCAAGCAGCACGCAGACAGCGTGTCGTCGCCGCTGCCGCCGCTGTCGCTTCACACCGGCGCCGCCCACAACAGCGGCGCGCCGCACACCGCTGACAACAACGACAGCGCCGCCGCCAACTCGCAACCCGTCACCGTACAGGTAAGCATCGCATTCTTTGTAGTTTCGATAGCAAAATGAATTTATATTTCTTCCAATTAAAAAAAAAGTTGATCAAATCGTACTACCAAACAAGTAATACGTGTAATATAATAAATTGTTTTCTTTTTTAATGTTAGTTTGTATCATAAACACATGAAGAATTAATGATTCGTTTGAGTATTTTTTCGCTATTCTTCATAGTGTCGTATTTCGTTCACGTCTACCTGAACCTCTAAAGTTAAACATCATAAAATTAGGATTCATAAGGTTTAAATAGCATTATAAATAGGAGGCTACAAAGCTGTAAAATTAAAAGAAAGTCTTGCAAATATATTATTAGCATAACTTCAATCAACATCTTGTTAAACAATTATTCTTCACCCACCAGGTGCAAGTAAACGACGGATTGAGTGAAAACCAAACGCAGACGACGAACAACCAGTTACAAGTGACTCCAGCGGGCGCGCAGGCCCCCCCGCCCGAAGTCAAGCGGTAAGCATGCCCAGCGTGAACCTGTGTAGCCCATGTGTCGCCTCGAGCTTACACGGGGACCGACACACACACGCGTGTAACAGAGACGACACACACACCCACTTGTGTAACAGGGACGGCGCTCTACTAACCACAACTTTTGTCTCATTCAAACTCGATGTGAAGTATTAACTTCTGCCTCCTGTTACTTTGTGAGTGATATAAGTTACGGTGAAAGACGCTTGAATGTATTGTGAGCCTGTGTATCATGTACAATGAACAAGGGAGATAAGTAACCAGGTTTCATTCACATCCATTCATCGAAAACATAATTAAATTCATAAGACTAATTAATCAAATTAAAGTTCATTCATATCCACCCATCGGTTTCCATGAAAACTCAACTATATCTGACAATCCTGGTTACGTGAGTCTAGGTAAAAATCAATGTTATAAACACAATCGCTCTACGGAAAATACTGGTACATATTTACTTACAATAAATAGAGACTGGAAACCGACACGAACATTGTGGGCTGGCAGGCAGGTGGTCATCTCGATTTGATAATATCGTGGCGTTGTAAACACCGGGAGACGTTAAACACCGAATGACGGCTAAGTTTACAGAACTATAGGAACTTCCATTGAAAAGCGGTTCAATGGAAGTGTGGTGCGGCCTCATCAAGTAAAAACAGTCCAACAAAAAAATTGACGTGTAAAAGTGTTTGTGAAAACCTATTTGCAAAAGAAATATCATTTATCATTCATTAAATATTTTTTAAATGTTTAACATAAAAATATACGTTATTACTTTTGTATTTATTCATTTTAAATAGCTACCTACTATTCAGGAAAAAATATTATAAAAAACGATACTACTTGATTTTATTAACGGCAATTTACGGTAGAGGTACATCACTATTTAAGAATTGCAAAAAAGTGACAACATTCGTTATGTCATTTTTGTCGCGCTGATGAAAAAACAGACCGTAGGATTTAATCTTTTAGTTCTTATGTGATGAAAGAGATGCCGCTACAAATTAATGATAAATAAATCGAGTCGTTCCTCAAACTCTGTCAAGAGATGTCATAGTTTCGATCATAAATCAATGTTGAATCAGTAAGGGATCGGTACCAACTGTGATCCGTAAGTCTTGCGTAGCTGACAGGTGTCAACAATACATTCAAGCGCAGCATTCAGTGTGCCTCGCGGGGCTTCACGGAACTAACGACATTACGACAGTACCGATACAGTGCTGAGACTAACGCTTCGCTCTTCTTACTAACCTCTGGGCTTACTCGAATGATACACTATCGACGATTACTAAATGTTTCTCTTCCGGAATGCGGGGCTCTTTGGAAATTACTACTTTTAACTAGGCTTCCTTACAAGGCTTTCAAAATTAATGTTTCCCAAATGTTTGTCGTAGACTACTCAGTACTCATGACTGTTCGCGGAACGAGTTCGCTTAGATGTCACCTTCCCGGCCCTCGATCATGTGGACTTGAGTTCAGAATCTTTGACAAACTACAACTCTATGTAATACATAACAAAGTTGAAAATCCATTGCAATCAACATTTATTTAGGACTTTCTTCAATACTAATGGTCACTCGGAAATAAACTGCATCAGTCAGCTGCTAGTTGAGTAGACGGTGATGGCAGATAAGGTTCTGAACTGAAGTATAGATAGTGTGATGAGGATCACGTAGGGTAGCGCACGGCACATCATTCGAGTAGGCCTGCGCGCCACGTGCGTGTGACACGTGCGTGCGACGCGTGCGTGACGTGCGTGACCGTGCGGTGTGTGCAGCTACAGCAAGTACTCGCTGCAGCACTCGCGCTCCACGGAGACGTCGTGCTCGTCGCTCAGCATGTCCGAGCCGCTGCAGCCCAGCGGACACGCCTCCAGGTGCCGCGACACTCCTACCTCTCCTCCACACCGCACTCATCGCATCTCCGCTGCCTTTCTCTTTGTTTCACTCAACCTGCCACTAGGGGTGTTAGATCATCGGAATGTTTATAACCCACATTTTCTGTTGCGTTTCGGTATTTTATCGATCATAGTAAACGCTATTCAAATACGTAGCGCCATCTGTATGCGCTAGCATTTATATCTCATAGTTCTTATATAGTAGCATGTTTTATTATTATTATAATCCTTGTAAAGTAAACATTTGTGAATGATTTACATGTCGACAACGCTCCATCGTTTTAGTTCCGCTCCATACTATATTGTTTGACCGCTATCCGCGTGAGTTCCACCTGCACGCCACACCTAGCCTGGCACGTACGTAGTGGCCGCGCGGTGGGCTCGCAGTAACGTGTTGGTGTACGTTGCAGACAAAACTCGTCGGAGAACAACAAGAGCAACGACCCGCTGGTGGCCGTGCTCAACCAGTTCTCGCAGCACTTCGAGAGGATCTCCAAGGAAGTGGTGAGTTACACATATTTTTGTTAACTATGTTAATACGCCACGAAGACAGATATGCTACGGATGGTACGGTCTTGATAACGTGCTTACTAGTGGGACATTGGTCAAATGCGAGTCTACCATTATTGGTATTGGTTGGTACTGCAGGTGTGATATTACTATCATACTTCTAGCATGATATTTGTGTTTTTACAAGAGATTATTTCAGAGCAAATTGCTAATGCATAATCCTAACCACATAGTTATATTTATTGAAAATCAGAATTGATGTGACGGTTTATTTTTTTCGGATGGTAGGTAATATCAGTTAGGTTTCAATTGTGTCGTTCTTAACAATACTTAAATTTGAATTTATTTGTCGTGATGACTTTATAATAGCAGAATTTATTATTGGGGTTATGGGTTGATTTTCGAAAGGGAAATTGTGGTCCTGGAATGCAAGGGCAAAGAAACAATTTAGGTGTGGTTTTAAACGAGCCCGAGAAGTTATTAAATGATTTTTCACCTAAAATAAAAGAAGGTTGCAATATTAGTTGGAACAAATTAACAGTTATTTATGTTATTGAATTATTGTAATAATAACCTATATACTGGCCTTAAATTAAAAATAGATTATTTCAAAAATTGTATTTTACACATGGGGGGTCCATTCAATAATAATAATGTTTAAAAAGAAATAAAAAAGCTGCTGTTGGATAAGTGTTGCTACACAATCAAAAAATACTTGAAATCACTGACTTGAAGACTCGTAGTTATCCCTAACGCTGTTAGCGCGCGCGTACGGCCCCGCCACAGGGCGCCCACCGCGTGCCGGGCGCCGCGCGCTCCGCCCCCGCCAGACGCGTGTCCACCCCCGCGAGCGCGCGCCAACCCCTGCTTATATATGTCTGAGTGTTTTGATACGAGCGGTATCTTACTGCAGCCGAGCCCCCATAATACTCCCGCCTGCTGCTCGTCTGAAATCCGCCTCAAAATACTACTATTTGTATGACAAAAGGTTTATCCTGCAATTTGTAATGTTACTTTTACTTATTTATCCTGTCCTTGAATAACTATGCTGATGTATTCAAATATATACTGGGTGTAAGAGACAGCCCTCCACTAACTTTAAGGGCTTGCTTAGTAGACGAATCTGAACATATACACACATTTTTTTTTTTTTTTAAAACCCCCCCAATATAGTTGGGAAAAGGCTAGGCAGATGATGATGGAAAACGAAAAAAAAAACGACCTCTCAATACAAACTGTCCGATAACGATAAAATTTATGTATGGTGAAGCTGAAATTGTTTTCCTAGTATGTAGATGGACCATTCTGCGCGACTATTTTTAGCTTAGAATTTAAACTTTGTAAATAAATAATGATTTTTACAATCTTTTAAAATAATAATTAATTGAGTCATACAATTATAATTAATTAACAAACAAAATAACATCCTATCAATATTATCAACAAACAATACCTACTTAGTGTAGTTGTTTTTTTAATAAATGCGCATAATGTATACCTACACCAAAAAAGAACAGGACCCGATATTAAACCTTGCAGTACACCCATTTTGACTTTAATCACCTATTTTGGAACCATATGAATCGACACCATTTATTTGAACTTATTACGGCCTGTCATTCAAATAAGATTTCACCAGGCTAGTAGCAGGCAAATTGCATTAAGCAAGTTAACGTAATCCTTAGTGTTTTAAAAGCAAAATTTCGTAATTAACATAATCAAAAGCCTTTGAGAGGTCACAAAAAATCCTATCGCGTCTTTAGTTTCTTCCCACGCAGCAAATATGTTTTAATAAGGTGACACCATATTGCTGTGTTGCTGTGTTCTATACAGAACTTTTGTTCATTGAACACTTATTTTACTATGAGGAGCTCGTGGCTAGATAATACCAGCCGCACGGGTTGATCTTCAAGGTTAAGCAACGCTTGCCAAGGTTGGTCTGTGGATGGGTGGCCATCTTAACGTAACGAGTTTCTTCCGTGTCTCGGAAAGCATGTTAAGCTGTAGGTCCCGACTGTCATTTGTAGATGTTTGGCAGTCGTTACGGATAGTCAGAAGCCAGTAAATCTGACTCCAGTCTTGCCATGAAGTACCGTGTTACCCCAGGTAATGGGTTGTGGAGGTCTGGAAGGCAGCCGCTCCTCGTAAAATACTGGTATTCAGCTAAATCCGGCTTGACTGGAAGCCGACTCCAATATAGTTGGGGAAAGGCCAAGTAGATGATGACTTATTTTACTTTCAAAGGCTTGCTAATTTAGTTTCTGATATAAAGACTGTGGTGTTGTATTGTTGCAGGACACGGACGAGACGTCGTGGTCGCGGGTGGGCGAGCTGGCGGCGGCGGGGCTGTGCCCCTGCTGGTGCGCCAACTGGGCCGAGGTGCACGTGCGCAGCCCCACCGGCGACGTGTGCTGGGTCATGCGCATGCAGAACCAGGTACACAAGTACCACCTGTTGTTGTCGGGGCTGTTACAAACCTATTCATCATTTCAGCCAACAGACGTCCTCTGCTGGACAAAGGCCTCCCACAAGTGTCAGCACAACGGCAGGTCTTATACACGTGGCCTGTGTGATCAATACCTGTTCACGTTAAGGAGATGATGACGTTGTTGTCACTCCGCTAAGCCACGCCACAAGATGGATGCCAACTTTGTTTACTTCATATGGCCATTGTCTGTAACACCGTTCTTCCTATGGTTGCAGATGAACTGGGACTACCTGCTGGAATCGCCGCTGCAGGACGTAGCAGCACTGCTGTCGCCGGCGGGCGGTGCCGGGGCTGGTGCGGCGGCGGGCGCCAGCCACCTGTCGCAGCCGCCCTCCTCCGCCTCCAGCGGCATCGGCGACTCGCGACAGGACGTGGTGAGTCACCCACAACATTACTTTAGTTGGATACTTCTCTCAGTGACAGCTTGATTTAATCTTAGAATATATACGAAAACTAATGAGGTGAATGTCCATCCTATGTGCAGACGTCGGAGTGCTCGCCGCGGTCGCGCAGCGGCTCGTCGTCGTCGGCCACGCGCGCGCCCGAGCTGCACAAGTCCAGCTCCGACAGCGTCGTGGGCGCCGAGCGCCGCCCAGCGCCGCAGCCCGCCGACCACGCTGCACAAGCGCCACACAAGTTCGTTCACTACTCACTTAATATGTGCTTTCATCATTTTGAGTGAGGATGATCCTCATCATGTATTGATACTGTTGCAGTAACGTGGCAGCCAGCCGGATGAGCACGCAGCCCATCAACATCCCGGGCTCGCCGCAGCGCCAGAGCTCGTCCAGCACCACCGACGACGACGACATGCTGCTTATTGTACCTGAGGTGAGACACGCTACAAACTGTTGCAGCAGCGTGCTACAGCCGGATGAGCACGCAGCCCATCAACATCCCGGGCTCGCCGCAGCGCCAGAGCTCGTCCAGCACCACCGACGACGACGACATGCTGCTTATTGTACCTGAGGTGAGACACGCTACAAACTGTTGCAGCAGCGTGCTACAGCCGGATGAGCACGCAGCCCATCAACATCCCGGGCTCGCCGCAGCGCCAGAGCTCGTCCAGCACCACCGACGACGACGACATGCTGCTTATTGTACCTGAGGTGAGACACGCTACAAACTGTTGCAGCAGCGTGCTACAGCCGGATGAGCACGCAGCCCATCAACATCCCGGGCTCGCCGCAGCGCCAGAGCTCGTCCAGCACCACCGACGACGACGACATGCTGCTTATTGTACCTGAGGTGAGACACGCTACAAACTGTTGCAGCAGCGTGCTACAGCCGGATGAGCACGCAGCCCATCAACATCCCGGGCTCGCCGCAGCGCCAGAGCTCGTCCAGCACCACCGACGACGACGACATGCTGCTTATTGTACCTGAGGTGAGACACGCTACAAACTGTTGCAGCAGCGTGCTACAGCCGGATGAGCACGCAGCCCATCAACATCCCGGGCTCGCCGCGTAGGAAACTGGTCCTACGGGACCAAACTATTATTTGTGTACTGTAAGGATCTGGGCAGGACACTAGTCTCCGACTGTGCGTTTTATTTTGGAGCAGCTTTCATTCTGCTGCAATTGTAGTTATTCAAGCTGGTGTATTATGTATAGCTTCTTTAACAATAGATGTGTGGTACTTGCAGGGCAAGTCCCGCCACCCCGTGCGGCGCTCGAACTCGTCGCCGGAGATGTCTTCGTCGTGGAAGGCCAGCGTGGCGGCGCGCGAGCTGCCGCGCGCGCCAGCGCCGGCCCCCGCCCCCGCGCACACCACACACGTCAGTGCGGGGCCCGACGACCTTAGTGTTGACCCCGACGAGATGATCCTGCTGCCCAGCTGCGAACCCACGTGAGTATACTTGCTAGTTTGTACACACAGCTCAAGATAAGTGCTCACCAACGGCAATGGACATGTGCATCTGTGCCTAATATCGGACGCTTTATCTCCCCACAAGTTAAACTAAAAGACATAATTCTATAACCATAGTTACACACGAACATCACACATACACACATACACACATATAACACACACACCACACGCACTCACATATCATTTACGTATGACATAGTTATAGAACTTGGAGAAAGACTGTGATGGATCAAATAGAGTAATATTCTGTAGCTTTACATGCTCCATAGGAAAAATGGATTTCATTTTCTTATCTTGTCTTATCAAGAAATGTTGTTTTTAAGCAATTTTTATATCAAACATCCTTTAAGTCGATAGTGTGCATTAGTTGAGTGTTTGTGAGCATTACGTTGCGTTGCAGTGGCGGCGGCGGGTCGTCGGCGCTGTCGCTACACGCCACGAAGAAGGCGGCCAAGAAGAGCGACATGCGCGTGTCGTGCGAGGCCATCCCCGAGGAGATGTCGGGCACGTCGCCCATCCAGCCGCACCCCGGCCTCATGACCTACAACTCCGACCCCGGTACGCACCACCACACATACCTACATCATACCATCTACACTTACAGCTGAATGATCATGATTGTTTTCACTCATTCTGAAAACACCAACCTTAAATAGTTGATTTTCAACTCTATTTGCTTGTTTACGGGGACATGGGGCATCGCACGTCGCATGCGGCGTGTCGCCTCGCGGCGCGTGTGTTTGGCGTCCATAAACACTCGTACGTTATAAGTTTCAATTTAGTGCGGACCACGCCGCCGCCCAAGATCCCGCATCTTCGTAAACAAGCACTTAATATTAAGTCAAGCATTGAAAATCGAACAGTGCCTTTATATTTAAGATTTTTCGCCACTTCTATTGTCCTATATTGTTTGTAATAACAGGTACTTAAAGAACTGTTACTGTAATCACATTAATTAAAAGAAAAAGACTTTACTCCACAGTGGATAAAACAAAGCTCTCCAGATGATGGTACAACTAAACTATATCATAACACAAGTGTATCTATGGACACACAAATAACAAAATAAACTATGAATAATCCGTTGTGGAATACTAACACGTTTAACGTTTAGTAGTGTCTAGTGAGGCGCCTAACTAAACGTAGCCGATACTAACAAGAATGAACAAAATAATGTCTCTAACACACGATAACCCAACATGAACTGTGCACTTTAAACCGTAATGTAGAAACAACAGTGTAAATAATCATAGTAACCAGTTAATAAGTTATAGTGTGGACTGGATCACTTTGTACGGGCGCTTATGCACACAAACACGTGTGTGTATGAGCGCCGGTAGAAGTGCGTGTCCACTGCAGCAGTGTGTCTGGAAGTATGGTGTGTAGAGCGCATTAGAGACGATACATGCACTGCAGCGCGCGACCACGCTACGCCGAGCTCCGCAGATATACATACATTCTCTTCCATGTACATTTACTTGATGGACGTATTGCTATAAACAAAAATCTACTTTTGGATAACGTCAAGGAAGCAATGGGACTGCTATAAAAGCCAGACACTTTATTACACAATACGCGAGCATCGCGTTTATGTGTTGTTACCGTGCTAGTGAGGTCCGCGTGTAATCCGTCGCCGCGTTGTCGCGCGCTGCAGTACTCTCCAAATAATTCAATGGGTTCGTCTACACTCACTTTCACTGAGAAACTTTGTGGTCAATACACGAAATAAGAAACGACTTAAAATGACAATGAAATGTAAATTATTCACACAAGAATTTCCTCTCCTAGAGAGGAGGCCTGAGTCCCGACTGGGAGCATTACAAGTCTAATAATGTCAATTCACACAAGATGTAATATTCTGAGCAGTCATTTCTATTATTGTCATTGTTGATATACCTCTCAATGTTGTGTGATTGTGAGTGAGTGAGACGGGCCCGTTGAGTGTGGTGGAGGTGAGTGGAAGTGAGGGTGCGAGTAGTGACGCGGAGTGTGCTGCAGCTATACGAACGCGCGCGTGTGCAGGCACCGGCGACGCGCCCGCGCAGCCCGCGCGCCAGCACAACCACCACCACCAGCTGCAGAAGGTAAGACCACCACTTTATTACTTACTTCAAAGTCATCAGTCAAAGCGTCACTTTAATACTGGGTGTAAGGGACAGCCCTCCACAAACTTAAGGGCTTGCTCAGTACACGAATCTGAACATCCTCCCACAAAAAATGTTTTCAGGAAACGAAAAAACATTTCAGCCTCTCCATACAAAATTATAAATTTTATCGGACAGTTTTTATGGAGAGGTCGAATTTTTTTTTCAATTCCAGAATAAAAATATGTTGGAAGTGGTTCAGATTCGTCTACTGAGCAAGCCCTTAAAGTTAGTGTAGGGCTGTCCCTTACACCTTGTATAAAAGATAATTTGCTAATGTCAAACTATTCTCGATAGTCTATTACTTACAAGCATAGACATAGAAAATGGATTGAACAACAGTTCCACAAAATTTAAGTGTAAGCATTTGTCGTAGCCCAATCAAAAGTACAGAAATAACAACTGCCCGTACGATCCCGGTATTTTCCTTACATTTACTGCTCTGTATTCACGTCACACGTGAACAACCACAGTTTACTCCATTCTCTAACAGCCGAAACCAATAACCTATCTGTCAAACGTCGGAGATAGAAAAACAAATGAAACAACAGAGAACATGATAATTTTTGTATTGTATCATTTGTTTTACAATCTCCAGTATGCCAAAACTGGAGATCGATAGGTTATTGGTTTCGGCCGTAAGTCTATCGCTGCTACTGAGCGTGATGTCCCAGGTTGAAGCAGATTATTAGGTTTTTGTTCATCTAGAATATCTCAGCAACCGCCTGAATTTAGGACTTGTGCCTGAATTAGGGTTATAAATTCGGACCCTACTCCCGACCAAACCCAGTTCTCGAAAATGACCATGTCACGTTGTATTGTCTATCATTGTCTGACAAGACTTGTAGCCAATCAGTCCGATATGTCGGTGATAGACCGATGTCACCATCCCTATATTTGTAATATGTTTTACAATGATTACAAGAATGACACAATGAGTACAAGTAGAAGGGCCCGAGTCTATAACTATCAATCGGGCACAATTAAGTCTTAACTTGAGGCGTTTACTGAGGTATTCCGGTTGAGAAAACATGTAAACAACGTGGTAATGTCCTTAGACGGCGTCGGACGGCACGGTGCCGGAGGGGCGCGGGGCGCGCGCGGCGCGGGACGAGCTGCCGCCGCTGGCGCGCTCCAAGCGCTCCAACACCATCTCCGTCATGAGCCCCACGCGCCGCCACAGGTGCTCCCCACACCTTTCACAAACTAACCCAACCCCACACACACACAATATACACACACACACACACTACACATACACACAAACACTCACGCTACACATACACACAGGCATACTACACTTGACACTGCAAATTAAACAATATAACTTTGTGACCTACACAGCATGACGTAGAACAAATTTATGTTAAGGTGAAATTCGTGCTTAGCGCAATATCGCTGTTCGATTTAGCAAAAACAATTTCCTAGATTTCATAACACGCACTAAAATCAAATGTACTTAATATGTACAGCGTCGTGTGTCGGACACATGTCGGACACCTTTCACCTTAAACAAAAATTTCCATGTTGTATTCCGTTGACACGCAGTAACAGTAAATGTCCCCCATGTCGGAGCCGTTCGAACCGGCGCCATCTTCATGATTACCTGAGATGCTTGAGCTTCATAATCAGTTTCTCATATTTAGTTTTTAATGAATATGTCTGCTGGAATGCTACTCGAATAATTTATGAACCAGTTCGGCTTGCTTACAGCTGATATAATTCGGCTAATGAAAGCGCGACCTGAGAAAAAGAGGATAAATCCAAAAAAAAATAATGTGGTGTTACTAACAAAGTAGGAGAATCATGTTTTGATTGATACTTGTAATTTTTTTTTGTTACTACAATTGCGGCTGAACATGAAGCAAATAACCGGTGGAGTGCGCGTACGATGCTATTGCGCTCACCAAACATATGCTAAAACTAGTAGAAGCGGCAGTCGCAAATGCAGTACGCACGTCACGTGCTCCCGATTTTTAAGCGAATCAAAGGTACACGATTTGACCTTGAACGGACCAATAGCAGCCGCGCATTTTTCTTCGTCCCCCGGCCCGCCGTGGTGAGTTGTTTACTTAGAAGAAATCGGGCTATGCGCTCTCTAGTGGTTATATTCTCTATGCGGCTGAATGATGTTGCCAAATTGATTTAAAAAAAACTCCAGGTCGCGTTTTCATTAGACGCACTCTAGTTCTGAGTTGGACTGTAGTTAGTGTGACACTGATCGTAGCGCGCATGATTTATTATTTGTTTTTATTTTCTGACTACTTTTTGTTTTACAACTAAGTTCTTTATCCTCTGTTCCTAACTCTACTATTCCTTTAAAAGTAAAAATATTATTTTTGAGTGTGTTCTCTGTCCCTATCCCAATGAGTTGTGTTATTTTGGTGTTGGCTTGTGTTGTTGACGTGTTAGTGTTGTTGTTTGGTTTGCTCCGCGTTTGCGGCCGCGCGCTGATGTTGACGGGCAGTGTGTCGGCGGGCAGGGCGGGCGCGGGCGCGGCGGCGGGCGCCGTGGGCGGCGGCGGCGGCGGCGTCACGCCCAGCTTCGTGTTCCTGCAGCTCTACCACAACATGAGCACCTACCCCATCACGCCGCCTGTACCAGGTACGTTAAACACACCAACTACTCTCTACTTTTATGAATACAGCTGCCCAATATTGAGCCATATAATATAATGTACCAAAGACAAAATTAACTATCTGTCCTTAAAAATCTGAACACGTAATGCTGCTCAATGATGCTCAAAAAAAAATACGAAGATCAAATAGCCATATTTTTGGAATAATTCCATTTGGTCACTCATATCTGTTGTAAGCTTCACATATTTTACCAAACGACTATTCAGCCTCCAGTTCCTTTCTTTCAGTATTCTATCAACTAGCCAAGGAAAGTGGAATTCTGCACTTTTATTAAAGGAAATAAACATATTGTCACTAAATATATTGTTAAAATTACATCACTCTCCGGAGCGTTTTCAGGCTAAATAGTCAATGATTTTATACCATAAAGCCGATGTGTAGGTAAATAAGCGCTATGTTCGTAGGAGAGACACCAACGATACTGAACCCGCTGGCCGAGCGGCCGCTGCGCGTGTCGGGCGTGCAGCACGAGCGCACCATCAAGAACCTCGACCTCGTGCCGCCCGTAGAGACTTACAAGGTAAACCAACCATGCATACCACACACTCTTCATCATCTCAGACGAAAGACGTCCACTGCTGGACATAGGTCTCCCTCAAGCGTCGCCACAACGACCGGTCCTGTGCGTCTCGCATCCATCGGATTCCCGCTACCCTCACCAGGTCATCGATCCAAATTGTCGGACACCTTCCAACACTAATTTTACTAAAGGAATATTATTTTTAGACTTAACCATTCTTATATGTCACCCTTTATGCAGATAGTCTAAAAGTTCTACATTACCGTTGGTTTTTATCACTATCTAAAACAGTTTAATCACTTAAGGCTGGCGCGAAGTGTCAATTTTCCATACAAACGTAATACCAAAATCATTTGCAGTTTAAGCATATTTACACCATAATATGATGTTATTCGGATTCAGACAATAATTATCTAGGTTCCTACGTCGTCTTTTTGTTGAAAAACTTACCCCAAACGAAATTTAAGCGAATTTAATTTTGCACATTTTCACAGCGAAAATGTCATGTTTTTATATAGTTGTTTCTATATTATAAACATCAATATTTCAAGATATCTCCCCGCAGGAACACAGATATTATTATCAAGTTATAAAGAATTGAAAAGAAATTGGAAAATCATTAATTTTTCATTCATCATTTTTGGTATTACGGAATACATCCAAATTTCTCCCAAATTTTCAATAGTTTTTATTGCTATCGCAGCAAGCAAATGTCAGTGTGTGGGTGATGACATCTCCAGTCAGTGAGTCCAAGAATTGTTTATACTATCTGGATTGATTACGTCAACCTCAAAAACGTACCCACAAAAGGGTATGTTGTCTCTTTCTACCACGGTGTCCATAGACGAGTAAGAAAGGGACACGCTACCTCTTTGTATGCTCCGTCTTGCTGGGTACATTTTTTCCATTTTTGCTTGTCAATTTAAAATATGAACGTAATGGCAATGAATTTTAAGTACACTTCAGATTGTGTGATATTACTTCGTAATCATTCCAGGGTACACAAGGTCCTTGCGTGTGTGTCGCTCCTACAGGGTTACCTACTTATCTATCATAGGTTCATATTTGATCGAATTTCATTTCCTATAAAACTTTTCAACAATTATCGTTTCGTTTTAAGGATTCCGTACCGCAAAGGGGAAAAACGAAACCTTTATAGGATCACTTTGTTGTCCGTCGGTCTGTTTGTCAAGACCCTTTATATCGGAAACGCGTGGAATTATCGAGTTCGAGAATAGGCCCGCGATCCCTTGAAGCTGTGCACAAATCAAATATATAAGTTATCGAAAAAAAAAGATACAGCCGTTTATATCGCAAAAAACGTACGTTTGATACTCTCTAGGTAATCAAAATTTATAGGGTAAAAAAGGTCTTATAGCAAATAATTATGGGAAAAGTCTGAAAACTGAAAATTTGTAGTTACGCCACTAAGAAAATCGGTTCCCCTCCTACAGGCTTTCACACTAGCGTATTGGTCATATTGTACAAGCGGTTTGCGAGCGTTTGTTTCTTATATTATTTAGATCTTAATCACCTTAAATTCATTAAGTCGTGATTTATTTTTGTTAACATCTCATGTTGATAGGTTTGATTTTTTTCTTATATTTACATTTTCTCTTATGGTGTGAATGTGGGAACACCGTAGACTACGATTTTGATTACTACTATTTCGACAGTGTTTTGATAAAAAATATTTTTATTATACTTTTGGGTACAATCTTAATAATCTGTCTGTTAATATAATATTGTAATATATACTTATAATACATTTGTAGAAGTAAAAATTCTGTGTATTGAAAATATCAAAAAAATTATGGCAGAGGGGGTGTTACGAGACCGATACCGAACCCATTTTTTTAAAATTAGTTAGGTACTTAGGTTTACTTTTATAGGGCGCAGACCGTGTAGATTTTAATTTCAAGTATAGGTAGTATATTTGATAGTGTGTAGGGTATTTTTAGTACTCTTAGGTAAGATTAGCAATTCGTATAGATATTAGTTTTTAGGGATTTTACTTATTTATTGATATACATACAAGAAAAGTTTTTAACCACTGCGTAAATTTTTTTTGGTGGCTCAGTGTAAGTAATAGAACACAAGTCGACTTCAAGGTTAAGCAACCCTTGCCAATAGGTTGGTCTGTGGATGGGTGACCATCTTAACATAACAAGTTTCCTCCGTGCCTCGGAAAGCACGCTAAGCCGTAGGTCCCGGCTGTCATTAACAGTCGTTACGGATAGTCAGAAGCCAGTAAATCTGACTCCAGTCTTGCCATGAAGTACCCTGTTACCCCAGTTATTGGGTTGTGGAGGTCTGGTAGTCAGCCTATGCTTTACGAGGCACGGAGGAAACTCGTTATGTTAAGATGGTAACCCATCCAAAGACCAACCTTGGCAAGCGTTGCTTAACTTTGAAGATCGATCTGTGTTTTAATACTTACACTGAGCCACCAAAAAAAATTTACGCAGTGGTTAAAACTTTTCCTGTATAAGTGTAGATACTACACTAAAAACTTATTGATAAGTTTTTTCATACACGCAACGAAGTCGCGGACACAGCTAGTATGGAAATATTGTAAACCCAATATTTTTTTGAAAAGAGTAACCATGAAGTTTCTTGCCGGTTCTTCTCCATAGGAAACGACGAATTGGAACTACGCACTAGATTCTGACGTTTCATAAGTGTCCATGTAGGCCCACGTAAAATAAAAATATGATTTCAATTCGATAGATTGATCACTACAGAACACTGTCTTTTTTTGCATTAAATTTATTTTTAGGATAACATTAAAAGTGACGACCCTATTACTTCAATGGAGCATAGGTAATCTGAGGGCACGGTAGTGTCACACCCACCAAGTCGCGCAAAAAAGTGCCATCCTTATCTCGAAACATTTCGAACCATTTTCAACCTCTTATAAATCCGTTGTGGACGAAACTAGATCAAGCAGGCTTCATAAAAAAACTATGTATTTCAAATTTCATTAAATTTTCTAAATTTTGTCACTCACTGACTGAACGAACATAAAAAGTCTAAGGCACTTTTAGCAGCAATAGAGACAGAAGTTTCAAATTTTGATTACAATTAGTGTTTAGTGTACAAACCAAGGGAAAACTAAAATATTTTGCAATTTCGACCTAGTTTTCTAGATACACCAACTGCATATATAACTTAGTAATCCCATATAAATGTATAGGATTACAAAGTTACATTTTTAAGATTTGACTTGGTAATCGCACTAAACGATTTACTTAATTACTTTTGAGATACATTGTGTTTTCATGCGATTACAAAGCTAAATTCATTTATTTAAAACATACAAGATATTTTGACTTGGAATAACATGGATCTCACATATTTTTACGGTAGAAGAGTAGTGTTGCGAGACTTGAGTTTTTTTACAAGCTGTGTTTTTGATGGAATTATTTTGTCAAGTTCAAAACTGTTCTATATTATGCTGTGAAGATTGTCCGACTCACACGTACACACACATATGCAATTTCGCATTTGTTTTTGCCAAACAAAGATAGCAATATACCGCGAACGTATTTTGTTTTCATCTCAACTCGAAGTAGCGAGCGATCTCCGCTGGATCCTTAAAGCTTTTTTATTTTTAGCAATAATTTCACCCAAATCCTTCCAAGCCCGCACTCGCGATGCCTTGAACCGTCTCCCTTGAAGCGTTACTATAATTTTGAGTAAAATGATTTGTTTTGTGTAAGAAAATAATAGCTGTTTAATGTCACAGATTGGAGTGTTGTACGTCGGGCCCGGACAACAAGATAACGAAGTGTTAATATTGAAGAACGAATACGGCAGTGTGAGGTATGGACACATGACTCTTCTCTCATTACCTGTCTTCTCACTAGGGTAGTGATGATATGATGAAGTACGTTTATGTCTGTGTGCAGGTACGCAGAGTTCCTGACGCAGCTGGGTACGCTGGTGTCGCTGGAAGGCGGCGATGATGACCAGCCGCACCTGTTCCTCAACCTGGAGAAGGGCGGCAAGGACGGCCACTACACGTACGTGTGGAACGACGACATCATGCAGGTACGGCAACTATACCCACTGCCTGGGAGTAATATTTACCCTATATAGGATAAGGTGTGAACAGCAGTCGCTGGTAGCAGTTTTATTAACCGGCGGTATTTCGCAGTAATAAAGTGTTTTTCCTGGGTGTGTCAGGTGTTGTTCCACGTGGCGACGGCGATGCCCTCGTCGGCCAAGGACCCCACGTGCAACGAGAAGCGCAAGTACATCGGCAACGACTACGTGTCCATCGTGTACAACGACTCCGGCGCCGACTTCAACATACACACCATCAAGGTACCTCACACGTACACGACATAGGCTCAGCTCACACCGAGACGCGACGCGACTCAAAGCTGCATGCACATTTTAATAGAGTGATTCAAAATATAACTTTATTTACTACACGAAAAAATACACATTTTGTGAGAATTTAGAATACATTGCTTCATGCAGCGCTGCGCCTCGTGACTCCGCGCGGCGTCTCGCTGCGCTGCGGAATGTTTTTACATTCGTGACGTCGTGTTGCCAATATTACTATGCGCCTCGCACCGTTGCGATGCGTGTCGCGGCGGCGCGCAGCGCAGCGCGAAATCACTGGCCTCTTCCTGCATCGTCGCGTCGCGTCGCGTCTCGGTGTAAATTGACCCTTAGTGTGTCTGTGTGTACAGACTATTATAATGAGTGTGTCGTGTTGTGTGCAGGGGCAGCTGAACTTCTGCATCGTGGTCGTGGAGCCGTACGAGCACGGCATGAACCGCGTGTTCATCAAGACCAAGGACGAGCGCATCCGCAGCAAGTTCCTGGCGCACCTCGACACGCACTGCGTGTCCGACACCAACGTGGCGCTGCTGGCGCGCCAGATGGCGCTGCACTGCGCGGTGAGCCACGTCCCAGTCCCTTGTAGCGCCGCTGTGCTCATGTCCAATATAGTACCACTGTTGTCCTGTCGCCCTCTCGCCACCGGTCCGTGCCCCCAGACTGACACTCAGCGATTCAGTCACTTACATCATTTCCGTGTTCGGATCATGACAAAGATCTCAAAAGCTAAAATGATTGTGCAGCCTACACACTACACGATCAAGTTTAGTTTTTTATTGTAAAAATGTTTTAAATTACTAATAGAAGTATGTGTGCTCCCCCGCAGCTGGCGTCGCACATCTCGCAGTCGCTGAAGCTGGGCGGCGCGCCGTACGCGTCCAACTCGCTGGAGCGCCTGCGCCTGCTCAAGCGGCTGCGCGTGCGCGCGCAGGCCGAGCGTCTAGCCGCGGCCGCGCGCGCGCCCGAGCCCTACGCCGGCGCGCCCGACCTGGCGCACCGCGTCGCCATCGACGACTTCAACGACTACACCTAGTGCGCCCCCCCCCCGCGCCACGCCACGCACGCCTGACGAACAACACACCATCTCGATGCGATGCGATCAAATTCTATATTTTTTTGGTCATTTTTATGCTTACGACGCGTGATACGACTTTTGAATTTCGCTAATTTGAACGATGAAAATTAAACTTAGATTATTCTTGTGTTATTTAAAATTGTAATAAATAAGATAAGAATCATTACCCTATATACTTTAACGAATCACAAAGCTCACATAAGTAGTAGAGTTCCCACTAGATTATATGCATAAGAATAATAATAACACTAACGTACGGGCCCCGCGCGGGCCGCACACATTGTATATAGCTGTATATCCAAGTTAGCGAAATTCAAGCTCACCACAATGTACTGTAACTATTTGGTCGGTGTTTATATAACGTGTTCCGCGCACACGGCGCGCGCGCGGCTCTCGCGCCGCCGCCGCACTCCCGCCCTCACGCTCCACACGCCACACGCGGCGGCGGCGAGCGGTGCGCGCGCGCCCCTCTCGAGTGCTCGTCGACTACATAATATTATAACTGTGTATCTCATTGAATTTTTTTACAAAAAAAAACTTTTTGTGAGATGTGATAGTAGCGTAACAATTAAATACGAAATAGAAATACGAAAAATATATTTAAAGCTGGCAAGTTTTCTACAAATCGCTTCGCTTACGGGATCTCGCGACTTTCATATACGTTAGTGGTTTACAACGGACGCCCGCCTGAGAGCGGGCGCTCCGCGCTTGACGCACGCTACCACTCGTCATACAGCCGATGTATTGCAGAACGATGAACTATTTCTGTTTATTTATTCGATTCTACCGATACATGTTTTGTCTAGGTTGTCTGTGGCTTAAATAGTTTAATTTCTTATATAAATTTAGATTTTGAACTGAATAATGTAAAAGTTAATGTTAAGGATTTTTAGTAAGTACATGTTTTCACAAAATATGAGTTTGTCAGTAGTAGGCGGCGCGGCGCGGCCGGCGTGGCACGCTGCCGTGACGTCACGCGAGCCGCGCCGCGCGCTCCGCGAGTCGTTCAACAGTGAGGCATTTCTTGTTTATATATATTTTATGTAGCAATTTATTTCCTGACAAAAGATTTTGTAATCAAATAAATGATGGCTATTTTTTTCGTATATTTCATTTCCGACAACTTCTCTAACAATATGGCAACAAGGCATATAGCTTAGGTCAGGAGTGAGCAGCCCTCCCATCTTAGCATTGCAACAACCACACGCATACTGCGATCGCCAACCCGCTGGCCTAGCGTGGCGATTACGACAACCCAACCCAACCGCATTAAAAAGCATCGAAACCTGACCCCCAAGGGCAGCCCGTCTACCC
The DNA here is from genome assembly GCA_030763345.1 of Mythimna separata. Classification (NCBI taxonomy): domain Eukaryota; kingdom Metazoa; phylum Arthropoda; class Insecta; order Lepidoptera; family Noctuidae; genus Mythimna; species Mythimna separata. Next base: position 282,307 of record JAKKIA010000039.1, read on the forward strand.
ATGACTCCGGCACAAGTCAAGGCTACGAATTGTACATTCCTTTATCTAGCTATCCCAGCACTTACTACACCAACGGAAGGATATCTTATCCATAGAGTTTTTGTGACTAATCTTTCCTTCATTCAGCAGTCACCAGATTTTTTATACAATTACCTATAGGATTATCGGAAGTCCGAAGACAGAGAGAGAGGACACGATAATTCTCAAATCTGCTCTGATAACCAGCTCTATTTTCGGGTGGGTGACCGCAGTCCCTGAGTCGGGTTTTTAGACCACGAGTCCCTTGTAAACAAGTGTGGTGAAGATCAAGAGTGTGTCGATCAAGGTGGCCTTATTCTCAGAATATCATCAAGATATATTGGTTGAAGGTCATACAGGTTTACACCCCAACCTCTACACACTCCGACGACGTAGTAGAGACCATGTTCATAGGAGAAACTGGGCAAACTAGATAGCTACGAGCTGCCAATAGAGCATGGTCCTACTGGCTAGTTCTATGGAGAAGGAGGGCACTTACATGATGAACTCCTTCAAAAAGCCTGAATATATAAAGTGAGCCTGGCAAAGCCCTGATGATGCAACTAGAAACGAAATTGACTTGCTTCTGTGATTAACGCGTGGTAAGAGACTCATAAAATAACAAGATCAAGCTTGAAAAGTCTGGATTGGTGAATTCTACGCTCCGTCCAGCACATATATAAATCCAAAATTCGGATGGGTTTGTGGGAATACTACACCGAAGATATCCCAGACATCAGCCTGAGGCTACGAGAAAAGGGGCCGGGTGAGAAATTGCGGAATTGCCAACTAGACTTCTGAAGACACCGCTTTTTGAAAAATACTTCGGCTAGCCTCCACGTCTAAATATTTATTAAATATTTGTTACCATACATATTATTTATAAGGTACATCAGTTTGGTCACCAAACAGCCCCTACATGGGTCGGGGGCGAGGCAGCGCAGCCCCACGAAAATTTTGCTTGTCGCTCCGATAAGGATTCGCAATTTCGCAAACCATTTCTAACAATAATTTATTCTAATGTTTACCAATTTCTTTTGAGTAAGTTTGCTAAAAAATTTGTGGACGAGCGAGCTCGCCTTCGGCTTGGGCGTACCGATAATACTCCACCTCAGCTGCAATGACAACGATTGCTCACTTGTACTGTTTTTACGACAACGAACAGACTGGCCGCATATAAACGCTTCCAAACTATGTAGTCAACATTTGTCTTGTGTTGTAGCTGTCAGTGAGACTCAATGCCCTAAATAATGTGGTTCAAGATTGTTTGTGTGCTAGTGATAGTGCACGGCGTTCTCGCCAAGAAAGATGAGTTGTTGGAGTCGCTGTACGGGCTGCGGGGACGGAACAGGATGGCCATCTGCGTGGCGACGCCGAGCGGCTGGAGGCGCTGCGACGCGGCGCTGTACCGCCGCGACTGGCTGGTGGCGCGCGCGCGCTGCCTGGCCACCGCGCCCGCCGCCAACCTCACGCTGCAGCTGCTGGCCGGCGGCGGCAGCTGCGACCGCGTCGCCAATGGTGAACCTCACACTAAATACTTCAAGCTTGTATTCTCAACTAGAGTTTTAGTCCCGGTATAATTCGTATCTCAAAGTTTCGGATTTCGAGTCGAGGTACATCTGTAAAAATTACCACAAACGTATTTTATGCTTCCTTGGGAACCTAAAACGTTCATCACGAGAAAGAAAACGTTATGTTTCTTGATCTATCTAGTGTAGGATGTTTCTACGACCGCGACAGAAAAAGACTACCTTTTTGAGATTGTATTACCTTTTAGAGTTTGGGCTTGTATTTCGTGCGAATCTAGCTTGCTTGCTTGCTTGTTTGCTTGCTGCGTTAGGTAATCAGGTAACAGCCTAATATTTTACTAGGTAGTAGAGTAGACAGTAGGCAATACCTACAACAAAGCGCCTGATACGATCCCTTGGCACTAGGCACGTGGGAGACGATGAGCACGCGGCAGGTGTTCCACGTGGCGATGCACCCCTGGTTCGACCTGGCGCTGGCCTACTGCCTCACGCCGTACGGCTACCTGGACCGCCACGCCAACGCCACCGCGCTGCGCCTCTCGCTCAAGCCGCACGGGTGAGTACCGTTCATTGTACCTGAACCGCGAGCGGCATCTACCATAACACAACTATTGTGATTTAGACTAAAGTACATTATTGCAAACTTATCTGGCGCGGTACTCACGCGCTACAGCATCGCGACTAGCGCTGCAAACGCTCAACCGCGCAACCGTGTCAGACATCGGGGAGAGGACGGAAGGAGGGTGGCGCGCGAATGAAAAACAAAAAAATACAACTTCTTCTTTTCGTATCAATGCTCTCATCAAACTTTTTCTGCCCAGTTTTTGGCAACCTGTATGGCTTTGGCATTGGCCTCGTTTACATACAACTAACTTCAATCTTAGAAACACCAAAAAGTACAAACTAACTTTAATTTCGGAAAATAACTAAAATTTACCCAAGTCTTTTTTTTTTGCTGTTTCCATGGCGATGGCGGTCTGAAGCCCGTATACTGCTAGACATAGGCCTCCCCCAAGCGTCGCCACAACGACCGGTCCTGTGCGTCTCGCATCCATCGGATTCCCGCGACCCTCACCAGGTCGTCAGTCCACCTTGTGTGGCCTTCCAACGCTGCGTCTTCCGCTTCCGCAACACATTTGATATGCCATAACCTTTTATAAATAAGAAGTTGAGTTTTTGGGGCAGGAATTTAATGCTTCCAACCAGGTTGTACGAAGCCTGGGCCACCATTTAACTGATACGGCGGTATCTACGCCCCTACTACTAGCCAGTAAATATAGATGTTGACTAATTCTTACAATAACGTGTTACAGGGTGTACAAATGGATGAAACGATACTTTGATATCTCAGACTTGAGTCGCAACCACACTCACTACGCAGAGAGAGTGTACCACAGTCAGCAAGCCCGCCACCACCCGCTGTGGTACATCTGTGTGACGATGCTGCTGCCCTCGGCACTCTTCATGATTGTCTTCATGTATATTATGCTGTATGCAGGGAATGCAGAGCCAGATAAGGAAAAGGACAAGGACTATTCTAAGAAAGTAACTCATGTTTAGGTTTTGTCATTAGTATAATAATAGTTTTATTTATAATACAGTGTTTTATTTACAAACTACATTAACAATAAATCTAATAACTACATGCTGTGGGCATTTCACATAGTGACGACACTCATGGTAGCATCCATAAGCAAATCAGATAAAAAAATAATTAATATAGTTGCTAGCTAGTTCGTGATCTGAAAGGAACAACACTTGTAGCCCAGCCCGTGCTCTCAAAAATGTACTTTATTCAGCTTTCTGGTCGAGCTTCCTCCTCCACACTTTGACTTTGCCGCGGAGCTCACGCAGCCTCTTCATCTCATCTTTGAAGTCCTGGTGCTCGTCGCGGAACAAGCCGTACTCCCGCAGCTTCAGCATCAAGGCGTGCGTCTCGACGTGTCTCGGGTAGTAGTGAACGATCTCCTCGTTACTGTGAAGCGGCCGTTCAGAAAACATTTTGACCACTTTCATAGACTTGGGATTGGTGGGTATTGCGACCTCACCGAAGATCCTATTAGATAGGCGCTGCATACGGCGCGCATAGTTCGTCGATGCCTTAATTAATTGAGAATATTTAGCGTAGCTTGTTGCCATTGTTTATCTGCAAATAACAGGATATTACACTAATAATTCTGTAGAGCGGGTAATTATATCAATCAAGATCTTTTTTCTTAATTTACCAGCCTGCGATTATTGTTATGTTTAACTTATAAAGATAAAATAGTGGAACATTAATGTTTTTGAAAGAAAAATAACCTCAAAACGTTTTGGTAACGTATGACATTGACATAATGACATTATGACAAATTGTTTTTTTTTATGACCTGGTCACTTGGACCTTTAAGTCAAGATGACAAATTGACATGTAACAGCAATATGAGCAAGTTGTTCGAGTTTTTTGCGCTCAGTTATCAATTATCATTATCAAGTCAACTCGAGTAGATTTTCCTTCAACTCGAGTTACTCGATATAACCTCTGTAGTGGTTTAGAAAAACGTCGGTAAAAACAAGACGCAACGCCAAACGTTAAGTTCTAGTTAGCAGTTTTTATAAACTTGAGTTTCGTTATTTCGTAACTAATAAAATCATTCAAAATTTGGTCGGAGTGTAACTTAAAAAACTTAGTAACCAATCCAAAAATATTAAAAAAAAAACGATAAAAACAGTGATAATCCACTACTACTGTCACTGTCACTTAATCCAAATTTTTTATGGGTTTGCGCTAATAAAAATAATACACTATATTAATTAACAGTATTCTGTGTACTACTTTACGAAGCCAATATAACTTAAGAATTATATTTTTCCTGCCCATTCCCTTCTTCATTCCCAAACAGGAGATAAAGAATAAAGCTAATTCAGGGAAAATCTGTAAGCCAACGTTGGTTGTACTGTGCGAAGGTGCAGTGGTGTTTGGAGCTGTTTATAAAGTAACTTCTTTATTAAATTTAATCTGAATGTCTTACTTCGTGGGGGACCTACCCGAGGTTGTCGTAAAACCGGTCAGTAAACTTACCATACACAGTAGAATACAGTATAATATAAGTATGAATTCTTTTTTTTTTGTGCATTTTATTATATAAAAAATAAATGTTTGAAAATCGAACTCATTTCTCTTCCTTGTTATCAAAATGTTTTTATTTATATTTTTTGTGTTCAATAGTTATTTTCCTGCTTAGTCATGCTATTGCACTATTGTCTAAATTAACGCTAAATGCCTTCTATCATTGTATTTAGCTGTATTGTAATAATATTTTGCTTGTCCTTAGTTTCTCCATCAATCAAATTATTTTTATCTTTTGAATATTGTTGCAGGGCAAGATGATCCACCTGTCAACTTCAAAGATGAAAGCCTGCCTGGCGGCCATGATCCTCATGATGTATGTCTATCTCCTGATATACTTCAAGACCATCTACCTAAAGAATAAACGGCTTGATGAGATCATGTCTGTGGTGAGGGCCATTTTCACTTATTAGTTTTTTTACAAGCATACACAAGATAATAGATTTATTAGGATTTAAAAATATGTAGCTAAAATATTAACATTAAATAATAAGAAATAATAATATAGATGTTTGGGGAGGTGGGTTTTGTGAACAAATAATGCATTCTATGTTCTTGACACCCAAAGTGTTGAGAGTCAATTGGTATTCATTTCTTATACATATTATAGAGAAATTAAATTGAAGATTTATTTGAAGGAACAATATGCAATCAATTATGAAACTCAAGAAAAAAAAATAAAGTCTATTATAAGTGGTTTTGTCATTAGTTGATATCTCTCGTCATGGTTGCAGGCGTTGAAGACGGATAGGGACTTGCTTAATGTGCACGCTCTGGACAAGAAGCTCGCCATGCAGATGGCACAAATGGACCGGCTCTACGAAGACTATTAGCTGCTGCATCACAAATGGACTGCCTCTACGAAGACTACTAGACGCTGCATCACAAATGGACCGCCTCTACATAGGCTATAAGAAACTGCATCAGATATTTATTTTCAATACCTAATATTTATGTAAAGCAATCATATTGCCGTGCAGCTTTCATTGGCAACTAATCTTTTCCGTTTTAATTAATTGTGCAGTTTGTTACGAAGGATGATTACGCTACAGAGGTAAGTCCGCGACGCTTGACTTGCGTTTTAATTGTTTCCACAATGTGCCGTGACACGCCCGTACTACCGCGAGAGCCTACAATCTTTTACATTACTTAAATATTTTATTACGAAAATATTTCGGCAACTTGCTTCAATTACTTTTAAATAGAATAACTTGAATCACTATTATGTGTTCTGAAAACTTTAAAGTCTCGAAGTGATTATAAAATATATACTTAAAATAAATAAAAGGTAGGTAATAATAAATAAAAGGTAGTACCTACTTAACAATTATATTGAGGGTACTGTTAGAATCTCTTGAAATACTCTAAAATTGTATTATTTCTAATGTTCCTAAACATTCTGCATCAGTATTAAAAAACAAAGAATGTTAACAGTTACTTAAGTAATGGAGTGGAGATATCTCATATTGTAATGCTACATTAGGTGTACCTACCGATATCTTTAGTAAAACGTAAACGATGGAATCTTATTTGTACACCTAATACTGTAAAGGGTCAAAATAACCCCACTTTGCTCATTATACATATTAATTTTAATTAATGTAGAATCGTTAGTTGTTTTTAATGATTATATTTGTAAGTCTAAACGAATACAGCGCGCTGCACTGTCTAAGTGAAGAGCCGTCATACGCTGGAGTCCCACGTGTACGGAACCATTCTAGCAAGCGCAACTTTTTCATCTCAAGAGACAGGTATTCTAATTGTACCTTTAGGTACGACTCTTTAACAGTTTTGTTTTTATAATTAATTAATTAAAAATAAATGGACGCTTGTCCATCGTGCATCTATTAAATTTTACGCACAAATAAAAGGCGACTGAATTATAATTAGGCCACACTCTTCCGGTTCCCAAGTGTGTTCCAACTAGTTTATATATCAATATCGATTGAACAGCATGAGAACGAATCACGAAATTTTGTACAACGCAATGTTATACGGGTCAGTCAAACTGATCCCTTTTGTTATTTCGATTCCCTATTAATAATGCTTTTAAGGTGAATGCTTCAGGTAGCCCGCGAAATTCAAATTTTCTTACGTTTTTTGCAATTTGCAAGCCAGTGGTAGGTTGTATGAAGTTAAAAATACTTAAGCGGTTGTAAAACGTAACTAGTTACATAATTATAAACATAAAAATTATCAATACAAGCCTCCAAGCTCACTTAGTTGCAAGAACGTTTTTGACCTCGAAAAAATCGTTCCTACACTTAGGTGAGCTTGGAGGCTTGTATTAATGATTTTTATGTTTATAATTATGTAACTAGTTACGTTTTACAGCCGCTTGAGTATTTTTAACTTTATACAACTTATCACTGGCTTTCAAATTGCAAAAAACGTAAGAAAATTTGAATTTCGCGGGCTAAGCTGGAACATCCCCCTTAATAAGGTTTCAGCCTAATCATAGCCAGCACAAAGTGCTATCATCGAGTGTAAGTAAGGCTCAATAAAATGGGGGCTCTCGTTGTGTCCCCTTGAAGAGATAGAAATATACATAGGAACATACCGGAATTTATTTAAAATTAAACCGCAAATTATTTAAGCTAGTGAGCTGGCTTACTACTTTATTTATTTCATCGTATTTTACAAGTGACATCTGTGTTCCTATATTTAAGTTTAACTTGACATCTAACTACACAGGTAGTAGCCTTACCATGAGTTTGTAAAAACGTTCTCGCTATCGAAAACTATCGCTTTGTCCCTGTCATTGTGGTGCACGTGAAAGAGACAAAGCTATAGTTTTCGATAGCGAGAACGTTTTTTCAAACTCATGGTAAGGCCACAGGTAGGTACTTAACAAGTATGCTACTATACTACAATTACTATAGAATGTTGCGGGTGACAGCTGTCAGATTCATACAATGTAGCTATCTACCCATGCTATGTCATGTTTACCTTACATTCCTATAGGTACCTACTTTATGACAACGGTGTATTTATTATTCGTTTTAGTGTTAAGTTTGTAACAATGCACAACTTAATTTATAAATATTTAGGTAGGCATGCTATAAAAAAAAACGCTTTTTGTGTCTATGTTAACTTATTGTAAACTATCCAATGTATTTTGTTGCATTTTCTTTACAGAATTTGTTTCGGATATTAAACTTATAATATACCTACCAACATTCATAAAATGAATGAATTACAGTGTTTGTTAAATTCTAGGTTCCTACGTATCTAGGATTTAACGAACACAGAAATGTGGTTTTTATTAATAATAACCGTGACAAGGTCGATCTGGTCGTTTGTTATTAATTGACTGTTCGACTCGATACCAACAAATGTAACAGTCTCCTGCAGGCTTAGCCGAGTGGACAATCTCCAATAGTTAACGCTATCAACGTTGCCATGTGGTCAGAAGAACCAACAAATAGAAAATTTGTAGCCAAATTCATTTTACATCTTTCATCGCTACATCTTACAGTTTTACAGTAGAAATGGTATCCAAGTTACAATTTTGACAAGCGCTAACGAAATTACCAGTTTATCGTCATTTTTAATCACTCAAACATCACACGAAGCGGTTGTAACTTGGCTAGGCCTGCTGGAGTGGTTCACGGTAGGCAACACGCATGCCGTGCTGCATAACTACATTCGTGTCAATATCACTTACTACCAGTACTTACTTCTTGATTAATGTGTTATTTAAGTATTAATCCTAAATGTAACATTTATATGTGTGTAAGTAACCCACTGTCAGAGCAATTATTTTGGTCTGCTCTGTAAAAGGGTGATAAAAATAAAACAACAGAAATGTTAATTGTCGAGTTTTATTGTTTTAAAAATATTAACTTACCTACCTACTAAAAATATAAAAAATATTATCAAAAAATTGTGACGCGAAAATAACGTGATGGGTGCCTCTCCTCTTAAGGCGAAAAAATAAAAGGAACCTTGATTTAGGAATCTACAACAACGGTACGGTATTCGGGGTAAAGACCCATTTGTTTCAAAACTCTTAGAGCCGTGCCACACTGGGAGTACGATGCATTGGCAATGCTGCCAGTTAGCGCAGCCGAGATGCTCGCATTTTTTAATAGAAAAAGTATGGATATCTAAATAATTGTTCATCAATCACTAGTGGCTTATCTACCATTCTTATATGTAGGTACTAAACTAAATTAAAATAAAAAAATCTACATAGATGTGGCAAGATTCTTATATAAAACTACAATATTTGAGTATTAAAATTGGGTCCTTATCTATTTTAGTTACGTAGCCTGTAGGTATCGGCTTGTATGACAAATTAAACGTAAGTATCTATTATAAGTTACTTATATTATATTTTTGTTCTAAATGCTTACTACACGCTATATTTGATCGAATAATCACGTTATTTATTATATTTTTAATTGTACACCTCATAATATAAACAGGATAAAAATTTACAAAAACTGACTAAAATAAAAGTGTTAAGTAAAATAAAAGCCTCACCGCACAGGACAATCTCTACAGACAACAGCACCTAGGTAAGTAAGTACCTACTATAATCACTCAATGTTAATAAATCAAGTTGTGTGTTATCCAAGTCGGAGTTTTGTAGTTAAGTCAGTGGTCCGACCGCCGCGCCGGCCGGCGAGAAAACGACCATCGGCGATTTTCTCTCAAGAAACTCACAATAAATGTACACTCCGTGTAAACGAAAGAGATGCATATACCTATTAAAAGTTGCTCTCTGATTGTTGCTGTCTGTTGTCGAGCTTTCAAAAATAAACTCTATAGTCGTCGAAAGTAGAGGTTTGCACATGACTGAGCGACTGCGGGCGAGTGGCGCGAGTAGTATCGCTCATTGCACTTGCACACACGCTTATAGCTCGGCGACAAAACTATCGAAACTACACACTCGCTTTCCTCTGATGAACTCTGATCGCAAACTCTTTTACAGTTTCTAGCTCTACTCGGTAAAGCCATATGTTTTAGGTTCGACCGCAAATCATATTTAATGAACATAGAACCTAATACAGACTTGTAAAATGCTAAAAACGTACGAAATATTGAATTTCGCGGGCTTTTACCGTAACAAAATTGTGCGGGTATTGTCAATTTTGATATACAATGCGGCCCGCGCCCGCCTGCCCATATCTAGTGGACGTCTAGCTTTACTACCTATTTGTGACAGATCTGTACCAGTCTTCGTCTCGTCGCGTCTGCGATGTTCATCAGTTTGTAGGTATAAAACTAAATACCTACTCACTAGACAATGTATAAACTATGAGATTGTGTTGTCCTTTCCAAATCTATGTTAGCGAATGATGTTTGTTAAGGCGGATTCAGACAGTTCATATTATTTCATTTGTTCGTTCTTCTAAAACGAATGCCGTATTAAACCTTAAGGTGAATGCTTCAGGTAGCCCGCGAAATTCAAATTTTCTTACGTTTTTTGCAATTTGCAAGCCAGTGGTAGGTTGTATGAAGTTAAAAATACTTAAGCGGTTGTAAAACGTAACTAGTTACATAATTATAAACATAAAAATCATCAATACAAGCCTCCAAGCTCACTTAGTTGCAAGAACATTTTTGACCTCGAAAAAATCGTTCCTACACTTAGGTGAGCTTGGAGGCTTGTATTAATGATTTTTATGTTTATAATTATGTAACTAGTTACGTTTTACAGCCGCTTAAGTATTTTTAACTTTATACAACTTATCACTGGCTTTCAAATTGCAAAAAACGTAAGAAAATTTGAATTTCGCGGGCTAAGCTGGAACATCCCCCTTAAATCATTTGTGAATTGTTCCTTCACTCGCACTCCGAATGAAAGAAAGGTGAACAGTTTGAAATTGAGGACTGAGAACGTTCACTCGAATTCGTCTCATCTTGAATCCTGCAGCAGACAATTAATGCCAAGATACACGATGGTCATTCGACGAGATAGGTAGGTACTGAAATAATGGAGCTCGTGAATGTTCATTTCTGTCCTTTCAGCTAATAAGCGGTGTGCACATGGAATAAAAGAAAAATGAAGCACGCACTCGAGTGAATTCTTCCGACTGAACCGCTGAGTCCACGTCTACTGGCGTCGGTAGAGGTCGTGCAGCTGGTTGTCGAGGCTGCGGCACTCGGTGACGGCGCCAGCGCCCTGGCGCTCCAGCACGGCGCCCGGCGCGCAGCGCCACGGGTCGGCCGTGTCGCCCTGCCAGCGCAGCAGCCGCGCCTGCAGCTCCGCCTCTACCTGCTGCAGCGACGGCTTGCCTGCAACAGTTGTGCAGCTTCATTTAGTCAAGTTAGAGAACGTTATTTTACTCCCCATTTTCGACAACAATTCCCAGTAAATTCATGAACAGCCAAAGGTTGTCTGTAACAAATTGCCCTGTGCGGTAATACCACTTGTTTTTTTGTAAATATTTAGGTGTAGCCATGTAGGTACCTACATCATCATCATCATCTACCTAGCCTTTTCCCAACTATATTGGGGTCGGCTTCCAGTCAAGCCGGATTTAGCTGAATACCAGTATTTTACGAGGAGCGACTGCCTACCAGACCTCCACAACCCATTAACTGGGGTAACACGGTACTTCATGGCAAGACTGGAGTCAGATTTACTGGCTTCTGACTATCCGTAACGACTGCCAAAGATCTCCAAATGACAGCCGGGACCAACGGCTTAACGTGCTTTCCGAGGCACGGAGGAAACTCGTTATGTTAAGATGGTCACCCATCCACAGACCAACCTAGGCTAGCGTTGCTTAACTTTGAAGATCGACCTGTGCGGCTGTTATTATTTAGCCCGAGCTTGTAGGTACCTACCATGTAGGTACCTACAATAAACTATAATTACTTTAAATTAAAACCTCAAGAAGCTCGTAAATAACTAAACTTGGTGTAAAATAAACCGTAGGTAATCTTTGTTGTATAATTTTGTGGCATGCAAGTCACATTCAACCTTGACAATTAATGAAATAATTTTCCTATTGTAAAATCGAAGAAGTTATTGAATTATTATGAGTAAATGTTCGCTTCGTAAACATGGTTATCAAAAAGAAAAAACATTCAAAATGTTTGTTGTAATTTCGTTGAGAATGAAGATGGCCGTCGTACCGTGCAAGTTCCTGCTCTCGAGCGGGTCGGCGCGGACGTCGTAGAGCTCCCACTGCGGCCGGTAGTAGTACTGCGTCAGCGTCTTGTACCACGGCAGCGGCTGCTTGCTGCGGGTGCGGTTCAGCAGGTCCTGGAAACATTGCCATACAGGTGTTAAGCACCAGACTAACACCGGATCAGTGGCACTCAGAGACAGTTAATGATTCGCATCCCTTAATGTTAATTAAAGTTAAGCATTGCCAAACTTTCACTACTGTGTGAAACTGTCAATGTGACAATTTCTTAATGGACCGTTTAGAAGTGAAGGCTCAACTTCAATGGACATTAAGGGACGCTAATGAAACATTAACTGTCTCTGAGTGCAGAAGTAAAAATCAGTTCCGATTCGGACTCAATGGTCCGAATCGGAACATTGAGTTCTGGTTAAATTCTTACCTGGAAGGTAGGTGACACGTACAGATCCTGGTCTATCGGGAAGGGCATCCCGAAGTTGAGGTTGTGTATCAGCTTGTACCGGCGCGTGCGCACTGCGCGCATGGGGTAGTACATGGTGATCTCATGGTGGGTCTGTGACGCGAATATTGCGTCGCTTTCGGAGTATGGCGGTTCTGGAAAATAGATATCACATTAGAATACTATTTTGCTAACTCAAACTAACCAGCTTCGTAGAAAAGTAGGTAGATTACTTACATCGATTAGATGCCTACTAACCTTTTTCTAAAATCGGAAGCAAGCTCTTTGGTCTATCCGACTGCGTTATATCATTGCTATCTTCTCCGAATGGGATGTTAAACCAGTCCATGACCGTGGGCATCACGTCCAGCAGGCTGACCATGGCGTAGGAAGCCTCGTGCTTCCTCGTGTTGGGTTTGGGCGAGGCGATGATCATGGGCTCGCGGAGACCAGGGTCGTAGAAGTTGGTGCGGCCCGACGGGAAGGGGATGCCGTTGTCTGACGTGTATATGACCAGGGTGTCGTCCAGGTGGCCCGCGTCTCGCAGCTCTTTTAGCACCAGCCCTACACCTGTGATTTTTTAAATTATAATTAATTGCTAGTATTTAAAGGTCCATTCAAAACCGACCCCAACATAGTTGAGAAAAGGCTAGGGAGATGATGATTTAAAGGTCCATTCAAATTCCTTATAGACCACACGTACCTTGATCAAGTCGCGATATAGTCGTGTATTGTGCTGCAATGTCTCTTCTCGCTGCTTCCGTGTCCTGAACGAATTAAAACAATATTTAAAAAATAAACACGTTTGACGTTGTCCTACACTATGATATATCGTCTGTTCTATAAACCCGGAGACTAAATTAACACAACTAATGTCAAATTCACTATAGGAATGACGCCAGTTCTTTTGTGTTGAAATGTCATTTTAGTCTCCGGGTTTATAAAACCGACGATAGTGTGTTCACAAACATATAATAAACTCACATATACTAGATACCCGGACTCAGCCCAATTTGTGTGGAGGCCACACATGTACCTACCGTTTTTTTTTTTTTTTTTTAATTATTGATAGGCTTGCGCTTGACCACATTTCACCTGATGGTAAGCGATCATGTGGTCGACGATGGAGCACGCTTGCCTAGAAGCAACCCATTCACTCTTGACTTAAAGACCCCTAGGTTGTAGCTATCAGGAAACACAGACCCCGGCAGGGAATTCCACTCTTTAGCTGTGCGCATAATAAATGTACTCCCAAAACGCTTTGTACGTATGGGTGGGATGTTCACCATGTACCGGTGGCGCATTGCCGTACGTCTAGTGGTCCGATGATGAAACGGGCTTGAAGGAATCAAGTTGTGCAGTTCCTGTGCACACTCTCCGAAATGCAACCGATAGAAAACCGACAGGCTAGCAACTCGTCGTCGATGCTCCAGACTTTGAACCTTCGACTCGAAGAGTGCATCATTACCTATGATCTTCTTGGCTCGCCTCTCAATCGACTCTAGCGCCTCAAGCTGGTACTTGGCAGATCCGTCCCATAGATGAGAGCAGTACTCCATACATGATCGAACTTGTGCTTTATAGAGGTTGAGCAACTGTTCCGGCGTGAAGTACTGTCTCACCTTAGCCAGAATCCCCAGTTTTTTGGCAGCCAGTTGAGCTTTCGCCTCTATATAGCAACCGAAATTGAGAGTGGATGATAGTGTTACGCCAAGAAGCTCAAGATGGTCGGTAATCGGTACGGTCACATCCCGAAAAGATGGAGCTGGATGGAATTGGCTCCGTTTAGCAGAGAAAAGACACGCCTGAGTTTTAGCAGCATTGAACTTGACCAGATTGGCATCGCCCCAATCGGAGACCGCCTGCAAGGACAAGTTCAAGCGCTCAACCATAGCCTCTCGGAGAGACTGGACCTGTGACCCACTAGCACGTGCGTCGGATACGTATCTCTCAGCCACAGTGCTGTCGTCTGCATACCCAAAGGTACCGGGCTTAAGAAGGTCATTAATATGCAGCAAGAACAGAGTGGCCGAGAGCACCGACCCCTGGGGGACTCCGGCATTGATACCCAGTTGACCGGACGAGCTGCCGCCGATGACCACTCGAATGGACCTATCCCTCAGAAAGTCCGCAATCCAATTACACAGACCAGTGGGTAAACCGAAAGAAGGAAGCTTAGCTATAAGACTTTTGTGCCAGACCCTGTCAAAGGCCTTCGAGATGTCAAGGGAGACAGCAAGTGCTTCCCCATGCCTTTCGATGGCCTCGCTCCAGATGTGAATGGCATACGCTAGAAGATCCCCAGTAGACCGATTTTGGCGGAAACCGTATTGTCGGTCACTTAGAATGTCGTTAGCTTCTAGGTATGCCAGGAGCTTCTTATTTATCACTCGTTCCATACTCTTACATAGGATGGACGTTACAGAGATGGGTCTATAATTTGCTGGGTCAGCTCGACTGCCCTTTTTGGGCACTGGTTGCACGTTAGCCAGCTTCCAGGCATTCGGCACTTTTCCAGTCTCATATGAGAGACGAAATAGGCGTGTCAAGATCGGAGACAATTCAGGCGCACAAGTTTTAAGCACAATTGCTGGTATCCCATCCGGGCCACTAGCTTTATTCACGTCAAGGTTACGTAGTACCCTACGGACGTCCTTCTGATGGATACGAATGTCCGACATACTCGTCTCTCCACCATCAGGAGCCGCCGGGGGCGACGCATCACCAGAATCTAGACGCGAAGATTCCGCAAAAAGGGAAGCAAACAAGTTCGCTTTTTCTTCTGCGGTGTGGGCCAGCGACCCATCTGGTCTCAGCAATGGAGGCAGTGAGGGGCGACAGAAGTTCGATTCAACCGACTTTGCCAGGGACCAAAAAGCTTTACTACCTGCTGGGTATGATGCAAGTTTGTTCCCTATTCGGCTGATGTGGTCAAACCGAGCCCTCTGCATCACCTTCTTGCAGGACTTGGCAGCCCTATTGAAGGCCTTCTTCTTTTCACTAACGTCGAGCGAGTTGCGCGTACGAGAGTCGACCCAAGCTCGGTACGCCGCGCGTTTGAGCGCATTAGCGCGACCACACTCGGCGCTAAACCATGGTCGAGCCCCGCCAGACACTGATACGTCAGAGAATGGAATATAGTACTCCATCCCCTGCCGCAATACATCCGTCACGGCATCTGCGCACGACGAAGCATCTTCAGAAGAAAAGCAGGTGGGCTGCCAAGGATAACACGCGAAGAAAGATCGCATGCCATCCCAATCTGCCGACCTGTATCGCCACATCCGCCGTGTGCCTCTGGGGCTGGGATCGGGCGGGGAGTAGACGGATACAGATTTCACCAGACAGTGGTCGGAGCTACCTAAAGGTGCCGATATCGACACTGAGTAGCGGTCTGGATCTGTTGTCAGCAGAAGGTCCAGGCAATTGGGCGTGTGCGAATCAACATCCGGTACCCTTGTTGCCCCCTGGACCAGCTGGGTGAGATTTAATGTTAAAGCTAGCTTTCTCATTTCTCTACCAGCATGGTCTGTGCACTGGAACGGGAAAAGCCACTCTTGATGGTGGGCATTGAAATCCCCCAGTAACACTAATTGGGCGGAGGGGTACCGCTGCTGAGCCGCTTCCGCCGCCTCACTTAGATGCTGTGTGAGCCCGGTTGTCTCCTGATCTCCGCTGTGCGAGCGGTAGACACAAGCGTAGATAATTTTATCTAGGCCTGTGTCCACTAAGGCCCAAAGCGTAGAGAACCTGGAGTCCTCAAGGTTACGGAGACGCCGATAACAGATGTCGTCCCGGGCGTACATACATACACCCGCACGTGGTTTGAAGTTGTGCTCCAAGGTAAACCCTGGGTATGAAAGGTACGACACGTCGGACGGACATCTGATCTGCGTCTCCGAAAGGAATAAGAGAGCTGGTTTTTCCGTCTCAAGATGGTGGTGGACTGCGACGATATTTGAGTGCAGACCTCGTATGTTAGTGAGGTGCACTTTGTGAGAGAGGGAGTGCAGCCGCTGTTTTGCAAAACTCTTTTTATTCCCTTTCATGTGTATGTGTGAAGTGAATGGGTGAGAGGAGAAGGAAGTGAAGTAAGGTTCCAAGCTGCTAACCTTCAGGCTCGCACCGAAAGGACGATATCATTAGGGGACTAGTCTGGAGACTGCGGGGACGCCCGAGCCCCCCCGGGAATGTCCATCGGGCCCTCTCGTCTGGTCGCCAACCAGCACGATGGCGCATTCCGGGATTTTTCGCTAGTTGGCGGGGCAGCCTTTCATGTGTGGCTGGCACATTACTTGGGCCCCCAACTAACTGCGGTCGGCCAGCGGTGCACCGTGCCTCGGATCCCGCTACCCTCCGCGACTAGTCTCCAAATACGACCATATTGGCACGAGCCAGGTTGGTCTGCATGCGTTGGAACAACCACTTCGACCCAACTCCTCTAGCTTGGCTACACTGAGCATCACACCGGAACACGGCTAGGCCGCTTGGCGGTATGCCTTTGCTCAGTGGGTGGTCGCAAGCCAACGGCCGAAACCTACCACCAGTTAATGTCACCTGATTAGCACCACCCGGGGACCACGTGTAGGGACTCGCTTCGGGTATTCTCCTACGGACGCGGGTGACTCGGCCCCAAAAACCGTGCGGGAATCAAGCCCGCGACACGTAAACGCAACAGTCAGTTACTAAACCACTGTGCCTACCGTGCCATTAAACAGAAATACTCCTCAAATTTGATCGTGTTAACTCTATATTGCGGCAATGTCGTTACCTGAACAAAGTAGGGCAGTTGAATTTGCTCCCACTGGTAGTAGATGGGGTGCCAGTCGGGGATGAGGCCCATGCCCTCCTCGCCGGAGCCGAAGCGCTCGCAGAACGGCCCGAACTGCGGGTCCGTGTGCCCGCAGCGGTGCGGGTCGTGGAAGCTCACGTACAGGAGGAAGGATCTGGAAGTCAGGCTCGGCTAGATACGACTTGTATTTAAATAAGAAATAGGAAAGTATGAGTAAACTATTTTCGAATTAGCATCCGGAAACTGTTTCGCTCATGGCAAAAACGGAACGTGCCCCAAGGGACCTTACTACCGAGTCAATATATCGAGGTATTTGATTTACAACAATTTTTAAAAAAGGTATTTGACACGGTTGTAAGTTCAGCTATTTAAATTGTCACTTACGGGATATCTTCCGTGATTTTTAATTATTTTGAGTTCCCGATATTTAAATTGTGAAACAAACCGTGATAGCCTAAAACAGTGTAAGTTCAGCTGTTCAGGCGTAACAGACATCGAGTCTTCAGTAGGGGAAAGATTCCATGGGCTTAATAAGAGTAGGATAGTTAATGAGCTCTCACTTGTTCTCCTGGTTGGCTTGCGCGAGGAACTCCCTGGTGAGCAGCTTGATGTGCGTGATGTTGCGGCCCACCTGGTTCACATGGTTGTTCTCCTCCGTCTGCTCGAAGTCGAACTTGTACGCCGCCGCCGGCCCCACGTCCTTCTTGCCGATGATGCCTGAGAACATTTTTTTTTTCATTTGGTAGGTATAAACTAGTGCTTGACCGCGATCCCACCTGATGGTAAGCAGTGATGCAGTTGTTGATGGTGAGGCGCACTAGTTTATTAAAAGCCTATTAATTACTCAGATACCCGCGAAACGAGACACAATAGTAAAACAATAACAGCGCGGTCTCATAGGACCGGTTGGGGATTCAAACGTTAAATCTTGAAGACTCCTAAATTATAATCAGATAGGAAGACATCATCATCATCATTCTATAGTGCCGTTCCCGTAGTGTAAATACATCATGAATTAAATCAGAAGTAATAAATCTGATGGTAGAACTGCCTATGTAGCCTTTAGCTGTTAGTTCATTTACGTTAAAAGGGATTCGAGATTTTCTCAGACAGGTCTAAACATAATACGGTAGGTACGGGATCTAGCAATGATCTGTGCTACTGGCACTCACCAGTCATAACTCCGTGCTGGCGAAGCAGGTTGGGCATGCTGGCGACGTTGTCGAAGGAGTTGAAGTGGTGCTCAGCGCGGTGCAGGCCGTACATGCCGTTCTGGTGGCTCGGCGTGCCCGTGAGCAGCGCCGCGCGGCTGTGGGCATGAGGTCACAGTTGTCAAGTGTCTGCTATACTCAGACCAAAAGTAATCTCCTATTTTACAGACAGAAAGGCAATCAGGGTAAGAGCTAGAAAGGTAATGTCAAGATAACAGCTTTCCTACTAAATACATATAAATATACAACGTGTAACATTAAATGCGCAAAACCTCAGACACCCCAGATGATTTATAATCCATTTGACCTAACTCTGAGAAAAAAAAAATATTCAAAAAAAAATTGAAGGTTTTATGTGCTGTTTTAGGTGGTTTAAAATTCGTATCTACATCGAAATAAGTATGATTATTATCCCTTTTATGAGAAAATCTAAATTGGACGACAACCATTTGTGTTTGTTTACCTATTTACGCAGGTTTATGCACGTGATGGCTTGATTTGTTAATAAATAGACAAGGCAAAATTTTTAATTACTTAAGATTTTTTGAAAAATGTGAGCTATATTAAAAAGTGGTTTTATTGATTCTGCTCGTTATTCTGACAAAACTAATTTCAGGTTTTGCGCATATAACGTTACACGTTGTATATTAGTCCTAACCCTTAAAAAACTGGCTCTTAGGCTCTAGTCATAAATCATGGTCATAAGCCATGATTCAACGACGGCTTTAAAGTTTAGGTATTTAATTTTCTTTACTTAGAAATCGTTTTTCTCTCCTGACATAAATATCTTTTTTGAATCATTGGGACTATTTAGCTTGACTTCGTGTGAGCTGTGAGCTATTCGATGTCAGGCACCTCTCTTATCTTTGCCAGTCACCACATTCCTGTATCAACCTCGCCTCGCTCAGGTTCCACACACAGTAGAATAGGAAATTTTATTGACTTTTACACAATGACGTCTCCCTCTATATACTTTTATTATTAGAAGCTTATTGCTCAGAAACCTTGGTGAACAGCTGCTAACCGAAGTGAAGGCATTGTTGAAGAGTAGGCCGCGCTTCGCTAGTGCGTCGAGGTTAGGGGTCTGGCATATCTTGTTCATGTACGAGCCTAGCTCGAAACCTCCATCGTCCGCTGAAACATAATGTAAGCAATACTTATTGAAAGAAGAATGACGAAGAAAATCCGATCCACATTGGCACCTGATTATAGTCTTTTTTACATAGCATGGGTTGGGTGACAGCAGAACGAAAATATGCATCTATGAATCCCCGACCGGTCCTATGTTATTGTTTTACTATTGTGTCTCGTTTTGCGGGTATGTGATAGGTTAATTAAGATTAGAGAAAAGGATAGATAGCTACATTGTATGAATCTGACAGCTGTCACCGAAACCATCTTATAACAAATTTAGTATAGTGCTCGCCGCACACTTAGTAGTAGGAAAGGCCGAGCAACGTGGACATCACAAAAGAAGCTATCTAACCTATCACATACCCGCTAAACGAGACACAACATAACAATGACAGCGCGGTCTCATAGGACCGGTCAGGGATTCATGAACTATAGTCCGCTCAAATTAAACCAAAAAATTTAATTCAAGTTACAATAATTTACACCAGCAGCAAATTGGTAGGATTCTTCAAAACACCATCATAAATAATGTAAAAAGTCCTCATCGATCCGACACCTGGAATATAAACTATAAGCTAGCAAGGACTGAGATCCAATCATCGACGTAGTCGACGATATGTCAGAAAAACCATAGGGTCACAGCAGCGCCGATGGCCGCTAGAACAGGGAATTTTTGAAAAGGTATCCCTTAGGGCCCAGTGGCCCACGGCGACGTTTTGTGGCGATGCAGTAACGCGTTCCCTCTCCTAGGGAGGAGGCCTGAGTCCCAGCAGTGGGAAAATTATAAGGCCGATAATGCTAATGCAGTAACGCGTTCGCATCGATACAGTTGCGATGCAGTCGTTACTTCTTTGCTCTCGCCCACGCCACAATTCCTAACCGCGATGCAAACGCCCTACTGTCATGAACTCACGATGCTTAAAGCGGTACAGTCACACGTCTGTAGCGATGCAAACGCAAAAATTAAGATTTTGTCTGTAGATTGTTTTAGTTTTTCATTCACGCGCCGCCTCTCTCCATTCTTTTCCCGATGTCATCTGACACGGTCGCGCGTTTGCAGCGCTACAGTCGCTATATGAAGTAGCGCGTTAGTACCGCTGTTAGCAGCGCTAAAAAAAGTCACTGTGGGCGAGGGCCCTTAGTCCTAAAACGCAAAGGGTAACTGAAGGACACTGGTATGAAGTGGTATGGTTTTTGTCAGTAAAAGTTTGACATACTCTCCCGTTTTAAACTAAAGCGGGAAAAATCATTGAATTTAAAAAAATACCCAGCTAATTAGAAGCAAGATATAGTACAGGTAACTACTAATTCCATGTTGACAAGCAACTGACAATGTACATAAAAAAACATGACATTTTTCAATTTAATAGATTTTGCTGAAATGCTGACGTAAATTAAATAATAAGTGATGAAATTAAACTGCCGAATTGTAGCAAAACATTCTTTATGACCAACCTATGATGAAATTATGATTATGGGCGAATATAAATAGGACACGTACTAGCTGTCAAACTAACAAAACACTTATCATGGACTTGAGAACTTGATTGAAGGAGTGTTACTCACCTAATAGTATAACAACATTCCCGGACTTAGCTGGCTTATCAGATAATACGATTGCAGGGGCAAATACACACAATAACAGTACATAAACAGAGCCCGGCGCGCTCGCCATGTTGTCCGCCCGGTTGATAACAAAGCAGCTATTTGACGTGTCTCAGTGAAGTGTTGGCACAATCATAACGGGTCGCTGCCGGTGTCCTACTTAACGACCGGCTTCACTTTGCCTCCAAAATTCAAATCGTTTTCTGAGTGAGATCAAAAAACAATGGCTAGTAAGAAATCCATTTTATATCTGTTCGATGTGGACGGCACGCTCACCAAGCCGCGCCAGGTTATTACAGAGGAGCTGAAGCAGTTCTTGTTAGATAAGGTGAAATCAAAAGTGGCTGTGGGACTCGTTAGTGGATCCGATTATGTCAAGATTGCTGAACAAATGGATGGAGCTGAAGTGGCAGCCAAGTTTGACTATGTGTTCTGTGAAAATGGTGTGGTGCAGTACCGCGGCGGTGAGCTGGTCAGTTCAGAAAGCATCCTCAGTCATCTAGGAGAAAAGTTGCTACAGAGAGTGATCAATTTCGCTCTTGGATATATGTCCAACATTGAACTGCCAGCTAAGCGGGGCAACTTTGTTGAGTTCAGGTCGAGCATGATCAACATCTGCCCAGTGGGGCGGTCCTGCAGTCAGGCAGAGAGGGACGAGTTTGTGAAGTTTGACGCTGTACACTCAATAAGACAAAAGTTTGTGGATGCTTTAAAAGGTGAATTTGCAGATGCAGGCTTGACATTCGCCCTCGGAGGACAGATCAGTGTGGATGTCTTCCCCACTGGCTGGGACAAGACCTATTGCCTCAACCATGTAGCAGACCAGAAGTTTGAAGAAATTCACTTTTTTGGAGATAAAACAATGCCTGGAGGTAATGACTATGAGATCTACAATGACTCGCGGACAATCGGCCACAAGGTCACGTCTCCGGATGACACTAAAGAACAACTAGTGAAGTGCCTTAGTATTGAGTAACTTATTGCAACCTTGTAATCTATTGTAAATGATTTTATAGCATTATAAACATCAACAAGTCTTTTGTATTTATTAATTTCACCAACTACATGTAAACCACATTAGAGCAACATAGTTAGTTAGTGATGACCTTGTAGATAAGTGAATTGAGATTATCTAGTTTGCAATAATATGTATTGAACATTTACTGACACTTTGTACACTAATTTCATCATATTCAACACAGGAAAGTTTTAGTTATTACATATTCAGTTTTCAATACATTTAATTTCTCCAATGTGCCACTAAACAGACAGGATGGATTGATTGAACTTCTATAAATGATAAACATCCTTCAGTAATTTCAACAATTTATTTTAAAAAGTATAACTATAAAAGATTCAATGCCTTGCATAATCACAATGTATAATCATCAAAAATATGTACTCTGGTTTATAAAAAAAAGTATTCATAACACTTATTGATATGTTCGAGTTGCCTAGACCAAATAATAATCATTGAGCTTCAGTGACCCTCATATATGGGCTTCCTCTTCTCCATGAAGGATATCATGCCTTCCTGCCGATCTTTAGTTGGAATGTTTATTTCATAGCACTTCTGTTCTACTTCATAGCCGTCCTTGATGCTGAGCTGTATGCCTTCGTTGATGGCTTGCTTGGCACAGCGGAGAGCGATAGGCGCATTGAGTATGATCTCCCGTGCAATGGAGAGTGCCTTTTGTAGTGCAGCATTGTTGGAGCTGCTCTGTGGCACCACATGGTTTACTACACCTGCAATTGCAATATTACAGTTAATTAGAAAATCTAAAACAATAAAGTTTAATAAACTTTATAGTTGAAGTGGTGATGTTCAACACCTACCTAAATCCTTAGCTGCTTTGCCACTGACTATTCTAGAAGTGTATATCAGTTCTTTAGCAATATTGATATTGACTGCTCTGGGCAGTCTCTGGGTGCCTCCCGCACCGGGGATGAGGCCTCGGCCAGTCTCCACCAACCCCAGCTTGGCAGTCTCTGCCACCACCCTGATGTCACAAGCCAGAGCCAGCTCCAAGCCTCCCCCGACTGCTACACCTTCAATAGCTGCTATTGTGGGCATAGGCAGATCTTCTATTTCAATGAATGTGGATCTCAGTCCTTTGACAAACCTGGCAACTTCATCATCTGCCATCTTGAAGCGTTCTTTTAAATTGGCACCTAAAATAAAAAAAAACAGAAGGTAAAACTTAATAACAATAGAAGGCTAAATAAACATGCAGAGATGTGCAACTTGACATACAAAGCTATTGTATTTAAATATTTACTAGTCCTATATGTATAAGCAGTAGGTAACAAACTTTACATTATCAATTTGTTGGGTCTAATTTATTACTTTCTAGAACACAATAGCATTTGTAAGGTAACTTTAAATTTTCTTAGATTCGTACCAGCACAGAATATGCCAGGCACCATGCTGTGCAGTATGACGACAGACACCTTGGTGTCCTCCCGGATCAGCTGGTTGACTTCCCGCATGGCTTCGATCATGTCGAAGCCCAGTGCATTGCGGTCTTTAGGACTGTTCAGTCCGTACAGTGCAATACCTCGATCTGTCCCCAATAACTTCTCGTACACCACGGGGCTTGCATTCTCAGTATGCTGCTGTGTCTGCGTTGCTAATAAACGCATCGACCCATTTTTAATTAATGAACTGCATTTAAACAACCTTGGAATCAACATTTTCATTTAGAATACACTACCAAATCAGTTAACTTTTAGTCTGTTATCTATACTAACTACCACCTATCGTATTATATCACGAGAGCAAATAATTTTGCGTGATTCTTGATTATTCTTATCACTATAACGATAAACATGAACTTCGATTCGAATTCCGTCCGTCAAATTAAATTCTAATAGTTGTTGTTATAGTGGTTGTCATTGTCAAAAACGGGTGCCTGTCAAATGTCACGAAGTCCTTTTTGTAAGACAGAGAATAGCTTCGCACGGTTTTTTTTTAAACATATATTTAGAATTTCTGACTAAGGAGAAGGTTCACAATTCTGTTGTATTTTTTTTTTTGATTAGCCGTGGCATGGCCTTGGAATATGTAACTGGTTCTAATGTTCTTCGTATTCTGTTACTCAAACGGTTACTGAAGAAGTGAAGACGAAGCGATAAGGTCTAAGACCTTAGCTTGCCTAAATAGGGTGAAGGAAAAAAATTGATTTTGTGGTGTCATTTTCGTCTGTCACTGTCTGACTGTCAGTGTCACAACAGAATGGTTCAGATTCCGGCCAACCTGCCTGGTTCGGTTTTTTAGTCTCCAATAAGTGAGGAAAAAAATCAATGAAAAGCAGATACAAGACAAAGCATTTATTTACTCTCATCAAAACAACATAGATCCGCAGTGGTGTGTGACAAAAATATAATACTTGTAACTTATTTTTATAAACAAACACAGTTTATAACCTGTTTTTTTATTTATTTCAGCTACGATCATGACGCGAGAGCCTTATGTTGTTGAACTGGATCCAGATACGAAAACTATACTGAAGATGTATCTGTTCCAAAAAGTACAGAATGTAGAAATGATAAGAAATAACATTGTCCAAGGTGTCTGGAGCTGTGCTGCTATCAAGCCCCAGTTAATAATAGAACCCTTCCAGGTAGCAGTCGCAGCAAATAGGGCCGTGCTGGCGCAGAAACAAAACGCAATGGTTACCAAAACAGTGTATTCGGAGATATTGTATAATTTATCCCTGTCAAAAAATATCACACAGAGTTTGAGCAAGTTTGGCATAGAGAAAGACTCAAATCTGTTGATTTGTTTTCTAGTAACTGAAGAATCAGATGCAAGCAAGGAGATTTTACCACAAATTGAGGGTGAATCATTGCCTATGAGTGCCTTGAATGATTTTACTTGTAAGAAGTCTCTGAGTTCTGTATATAAATTGAATAATGTACAAACTCATCAAGACCTAGTAGATGTTATTGTTAGCAGAATGGTAACTAAGAATTTTGTGGCACATTAAATAATATTCATTATCATGAAAAATATATTTGGTTTTATTACTGTAACTCAGCTAATCATTAGAAAGTATAAACTGAAAGTAAGTTAGTGTCAACTGTAACCAAGACCCTTTTATATTATCCAAGAAGCACACTTCAACAACATCATTTATTTGTGAGTTAGTCATGCGGCTAAGCGTAAGGCTGACAAAACAAGTAAATGAAAGAACCACATTTTAACCATGTTTTATTTTAACAACAACAATTATTATTATTATGTAAAATGTACATTTATATTAGGTAATACGTAAAAGCAAGAATCGATCACTTCATCAATGAAATGTAAGTTTCAATATATTCAACAACCGATTGGCAACTTGTCCATTTGTTCATCATATTGACATAGTTGAGGTTTGATCACGACGGGTGACAACCGCTTACAACTAACTATAGTTTTCTATGGCCACACATTTCATAAGTGAATTCTGTAATACAACTCCAATATTAACAAACTTTTGTTCAATGTAAATCAACATAATCATCACATATTACAAACTATCATCATTACAGTTAAATGCTCATATATCACTGAACACTAGCACTTAGCTACCGCTATCCCACATCTTTGCTACTAATGAGAAACTATACAAATTAAAATTCCTCTCAATTATACATGGGCATAATTTATAACATTAAATCTATTCTACTAACGAACACAAAATCGTTAACTTATTACGTAATGAACAAAACCTTATATAATTTAAAAAAATGGCAGCTAGTAATTATTGAGTCTTAGGAACTTTCTGTAAATCACAAGACAAAAATCATTTGGAACAAAAAAATATACACATCTCGGCGTATTATACATAGAAAAGAAGCTTACGAATATGTACAAATACGAAGTAGGCGCTGGAGTACCTGTGTATAAGTAACAACTAATATAACTTGTATGACAACGTTGTATGTATGTAGCACCTCGTGAACACTTGGGTGGCGTGCTACTGCGTGTGAACACAAACTGGGAACTAAACAAGTATACAATCGTAATGGTACATTACTACGATAGTCAATTTAAGAGATAGTCTTAGGATCTCATTTTGTCAATTATAATTTTAGCAAATATTATACAATTACATGATACGACTCTAAAGTTGCGACTTCTTAAAGAAGAAGCAAAAATAGGTGCTAATTGGGTAAGTAATGTTGCGTTTCAGCGTTGATGCCGCATCACTAAGCGATGGAGACGGAGGCGCCGCGCCCGAGTACGTTGCTCTGTCACTCTTGTTGCCTCCGTCATTTCCACAATATCCGTATGAAAAAATCGTATGTCTCAAAACAAACGCCTACAATTAAATAAATTATTAAATATTGCATTAGTGGTACATTATTTTATGATCTAAAATAGCTTTACTCTTGTCTCTTCCGCCTTTCTTATTTCAGCTCGATTTACTGATTCCAGGACACGCTGCGGGCGTCGCTAGCTTAGTCTGATGTGCTCATTTATTTACCGGGTATTTCATAGAGTGACATCTTCTGTGTACAGAACCGGCAAGTATGCAAGTATGCAGGTAACTCAGCAACGATTACCGAGGAACTGTCGTGATTCTCGTGTCTCGTGGGCGAACTATAGTCTATTCACGTTAAGAAAATGGTGACATCATCAGTGCAACTGCAAAGTAAAAACGCATTCCTACGGGTGTAACAAATAGACCATCCATATTAAAGCAAACTTTTCAAAACTAATAATAGAATTCAATAATTATTTTGAAATTATATCAGGATCGTCAGAAATTTCATTTTCATTATTTTTAAAATTGATAAAAACACGTCCGTTGCGTTGGTACCGTCTGAAGGGCTCACTTCAACTGGTCAATGTGAACACGGCTTTCTATATTACTATGATCTAATTGGTCAAGGGGCGTGGCTAAGGGACAACGACGAGTCACTATATTCTTAAGTCAAATGCACTATAGTCAGTGTTGAGTGCCCTCTCATCGCCGTAGATACTGGTCGTCACTGGCATGCTCGCTTGCTTGCTGTCACACGCGGTACGTACAAACGGTCACATAGCACTGCTAGCATATTGTCCTATCTTATTTACATGATAATTACAAACCTACTTAAAGCGTTACATTTTGTGAATAATTTAATTAATAATACAATATGAATATATGTGTATTGTTGTATTATTTGGCTAAATTGCCTGCAACGCAATGCGTCCGCTGCGGCGTGCGTTCAATGTTTGACACACTCGTCTGAACGAGCCACACATTTATTTACAATTCCAGATATTCAACATGTCTGTGGGGCGAATATGTATTATAATAATTCATTATAGCACGAATACGCTGCTTACTATAATGTAAACATTTTTCCTAATAAAAGTATGATGTTAAAAATATGATACAAGATTTCCGTTTATTACGCGAGGTAGAGCTCTGGATACATACGATTGTATAAGATATTCGTATCCATTGCAGCTCATACTGCGGACACAACCTATTATAGTTATTCAGCGACGTAGCGCCCACAGACACGGCAGACTCGTGCGCACACAGACGCACTCCTCGCTTCGCAGGGCACCGCGTTGCGCTCACTCAATAACAATAAATTAACATTACAATATCGGTATAATGTAGCACCAAATATTCTTACTATAGGCGTTCGAATTCACACTAGCACCCACGAACGTGTTGCTTACACTTGCTGATAATATTAAATAGAACGTAGCGTTAAAATGATCCTTATTTCATAACTATTAACTATATTGTTCTGAGTATTGATTTTGGTAACTTTTTGACGACACTTGTAGTGTGCACTCGAACGCCGTTAGATCTATATTTTGTCGGGTACATACGAATACGACCACAAGCCGACACACACGATGGCTGTAAGACTGGACTATCGTTTGTATCGACTTGTAGGACAACCCTAAAATACCTATACACTAAATAAGTATTCAATGACAGACTGACGAACAAAATATATAAATGTATGAATTAGATTAGACATTGTAAGTGGATAATGTGTCAGAGACTAGATGAAGCATTACTAAGGGTATGACGTCTTGTAACCTAGGCTAGGATAGACCTTGTCAGTGAATAGATACTTGTATATAGTTATGTACATGTGTGTGGTGGCACTCTCGTCGGGCGACGCCGCTCACCTGCGGAAGAAAATGGTCTATGTTATGCTGACATTCATGGGGGTCGCTTGAGTTGGGCGCTAGTGTAGTGAGCTGCAGGGTTACCTGTGGTCTGGGCATGAGGAGCTCGTGGCTAGATAATAACAGCCGCACGGGTCGATCTTCAAGGTTAAGCAACGCTTGCCTAGGTTGGTCTGTGGATGGGTGACCATCTTAACATACCGAGTTTCCTCCGTGCCTCGGAAAGCACGTTAAGCCGTAGGTCCCGACTGTCTATTTATAGATCTTTGGCAGTCGTTACGGATAGTCAGAAGCCAGTAATTCTGACTTCAGTCTTGCCATGAAGTACCGTGTTACCCCATTTAATGGGTGGTGGAGGTCTGGTAGACAGCCGCTCCTCGTGAAATACTGGTATTCAGCTAAATTTGGCTTGACTGGAAGCCGACCTCAATACAGACTAGGCAGATGATGATGAGTGTTACCTGTGGGCCGGCGGCTCACTGATGGAAGGGCAGCGGCAGCGCGAGCGAGTAGAGCGAGGGTCACCGGCGCGCCTCCGACACGTACACCGACACCGTCGAGTCCTTCGAGCCCACGCCCATTGCACATCTAAACACATACAAATTACTGTTATTGTTTCATCGTTAAGAAAAACGATGTTTGATATGTTTTTGGATTTATCAATGCACTCTCGAAATCAAAATCAAATCAAAAATGTTTTTATTTTATGTATATAGGCCTACGTAGGCACTTATAAAACGTCAGAAGCACGGTTCCAATTGGTCGTTTCCTATGGAGATGAACCGGAAAGAAACTACATGGTAACTCTTTTAAAAAAAATATGGGGCACCATAGTGCTAGTTTTCTCGCTTGTAACCTACTACATATTATGTTTGTCATTGTCTTTGTTCGGGGAAGTCGAAATCAATTACAGCCAAACACGCCAGGCCGTTTCGCACAAAAGGCAGTGTGTTATATTTGATGTGGAGAAGGTCCTCGGGAGTCAAGTGTTACCTGAGCGGGTGGAAGGTGAGGCAGGAGACGGGCCCGATGCGCGCGCCCATGAAGCCCTCGTGGAACTTGATGGTGTTCAGCGCCGCGCCCTTCAGGTCGTAGATGCTGATGCTCTGGTTCACCGACCCACTGTCACACAACACATACTGTTAGTTAACCAGCCGAAAGAAAAACTGAAGTGAATGGAGTAACTACACAAAATAAAACTTGTAGAGGCCCAACAGGGTCCTCTGAGCCATGGGTTGGCTTCTAAAAGAAAAACCCGGGTACCTGGAACGAAGGCAATGAAGGAACAAAGGAGTAAGTTTTAGTCACTAAAAGTCTGACACGCCGTCCACTCCGCCCAAGAGCGGGAGAAGTCATTCTGGTGAAATCCCACTTAAAAAAAAACATATGAAAGCCGAATACTTTGGTTTAGATTATAATGTTCATTAATAACAGAAATAATGGTCAGCGTTAAGCAACATTGTGTCCATTTCCGCTACTCTTCTAAACGTTTAAATACTCGTATGATTACTTTGCTAGATTGTGTCAACTGTGAGGATTGAAAGATAGTAAGGCTTCATGGATCTATTGTTCAAAACTGATAAAAGTGATTATGTTTCTTTAACAGTATATTTCGCAAGCCACCTTGCATGGTGGCTGTCGCGTCCAGTATACTAGACATGGAAGTGGGTGCACACGTACCAGGCGATGAGGTTGCAGAGCGGGTGCACGTCGATGGCGGCGAGCGGCGCGGGCGCGCGCACGGTGTCCACGACCGCCATCTTGCGCGTGTCGTAGATGCGCACCTCGCCGTTCATACTGCGGGGAAGGCCGACCGGTTAGTCTACTGCTTATTTAGTACTGAGCAAGTCCATGTCATACAGATTTTATACCAACGAGGCTTGCCCGTATGCGGGGAAACGCATCGTATATACTTTATTGTACATCAAGATTACATTTTATAAAAGGAGACAATTAGGGGCCTTGTTGCTATCGGAACAAATCGCCCTTCCAAACAACATGGAATGGACTGAGATTGCCTGGACATAAAATAGGGTTGCAGTTGTGTCTGTTGGGGTTGGGATATGTTGTCGATTGTGTTGTGTGTTGTTGTCGGTTGGTGTAGTGTTGTGTGGGGTGGGTTGTGTGTTGTGTTGTCAGTTCGCTTACTTACCAGCCAGTGAGCATGGTGTAGAGGTCGGGCCTGTGCGCGGCCGCGAGCACGGGCGCCTGGTGGTGGTGCAGGCGGCTGATGGCGGCGCGCGGGCTGCGCTCGTCCCACGCGCGCACGCTGCAAGCCGCACAGTTACTTACCAGCCAGTGAGCATGGTGTAGAGGTCGGGCCTGTGCGCGGCCGCGAGCACGGGCGCCTGGTGGTGGTGCAGGCGGCTGATGGCGGCGCGCGGGCTGCGCTCGTCCCACGCGCGCACGCTGCAAGCCGCACAGTTACTTACCAGCCAGTGAGCATGGTGTAGAGGTCGGGCCTGTGCGCGGCCGCGAGCACGGGCGCCTGGTGGTGGTGCAGGCGGCTGATGGCGGCGCGCGGGCTGCGCTCGTCCCACGCGCGCACGCTGCCGTCGCCGAAGCCGCACACCAGCAGCTCCGCGCCCTCCGTGCCCTCCGCGCCGCGCCACAGCGACGTGGCTGCTGCTTCGCATTCTGTTCGACCACATTAAAGTTTGTATAACTTGCTAACAGGTGCACAATGCGGTTGGTATGTCACTGTCAGTTGAGCTCCACGTACCGGTGTCGATGTCGGTAAGCAGCAGCTCGGTGCTGGCGTCCCACAGACGCACGCGGCTGGCGCGGCCGGCCAGCGCCAGCGTGCGGCGCGCGGCGCACCAGCGCAGCAGCGTGGGCGGCGGCGTGGGCGCGTACGGTGCCGCGCCGCCCGCCACCGGGTGACCCACTGCAATACGACATTACGTCAGCCAAGCCCTAGCAACGAAACACCGTTCTGCGAACCGCCACGGTTTATAGTGTTAGGCTAATCATGTAAGGGCCTGTCCACACGTTTTTTAACGTACCGTTGACGCGTGTTTGTAGCGATACAGACGTGATACGCACGTAAGTCAGACGCAGCTCGTACATCTTCAGTAGGATAAAAGCGCGTCGACGCACGTTAAAAAAACGTGCGTCAAAGGCGCGTTTAAAAACGTGGTGTACACAGGCTATGCGCCTGTGACCATCACACCACGTTGTGTGTGGGTCCCGAAACAGGTAATTACAATTGACAATATTTAGGTGATTGACGCCAATTGATCGTTTACTTTAAACGATTGAAGCAATTGTAGTAGCAGCGTGTTTTACTAGTACAAAACTAGTCGATTACGTTCAAGCCAACAACGATATGGAAAAATTAGTTCCTAATGCAAACCTATTACAATAAGCAGCCATTAAAATGACACTTACACTACAAGAAAATATCGGATTTGTGAAGCGTTTTCTTTTTCTTTAAACTCGCTTGCGACGAAGATTGCGAAAATCAGCCTGATATATAATACAATAATCAAAATAAGAACGAAAAGTTTGCGTAACATGAAGCAAAACAAAATGAAACACAAGTGATATGATGTCTTGGTTACAACAACGATATTTGAATGTGAACATGTAGACAAATAAGTTTAGAGTAAGGTGTAATTTGTTTCATTCCAATATTAAATTTGATATACATATAAAGATTAAATTCGTGCTACATATCCACAATAAAAATGAACACACAATATGCAACGGTGTGGTAGGTAACACAAAAGAATTAACACTGATTGGAATAGGCACAATTATTGAGATGACGTAAAAATACTTTTTTATACTCCAAGATTCCAAGAGAGACTAACTCTTGGGATTACCACGTGGAGATTCATACGAATAAAAGATGTGATTTGAAGAACAAGAAATCTCTGAAAGGATCATCAATCAAAAATCTTCTTCCAGTTAATAGACCAGGGTCAAAGCCTACAAAAATGGTAAAAAATGAAAACAAATTACAGTAGGATGAAACCCATTAGAAAAGCAAGGGAATATGGTCAAAATGAAAGGAAAAATAAATTACGGTCGATCCGAGTTCGGGAAGTGGGGGGGGGGTGAGTTTTTAAGGGTAAAAAATGGTTTATCTTGATTTCCGGCAAAACTACAAGTCCTATGGAAAAAAGTTAAATGGCAAAGTTGTAGGCAATAAAAAGATCTACAACTTTTGTATTTGCAGATTTTTCACATAACCTCAAAATTTAGGTGAAAAATTCAAAAAACCAAGTTTTTAGTTTTTTATTTATATCTTTTTCAAAAACATTTTTTTTTCTACGAAATTTGGTGAAAACTTACCTTATTATGTCCCAAATACACTGTAATTTATTTGATTAAAAATATTTATTTTTTCGCTTCATTTTAATTTAATATCAAAAAAGCACCCTAATTTTCAATCAAAAATTCTGACGTCAAAATATCAGCTTTTTTCAAAAAGTTTGGGGGCTTTTTGTTCGTTGAAATATCTACTTTCTGATGGTGTAAAGAAAAATATACATTACTATAGGAAATATTCTTAGAAAATGCAAAAAATTGAAAAAAAATCAAATTCGAAAAAAAAAATTTAATCATTATGTACAATTTTGAGGTATTTATTAAAATTTACACTTTAATTACTCAAAAAACGTAAGATTTCATGTTTTATTGATAAACGACAAAATTACAAATTAAAATATACTTCTATAATTAACAAACAATTAATAAAGTTAATATTTAATAAGACATCTACAATATTTTGAAAAAGTTGTAGAATCTTCTTTAAATAATATTTGTAGATGCCTATTTATTGCTGTTTTAAAAATAATGTATATACCTGAGTGACCTTCGGTGAATTTAAGCCCATTGTAAGTTATTTCATTGAGAAGTGGGGACGGACCTAGGAGAGTCTGGGCCTTACTACATACCTGCTATTTCATAGCAGCTGTAAAGACCGTTAGTCAGTATTTGAGATACAGAGTAGTGTACAACATCGTTTTTAAAAATACACGTGCAGGCTGAGTTACTCTAAGTGATTTGTGAGAAATTTACTTTACGTACTTTACGTTTGGAATCTGCATAGCAAGGTAAATACTATCTGTATTTTAATCTATATTAATCAGCTTCAAAATAAAAATAGTAATATTTTCTTTTATAAATAGTATGTTTAACGTAACATAACCTAAAAAATTGAAATTGAATGATATTTCAGTACAAGAATAAAAAAATAGTAACTTCGTTTATTTTATACAAACAGATTTAGTTATACTCATGATAAAACTTTGAAGGTATTATTAATTTGATTTTGTCTTTTCAGATTACCAGTATGGAAGAATCTGTTTGTATAATCTGCAATAAGTCAGACGACAAGCAAGTGAATGAAATAAAAAAAAACAGCTTTGAATCGTTTTGTGGCGTCTAGCAAGAAGAGAATCGACAATAGATACAAAAAATTTGAAACTTTAACATCAGCTCTTATTCATCGAACTTGTCAAAGTCATTATAATGATGAGACTGCAATAGCTACATTCTGTAGCTCAAGACGTAAGAAATCACAGGAAGGAAAACAAATAAATAAGGACGCTCTTATATTTAATTTTCAATCCCATTGCTTTCTCTGCGGTGGGTTTTTCGGTAATATTTCTAAAGATAAAATTTCATCAGTTCAAAATAACGATACAAGAGAAAATATATTACAGCATATTAAAAAACAAAACACAATTAATGATTTCGATAAAAACATTTTAGCTCGTTTAAGAAATGTGCCTGATTTAGTCGCAATAGAAGCTCATTATCACACTGTTTGTTATTTTGTATGAGATTTTCTATGACATGAATGTAATTCGAGTAAAATAAATAAACTTTTTAACTAAAAAAAATTGCAGCAATCACATTTTTTTGATGAAATTGTACATAATGATTAAAACAATTTTTTTCGAATTTGAGATTTTTTCAATTTTTTGCATTTTCTAAGAATATTTCCTATAGTAATGTATATTTTTCTTTACACCATCAGAAAGTAGATATTTCAACGAACAAAAAGCCCCCAAACTTTTTGAAAAAAGCTGATATTTTGACGTCAGAATTTTTGATTGAAAATTAGGGTGCTTTTTTGATATTAAATTAAAATGAAGCGAAAAAATAAATATTTTTAATCAAATAAATTACAGTGTATTTGGGACATAATAAGGTAAGTTTTCACCAAATTTCGTAGTAAAAAAAATGTTTTTGAAAAAGATATAAATAAAAAACCAAAAACTTGGTTTTTTGAATTTTTCACCTAAATTTTGAGGTTATGTGAAAAATCTGCAAATACAAAAGTTGTAGATCTTTTTATTGTCTACAACTTTGCCTTTTAACTTTTTTCCATAGGACTTGTAGTTTTGCCGGAAATCAAGATAAACCATTTTTTACCCTTAAAAGCTCACCCCCTCCCACTTCCCGAACTCGGATCGACCGTAATTTATTTTTCCTTTCAATTTGATCATATTCCCCTCCTTTTCTAATGGGTTTCATCCTACTGTAATTTTTTTTGGTTTCAAAAATTATCTACTCTGGTCTATAAGTAAATGAAATCGAGTTATAGTATTTCACATGGAGCGATTGCCTCATATTTAATTATCACAACTCATTATAAACATATTGCACTTTGGGCCTGTGAGCTGTGGCGAACTGATTCATTTTACAATTTAAGATTGATTACAGAAATTTCTAGTAATATCAATTGCACCTTGAATTCGTTGATAAGAAGATCTTGTTAGTCCCACAATTGCAATGCCTATTCCGACCAGGAACTTTAATGCGAGTTTTTAAACGTACTCGATCGCGATCACGTACTACAATTTGTAATAAAAACTGAGTATGCACCACTTGGCGGAAACCAAGGGAACTAGCGATGCGCGATGGCGAGAGGTCTTATTCGATGGTTACGATTGTTCAAACATCACGATGGTTCTCGATTGTTTTCGATTTTAATTCGAGTCCGACTCGGTCTGTTATTGCAACTGGCGATAGCGCATGGCGCGTTTATACGCGAGTTGCTTATCGATGGCTTAGTTTCACGAGTACTTGACTTGCATTGTGAATTCGAATGTAAGAGCAATCGAAAATAATTAATACCGTGACGGGGTAGTTATCATGAAAATAAATAAAACGGCTCTCACCCAGGTGACCAAACGAGACTCGGTGAGTGAGAGTGACTCCAAACAATCGAAAAACATCTCGATTACTTTATAGAACGGCGATGGTTTCGATTCTTTCGACTGTTAAAACATCTCGGAATCGATCATCGCTAAATTAAACCTTTTTTTTTTGTATTCGAATCGACATAAGTAAACTATTACGTTATCACGATCGAGTAGTTATAAAAGCTCGCAATGCGCTGTGTATGGGTGTGTATGAGTGTGTATGAGTGAGATGGCACGACAAGTACTCACGGTTGGCGTCCTGCTTGCCCTTGGTGGCGGCCTGCTTGTCGTCGGCCGACGCGAACTGCTCCGACACCAGCTGCGCTAGACCTGGCCCAACCACACCAACGTCAACACATGCTGATGGACACCACTAGCTTGCTCACTAACTCTAGCTCTGATTCTGTGTGCATCTTACTGATTGTGCCCTGATTAAACTAGCGAATACTATCTAAACTTAAATTGCAACTGTTAGAGGGAATAATCTGCAACATCAGCACTCGAGTGCACCCCAAATCCAATGTTTATATTTATTTATTTATTAAATGCTTTATGGACAAAGAAGTACATAGGCGGACTTAATGCCTTAGGCATTTTCTACAAGTGAACCTTTATTTTTTATCGATTGTTATGCCCAACCTCACGAAAAAAAACTGCGTATTCATACACTAACATAATATAAAGTAGTTTGAGAGATCTACAAACCAATGCCTGTATTACAAGAGCCATTTTAAACTGTAGTTTTTATTACAGTGGAAAATTATTCAAGGTTTAATTTTGCACTGAGGAGTTACTATTTTCTTAACGCGAATAGACTATAGGATAGCATGATAGTCCAAGTGAGCTCGACTGTGTAAAATTATGCTTATTTTTATATGTACCAACTATGGCTCACATCACAAACCCAGCAAGTAATATTATTTGCTAGTTAGTCTCCTTAAAATATCAGCCTCAAAGTGACTAAAAACTTCTAACATACCAAGATAATCGGCACATTGTAGAATCAGCGCTAATGTTGTACATTCTATGAAAACTCGTTGGAACTACAACCAAAAATCCCTTTGTCCAAAATTGCCAATATCTGTAGATGATGTTCTGAATTTAGTGGACATGCACGTATGAATGGAGGCGAGCTTGGTTTAGTCACACGATGGCATGGAGTTGTTAGTTACGGTCGTAACATGGCATAGTATGAACCAATTAACGATAACGTTGACCAGTTGCTCTAATTTTGTATACCGCTGCCAACACATAGACGTCACAAGACTTCCACCTTGCGTCGTGAAGTTTCTGCACCATGACAATCAAGGTAGTAGATATCACAACCTTAGTAAGTTGACCTGGTAATTGCCTCTAAATCACTTTTGAATTATTAAAAAAAAAAGAACTTGTAGTGTAAATGACTTTCATCCTGGATAAGGCAATAACGAGGTCAACGAAGCAAGTATACGGTTTACCGTTTTTTAACCGGCTAATGTGGAGCAATAATAAGCCGGTTGCTCTATGAGACGGAGACAGCTTACTTGTGTGTCAAGCCCGGCTCACATTATTGGCTTGGGTATGAAAATTCAATATATGTAGGTTGTCGTAATAATTATGACGTAGGCTCGAATAGAGTTGTTTAATTTATCAGTGTATCACAAGATCCACCAGTAATGTGAGCCCAGCTTCAGACATCCACTGTCTGGGGCGCTAACACAGACGCGTGTGGTACGTACTGTAGACGGCCTGCCCGGGCGGCGGCCGGTAGTCGGCGGCGGGCCGCACGTCCAGCGCCCGCCACGCCGACACCAGCGCCGGCTCCATGCTGCTGCCCGACGGCCTGCAACACGTGTCACGTCTTACTACACGTTGAAATAAACATTTTCTAACTTATCGGGCTTCATGGGACTCATTTCTCTGTAACAGCATTATGCCCTGAGTACATAGACTGGTAGTGAAACAACACCGTGCCTCAAAAAGCACTTAAGGGTCGGAGCACACATATCAAAACGGAAAGGGATCGTCACCGTACCAACTCAAGCCGTTCAGTACTATTTGTATGAAACTCCTTACTGCAACGCACACTAATCGGAATCGTAACGTAATCGCATCGCCTCTGACAAGCTCACGAACCGCGGTGCAGTGCGCGGTCGACTTGCGGTCGGCTCTCCGTACCCTCGCTTACTGCTCTCCGTACGCTAGCTTACGTATCTTCGTCCACTCTCCGCCCGCAGTCTGCGTTGCCGCACGTGCTGTACGATTCACG
This sequence comes from Mythimna separata, assembly GCA_030763345.1. Lineage (NCBI taxonomy): Eukaryota > Metazoa > Arthropoda > Insecta > Lepidoptera > Noctuidae > Mythimna > Mythimna separata. The sequence goes on from JAKKIA010000039.1 coordinate 319,793, forward strand.
AGAGAGGCGACCGTGAAGTTAGCCTTTGCGAACGTTCGCACATGTACACTCGTAAAAGTGTTATTCATTTTATTTTAAACCAAAATACGAATAAAAACTTTCTTATGCAGGAAGCATCTCATCTGCCTAGCCTTTTCCCAACTGTATTGGGGTCAGCTTCCAGTCAAGCCGGATTTAGCTGAATACCAGTATTTTACGAGGAGCGGCCGCCTACCAGACCTCCACAACCCATTAACTGGGGTAACACGGTACTTCATGGCAAGACTGGAGTCAGATTTACTGGCTTCTGACTATCCGTAACGACTGCCAAAGATCTACAAATGACAGCCGGGACCGGGCTTAACGTGCTTTCCGAGGCACGGAGGAAACTCGTTATGTATGATGGTCACCCATCCACAGACCAACCTTGGCAAGCGTTGCTTAACCTCGAAGATCGACCCGTGCGGCTGTTATTATCTAGCCACGAGCACCTCAATACTAAACAAAAACTTTACACTATAATAATAACAAATTTACATTAATTAACGAAAACCGCCGTCAACCAGCGGCAGCGGTCGGCGAGCCGTAAGCGCGGCGTCGCCTAGCTGTAGCCGAGTCGACGCCGGCGTGGCGGAGCTTCTGATCCGCTTACATTACGTGCTTACGTAAAGTGGACGACTGTTTGACGCCGAGGAGAAAGGCGAGTCGGTGACGATCCCTTTCCGTTTTGATATGTGTGCTGCGACCCTTAATCTGATGGTCTAAATCTCTCTGTGATCGTGATTGATTTTCTAGTAATGAAAAACAGTTCACTGTTTGTTTTTTTGTGTACCTTCAGAGAAATATTAGGAAAAGGTCAATGTACTTTATTCCAAGCTTATCTAGCACCTTGTATACCATGGCCGATAATTCATCATAATATGAAAATGAAATTAAAAAAGGTTCAGTACCTGTAGATGGCGAGGTTGCCGGTGTGCGAGGCGACGGCGAGCAGTGCGTGCTGGTGCGCGTTGAGGTAGGCCAGCGCCGTGATGCGCCCCCACGCGCGCCGCCACGACCCAACACACAGCTTGGCCGCTGTGCCCCAGTCCCAGATTCTGCACAAAACGACAACATTCAAGGCTGTGTTCACAAGTGGCAATATGCCACTAGCGGCCCGCTCGCGCATTTTTAGTTCGTGCACCATTGCTGCTCCGTATTAGAGCTGCACGCTGAACATATTTCCTCCCACCAGCTAAGAAAATAGTGATTTATCATTGTCACTCAAATGTTAATCATTAATTCCTTGCCTATTCATTAAAATAAAAGTGAAATTTCTGATTAAAATGTGATAGGGCAACAAAACACCAACAACGCTGTGTAATAAAAAGTTTGATATAATATTAATCAAATCAATTAAATCAATACAATGATTGTTTACGCGCGAAAGTTCGTGTGGAGCCGGCAGCGGAGTTGGCGGCCGAACATAATAATATGGACGCGGCAGCGGAGGCGGTGACCCAACGTGTGGACGCGGCAGCGGAGTCGGCGGGGCGAGGGGGCGCCCGCCCGCCAGTGTCCGTCCGATCACGCCAGCTACGGCCTGATATTACTACGCTCCACCCATTATAACCCAACCATTGTAGTACCGGAATATAACCGTTATATTTTACACTCCACTTTTATTAAAGCACCATCCCCAACAATGATATAATATAATAATGATAAAAGTTTGAACATACCTTTACTTTTCAGTTAAATTGAAAGTCACTATTTTCTTAACGTGAATGGATTATAACAAGAAAGTTCCGTGAGTGCACGTATTTATTTTATTGTATGTAAGTAGTGTGCATAGGACTGACCCGAAGTTGTCCTTGGAGGCGACGGCGGCGTGCTGCTCGTAGGGGTGGAACAGCACGACGGCGGGCGGCAGCGGGCAGCGCGAGTGGAAGGCCTGCGTCTCCAGCCGCGTCACGCGCGTGCGCAGCAGGCCTGCACGCACCAGGGAATCAACACCACTACACTACACTATGGAACTATTGATCTATAGCTATAGCTATTTCCAAATTAACAGACAACCCGCACTTGTATTACATGTATATTGCACAATCGCAGTTGAAATAACAGCATTGAAACTGCTCGCCAAGAGTCCCCAGCGTGTACTGCATCACAAGGCATGTTGTACAATCCGGTCACATTAACTTGACGCATCTCTGAAATGCTCACATCCCCTCGTTCCCCCCGCATTCCCTTAGCTCGCCCGGCAAGTGTCAGGTATGGTCAGCATCTCTATAATCGATAATTTGGCTAGTTCTCTGTTGTTGTTATATTGTTTTAGGACATTATTTCATCGACGCCAAGCGTCAAGTTAATGTGACCGAGTCGTACATGTCTATTGCACACTTGCAGTTGAAATAACATCATTGAAACTGCTTGCCAAATGCGCAGTCCGCTCGCATTCAGCGTGTACTGCATGGCAAGGCATGTAGTTGAAAAGTAGCGTTGTTTAGAAAGCGACTCACTGGCGGCCTCCTTCCGGAGGCTGCGGTTGCGCGCGTAGCGCCACACGCGCTCGTGGTGCGGCCGGCTCTCGCAGTCGGAGCGCCAGCTGTCGCCGCCCTCGGGCCGCGCGAACGCCGACGACGCCCACTCCACGAACTGCGTCGTTACTATCGCCTTCTTCGCTGGTTGACCTACAGGAGAAAAAAAAATCATTATTTTGTTCAAACATTCATGAGAGCTGTAAAATAAGAATAGGTATTCGTATGAGAAGAATTATTATGCATGATAAAGAACTCACTAGAATTGGAAGAGGTGCTGTCCCGGTCGCGGTCGCGGATGGCCACCGAGTCCTCGGAGATTGTGTGCGGTAGCCCCGCCTTGCCGCGTCGGTTACCTACGACACAGATTATTTCATCAATATGCAGATTATCCCAACTACCAAATTCTCCACGCTATAGGCATTTTCTACTACCTACCTAAGGCATTTGATTGCGTAAATCATGAAAGATTACTCTGTAAAAGTTCTGAATTACGGCCTTGGTAGTTTTACTTATGCCAATCAGCTTTAGGCTTAATACAATCATAATTGGAAGACAGCAAATAGATCAGATAAACGATGTCAATTCGGGAAGATCAAATGTGAAATTGGGTTACCCCAAGGCTCTATTTTAGGTCCATTTTTATTTTAAGTTTATGTCATTCGCTTGTTGCGAAGAGCGCGTGTTAGGCGACGACAACACCATGCTGCAGCGCGACAGTTCCTTACGCTGTCTACCTGCGGCAAACAGCAACCATTTATACGTACCCGAGGGCAGCGTCCTGGTGTGGTCGTGGTGCGCGAGCGGCGAGGAGCGCGTGTTGGGCGAGGGCGGCAGCGACGTTGCTTCCTTGTTGCCGCGCGACATCTCCAGTTCGCGTCCTACGCTGTCAACCTGCGCACACAGCGACAATACGTCACGACAGGTTCTACTAATGCTACAGATAGAATTGAGTCTTCGCCTGCGGGACACAGGATAAGAATGAAGCAAGCTTAGCTTCAAAAATATAGGATAGTGACTGAATAGTCAATGAGTACTCGTGGAAACCTGCTCCGAGCACACACCTGGTTAGCGATGTAGTTGATGATGTCGGTGGCCATCTGCGAGATCTGCGGGTGCGGCTCGCGCGCCATCGTCGTCAGGATGTTCCACAGCTTCATGTACACCGAGCCAAAACCTACAGCATGACAGAGTTTAGCAAACTGAAAAAACATTTTAGGACAAGAACACTCACACACTTGTGAAGAAGAGAATTGTGTCCATGTAAGTGTCCGATCTTCAGAGAATTTATGGAGTACTGTCGTTTATAAAATGTTTATAAATTAAACTCAATGAAAGTTTCCTGTAAGGAAACTGAGGTACATGGTCACCAAGAGTGCGTTAATGATGGTTGAAGAAAAATTGGTCGAAATAGTTCTACACGTGGGTTCATTGATTTCCAAGATTTTGAAAGTCAACATCGTGTTGTATAAAGTCTGTCAAGTGAGAGTAGTAAGGAGTTGTGTGTGTGCGTGTGTGTGTGTGTGAGTGTGTGTGTGTATGGCTTTGTGGGGTGTCATACCGATGGAGGGCAGCGAGAGCGCGGCGGCGTTGCGCACGAGCGCGTGCGAGTGTCCGCCGTGCGCGCGCGCGTCCGACAGCGCGTCCCAGCCCTGGTCCACGCGCCCGCCGCGGCCCGTCTCCCTGCCGGGACAAACACATCATCAACACATAAGGCACGTCGGGAAGCTTACGCATTAGCTCTAAAGGGTAGAAGTCCCTTACTACTCATTCCTACTAGTTTCCCATACAAATGTTCAATAGCTGGGAGTTATGACTACATATTTTAGTATTAGTATTTTGATGTTTGACATATGTACACTTATTCAGTAACAATATTATTTGGAAATTCTATGTTGTGAAAAATTTGAGTTACTATTAATGGTCTAATTTTATCCCAGTTTCAAACACATTTATTCTATGCAGTTGCACTGATGAGTCACTATTTTCTTAACGCGAACATACTATTGTGCGTACCGCTTAGCCCAACTATTACCTGCGTTTACATAAATAGAAACATAAAATTTTACAGAAAACATCTACCTGCTTTTCGTTCTACATGTTGGTGGATAGTATTTAAATTGTTCGGTCGCGACCACGATTTGAGATTTAGTTACCCACAATTTTGAATAATGTCATAAAAATGTATGAGTTCCTTACCTGTCACTTTTGCGCACTCTTTCTTGTATGTAAACGGCTATGAAGTGCTGTTCGAATATTAACACCATCCACTGTATCGCTGCAAGTACAAAGAATTTATTATTTTTGTTGGAAGATCATTTGTAACTATAATCTATTCGCGTTAATAAAATAGTGAGTCATAAGTGCTATTGTAAAATAAAAGCGTATTCTTATCGGGATAAAACATAAATCATTATAAATTAAAGCTAACTTTTTATTGTATTAATTTTTAGGAGGGTTATTACTTCAACTCATGATTGTTTAAGGCATTATAGATTAATTAATTTAGCTGAGTCACAACAATTATGTCACTATTTTCTTAACGCGAATAGGCTATATACAATGTGGGTACGACAATACGACTTTAAATGAAAACACTGGCAATATTCATCATTATGAATAACTTTTAGTATGGGAGTAACTCTGAAATCGCGAAAAAAAAATCAGCTGTCCCGTACATTTTGTCGACTTGTGCAAACGTAAATGTATGGGACACCTGATTTTTTAAAGAAAATTACAAGACTTGTATTTTGTCCGAACCTAATAAAGAAAATAATCATAATACGGCATCGTAAAGGAATTTTCGACACACTTGCTCATAAAGTGGCTGTTATTGCACTGCACTTAGGTACATAAAGGGGCTCGTTACCAAACTGTGACATTTTGATTACTATTATGCACATGTGCGGTAATGTAGTTAGAACCTTTTTGTTTAACCTCTTTTTTGTCAAAAAGAGTTTTAAGACAAAAAAGAATAAAATTTGTTATTGCGTTCAAAAGCATAAATTAGGGTTTTACTTACTTAATAAATGCAATTTCGTGTTTAAATAAACTGTTTAAAATTTTACATATTTATTTAATTAAATCTTTCATTAAATTTGTATTTTCTGTTTATAAGCAACCTCATTCTTATTTTTTCTAAACCAAGAGCTAGAGTAGATAGTCTATGGCCGCCATTTTTCGCGCATGCGCGCGTTTAAGAAAAGTCAATGTTTTTGCCGCCATATTTAAAAACAAAATACAGATTTTACAAAAATGTTTAAAACAAATATTTATGAGGAAAATCATTTGTGCTGTACGCCTTCATGTAGAAAATCTATGTCATGGGACCGCTATACCTTCAAAAATAGTTAATTATAACTCTATTGACTGCACATTTACGAACTGTTTCTCTAAATAAACTTTTCTTATACCTACTAAATAAAATTTTTCATTTATTTTCTTCACAAGTGTGTCGAAAAACGTCGTATGATACACGTGAGTAATTGGTCATTATCGTTCTTGGTTCTCTTAAGACCCTCGCCATGGCTCGGGTCTTAATACCACCGCGACGATAATGACGCACATTACACACTTGTATCATAATGTACTATTGTCATGCCTGTCTTGAGGGTGGTGTACCTGCCGCCACGAACGTGCCCAGCGCGTTGGCGTGCTCCGTGCGCGCACCGCCCGTCGCCACGAACGTGCCCAGCGCGAACACTAAGTGTGTGTAGTACCTGCGAGGATCTCGTGGCGCACGAGCGGCGAGGCGTCGGGCTGCAGGCGCGCGGCGAGCTGCACGCCCACCTGCTGGTCCAGCGCGTTGGCGTGCTCCGTGCGCGCGCCGCCCGCCGCCACGAACGTGCCCAGCGCGAACACTAAGTGTGTGTAGTACCTGCGAGGATCTCGTGGCGCACGAGCGGCGAGGCGTCGGGCTGCAGGCGCGCGGCGAGCTGCACGCCCACCTGCTGGTCCAGCGCGTTGGCGTGCTCCGTGCGCGCGCCGCCCGCCGCCACGAACGTGCCCAGCGCGAACACTAAGTGTGTGTAGTACCTGCGAGGATCTCGTGGCGCACGAGCGGCGAGGCGTCGGGCTGCAGGCGCGCGGCGAGCTGCACGCCCACCTGCTGGTCCAGCGCGTTGGCGTGCTCCGTGCGCGCGCCGCCCGCCGCCACGAACGTGCCCAGCGCGAACACTAAGTGTGTGTAGTACCTGCGAGGATCTCGTGGCGCACGAGCGGCGAGGCGTCGGGCTGCAGGCGCGCGGCGAGCTGCACGCCCACCTGCTGGTCCAGCGCGTTGGCGTGCTCCGTGCGCGCGCCGCCCGCCGCCACGAACGTGCCCAGCGCGAACACTAAGTGTGTGTAGTACCTGCGAGGATCTCGTGGCGCACGAGCGGCGAGGCGTCGGGCTGCAGGCGCGCGGCGAGCTGCACGCCCACCTGCTGGTCCAGCGCGTTGGCGTGCTCCGTGCGCGCGCCGCCCGCCGCCACGAACGTGCCCAGCGCGAACACTAAGTGTGTGTAGTACCTGCGAGGATCTCGTGGCGCACGAGCGGCGAGGCGTCGGGCTGCAGGCGCGCGGCGAGCTGCACGCCCACCTGCTGGTCCAGCGCGTTGGCGTGCTCCGTGCGCGCGCCGCCCGCCGCCACGAACGTGCCCAGCGCGAACACTAAGTGTGTGTAGTACCTGCGAGGATCTCGTGGCGCACGAGCGGCGAGGCGTCGGGCTGCAGGCGCGCGGCGAGCTGCACGCCCACCTGCTGGTCCAGCGCGTTGGCGTGCTCCGTGCGCGCGCCGCCCGCCGCCACGAACGTGCCCAGCGCGAACACTAAGTGTGTGTAGTACCTGCGAGGATCTCGTGGCGCACGAGCGGCGAGGCGTCGGGCTGCAGGCGCGCGGCGAGCTGCACGCCCACCTGCTGGTCCAGCGCGTTGGCGTGCTCCGTGCGCGCGCCGCCCGCCGCCACGAACGTGCCCAGCGCGAACACTAAGTGTGTGTAGTACCTGCGAGGATCTCGTGGCGCACGAGCGGCGAGGCGTCGGGCTGCAGGCGCGCGGCGAGCTGCACGCCCACCTGCTGGTCCAGCGCGTTGGCGTGCTCCGTGCGCGCGCCGCCCGCCGCCACGAACGTGCCCAGCGCGAACACTAAGTGTGTGTAGTACCTGCGAGGATCTCGTGGCGCACGAGCGGCGAGGCGTCGGGCTGCAGGCGCGCGGCGAGCTGCACGCCCACCTGCTGGTCCAGCGCGTTGGCGTGCTCCGTGCGCGCGCCGCCCGCCGCCACGAACGTGCCCAGCGCGAACACTAAGTGTGTGTAGTACCTGCGAGGATCTCGTGGCGCACGAGCGGCGAGGCGTCGGGCTGCAGGCGCGCGGCGAGCTGCACGCCCACCTGCTGGTCCAGCGCGTTGGCGTGCTCCGTGCGCGCGCCGCCCGCCGCCACGAACGTGCCCAGCGCGAACACTAAGTGTGTGTAGTACCTGCGAGGATCTCGTGGCGCACGAGCGGCGAGGCGTCGGGCTGCAGGCGCGCGGCGAGCTGCACGCCCACCTGCTGGTCCAGCGCGTTGGCGTGCTCCGTGCGCGCGCCGCCCGCCGCCACGAACGTGCCCAGCGCGAACACTAAGTGTGTGTAGTACCTGCGAGGATCTCGTGGCGCACGAGCGGCGAGGCGTCGGGCTGCAGGCGCGCGGCGAGCTGCACGCCCACCTGCTGGTCCAGCGCGTTGGCGTGCTCCGTGCGCGCGCCGCCCGCCGCCACGAACGTGCCCAGCGCGAACACTAAGTGTGTGTAGTACCTGCGAGGATCTCGTGGCGCACGAGCGGCGAGGCGTCGGGCTGCAGGCGCGCGGCGAGCTGCACGCCCACCTGCTGGTCCAGCGCGTTGGCGTGCTCCGTGCGCGCGCCGCCCGCCGCCACGAACGTGCCCAGCGCGAACACTAAGTGTGTGTAGTACCTGCGAGGATCTCGTGGCGCACGAGCGGCGAGGCGTCGGGCTGCAGGCGCGCGGCGAGCTGCACGCCCACCTGCTGGTCCAGCGCGTTGGCGTGCTCCGTGCGCGCGCCGCCCGCCGCCACGAACGTGCCCAGCGCGAACACTAAGTGTGTGTAGTACCTGCGAGGATCTCGTGGCGCACGAGCGGCGAGGCGTCGGGCTGCAGGCGCGCGGCGAGCTGCACGCCCACCTGCTGGTCCAGCGCGTTGGCGTGCTCCGTGCGCGCGCCGCCCGCCGCCACGAACGTGCCCAGCGCGAACACTAAGTGTGTGTAGTACCTGCGAGGATCTCGTGGCGCACGAGCGGCGAGGCGTCGGGCTGCAGGCGCGCGGCGAGCTGCACGCCCACCTGCTGGTCCAGCGCGTTGGCGTGCTCCGTGCGCGCGCCGCCCGTCGCCACGAACGTGCCCAGCGCGAACACTAAGTGTGTGTAGTACCTGCGAGGATCTCGTGGCGCACGAGCGGCGAGGCGTCGGGCTGCAGGCGCGCGGCGAGCTGCACGCCCACCTGCTGGTCCAGCGCGTTGGCGTGCTCCGTGCGCGCGCCGCCCGCCGCCACGAACGTGCCCAGCGCGAACACTAAGTGTGTGTAGTACCTGCGAGGATCTCGTGGCGCACGAGCGGCGAGGCGTCGGGCTGCAGGCGCGCGGCGAGCTGCACGCCCACCTGCTGGTCCAGCGCGTTGGCGTGCTCCGTGCGCGCGCCGCCCGCCGCCACGAACGTGCCCAGCGCGAACACTAAGTGTGTGTAGTACCTGCGAGGATCTCGTGGCGCACGAGCGGCGAGGCGTCGGGCTGCAGGCGCGCGGCGAGCTGCACGCCCACCTGCTGGTCCAGCGCGTTGGCGTGCTCCGTGCGCGCGCCGCCCGCCGCCACGAACGTGCCCAGCGCGAACACTAAGTGTGTGTAGTACCTGCGAGGATCTCGTGGCGCACGAGCGGCGAGGCGTCGGGCTGCAGGCGCGCGGCGAGCTGCACGCCCACCTGCTGGTCCAGCGCGTTGGCGTGCTCCGTGCGCGCGCCGCCCGCCGCCACGAACGTGCCCAGCGCGAACACTAAGTGTGTGTAGTACCTGCGAGGATCTCGTGGCGCACGAGCGGCGAGGCGTCGGGCTGCAGGCGCGCGGCGAGCTGCACGCCCACCTGCTGGTCCAGCGCGTTGGCGTGCTCCGTGCGCGCGCCGCCCGCCGCCACGAACGTGCCCAGCGCGAACACTAAGTGTGTGTAGTACCTGCGAGGATCTCGTGGCGCACGAGCGGCGAGGCGTCGGGCTGCAGGCGCGCGGCGAGCTGCACGCCCACCTGCTGGTCCAGCGCGTTGGCGTGCTCCGTGCGCGCGCCGCCCGCCGCCACGAACGTGCCCAGCGCGAACACTAAGTGTGTGTAGTACCTGCGAGGATCTCGTGGCGCACGAGCGGCGAGGCGTCGGGCTGCAGGCGCGCGGCGAGCTGCACGCCCACCTGCTGGTCCAGCGCGTTGGCGTGCTCCGTGCGCGCGCCGCCCGCCGCCACGAACGTGCCCAGCGCGAACGCGCACGCCGCGCGCACCTAAACATTGCACGCGTTAATTGTGTCATCATCATCTGCCTAGCCTTTTCCAACTATATTGGGGTCGGCTTCCAGTCAAGCCGGATTTAGCTGAATACCAGTATTTTAAGCGCATTTCACATTGCATGCGTTAATTACATGCACCGAAAATTGTCGAAAAATTTTAAGCACATGTTTTTTTTTAGGTGGGATTTCCCACCTAAAATCAACCAATGACTTCTCCTTTTCCTTCCAGAAACGAACCCATGGTCCCAGTAGGGTGCGTCTCTGCTGGGCTCAAACGGTTTTGCTGACATGCCCTTTAGGCGCGTGTCGACGAATCTAGTTCAGTCCGAACAGTTAGCGGCCAGTCAGCAAGCCCACGCTTACGATGGCTGGAAATCAGTGTCAGGATCTGAGCTGGAGCGTAAGGGCTGTTCCCCCGCGCGTGTGGTCGCCTCCTTCGCTAACTTATAGTTATATCATCTCACGATCATGTAGAGTTACCTCTGGGTGGTGGTGCTGCAGCAGCGGGTAGAGCTTCTCGTGCGCCAGGTCGCGCACGCCGGCCCAGCGCGCGGCGTCGTAGTGGCGCCACAGCCGGCCCAGGCACACGCACGCCCACTGCGCCAGCCGCGCCGACCCGTCGCCCAGCTGCTCCAGACAGATCGAGATCATCGAGCCCTGCGGAACAACCAACTCTGTTCACGATACGTTACAACAACACCCATCAAACTTAGAAACTACACTTGCACGATTTGAAGTTAGCATTCGGTTCTAAGCAATCGCGACGCGCGACAACATCAGGGTCGCGCGACCCACTGCTTAGTATGAAATTGTATGGCACCGGTCGCGCGACGCGGTCGCTTAGCTTGTTTAGTACTCCATACAAATGCATACTAAGCTGTGAGTCACGCCACCCCATCGCGGTCGCGGGTCGCGGTCGGTAAGACTGTCTGTCAGAAAGAACAGCTGTGACGTCAAAGAAGTCATACCTGTAAGGCAGCCTCCTGCCCCGCGGGGTAGTTGTCCACGATGCCCGCCAGCACGTACGCCGCCAACGTTCTGTGCTCACTCTGCAATAACAATCACTAATTAACTGTGCGCCCTCGCAAATGACTTCCATTTACAGGCGCACAAAAAAACCAATGCACATCGCTAATCATCATGTTTCCGAATTAGCACCGCACGCCACAGAGAAATGGCTTTTGAATACTAGTTTTGACGAAGATTCACGAAGTGCATTTTAAGGATAACTCTACCAAGTCATTATACTTACGTCAACTGATGGATCTTGTAGAACTGACAGGAAATACTTGTGTCCTTTCGCGTTCACTAAGTCCACTTGGCAGCTCTGCAACAAGAGTAGAACCAGTTAGAGAAGAGCACGGATTGTGCGCACGGATTTATGGCTAGGGAACTGTATTATTGTTGTGCAGGTCGGGCGCGGAGGCCTGCAGCAGCTTGAGCATGTAGGGGAAGATGTCTGTTAGTTACTAGTGGTGTGGGGTGTTACGTACGGGGTCGACGGCGATGATCTTGGCCCAGATGTAGACCATGGAGGCGCGCAGGTCGGGCGCGGAGGCCTGCAGCAGCTTGAGCATGTAGGGGAAGATGTCTGTTAGTTACTAGTGGTGTGGGGTGTTACGTACGGGGTCGACGGCGATGATCTTGGCCCAGATGTAGACCATGGAGGCGCGCAGGTCGGGCGCGGAGGCCTGCAGCAGCTTGAGCATGTAGGGGAAGATGTCTGTTAGTTACTAGTGGTGTGGGGTGTTACGTACGGGGTCGACGGCGATGATCTTGGCCCAGATGTAGACCATGGAGGCGCGCAGGTCGGGCGCGGAGGCCTGCAGCAGCTTGAGCATGTAGGGGAAGATGTCTGTTAGTTACTAGTGGTGTGGGGTGTTACGTACGGGGTCGACGGCGATGATCTTGGCCCAGATGTAGACCATGGAGGCGCGCAGGTCGGGCGCGGAGGCCTGCAGCAGCTTGAGCATGTAGGGGAAGATGTCTGTTAGTTACTAGTGGTGTGGGGTGTTACGTACGGGGTCGACGGCGATGATCTTGGCCCAGATGTAGACCATGGAGGCGCGCAGGTCGGGCGCGGAGGCCTGCAGCAGCTTGAGCATGTAGGGGAAGATGTCTGTTAGTTACTAGTGGTGTGGGGTGTTACGTACGGGGTCGACGGCGATGATCTTGGCCCAGATGTAGACCATGGAGGCGCGCAGGTCGGGCGCGGAGGCCTGCAGCAGCTTGAGCATGTAGGGGAAGATGTCTGTTAGTTACTAGTGGTGTGGGGTGTTACGTACGGGGTCGACGGCGATGATCTTGGCCCAGATGTAGACCATGGAGGCGCGCAGGTCGGGCGCGGAGGCCTGCAGCAGCTTGAGCATGTAGGGGAAGATGTCTGTTAGTTACTAGTGGTGTGGGGTGTTACGTACGGGGTCGACGGCGATGATCTTGGCCCAGATGTAGACCATGGAGGCGCGCAGGTCGGGCGCGGAGGCCTGCAGCAGCTTGAGCATGTAGGGGAAGATGTCTGTTAGTTACTAGTGGTGTGGGGTGTTACGTACGGGGTCGACGGCGATGATCTTGGCCCAGATGTAGACCATGGAGGCGCGCAGGTCGGGCGCGGAGGCCTGCAGCAGCTTGAGCATGTAGGGGAAGATGTCTGTTAGTTACTAGTGGTGTGGGGTGTTACGTACGGGGTCGACGGCGATGATCTTGGCCCAGATGTAGACCATGGAGGCGCGCAGGTCGGGCGCGGAGGCCTGCAGCAGCTTGAGCATGTAGGGGAAGATGTCTGTTAGTTACTAGTGGTGTGGGGTGTTACGTACGGGGTCGACGGCGATGATCTTGGCCCAGATGTAGACCATGGAGGCGCGCAGGTCGGGCGCGGAGGCCTGCAGCAGCTTGAGCATGTAGGGGAAGATGTCTGTTAGTTACTAGTGGTGTGGGGTGTTACGTACGGGGTCGACGGCGATGATCTTGGCCCAGATGTAGACCATGGAGGCGCGCAGGTCGGGCGCGGAGGCCTGCAGCAGCTTGAGCATGTAGGGGAAGATGTCTGTTAGTTACTAGTGGTGTGGGGTGTTACGTACGGGGTCGACGGCGATGATCTTGGCCCAGATGTAGACCATGGAGGCGCGCAGGTCGGGCGCGGAGGCCTGCAGCAGCTTGAGCATGTAGGGGAAGATGTCTGTTAGTTACTAGTGGTGTGGGGTGTTACGTACGGGGTCGACGGCGATGATCTTGGCCCAGATGTAGACCATGGAGGCGCGCAGGTCGGGCGCGGAGGCCTGCAGCAGCTTGAGCATGTAGGGGAAGATGTCTGTTAGTTACTAGTGGTGTGGGGTGTTACGTACGGGGTCGACGGCGATGATCTTGGCCCAGATGTAGACCATGGAGGCGCGCAGGTCGGGCGCGGAGGCCTGCAGCAGCTTGAGCATGTAGGGGAAGATGCCCACGTTGAGCACGGCGCGCGCCGCCCACGCGCCCAGCGCCAGGAAGCGGCACAGCAGGCGCAGCGCGCGCACGCGGTGCAGCGTCGACAGCAGCACCTGCAGCACCATCGGCAGCTGCGCCGGCGGCGGCCGCCACCCGCACCCTGCGGACAAAACTTCCATGAAATCTTCCGCCCAGCCCACATACATCATCCATATGACTATGCCATAAACAATCAATCCAAACACATTGTTTTTACATGAGATACTTAACTTAATTTTTTTTAAACAATTTTTACACAACGTCATCTTTTGACGAGTTTTTGTTACGAGTTGTTAGATAACTGATAATTTTTGTTCTGGGCGAGCATTGAATCCACGACCTCCGTAATGGCAGTCAGAACTATTGACAACTAGATCATCAGGTTAGTTTTTGTAGAATAGTTACAATTTATTTAATAAGCTGTATTGTGTGAATTGACACTTATTTGGATTTATAGCTATAATATTTCTCACTACTACCTACATGTTTGTAGAGTATGGAGAACAGGATATGAGAGGAAGTATAGTTTATGATTTGGTTATATTCTGTTGTGCTAGTCTCCTTTAGTATACAGATTTGAAAGTTAATTTAGAAGATTATGAAAGGTTAAAACCTTGCTAGAAGATGTTTGCTTGGTGAATTTATATTTATATTGTCCTTATTTTTATTGTTATTGTTGTGTAATAAAGTTTCTAATTAATTTTTATGTCTTTTTTGAGTGTAATAAAACATTTAAGGGGGAAGCGTCAGGGTAGCTCGTAAAATTCAAATGTGCTTAACTTTTTTGCAATTTACAGGCCAGTGGTAGGTTGTATGAAGCAAATGCGGTCAATTGTAAAAAACGTAAGAAAATTTGATTTTCGTGGGCTACCCTGATGCTTTCTTTCACCTTAATTTAGAAATTTAAAATGATTTTTTGCTATTGGCACTGTAGGAAGATGAATATTATAGGTATCTAGTAGACAATATACTAGTTAAATAAAATTGAGTTGCAGTAGAGAATATAATTTTCAATACGCTTGTTTGGGAACTTGGTCTTATCCTCCCCGCGTTGAGGCGAGTCGAGTTAGCGCGGCTCCGAGCGCGTGCTCGCCCCCGGCGCACACCCCGCGTGTCGTAAAGTAGGACAGGCCCAGAGACTCGCGCCAACCCCCGCCAGGCGCGTGACAACCCCCGTCTATTTATGTCTTACTAGCAGCCCGTCCCGGCTTCGCACGGGGTAGACAATCATTTATTTTTGGATTTTTTCCCGTCAAATGACTACCCTACATATCCTACGCTACCCTACCCTACCTTCCCTACTATTCCCTACTACCCTAGCTACCCTACACTACTCTACACTACCCTACAGTACCCTACCCTACAGTACCCTACACTACACTACACTACCCTACACTACACTACACTACCCTACACTACACTACACTACACTACACTACACTACACTACACTACACTACACTACCCTACACTACCCTACACTACCCTACACTACCCTACACTACACCCTACTTTACCCAACTTTTTTTTTTTTTTTTTTTTTTGTTTTAAACTATCCTATCTCTCAAGTTGGATCGAACTGCACATGGTGTGCGAATTTTATTATAATCGGTTAAGTGGTTTAGGAGTCCATTGAGGACAAACATTGGGACACGAGATTTATATATATTAAGATGTAGTGTATTGAACACCGGCGTTTGCTATACATGGCCGTGGCCATGCAGTACTGTAGCACGAAGCGCATGGCCGTACTCTACCCAGGGTAGGAGAGATGGGACACAACTTACCTCCTCTTACTTAAGAGTAGCGAAAAATTTACATACTTATAAAAATAACAAAAAGTTAAGTTTAGCTCTCTTTGTTCATTTTTTTTTTGTATCCAAAATTCTCAAACTTTTCTGCATAAATGTATGAAGTAGCTGATATTAAAAAAAAAATAACAACCAAAATGAATGCAGATTTGTTTGATAATTTAACTTATAAAATCTATTAGTTATATGATAGGGTAACAACTATAGTGATTGTCCAGCATATAGTGATTGCCCAAATTAAGAAGCAATGGGTTTTTTTTTGGTAATTTTTAAAGGGTTAATATAAATTTAATAGATGATGATAGATGTTGTAGTAATATTAACAATAGTATAAATTTAATATATTATATATAGTATAAATTTAATAAATTTATACTAACTCTTTGAAAATTACCAAAAAAACCCATTGCTTCTTAATGTGGGCAATCACTATAGTGGTTACTCTAATATGTATAAAAAAGATTTCATATTAAAAAAAAATGGGATCATTGTAATTTTTTATATATTAGTTACAAAAATCATTTACTCTCTTTTTAAGTCTTAAACTAAGTATAAAATGATTTCGATGGTTTTAATGTCCCAGGTGCTGGAGTAAAAGTAGCACAAATAATTTTTCAGTATGACTTAGTGATATACTCGATGTTATCGCGTTTAGGCGCGCAATTGCTTGTTAGGCGAGTATCAGGGCGCAGAGCACGCGCTCGGCGCCGCCAGCAGCGCGCCCGCGCGGGCCCGTGCAGCCGCGCTCACACCGCGCCCAGCCCCGCGCCGCGCGCCCGCCGCCACCAGGCGCGCGTCCACCCCCGCGTGCGCGAGTCAACCCCGTGTGTTTATGTCTTATGTGCTGTACTAAACAACGCTGTTTGATACGCATGGACATGCAGCGCTGCATCACGACGAGCATAACCATAACCGCACACTACCCCGGGTAGGAGAGGTGGTACAGCTCGCTTCACCCTGCTCCAAACCAGCTACAAAATTGCATACCTACATATAACAAGTAACAAAAATCATTTGAACTCTATTCTTGCATCTTAACTTATTATAACATCGTAACTGGTATTAAAAAAAATCAAACAACTGCAACTGAAATGGATGAGATTTTTGTACTTTCAACAACTCTAGAATCTATCAATACCACGTACACTCATACCTACATTTTCAAACTCACAAAGCATAAACTCAACTTTTTCAAAGACACTTACTAAGAGATACGTTTTGTCGATTTCTCTTAGTACATACATATACTTATTAGAGAGCATGAACTCTAACAAAAAAACCATGACATGCCACACTCCCACACCCATAGCGCCATAACTAGAAACAAAATATGCGACAACGGAACCCAACGCCACTAATTTCATACCCGAATACTCATATAAAACTACATTTGACCCACATAAGCCACATACACCAACCTGGGCGCATCGATTTCCATACATTTTATATGGCAACTAGACTTGTAGAGCAACATTAGATACACGCCACGCGACGCGATTCTCCGTACAAATCAAACACGTCTGTGGCGGTCTAATATAAATTTCCCTCTATATTTAGTAGATGTCACAATCTGTAGGGGCTGAGCCCCTACAGATCTCCTTGAGGCGCGCGTAGAACAGAACGCGCCATTGACGACTTGGGCTCGGTGCGGGTTATTCCCGCCGTCTGCAAGCCCGCGCCTACGGTGGTCGGAAATGAGGATCGAGATTCCGGCGGCGGCAGGGGTGTGAGGTCATTCCCTGCAGGCATGAAGCAAATAACCGGTGGAGTGCGCGTACGATGCTATTGCGCTCACCAAACATATGCTAAAACTAGTAGAAGCGGCAGTCGCAAATGCAGTACGCACGTCACGTGCTCCCGATTTTTAAGCGAATCAAATTAAAGGTACACGACTTGACCTTGAACGGACCAATAGCAGCCGCGTATTTTTCTTCGTCCCCCGGCCCGCCGTGGTGAGTTGTTTACTTAGAAGAAATCGGGCTATGCGCTCTCTAGTGGTTATATTCTCTATGCCTGCAGGAGACAATGGTGATACTCACACTTGCCGAGGTCCAGCCAGACCTGGAAGGCGGTGAGCTGGTCGCGGAAGAAGGGCGAGTGCGTGTAGTCGTCGGGGTCGGGGCGCAGCAGGCGCGGCAGCTGCGCCAGCGCCAGGTCCAGCGTGTGCTCCCACGCCGCCCACAGCGGGTGCGCCGCCAGCGACGGCAGCGCCGGCAGCGACACTGGCGTGCAGTTGTATGACCTGCACATACACAACGCAACACATGAAACACATTTTATTTCAACTACAAAATTTCGCAACACTTACAAACCTGACCAGCCGTTACGCACATACGAACAAATGTATTACTCACACACATGTACGTGACGAGCGCCAGTGTCAAGATCTTGCGCGCGGTACCACGCGGCCATGTAAACGATAATCATGGTTTACTTTGGTCTTATACCGCGCGGTTCGTATTTCGCGCGGGCATTGAGCTTAGCCTTAGTATGTTTTTTGGACGGTGTTCTTCGTAAATCACTAAGAAAACCAAAAATCTTTCCGCTACTGCACAATCGATCACTTCCCGTAGTCTGCCATGATTGTTAAGATAAAATTCACGACTGTTGTGCGCAAACTCGATTCGAACCATGTTAGCATTAGTGTTCGCATATGCCGAACGAACCTGATGTTCAAGTTTGTTGTTCGTATTCGTATTTTAATTACTGGACTGTCAGTGAATGTTTGAATGGACGGCACCCCCAAGGCCTGAGCAAAACTAGAGGCCTTCCTCAAAAGCTATTTTCGTTTCTATAACATCTGTTAATATCTGACTTCAGAACAGCTGTCATTCAAATCACTTTTTACTTCAAGATAGTTTGTACCTCATGATCCTGTCGGCGAGCAGGAAGTTCCTGCAGAGCGAGGCGGTGAGCAGGTCTGCGCGGAACAGCTGCTGGAACAGCTCGGGCGGCAGCGAGGACCACGCGATGGTGTCGGTGATGGCCGTGAAGATCCAGTTCAGCTCGCCCAGCATCGTGCGCCGGTCCGTCACCTGCCCCGGGATCCTGACACCACAACACATAGCTATAGACTTTGTAAAGTAAATGGATCAGCTAACTGTGAAGAGTTCCTCCTTTTGTGTGCTAAAGAATACAGAAAACGAGTAAACCGCCTCAATTTCTTGGCTTATAAGAATAAGGACTAAAATAAGGATATAAATAATCCTACTTGTTACTTTTAACTAAAAAGTGAAGTTTTTTGTTTTTGTGCTTATACCAGGATAAGGTATCATATATGCTATTTCAGGAAATGGTATACCTGTATCCCAAGTATGAACTATGTGTCTATAAGTGAGGACTTGTAATTGGCTTTTTAATAAGATTGTGGTTTGTCTGTTTATATTAGCTGTAAGTTCTCCATGTACTAAATAAGTTATCTTTCTACCACCTTCGGATGACTGCTAGAAATTTGCCAAGGCATAAAACTTGTTTTTTTTTATCTCTCTTGTTGTTGCATAAAGTTGAAATTCAAAGACTTAATAATAATAATTAAGCCGGAAACAATGGAAGGAATGGAGGGAGGCCTTTGCCCATCAGTGGGGCACAGCATAGGCTAGACATAATATAATATTTTTATTTTAACCTAGTTTGTGTCCCACTGCTGAGCAAAGGCCTCCCCTTTCTCCTTCCAAATCTCTCTGTCCTTGGGCCATCTCTGGCCTATATTATATCATATATTATAATATAATAATAATAATGATGAACTGATACAGTTGAAAAATGATCCTACTTGTCAATAAGCTCGTGCACATCGCTGGGCGCGACGCGGGTGCGCTCTCTCAGCGCGAACCACTTCATGGCCATCTTGACGGGCGTGGTGAGGCAGGCCGTGAACAGGTCGGCGGGCAGCTCGGGGTTCATGGGCAGCGCCTGCCCCGCCGCGCACGCCGCCAGCTGGATGCAGTTCTTGTACGACACCGCGGGCGGGACGGCGGCGCCGCCTTCTTCTGACTTAGTCGCTAACTGGGCCTGGGGAGCGGACTTGATAATGAAGACAACACAAAGGCAAAACTGATATGATGATGACTTTGGGATTAAGAGGCCTGGCATAAAATTCACTCGCTCGAGTTTAGGCACATTCGTTGCAATGCTATGTTTGTGTGCATCGGTCACGTAGCTGCTACGCACACACGCGTAAAATTCGTGCTTGGTGAACGCTCAAACAATTTTGATCTTTTGAAAGATTGTGTTCTCAGTTACAAAATTATATAGCAAATATGGTTAGTAAATAAAAGTCTGAGAAATGCATTCTCAGACTTTTATTTACTAACCATTATTTTATATTTGTCAAAATTCATACCAAAATTGGTCAATTTTGTGTTAGATGGATGTTGCATTTAACAAAAACATAAATAATGTTAAATATAAAATAACGATACAATGATATTTATTTATGTATAATGCTATATTTTTATGTATTATGCTTATAAAAAAAACAATTCGCTTTCATCAAAAATATGTTAAGTTTACGAGATTTCTCTTTTAAAGTCCAGATGTACTTAATCTTGGTAAACGTGTGTGAGGACAGTGTAAACTAGTATCTGAGGAATTATTTTGAGGACGGAACTATACCGATTACAGTGGACCTATTCAGTCAGTGTAAGAATTTGTCAGTAAATGTATAGCTCAAGTCAGAAATTAATGAATTAACAAAACAATACCAAGTCGTCAAACGATCTGGCCGTTGTTAAAAAAATACGTGAAAAAAGAATGAAAAATTTACATACCTACTCCGCTCATTCAAAAATAACAGATTTCAAACAACATAATCATAAAAATTAAAATTGCATAAAAAATATATTCATTAATGTCAAGTGTTAATTGGAAGCAAAAATATCGGAATAAAAAGGAAAGCAGGTAAAATAACCAAAAAATAAGGTAGGTATTATATATTATACCTTATTTTTTTAAATCCGATGTACATTTAAAAGATTTTAGTAGGTATTTACTGTAAAGGCACGTGATGGCTGTGTCATTACGTTTATTACTACTTATACATTTCTTTTAATTTTTTTATTAATATCTAAGAAATGATCTTAACTAATATATACGAAAACAAGTTAGTTTGTTACCATTTTACGCCTAAACCAATGAACCGATTATCCTGAAATTATGCATATTTTATTATAATTGGTAATAACTTAAACTTACAACGCGTCCGTAAGATTTACTTAAGGTCTGACCACCCTAAAATATAAGAATAAATACGGCGAGTTGATAGCAGATGATGTGATGGTAATGCACGTCTAAACAAATGTTGGGAGCAGGACATATTCTAATGAACCAGCTTAGAAAATGAAATGTACTGATCACCTGCTACGACGGAAAAATCGGATTTTTTTAAATGCTCTGCCAACCGTCAAAAGTGTAAAAAAGCACAGAATTGGTCTCCTGCAGAGCAGATTAAAACAAAGTATTTTAAAACAGTCCTATGCATATCATTAGTGACCACCACCAGATTGTAAGAACTAGATATTACTACTGTGAAAATAGGAGAGTAGAAGTAAATGTTCTTAAAAAAGTACACTATTTGGTTTATAAAAATGGGATTAACTGCACGGCTCATTTTTTACTCATTAGTCTAGTAACAAGAAATCTAAACAATTTTATCGATTGTGCGCAGCACAATTAGTGCACAGAAAGCACATGATAAAAAGAATCGTATCCAGCACGCTGTCAAATCACAGTTATTTCTTTTAATTCTGCACGACCTCAGTATGCCCTTTAGAAAACGGTCCAGGTATTCACCACAATTATATTAGGTTTATTGCGTACAATAGTCCTGCCTGATTATTAATTGATCCAAGTACAATGTGATATTGTCATTTTGGAAAATAAGTAACCTGCAGAGAGAGTAACCTTAGAGCATACTACTGGTATGAGTATATAATCACAAGATTGTGTCTGTGCTCTCCGGTAGTTATTCATCATCATAACTTCATCCATAACCGAAAGAGTACATCAAAATCAGTATGACCCAACGGTTAAAGCCACATGGAAAATAAGATCGGACTGTACTATGGTTAACGTTCAATTTATTTTGTTCATTTTCACAAGTATAATAATAAGTTGGGATCGAGCCATCATCATTGACATGACTGTTGTGCCCATCAAGCCTGATATAGTGGTGGTGTTACTGAATCAAGAGGCGTGCAATGGTTGTTGATATAACCATTACGCATGACGAGAATCTATTATATTACTTGACTCGCGAGGTTGTCGAATATGGGATGTAGACGCAGCAATCGACCGATACCGATGTACCGATAGTCGTGTCCGTCAATGCCTTCATAGCCAAGAGCGTCGACCAACATCTCAGAAAGCTCAAGTTTGCGGCTAGATCAGGGCTTGAATCAGAAAACTGTACTCCTAGACACGGCTCACATTGTTAGTAGGTTCTTTTCTCTGGAACCCTAATCACCGGTAGCTTAGTACCGGATTCCGTTACCGGTAGGCTATTATTTTATTTTAAGAAATATTTTAAAATTTAAATCTTCTTATTTTTGTATCGATGCTCTCATCAAACTTTTTCTGCCCAGTATTTGGCAACCTGTATGGCTTTGGCATTGGCCTCGTTTAGATCCTTCAAAGTACAGGTGGTTGTGCAGGATGGACAGCATAGCAAGTGCCGCATGTCCTGGGTAGCTGCTCCACACTGGCACAGCGTTAAGGATGGGTCGATGGGTCATGGCCAAATGGGGCTTCCATTTGGTCATGTTGTTTTTACAGCGGCCAACCTGGGTCCGCAGTCGGTTAAGAGATTTCCAGATTGGCCACTGTTATTCGCTTCCAGGGGGGAGATGTTCTGATGGGGCGATGAAGTGTGGAAGAATTGGGTGTTTCTGCTTCCACAGCGAGCATCTCTCGTTTTCGGCACTGTCTTTTGAAGAGGTCATAAAGCGCAGTAAACTTTTTTTTACTCATCAATAAGAACAACTTTTACTATGCGACTAACCCTGAAATCACGAAAAAAAAATCCGCTCCTCCATATATTTTTTCAAATTATGTGAACATAAATGTATGGAGAATCAGATTTTTCGTCGTTATTTCTGGGTTGGTCGCATAGTAAAAGTTGTTCATATTGATGAGTACAATAACTCGTTTCAAGGAAAGCCCCTCTGTCGTATCAACGTTGTATAAACAAATAAACGAAATAATAATAATATCTTTATTTCGCACAAATCAAGATTTACACGATTCAAATAAACTAATATAACAAAAACAAGTGTTTATTTCGAATTGACTTACACACATCTATTTTTGACGCAAATGTTCCGTTATCAATAGGTTTGATAACTTACACCCAAATCTATCATTATGATTGGAGATAGTTACCAATTGGTCAAATAAATATTGGAAATTGACTATTCTTTGCCTTTCAATAATTATAGATGATAATGATTCCTGAAAAACAAATAACATTGTTACTGACCCATATTGTATCTTACACTCGCACCTCCACACTCCACCTCATTAAATAAAAATACTTTTCAATAAAACTCATACTTCATTACCTCTAAATTGTATTGAAGTTGAAATAAATTTTAACAATCTTAATAAACAAACATAGTACTTAAAATAAACAACAATACTTACTTGATCAAAATGTGGTAGTCGGCGTACAATCTCGGGAATATATTTACGTAATACTCGCGAGCGGCCGCGGAGCAAAGTGACGTGACCGCTCGCTGGGAGGACCCAAACGCGACTGAGCACACCGCGTTTGCGCGGTCGATAATATAGTTCAATTTGCTTGTCATTTACTAAATGAAGTTATTGTTTAATTTCAAAATAAATTTTAGATTCTATTAAAAGATTAACTTGAGATTATTGTATATTTTTTAAATTTTCTCTAAAGTGTTTTTAAGGCATAGAAAAAAATACTTATTTATCTAGATATTTTCCAAGAATTACGTTTTTTCATAATTTTTTTTCTGTTATGTTTCCTATTGAAATCGATAATGTTGTCAATACATCTAAGAGTGGACCATATAATGGTGTTACTGATATTTTTTTTAATGTTTTATTCCTTTGTGATTTTGTGTAACACGTAGCCAAACATCACTCGATTGTTACTTTTGCGATAAAAGGGTTTTGAATATGAGTAATTGCCATTAATATATACATTATTTTAAAAAAATCGTCGCTTAGTCCGCCAGAATAAGAACTTGACTTTCATAATCTAAAATAAAAAGGTTGAAATTCTTCTTATTTTTCTCACAAACAATGGTCAAAAATGACGAAAATGAGTAAATTTCATGCACGGCCTCTTAAAGCACGACGTAAAATATTGTAAAATGGATTTTCCATTTAACATACCACTTTATAAGTGCTTGCTGTGAACATGTATAGAGTAGCATATTTGTTTTTTGACGTGACAACGTCTAAAATTAGGTTGCGGCTGGGAGTCACTTATGAAAAAGTGTAACGCTCGGTAACGTTACGATGAGTCACCGAACGAGAGAGAGGCCCGCCGAATGCCTTGCGTCTCTCTCCCACTCAACTATGATCGGTCTGCCGCGCGCGCAGCACTAGAGAATTTTAGTAAACAAAATATATTTCTATAGTTAAAATTTGTGCAATTCTTATTTTCATTCAATTCCTTGTTCCTATTGTGCAATTTAATTATATTCATATCAATAAATATTCTACCGAGAAAAAGACGTTGTCACGTAAAATCTTCGCCCGTAAAAACGACTTTACAGGCAACCATTTTTTTTTTCACTATTTACTGTAGCATCTACTGCTTATCTCTAATAGATGATCATACCTGCCGTTTAGGACTAATCAGGAACTAGTTTTATCTCTATCCTAAAGTTGCCGAAGTTTAAATTTTAGACAAAGACTTTTTGTCATCTCCACTTAGGGTGTTTTTAATATCATGCAGATTTCATCACTCATGCAGGATTGTATGCAAAAAAAATCACAGCAGCAGCGGGAGACACGCTATCCTACGAACTAGTTTTCTACTGTGCGTAGTGATTGTGTACAATGGAACTCGCGAGGGGTACGGAGCTGCTACTTGGAATCACGTCCCGCGTCCCGCATGCGTATTCCACGCATTACAATAAATACTTGTAAGAAAAGGAAATTTGCGGGGGTTACGCATGCGGGGCAATTCCGCATGCGTTAACAAAACCGCACGATATTACAAACACCCTTAAAAGCGTGTAAAAGTTGAATACTAGATGACGGTGATATAAAACTGCCTAGTTCTGGATAGTTTACCTCATACTCCCTCTCATGCTGGTCAGCAAACTGCTTGAAGTTATCAACAATGACGCCGGCGTTGGAGCAGTCGTAGACGTATAGCGAGGGCGCGCCCATCCACGTCTGCAGGTCGTACATGGACAGCGGGATGTACTGCGTGTACGCGCGGTTGAACACCCAGATCTCGCCCTGCGTGGTGGGCTTGGGCACGCCGTGCCCGTTGTAGTGGAACAGCACGCGCTCGTCCTTCGCGTTGCGGCGTAGAGAGCAGCATAGCTTCTTGACCTGTATGCACAAATGGTGACATTAGTAACAAAATAATGCATAATGTAAATGGGAACGCACCGTCGATACAAGAGTTATTCAAAGTGTGGCACAACATTTAAAAAGAAATAACTTTTAGAGTGATGGTACTGGTGTGATAAAACAGTTTTTTTTTTTTTGCTACTGTTTAAAGTAGAAAGAGAGTACTAAAAGAAAAGTAGAGTAGTAGGAGAGGTTGGATGATTGAGATATTTACCAAGATTGGCTAAAAGTATGATATGATGTTTTTATGCCTACTAATACCGATGTAGCAACATCTGTGGCGCTACATAGGAACAAAAAAAAAACACAATCTTACATTGTGAATATTAGAATTCTCCGCGCGTTTTGATAATATACAACAGCCGAAATCATCTACTGAGCAGTTGCCTAAAACCAGACATTACAACCGTCTGGTCGGAAGATCCTTCCTTTTCAACGGTGTTGCATAGGACTTAACACTGTTCCGCTTAGGTCTAACCATAATAATCATTACTGTGCCACATTGTATTCTTTTTCAGCACTAGTTTTATTAAAGATCCTGTTTCATAATACCTATGGAAGATAGATAAGTGTGTATGGCTACATTTGCTCAGCTAGGTACAGGGTCATTAAAGAAACAAACTGATAAATGATGAGCGCCGCTCTGAACTCTGGCCTCTGCGCCACAGATAACACGTTATTTCTTTTAACAAAATACCCCCCGTACTTACAATCTGTTGTGTTTATCTTCACTGTTTAATTACTCAGATACCCGCGAAACGAGACACAATAGTAAAACAATAACAGCGCGGTCTCATTGGACCGGTTGGGGATTCAAACGTTAATAATAATGGTATTAAGTTAACGTTTGTAAAAAAAGAACTTGATGAAGTCGATATTCCCTTGTTCCTCTTTTCCTAGGAATGTACATATTTTATGTATGTAAGAAAACATGGGTATGATTGACATGTACCGTACAGTAGCAAGCTCCTTCAAGTTCTAATGTTTTGTGTGTTATAAAACGCGCTAGCGTTTACACTTTGGCGTGTTTTTTTTCCTTTAAAAGGAGCAAATTCCGCCCTGCACCAACTTTCCAGTTTGTACACGTGCCAATAACCGGCAATTTTAATCTTCTTGGTGTTACGTTGACATCTAGTCTCAACTTTGCAAAACAACGGCTGCAAAAAGTTGGGAATCCTTGCAAAGGTCAGACAGAATTCATGCTGGAACAGCTGCTCAAACTTTATCAAGCGCAAAATCAACCTTGTATGGAGTACTGCTCTCATCTTTGGGAGAAGCGGGTCAAGAGGATCATTGGTAAGGATGCATTCGTCGAGTCAAATCTTCCAAGTCGTAAGCATGGACGCCGAGTTGCTAGCCTGTCAGTTTTCTACCGGTTGCATTTCGGGGAGTGTGCGTCGGAATTACATGGCCAATTCTGACAAGCTCGTTCAATCAGTCATCATCATTCAGACTACCAGGCATTCGGCAATGCGCCACCATAAAATGTTTTTGGAACAGTTTCATTATCATGTTTCTATTTCCGGGAATGCGTGGAATTTCCGGCCAGAGTCCATGTTTCCTGATAGCAACAACCAGGTAATCTTTAAGACAAGAGTGGACAGGTTACTTGTACGTAAACGTGCTCTACCATGGCTTTCCACCAGTTGAGATAGTGGTCAAGAACGAGCCTAGCAACAATAAAAAAAAACAGCCTTACTCAAAACTGGAAAACTACTTTTTGCGTAGATGACGGGCTTGGTGACGAGGCATTTCACACCCTGTATGTAATTACTATACGAAATAACTTATTTAGTCCAAATAAATTAGTCCGTCATGTATGAGTGTGCTGTTAGAGTATCACGGAACAGGTACACAGAATAGTCAAGCACAGAAAGGCCACATCGATGCTTGTGAGTCTGTGGCATATTATTTATTTACCTACATGACAAGACTCAGCGCTTGCGCTTAGCAGGTCACCGAGACAGAGAAGGTCAGAGAAGTACCCACTTGTGTATTTTCCACCGACTTCAAAAAAAGGAGGAGTTTATTCAAGAGTAGAAAACAAACAGAGTGTTAGCTTGTTATGTCCCACTCCTGGGTAAAGGCCTTCTTCCACTCCTTCCGTCTTTCTCGGGCGCGCACTTCCTCCTACCAGTTGTGGAGAAATCTATCCAGTTCGTCCCGCCAACTTTTTCGAGGCTTGTTGCGACCGCGTTGCACTGTTTCAGGATACCAATTTTGCCTACACTCAAGATTCAGGTTTACAAGGCACGGCAGTACAAAACTAATAAAGAACTTACTAGCGTCTACTCAGGTTGCTGTGACGGGCGTGTGACTTTAGTGTTAAGTATAAAACACGAAGATTGCCAAAGCACACGCTTTTGTTGGTTTAACTTTAGGTACTTCTTATCTGTACCTGAGTGGACCTTCTGTGCCGAATCAAGTGTGCGTGGCAGTCTGGTAGGTGTATCGCGACAATTATATCAAGGTCGGTGCGTAAGCCGGAGGTCACTGACGCGCCCTAAACTAATTATTACGTTAATTTACCTACGCGCCTAGCGACACCCTCATTTTTGTAGGCTTCCTGCCCAAATATATTTCGCCTAAACACATCACAAATTATAGTTTCTAGCTTGGTTAGAGGAAGCGCGAACCATGGACAACTTAGTTTTAAAAAAAGAAATCACGGATACCATACCCGAAACCGTAACAAACTAGAACTTAGACCACCCAGGACCAATTACGGGAAGAAAAATATTTTATACGAGGGAGCGGTTTTGTATAATAAATTGCCAGATGATATGACTAATGTGAAAAGTACAAACATATTTAAAAAAATGTTAAAAGATTACGTGTCTAAAATTTTATAACAAAACTTGTGTACTTACCTACTCAAACTCTTTAGAACCCTATATATATTTATATTGTTGGTTTTTCTTTTTATATATGTAATCGACTCACGGAGTCACGATTTGTTATGTATAACTGCATGATCTAGTTATAGTCTCATATTTAAGTGAACTATTTTGTGTTCTTTATGAGAATAAATATCTTTAAACCGATGGACGCTCAGAGTGGAGACTCTGTTCGCCCATCGAGTGTACGGTTTCCTCAGGTATGTGCTCTAACAGGCGTTGCACAGAGGGAAGGTTCCGGAATGGTCTTTTAAGACGAAACGGCGCCCCTTCAATGTGCTGATGGTGATCACTAGGATGGTTTCAGTGAGGTAAAAACCCTTTGGACTTATCCCGAGTCCGGGCGCCTTTTGAAGGTGTCCCCCGAATGCAAAAAAGGCGATGCGCGAAAAGGTAAAGATCCTGTGTTGAATGTTTACCTAAACAAAGTTACTGCCTTGCCGATCTAGCTAAGAAACTGGCGAGTATAACTTTGGATTCAATTCCCGTGTCGGGCAGTAGTATTGGGGTTTTCCTTCAGGAGTCAGTTTTGGATCGCAACCTGGGTCTGCTTGGTCGTAAGACCTGGCTATTACCTCGTCACTGGTGGGGTCGAGGCTCTGCTTGTAGCGGGCGCGCGGCTGCCAGCGCTCGTACTGCGACTGCAGCGCATGCCCGATGCTTTCCAGCGCCTTGCTCGGCGACAGAGACTGCGGGTCTGTAGACAAATGTAAGAATGCTTAGTACATGCGTAAAAGGAACTATTCCAAGGGAAGGTACTGATGGAAAAATAAATCTTATACTCTAATCCAGGACATGTTGTACCCATGTGCCTAGTATCATCCAAATCCTATGAGCTGTTAGGCGCCGATTTAGGCCCTTCGCCCACGGCGAGCGGCGCACGTTAGCCGCATTTGCAACGCGTTACAGTAGCGGTGCTAGCGCACTACATCATCGCGACTGTATCGATGCAAACCAGACGACATCGGGGAGAGAATGGAGTACCTACAGTAGACTCTTCTAAGAACTACATGAGAAGGCCTAGTAGGCAAAAGGAACCTTGAAAGACAAAGAAAAAGATGGACCGATGATACCATAGAGATTGCGGGAACTAGATTAATAGTGCCACAGATAAATGCAAATGGAAACAAATGGAGGAGGGTTTTTTACCGCAAGGGATCTCACCAATAAAACAATACCTGGGTAAGCAAATTTTTTTTAATGCAAACTAAGTAGTGTGAGAAATAAAGCTAATATCATAATAACATTTTACTGGGAAAAAATTGTGTATATTCTGTGAAAAGTAATCAGATTTTTTTTATGTTCCAGATTGCGACAGTATACATAATGTCAACGCCAGCCTTCCTTGTAGGTGGACACTTGGACAGCTTAACACCAGTTTAGTAAAAGTAGTGAGCTAATTACAGATGTCAGAAATAACCCTGTATCATCGTATCACTCGGATGCCACTGATAACCTCACTGGAGATATCGTTCATTATAATAATTGTCTCGGAGACGAAAAACGAATCTTATCCACGCGTGCCTACACCGAGTTTACAATATTCACCATTTTTTTTATAACTTGATACTAATATCGGATGGGAGTAGCGTTGGACCAGGCGATGCCGTTGTGGGGACGCTTGAGAGAGATGGAAGGCCTATGATTAGAAGTGGACGCCTTAAAATGATAATGATCACTCTACCTCATCCTTACATCTTCTTTACATAGGTATTTTGTCTGCCTGCCCGTATGAACGGATTTCATGCTGTTTTCACCAATGGGCAAAAAAACAAACATAATTCATGGGAAGGTTCAGGTGTATAATAAATGCATAATTATCACAGTAGAGAAACGCCGAGAATTTCAAAGATTTCTAACACCCGTGCGAAGCTGTGGGGCGGTTCGCTATCGCTAGTATACTATACAATTAAATACTAAATCGATCCTAGCTCGCAGCTGGTGAGCCTATCGTGTTTGTATATACCTTTTTTACTTCCGTTTACCTTCGCTACATTTCCAGATCAAAGTAACTTTATCTGTATAATCTAAAAAAACATGTACCTAGATAATTATGTGCTACAAACAGCTAAGCCATGCTAGGATGTTCGCACGACGCAATAACGTCCGCAGAGCGATCAGCTGTTCGCTGTATTGTCTGGCGTTTGACCTCAAAACGTTCCGCGCAGCTGAGTCATCACTTAACGGAAACTCGCCGCTTCTAATAACGCGCATTTACATACATACTGCTAAAATATCAAACACGATACAAAGGTCTTCCAGATTAGATATTTATCTCCAATCTCCTGATTCCCCGAAAAAATTATCAAGTATAACCCATGGTAAATAATTATGGATTTTTAAATTGTATATTATGTCAATAAAAGTGCCCTTTAGTGTAGACCATGACGTATAGAGTTCCGGCGGGACCTCATGGTGGAATGGCGACTGTGACTGTCACATCCCAGTGCTGGGCACATCATCATTATGGCTGTAATGGCGATTATGGCGATAGGCTCTTTGAAGAGTGGCTGGAACGGCAACACGGCGTTCTCACCTTCTGCATGACCCAGGTCCTCGCCGGTCATGGGAAGTTTGGGAGGTTCCTGCACCGGTTTTGTGCGGGGGAAACGACCGGGATTTAAAAAAAACTAGGGTAAACTTTTTAAAGTAATGAAGATACCATAATACGTGTGAAACTTGTACTTAAACTGACAGAACTATCGAAATCAACATCGTAGCGTTATTTAACCTATCACATACCAGCGAAACGAGACACAATAGTAAAACAATAACAGCGCGGTCTCATAGGACCAGTCGGGGATTAATGAATTAAGCTAACAAAAATAAAGGTAAAGTCATAAAGACTTTATAGTTAAATTCGCAAGAGCCAGGGTGGACGACCCTACGGCTCGCCGCACGCGTGACACGGCTCGACACGCGATCCTATTAGTGACGTGGGGATCATTTAGGCCCCAAAAAAATAAAGTACAGGCGTGTAATAATTTTGTTGTCCTTATATTCTACTAAATTATGAATTTGAAAGTCTATTCTGTTACCTTTAATGACTAAACTATCAATAGGGAATATGCATAAAAAATAAAATGGCCAGATTTTTTTTTTCCTAAACTTTTAAGGTCGTAGTAATACACTCAATTCGTTATTTTCTAATTTAATATGCATTTAGTTATTTAAAACGTAAATCAAAAAGTGAAAAATTTACGAGCGAAATTCAAATTTGTAAAACGCCTCACCATTGGTCGTATGAAAACGACCAATGGTGAGACGACGACGGCGACGACTTTGACGTCACAGGGCACAAAACTGACAGGAATGGTGAATTTATCTGGTGTACTTTTTATAGTGTTATACACATTAGTATCATGCAATATCTATAAAATGGCTTTTTTCTTCTTCCATGATTATTACGCGACTAAAACACTTTGTTATATATCAAACTAACTCTCAATGCAAACAATAAACTGACAGGACGTAACCTATGACGTCACGCCTCAAGCGCGCGAGAAATAGTAGCGTTTGAACTCGTCAAATTAAACCAATATTTTTAAGATTTTATAAAAAAGTAATTACTACTCTTACGGCTATGGTTTATTTTTTTTCTACATCAAAATGAAGTGAATATTGAATAAAAAAAATAAAAAAATTGCCTGCATATTCCCTATTGAGATATAATTAAGGGTAAAACATGGCATAGATTAGGGCATAAGATACTGCCCCTAAGACGACACACTGACTATACTTTCATCTCTGAAGCACGCCTCTTAGGATAATCTTCGACATTCTCGTGGGCGACGCTTGACCTATACTCCGTCGGTTTAGGTAGTTAACTAAAGGTAAACAATCTTGGCATGTCTTTTTATCTAAAAGTTGTCTTTAAATTGTATGTGAAAATCTTTGCAAATAGGTATTTACCTAAATCGATGTTAGCTAATAAACTAAATTTAAATTATCTTTGTGTATATTATATACGACCTCTTTAATATAAAAAGACATACCAAGACTGTTTACCTTTAGTTAACTACCTAAACAAACGGAGTATACCTAACAATTTTATTTACCTAAATTCAGTGGTGATGAAATAATTTACACAAAGTCTGGGTTTTGAACCTTGCTTCCAAAACGGTGAATGCTTTCTTTCACGGCGTGTCCTAGAACCAAAGATTCGAAGACATGTGACATCTGCCAATCCGCACTGGCCCGCGTGATAGATTATGCCATGCTCTCTCCTAGAGAAGAGGCTCTGAGTCCCAGCAGTGGGAACATTACAAGACTGATTATGCTATAACCTAAATTCAGTGAGTAATTGAAATTATGGTAATTTAAAAAGCCTTAACACGGTCGAAAGCCCCAGTAGACTAGTCATTATTACCTGTGTAGGTAGTAGTTAATTGCATCACACCCTTTAATATGCGCAACACGGTTGGTAGGACCAAAATAGGTAGGCATCATGAATGCTAGGCATGTCAGCAAGTGATTCACGCCCGGCGCTCGACCGCTAGCCGCGGCATAGTGAATCACGCGCCGCATTTCACATTCAGCTGATCATTATTTACTCACTAAAGCCCGCCATTTTCGCGTACATTCGGTACATTGCAACCTTTACTTCAATTTCGTAATGACTACAAATAAACGTGTGATTCATCCTTTACAAAAAATTGGTAAATAAAAATACTCAAGTTTTGCACACACACAAGATTAGTGATATTTCTTCATTTAATTTCTAGAACAAAAATAGTCAAATAATTCCAACATTTTTTTTTTCAGGAAACAGTAAATAAAATAGTTTCTGAATGTTTGTGAAGTATGCCTATAGATCCAAGGCATGAGCAAGACTTCCTACGCTCATACCTTCTGGAAGAAGTATTCCAATGCAGATTAATCAAAAGGCATAATTATCAAGATAAACATCTAACTACTGAGAAAATCATATTCTCAGTAATTCTTCATACAACTTTTACAATTTAGTTTGAATAAGTTTAAAAGTGTCGCTGTACTGACTTAACATATCCTTAAATGAATTGTTTACATACCAATCCAGCATTCAAGTCGGGCACACGGCTGGGTCTTCACCACATCAGGGGGATCCACTCCAACATTGAGGCACAGTACCAGAGCCACGCAGTGTGTTTTATACTGAAATGAAAACATACAAATAATCATCTGCCTTGAGGGTATGACGTGAATAATAATCATTGTTTCTATGGCAGCCGGAAGTTTGAAAGTTGATGGTGAGACACACCCATGTCTTGGAAAACACGTAAAGATGTTGGTCACATGCCTGATCTATCTTAGATTGTGTTGGATGGCCATTCCATTGGATTATAAGAGTAAAGGAATGGTGTTGCACCCAAGTTTGGCCACACATCTGTGCATTTTCTTTCTTTGCTTCACTGCTATCATAATTACGTTATATCATATTTGACATTGAAATTGAAAATGTTTATAGCAGTTGTAATCATTGATTCAGGCGAAAGACATCTGCTGCTGGACATAGGCCTTCCCCAAGTGTCACCACAACAACTGGTTTTGTGCGTCTCGCATCTATGGATTCCCGTGACCCTCATCAGGTCATCATTCCATAGCAGTTGTAATATTTCAGAAAAATTTAAATAACATACATATGATTCAAGACCAAATATTCATGTTAGTAAATTCATACAATTCTACCAATAAGAAATAATCACTACCTGCAAAAGTTTCACTGATTCTTATTATAAAATACTACCTACAATATGGCAGTAACTAACTTTTCCCACAGCTTTGTCTTCATGGCTTATCCTACAGAAAACACTTTCTCTTAGGAAACCCTATGAAGTGTGCCTTTACTCAGTGGAAGTTTGGAATCAGATAAGAAACTCCTAATATTACCTTTCACAAACACTAACAAACAATTTACTTGTTTATTACAATTTCCCTGACTTACACTAATTCTAAACAAATATTTGTTAAGCCTAGTATGGGTAGTTTCACTTTAATTCATGAATCCCCAACCGGGGTCCTATGAGACCGTGGTGTTATTGTTTTACTATTGTGTCTTGTTTTGTGGGTATGTGATAGGTTAATTTGCAGCAAATATACTTTATGTTTGAAGTTCTTAGCCTAAGGGATACCCGCAAAACGAGACACAATAGTAAGACAATGACAGTGTGGTCGCCGGCTAATGCTCGGGGATTCATGAATTAAATGTCAAATTGTTTCTGATATTACATCACACAGACAAAAAAAGCATAAATCTAGATATTTTGTAGATGACATCAAGTGACTGAGTTCTTTAGTTTTGATTAATCAACTCAATATTTATTTATTATATTCGTGCACACTTAAAAAATAAGTATTACAAGGTACATTTAAAAAATAAGTAACTAAAATTCAACTTAGGGTATTCTTATAAGAAATACACTAATCTTATTGATTTATAAAGATTTATTTCTAAATAGGAGGTAGAAAAGTAATTATTTAAACCAATGTACAGAAATAAATATTAAAAATATTCTGTCACTGAAGCACAAACTCTAAGACAGCATTTAATATTATGCATTGTTAGGAACAACTGAATCACAACAAACACTGATTGTAACACCCTATTTATGTTTATAGTAAATCATTTATGGACCTAAGCCAATTTTAAAGACATCTTGTATTCAACAACACTGTTCCATTGATTAGTTTGTTGTTTTCTAATCAGAAGAACTTCGATGTTATTTTTTTTGTTATTGATTATTTTTGTTTACAATTTATCAGAATCTTATAATAACTAATGAAGCATCTATTAAAACAAATATTAGGTTCATAACTTATGAATGGAATAAGACCGGTAAACTCAGTCGTATTCACTACAAAAACAAAGTTGTTTTTTTTTTTCGTTAATCGACCTATGCTGAGCTAACGACGCATTCATTCAATCAACCATGTGCGTTTGTTTTCATCGCATTTACGTTACACTCAGCTACGCAGTAACGTACACACTAGTTATCAATTGAAAGTCACTGTCTTACCTTCTCTTTGACTCTCCACGTATGCTCCACACGCTCGGCGCCCTTTATAGGCTCAAGGTGCCTAGGTTTATCAAAGCTTAGAGGTAAATCCCAATCGTCTACGTCTGAAGAAGTATCACTGTCACCCTGACCACTGTTTTTCTCCTCATCTTTGACCGCGAGATAAGGAGGCATTTCTGTCATTTTCACACAACACTTTGTCACAAATTTGTCAATTTTTACCGCTCAACGAACGCGAACACTTAAGGAAAACATTTTCAAAACCTCACAGAATCATGTGCGCGTCCATTTTTCCACCACATGGGAAATATATAGATAAACAATATATTTATTTTCCATTCCACGCTAGCACTTTTTGAGAATTTGTTTTAAAATAATTCAAGAACAAAAAATTACTTTTGAATGTTTTCGGGCTAATTATAAGTATGCTCGTGTTCAGGTTACTTTAGTGAAGATTAATTTAATTTCATCATATTTCATGAAAATAAAGTGAAAAGGAATGTCATTGAGTTCACCATAGATTTAGTTGTAACTCCGATACACGCTAGATTGGGCCTAAGAGTGAAAGAGAGCTCACGCTTATTCTAAATCTATGCTCTAAATGGAATTTTGGTGTGTTAGAAAGAGAAAACAAGTGACTCCGTTAATAGGATTTATTTGCTACCGGTCCATACTGACCCCGGTAACTATTTAAAAGCAAGCGTTTTTGAAATTTTCTCGTCGACTTATTATGAAAATCTTTGATAAAATAGTTTCTTGTGCGTTACCAAGGTGAATCTTCCAAAAAGAAAAATCTCGTACTCGTTTTACCAGTGAGTTGAGAATTTACTTGGTAAATAACCAATAGGTTTTTACTCACCGCCCATGTCTACTTGTCATGGCTTTGAGTAAAATATGATGAGATTTTTTTTAATTATAGATATTAGATAAGTATAATATAATAAAGAGGTTTGTTTTTTTGTTTGTATGAGGTAATCTGTGGAAGTACTGGTCCGATTGCTAAAATTTTTACACCAATAGAAAGCTGTTGTATTCCTGAGTGACATAGGCTATATTTTATGTACGCGGGCGAAGCTGCGGGCTAAAGCCAGTTATAGATATAGATAGCGACCACTATCTGATAGTTACGTGCAACTGGAAGACCCGACAAGTTGAGAGGAAGATTCAACATGAACAAACTTTTTGACTTGGACATCCGGACAGGCTTTCGATTTGAGCTGCGAAATCGATTCTCTGGACTCGAATATATTACAGACTCACTACTTATGAAATGGAACCGCATGGCCTATCTACAAGCCTTTCTACACACAGAATAGCTCCGTCATTCTAGGGCACAATTCATCCCACTCACGCGAAAACTGGATGTCTCAACACACGGTGTCTCATCGAGAAAAGAAGGAATCTGCACATAAAGCTTCATGAAACCGACGATTTTTGTTGATGAGTAAGCCGACCTAACTATACAATATTGTCGCAAATGCAAGGTTATTTACGCGCAGATAGAAGGCGGTGGTCTGATGACGTTGCCGACTGTGTGCAACACGCTGCAAACACCGGCTTCTTGAAAGAGCTGTATAAAGCCGCCATTAAAACATTGGCAGTACATAGAAAGCACAAAAAGAACCGGTGAAATCCAAAGAGGGGCAGTTCATTGTGACGTCAGATGGGCAACTACTATGCTGGCCCAACCCCTTTTTTTATATACCATAAACTAGTGCTTTATTGCAGTCCCGCCTGATGGTAAGCAGTGATACAATCGTTGATGGTGAGCCGCACTAGTTTATTAAGAGCCTAATATTCACTCTAGTCTTGAAGATACCCAAATTATAATCGGACGGAAAGACCGCAGCAGGCAAATTGGTCCAATCCTTCGATGTACGCGGTATAAACGACGAGGCAAACCGCATTGTCCGGACCGTGCAGGTTTCGACAACGTAAGGATGGATACTCGCTGTACGACGGTTTGTCCGATGGTAAAAGGGAGATGGCGGAATTAACTCATGTAATTCCTGCGCACACTCTCCGACATGCATCCTGTAGAACACCGATAGGCTGGCTACCCTACGCCTGTGCTCTAGGCTTTGCAGATTGGATTTAACCAACTCAGGGTCTCCAATTAGCCTCTTCGCACGCCTTTCCACCGAGTTCAAAGCTGCTAGATGGCATTTTGTAGCACCATGCCCATATGTGGCTGCAGTACCTACTGCACACACGATCGGACCTGTGCTTTGTATAGCATAAGCTGTCCCAGTGTGAAGTACCGCCGGGCCTTTGCCAGAACGCAGAGTTTTTTTGCAGCCACTTTGGCTTTGGACAACTCCCAAAAGCTGAAGACGGTCGGTGTACTCCAGTGACACATTCCGGAAAGTAGGAGTCAAGGTGAACGGGCTCCTTTTTACATGAATGGACACGCTTGTGTTTTGGCAGCGTTGAATTCTACCAGATTGCCTTCGCCCCATTTGGAGACTTCCTCGAAGGAGACATTCGCACGCTCTACCATAGCCTCTCTTTCGGACTGGATTAGCTCGTTACTAGCCCGAGCACCCGGTAGGTATCTCTCTACAACTGTGCTGTCATCTGCATACCCATCGATACCGGGCATTAGCAGACACTTATAGGAGGTTTTCCGATTGTCGGCAACTACGACGTCCGAAGCACTGCTGTTCAGTTCCTTACCACTCCGGATTCAGGATTCTGGATATCAATTTTGAACTACTGTCAGTCTCTTTGAAGACAGCAAGGCTCCGGGACTCGACCTGTTTACTGCGGAACATGTCTACACATCCTTGCTCCGGATCATAATCTGTACCAGGGCCTGACGCGAACGGTCACTGCCGCCAATTGCCTACTATAGACGGTACGGAACCCTTCGTGGACGTATCCGACTCGCACTTGACCGGTTTTAAAGTGAAATCAAGTTCAAATTTTGATAGTTAGGCGGCGCGAGTTCCACAATCTCACTGCATGGAAAGAGAAAGAGTTTTAAAAAGGGGCGTTTTAGGTGTGATCTGCTGCACGATGCGTTGCTACGGCAAGTATAAGAATTCCGGTCACGCAAAACGTAGCGTAGGGATAAGACAAGTTGTGTAGGATGATGAAAAGGTGATGGAAACCTGGAACTGAAAGCGGTGAGGTAGGAGCCTCATTGTTTTTAGGCACGCAATGAAGTTAGTAGTTATATTTCGTACTAGTGCAGAAAAATGCTCCGGCTAGCCCCAAGACTATTTACTTAGTTGTTAATACATAACATCAGGTCAGCCTGGAAACGCTCGCCATGACCAGTACAGTGAATGGGAAAAGGCCTCATGAACGCAGTCCAATACGTTGGTTCGCACTGTCTTGACTCTACTATACAATGCCTATCACACCACCAGAGACAGAAACAGATGGAGGAATATCATACGTGTGAAGGCGATGAAGCAGGGAGGTCACGACTCTCAGCATTGAGAAATACGACCCAAGGAGGAGAGAACTTGATATTGTTCGCCGGGCAGTTCCCACATTGGTCGGGACTTCGGGAGGCAGCTCCACCAGAATCAACTTTATCGCTGCGATAACAATCCGCGAACTATTTCGCACAATAAATTATTACTAACGAGTGTATCGGGTTTTTTTCCGATTGATTGCGTACATTCCAACTCGGCTGCAGTGACAATGTTTGCCCACTTATTTCAAAATGCTATTTATATTGGTCCATTCACAGGATTGTTACTTTCAAGTTTCAGCTAAGAAGTCCTGGTTTCATCTAGTTTAATTAAACAGACATGTGTGGTTAGTTTTGTTACAGACTCAATCATAAAATTATAACAACCAAATGTTTTAGTTTGATTTTATTGGTATCTGGGGTTTATCTAATACAAGGAAAAATAATACAAGCCACTTCATTATAAAAGCACCAAACATTGATAAACATTTTAAAATAATTAGTTTGATTAACATAATTATACAAGTTTATAATGGAAAAATATTGTTTAATCATTATGTAATACGTTATATATACAATATCTATCTAAGAGTTGAGCGTTAGTGATCCGGTCACATTTTGACGGCACTGCACACCGTACAAGTCTGGCACTGGACTCCCTCCGGAAGGCACTCTTTGTGGAACGAATGCCTGCAGTTGTACACCATCAAGTCTGAGGCATTAGACAAGTCCCTGATAATGATCCGCCCTTGGCACGCACAACACATGAAGTCGTCTGTCACAGATATCCCTCTCTGCTGATTGATAATTAGCTTCTGATGCAACTCAAAGTAGTTCCTCAAGGTGATCACTTTACATGCTTCTTGTACTGACAGCTGAAGATGATAATCACACATCATTTTCGCTAATGAATCCTTCAAATCCTTTATCTCGCATCCAGATTGTATATTTTGTATTAATATTCTGGGGTCCACATAGTTTCCTATTCTCTTGAGCAGTAATGTCACATACTCGGGCTTGTCCACTGTCCGTTTGATGAGGTCCATCCACAGCTCCTTATCGTTGTGTTCCTGACAGAAGTTGATAGCTTGGTTGATATCCTTCAGCTGCTCTATGATGATCTGCAGAGCTTCTCTCGTGTTGCCGATACGTCCCAATAGGAACACCATTTCAGGGTAGAATTCATTGTTCTGGCAAACATCCAAAGCTTCTTGTATTGGGTAATTGTCGCTGCATTTTAAAAAGGGAAGAAGCTTGTCTCTTGCATATTTAGCGTAAAGTGAAACTAGTTTTCCGTGATACCTGCCGTTGGGTTCAATTTTGCTGTAAGCATCTAGATATTTGAACAGCAACCTGTCATTGCTAACGAGTTGCCTCTCCACCACCTCCACGGGTACCCTGGGCTTGTCCAGCAGTATGGATATCGCCTTGTCGCAGTCGAGGGTCATCAGGTCGAGTATCTTGTCGTGTATCACGTTGTGCATGTTGTGTTTGGTGATGAGGGTGAACACGTCTTTGTGCTGCAGCGTCAGGTACGTCGTCAAAGCCTTGTCGTATTTCTTTTGGTAGCAGTACAAAAGAGCCAAAGCTTCTAAATAAATATTTTTGTCGACCTCCGTGTTCAACAGATGTTCCAAGACTTCCTTGACGATGACGCCAGTCTTGTACAACGCGGGGTTCCATTCTTGAACTAATTTCAGGAATCCCTGAGAGTCCAACTTCAGGTACTCGTAAAAGATTAACTCGTAAATGTGAGAACTCAGTGCTTGTTCAGGAGTTTTAGGCACATAGGGACTGATGGCTCGTAGCTGGTTCACTTCGGCAAACTTCAGTATCTGCGTCTCCCACAGAACCTTGTCGTTCTTACAGATGCGGGCGCACAGGATGGCGGCCTCCTCGTGCAGGTGCTCGCCCATCAGGTGGTCCAGGTACTGCACGCCCACGGTCACCACCGAGTGCTTCGACGTCTTGCCGCCAACTTCTTCCAGAACTGTTATAGCTTTTTCGAACCGGCCTTGTTCTGTGAGCCATTTAACTCTGTCGTCGATATCGTAAGGACTTGCGACCACTATGTCCTTCGGAGACACTATGAAAAATCTGTTTTCCTCTATGAGCATATCTAAATAATAGTCATTACAGGAGTACTCCTCGTAACCACGAATGTTGAGACTGTCTGTTGAGATTTCACAGAATTCGCAGTCTTTGTAATCGGCGACGGTAAGTACAGGTCTTTGCGCCTTACCGGTCTCAGGGTCACACTCCTTATGTACTCCTAGTACTACTAACTGGTCGTCCAGGGGACCTAAGCCGCTGATGAAGTAGTCAGTCTGGAAAGTGTACACGGGATCGACTAAGTACTCTGTGACATCTCGCGTTTGTAGTTCGATTTGACTTCGTTTTCGTATGACGCAGATCCTGATAGTGTCGACCCAGCCGATCATGAGTGTCTTGGGGGCGCACCACAGGAGGTTGCAGCGGTAGTCCTCGATGGAGCGGTTGGGCACCTTCTCCCACTGGATGAGGCCGAGCGAGCAGCGCGCCAC
Source organism: Mythimna separata (assembly GCA_030763345.1). Lineage (NCBI taxonomy): Eukaryota > Metazoa > Arthropoda > Insecta > Lepidoptera > Noctuidae > Mythimna > Mythimna separata. The sequence continues at coordinate 360,496 of JAKKIA010000039.1, forward strand.
CAGGTCGTAGACGCGCACGCCCACCTCGCTGGCCCACGCCACGAAGCGCTCGTGCCACGACATGGCCTGCACGTAGCCCTCACATTCGCACAGCACTGTGCTGCGAAGCCGGTTCAGGAATGTCTTTTCGTATAACGTTAATTTGGTGTCACCTGTAATAAAAAGAAAGAATACTTAATAATAAACATTCATTATTAAATGCATATTTAATTTAGTCAATAGATAAAAATCATCTCGTTCAAAAAAAAAAAAAAAAAAAACAAATCTCGTTCAATACTAGATGATTTTTATCCACCACACTGAACTTTTCTTGTAACAACCTTGATGCGTATTTTCCGAGTCTACTAGTTTACACCAGTGATTTTGCCTGCCGGAAAGTGGAAACCCATCCTAAAGGAATATACTTTTAGGATAACAAGCATGCTATGTCTTAATTCAGGGCATGGTTTACATCTACATGGCAATATTTGAATCCATTCAGCTGTTGAGATGTCAAAGTAACAAATAAATAGATAGAGTTATATCCTAAAATATTGCCATGAATTTGTGACCAATATGACTAAAACTGAACACAAGGTTGTTGTTTGCAGAACCAGTAATTTTGGGAGCAGTATGCTTCAACCGCTAAGCTAAATAAATTGTTCTGACACAGGCTAGTAGGAGAGTTGGAATAATCAGAGCATATTTGATTTTTAACTACATATTTTAGGAGGATTTATTGTTTCAAATCAGTTCATAACCGTTTGATAAAATATTGTTCATATAGAGAATTCGTTTTTTATGACTGCCAATATTGACCAACCACATATTATGAAGAAATTACACAGAAAAGTTTTTTTTTTTTTATGACTGCATCGTGGCATGTTGCTTATTGTGACCCATTTTGAATAAAATGTGTCCAGTTATAGTAACCAATATGATTCCCAACACCTTTGGCAGTGTACAGGAGAGTCATGTGAGATGTGACACCCATAATGTTTCGAAAATGTAAATCTACCACGGTGATGTCTTCTTTTTAACCTATCACATACCCACAAAACGAGACACAATAGTAAAACAATAACAGCCGTGCTGTTATTGTTTTACTATTGTCTCATAGGACCGGTTGGGGATTCATGAATTAATACAATAGTATTAGAGACTGTTATTACAATATAAGGAAAAAACAACAGCAAAAAAACATTACCTACTGGTATGTTATGTAAAAAGAATGTATAGGTAATGTAATTATTATGTACATACAATTTTTATTCTATATGCTGTGTTTCTCTCTGCCAACATAAATAGATACTAACAAAAATAGGAGATTGTTTATTTTCTACAAAATGCTTTGAACAACTCCCCTTAGTATAACGAGTTTGTTAATTCCCTCCGATGGGAGAGGGAGTAGGATACTTCTAGGCAACCATGCTCCATCATTGGGTACATCATAGTTTACCATTAGGTGATATAGTGGTCAAACGGAAGCCTATGCAGAATAAAAAAATTCCACTATATTTAGTTTCTATTGGCTTTCCATTCATTCAGAATTAATAGATTAGTTTCGAGATAAAAAATAAATATAAAATTGTTGATTGGTGCATATCATATTATCTACCTATTTTAATAACATGCTTAGCAATGAATCACAACAGTGAGTCATTTCTTACAGCTGCCGGGCACATCTGGTTAACAGTATTCTAATATAAAGAACAATGCTATGCTGATGTGGATATCTTAATTTTTGTTAACCTGAGTTTTGTAAGAACATAACCTATTGAGCCATCATACCATCTTTTCGTCAACTTCAAAAGTACTAAATTGAAAAATATATATGTTGCTACTTGTGGAGCAAACCCAAATATTAAAGCATAGAAACCAACATGTGTTTCCATTATTATTTTATTTAAACAATTGTTTTTGCTTCATACTACTCTACTACATTTTTAATTTCCTACCTGAAAACATCAATGCTTATCCATCAATTGACAGTTGTTTACATATGGAAGTATATTTATATCTTATTGGAATTACCTGTTAAAAATCTCCTCCCAGATCCTGACTTGAAGTAACAAGGATCCAAGGCTATAGACTTGATGACCCTGCCCAGTGTGAGGTTGTGAGTGTTGTCGTCCGTGTACAGCCCGTACACCAGCACCTTGCCGTCGTCCGAACAGCTGGCGATGTAGTCCCCATTCAGATCAACCGATATTCTGTTCACAGCTATTGCGTGAGCCTGCAACTCTTTATTCTTGCCGTCTTGAGATATTGGCACTGTATTCCCTTCGTGGTCCAGTAGATGTATCACCCCCCATTGTGTTCCTAGACATATAAACTTGGTATGCACACAAATACAACTCACTGCGTCTTTCAACAAGATATTTTGGACATCGTTCTCCAGTCTATCGTACTTTAATTTGGGCTCCTCGTCGGGAGGCAAACTGTCACAGCTTTCAAAATTCACAGCCATGGCTGCTTTATATTTGTTTTGGAAAACGGGTGTAGTCACATATTAGATTTTATATTGTAGGATTTTTCCTTCCTTGTTTTACACAATACGAATTTACGAATGAAATTGTTTTTTTATTGTGACATTTAGCTGTCAGTTGTGTCATTTTTTAATTTACCCCTAGGGGAAGGCTATAGTATTTAAACCATATTGCCTCAACTTGCGTTTATGTTTAGTCATTTGGATTGGTTAGGGATTAGAATTAGAATATGCATAATTATGTATATCCAAATCCATATTCTAATTCAACCAACTTCATTACGTTTCAGGAATTTTGATTTATACCAATGAAAAGACTCATTTTGGATGTTTGAATTATTTTTCAAACCACTTGCTGAATCAATTCAGACTAATAATATATTATGTAGGTACCCTATATTATAGTCCTGCTCAAGTACGCCTTGTTGGTGGTATCGCAACGATGATGCCTTATAAAAAGGTATAAGGAGTTTTGTTCATGTTTTATTATGATAATTATCATCTTCCATGGAACGGGAATTAAAAAAAAACAAATAACCGCGCTTTTTGAAAAATTCTCCTGAATTCTCCTTGTTCAACTTCAATTAGACACGCATAAAAATGGAGAGAAATTATTATAATCAACAAAATCTGAAAAGGTTTGAGCAACAATTGTCTCCATTTGGGAATAAAGTATTATTAGTTCTTAAGAAGCAATGGGATCAAGGTGAAAATAATAATATTGAAGTTTGTAGTTACATGCACTAACAGCAAGTAACTACTTATCTAGTTTTATTTTACGATGCTGCACTTTTTGTTGAACTCATATTGCTCGTTTATTACAGCACGTATTCAAAATAGCAATCCATATCAGCATCGGCCGTTTCCCGCTCAAAAGAAAAGGGTGTTAACGTGAGTACTTACTATACGTCGAAAATTATTATCATTGTATCTACCCTCTTACCTTTACCTTCTTTCTACTTAAATATATATCTACATACTTGTTGATACCTAACTTAGAAAATTGATTTGGAATAGGAGTATTTGGCATATTTACACCTACAATTATTTAAAGTCGTTTACGTATAATTTTGGCAATGGCACTACTAACCCATAATTACCTAACCAAAACTAAAAAAAAAAATGGCATCGAAAAACTCCTTCGCATTGCTGTCGACTTGTAATGTTGGGTATCTACGTAAAGACTGGTAGCATTTCTTGATTAATGCTTATCCTTTGTTCTAGTCAAAACCCATCTTTCAGTCTCGTGAGGTGTCAACACGACGCTTTTCGAATACATTTTGTCAAATTATGTGAACATAAATGTATGGAGCAGCGGCTTTTTTTTCGTGATTTCAGCGTTGGTCGCATAGTAAAAGTCGTTCATATTGATGAGTACAATAACCCTTTTGGAAAGTCTCTCAGTCGTATCAATGTTGTATGTAATTAAGTAATAGAGAATTAATGGCTCTTTGAATGAAAACGGGAAAAAGATATCATACTTGTCGTGAAATTAAAAAAAATAATTCATGAATCCCCGACCGGTCTCATTGGACCGCGCTGTCTCGTTTCGCGGGTATTGATAGGTTAAAAAACGCTGCTAGTGATTTTTATCATCTGTCAACATGGCAAAGAAAGTCCTTTATTAAAAAACTTATACTTTTAGCCAAGTTGATACGAGTATTGATCAGACAACAATAAGCGGGTACGCTACCAATACTATTAACACTGAATAATTGTTTTAGCTTTAACAACGAATCAGTTGTTGATTTACCATTCACGTCGCTGCCGCCGCCGCCATCACCATCGATTCTACCTTGCGAACAGGTATATCTGGAAGAAAAATCGTTTAATTTTGATTTAACAGACAACGCTGCACGAAAAATACCAACGTCTACAGAATTAATAAACAGTGTACCAAAATTTAAATACGAAAATGATTTTCTTCATCCATCTAAGGCTATCAATAAGAATCTAGTTCACAACATTTATAACAAAAACTCCGACGATGATATAGATGTTCCATCCGTAGAAGAAATACACACTGACTACACATGCAATAATAAAGACATTAATTGGGATGACATGCTTGATTCCGAATTGTTAGGTACTGTCACACCTAATAAAGAACGAAATAAAGAACCTTGTGTGGATAACGTAATTGAGATTCCTAACGACAATGTTTCAAAGAACAATAATATAGCTTACGCAATTACGAAAACAATTGCCGTTGGTTATGTTGAAACAAAAGGTGAAAAATTTAAGATTAAAAAAAAAGCTGAACCAAAAGCAAAAAAAGTTAAAACTGACGATAAAGTTGGTGTAAAACAACAAAAACTAAAAGAGACTATTACGTTACCGGTCAAAAAGAACAACTTTCGAAAACAAAAGTATACCAAAGCTGTTAAAAACTGGCTCAACAATGTAGAACCGCATTATTCCGAAGACTTGGTTGATATGGGAAGCACGACCGATGATATTCCAAATACAATTATAGATGAGGTTAAATCTGACGCAGCAAATATTGATCAAAAAGCAGTTTCAAACAAAATACAAATATTGCGTATTGAGAAAATTGTTACGGGCAAAACATCGAAGACTACCAAGAAAGTCGTTCAAGCACAGTTAGCAAATAAAGATGGTGTTATGAAGTTCAGTAAGCCTAAACAACAAGACGGTAGCGAAGAGGTCAAGAAATGTACTGCTGATGCTCCTGAGACTAAACCAAAGGTGAATAAGGAGAAAAAAGGAAAAGTATTTGTTGCTCCTATTAAGTCTCAAATACCTGTAAAAGATGTTACGTATGAAATACGAACGCTTGATGAAGATAATATTGATAGCGTTCGAGAAAATCTGTGCATGATAAAGAATGTAGAAATCATTGTCGTATTAATTTACAGGTTAGTTAATTGTAAATCACATACGTGCGTATCTCTAAAATATTCCTTCAGTATTCATGAGACTAGTTGCGCACTTGTAATTAACATTGTTAATCATACTGTTGTTTTACGCCTAGACGGTACAAGCTAAGCGTACAATCACTGTGTTTTACAATCCTGTTAATTCTTTAAATATATTGTTTTTTTGACGATCGTTTTGCTTTGTGTTCGTAGCAATGGTTTCTGTCAGCTTAATAGTCATCACACTGACGGCGCGTGCGCTCCTGACGGCGTCCTCGTCAGTCATCACGATATGTTCTACTATTTCAAGGGCCCTGGTCCGAGGCTCAAGTAAGTGCAACTTCTTAAAAATATAGGTGGTAGGTATAGCTCTTAGGTGCTTTTATATTCCCAGGTCAATCTAATCAACCGATTATGACTTACTACTGGGAAAGGCCTCCCTCTCTGAACCATGCAATTGCAGAAGGAGTTAAATTCACCACTCCGACTTTGTAATAGTCTACCGCGATGTCGGCTGTTGAATAATATTTGATTGGTGTTTGGTATATTATACCAAACACAATCACTAAACACCTGATCTCCTTTTGGTATCTAAGAACCAAATACTGTTTTGTTTTAGGGAGACAATAAAACATTTATTGGAAAACAACAAAGTAGTATGTTACGAGGCTCGGAGTGTCCTCATTTACCTGGCGACGCACTTACTAATGGAAATTAATGCGACCGATATGTATGACGCCAAGGTGAGTAACCTTCAACTTTACAAAACAATATTAGTCTTCACCTTCTTAGCGAAATAGCACTAACAATTATAATAATCTTCGGCATTTTAGTCTTGAGAGTCAGCTAATAGCGCCTACTACACCTGCTGTTCCACAAAAGAGACTACGCTAGTCGCTGAGCGCTGCATCATGCCTTCGTGTAGCGTATAGACTTCGAACGCTTCGAAGCTTTGAACGAGCACTTTATCTATGCCATACATTTTCGCGCTTCCCTTGCTTTTTCGTGTTTTACTCGCTCATTGTACCTACATAGGCACCTAGGTATTTCTCCAGCCTTATGTCCCCCCAACATTTAATTTTAAGATTGGCGCCAGTCTACTGGACCCTGACAACTCTCCGGAGAACTTCACGGACCTGCAAAAGCTGCTGTCGTTCACTGCTCCGTTCACCATAGCCACAGAGTGCCCGCTGCAGAAAGCGGCCTGGTACACGTCCCTGCTGAGAGAATGCTGGCTCAAACTACAGGGGATGCTCGAGGAAGACTCTCTCTGGAAGGTCTTTGTGGAGATTGAAATGAAGTTGCTGCCTATTATTGCAGGTAAGTTACTGTAGAGGAAGAAAAAGTTCTAAGAGAAAAATTAGCGCGGTTAAAATGACAAAAATGATTCTTTATAATAAAATTGTAGATATGGAGCGTCGAGGCGTTTGCATCGATTTGGCTAAACTCAATGCGATGGAAGAGGTTCTCCTAACTAGAATGAAGTTAGTAGAGCAGCAATGCTACCAGGCGGCCGGGAAGACGTTCCAGATCAACTCGGCCATGCAGGTGCGGGCCATCCTGTACGACGAGCTGCAGCTCGACACCAAGTGCAACATCAAGATCAGGGAGACCATATGCAAGGGAGCTAAGTCTACATCCGAAAGTATGGTGAGCTTCTAACTGGAAACACATGTTCCAAAAAGGTCGTAATTGCTTCGAAGTGAATAGCGAAAAATGTTGTTGTTCCAAATGTTGTAATGCATGCCCATTGTGATGGAAAAATATAGAGAACTCTGTTATAAAAAAAAACTTCTATGTATTTACTATACCCATGTCTGAAAATTAATAAATGATAATGATTCACCTAGCCATGGTTCCTTTTTCGGCTGTGCAACCATCGCCAGTTTTCTGCTTATATTTCTAGCTGCGCAGCCTCGTGTCGGAGCATCCTCTGCCGAGGCTGATCCTGGAGTACCGCCACCTGCACAAGGCACACGCCACCTTCCTCACGGGCATCGCTCAGCATGTCAAAGACGGAGTTGTGAGACCCACTTGGCAAGTCACATGATGATTATTTCAAAATTAATTAGACTCCTGTTGGGACGAAATAGGGTGATGCTATGATGTAAATTTTAGAATCGAAGTCCGTAGCGCAGTGGTTTCAAGACTAGACTTGAACTTTAAGTTTTAGATCAGCTTAAAGACGAGTTCTACGTGCTTTCAACACTATCGGCAGAGTCTATGGCGGAAATCATAGATGGATCCAGAGCCTCTTTTCGTCACAGAACTGCTCAGTGAGCATTGAGTCTCCGGGCGTCCGCTGTTGGTACAAGAGCCGAGATTAAAATGTCTTCCACACGTTTGGGAAACCACGTCCCAACGGGGGTGACTTTGGTTGGAGATTTTTTTATGAGTTTGATATGTGTTGCGGCTCCAAACAAGGTGACTGGACGCTGGTTTTACAACCGTGTGGAAAACGTTTACCTTCACACAATTTCACTTTAGTCAATGTCCTGCCTGTAGGGTGCAGACGGCGGCGGCGACGGGGCGCATCGCCTCCAACAACCCTAATCTGCAGGCCATACCGAAGGTTCCCTTCAGTCTCGTCATGTTCCCTGATGCAGCCGATGATGGTAATTAATTTTTTTTTCTGTTTAGTATCTACTAGCGACATATAACCCGAAACTGTCCTTGAACTCGGCTACAATGATGTGATCTCTTATATAATCGAAGGAGCATCATCATTATCATTTTAGCTGAAAAACGTCCACTGTTGGATAATGGACATAAGCCTTTCCCAAGTGTCGCTCGCCCGAATGAACGCTCCAGTGCGTCTCGCATCCTTCGGATTCCCAAAATCCTTACCAGCTCATCGTTCCACCTTGTAGCAGGCTTTCCAACGCTGCGTTTTTCTGCGGTCACCACTCTAGAACCTTTCGGCTCCAACAGCTGTCTGTTCTGCGAGCAATAAATTGGAGGACCGCTCCTTGTAAATTAGCTAAGGTTGTTTAAATAAAGTGTGCCTGCAGTGGGAGTATTGTACAGCTGATGACGCTATTATGCAGCAGACCAGTCCCAGCTGAAGTTCCGGTCGGTGTACGTGGCGCGCGGTGGGTGCGTGCTACTGGCGGCGGACTTCCAGCACGTGGAGTGCCGCGTGTTCGCGCACGCCGCACAGGACCGCGCGCTGCTCGCCGCGCTCGCCACCGCCGACGACCTGTTCCAGGTGCTGGCTGCGCAGTGGTGAGGATATAATACTCGGTTTACCTACCTTCATGGTTTCTACCTTCCTGGTGACCTACCATTAATTAGTCCGTAACCAACAGGCTGAAGAAACCCGAGGCTGAGATTGTGAGCGAGGAGCGCGAGCGGACGAAGCGGCTGGTGTACGCCAGCTTGTACGGCGCCGGCACGCGCAAGCTCATGGAGATCCTGGGCGTGAGCTACCAGGAGGCGCTGCAGGTGGCCGCCAGCTTCAACAGTGAGTTCTGTGCACTGCACACTAGCGCAGACCGCACCGGTGCACAAGCTCCTGGAGATCCTCGGCGTGAGCTACCAGGAGGCGCTGCAGGTGGCCGCCAGCTTCAACAGTGAGTTCTGTGCACTGCACACTAGCGCAGACCGCACCGGTGCACAAGCTCCTGGAGATCCTCGGCGTGAGCTACCAGGAGGCGCTGCGGGTGGCCGCCAGCTTCAACAGTGAGTTCTGTGCACTGCACACTAGCGCAGACAGCACCGGTGCACAAGCTCCTGGAGATCCTCGGCGTGAGCTACCAGGAGGCGCTGCGGGTGGCCGCCAGCTTCAACAGTGAGTTCTGTGCACTGCACACTAGCGCAGACAGCACCGGTGCACAAGCTCCTGGAGATCCTCGGCGTGAGCTACCAGGAGGCGCTGCGGGTGGCCGCCAGCTTCAACAGTGAGTTCTGTGCACTGTACACTAGCGCAGACGGCACCGGTGCACAAGTTCATGGAGATTCCTGATGTTTGCCCCTCTAAACCTACCAACCTCTACACTTTCATTAGGCACATCGAGGCTAGTCCTGACGTCATCCGCGTATCGTTGCCCCGCCAGGAACGTTCCCGTCACTGAAGGCGTTCGGCCGTGACGTGGTGGCGCGCTGCGCGGCGGCGCGCGGGCGGCTGGGCACGCTGTGCGGCCGCGCGCGCCGCTTCACCCACATCAGCAGCGAGGACTTCGCGCTTAAGTCACACGCGGAACGGCAGGCCATCAACTTCGTTGTGCAAGGTTAGGACAACATACGGTAGCTTGCGAAACACAAGTATCTTATCTGCATCTGCAGAGTCAAGTTTTTCCTACCTTTGTCTGTAGCTGATTAGTAATTGCAGTATACCTAGTGTAGATGTACTGTCACAGATTACTAAATAGTTACTTCATAAGTATTGTGTTGAAGTAACCTTTCATCATCATTTCATCACTCAGTAAGCAATTTCTTGTAAAATCTTTCACTTAGCTGTCTTGTGTCGTACCTTCTTCAGCGTAATCCGGCACGGTGCTTTGACGGCGTGTTCTCTACTTTCTTAGCTAGTCCTATGAGAACTATAATAATAATAATAATAAGGCACTACTGAAGGTAACTGAAAATTTCAGTAGTGCCATCAGGATGGAATTTGGTGTGGACAAGTGTGCAGTCATGCATGTAAAGCGTGGTGAGATTGTGGAATCCGAGGGAATTCAACTCTCGGATTCCATACAACTTAGATCCCTCTCCCCAACTGAAACCTACAAGTATTTGGGTATGTCGGAAGCGTTAGGAATTAATGTTGCTGACATGAAGCAATTGTTGAAGGAGCGCTTCTTTGTCCGCCTGAAGAAGGTGTTGAACAGCCTGATAGCAGGTGGAAATAAGGTGCGCGCCTTCAATAGTTGGGTCATGCCGGTCTTAATGTACTCTTTCGGCATACTCAAATGGACTCAGACTGAGCTAGATATCCTGGATAGGCGGGTCCGTACACTGTTGACCGCAAACCGGATGCATCACCCACGATCGTCGGTGATGAGACTGTACATCTCGCGGAAGTGTGGAGGTCGAGGTTTCTTGAACGCCAAGACCTTGCACAACCGCGAGGTATGCAGTCTCAGAGAATACTTTCTCAAAGCCGACGTGGGTATGCACCGCGATGTGGTGGCAGTGGACAAAGGACTCACCCCGTTGTCCATGGCTAAAGAGGACTGGCGCAAACCTGTGATACTCACAACTGATGACCGCAAGGAAGTATGGAAAAGCAAGGAGCTCCACGGACGCTTTTATCGGGCTCTCCATGAGCCTGAGATAGATTTTTCTGCGTCCGTGGCCTGGCTACGGTTCAGTAACCTTTTTGGGGAAACTGAAGGTTTTGTCTGTGCGATTATGGACGAAGTTATCCTGACGAATAACTACCGGAGACATATAATTAAGGACGGGACGGTGGACGTGTGTCGGGCATGCCATCGTCCGGGCGAGTCCATTAGACATATTATCTCTGGTTGTTCTCGTCTGGCTAACGGCGAGTATTTGCACAGACACAACCAAGTAGCCAGGATTATACACCAGCAACTTGCTCTGAAATACAAACTTGTGGAATCAGAGGTACCGTATTACAAGTATGTGCCCGACCCAGTTCTCGAAAATGATCATGTCACGTTGTACTGGGATCGGTCTATCATCACTGACTGGACTATTGTAGCCAATAAGCCGGATATAGTGGTGATAGACCGATTAGCGCGCCGCACAATGATAGTCGATGTCACCATCCCGCATGACGAGAACCTCGTGAAAGCCGAGAAAGAGATACAGATTAAATATCTCGACTTGGCACACGAGGTTGTCGACATGTGGAATGTGGACTCGGCTGTCATTGTGCCGATTGTTGTGACCGCCAATGGCCTGATAGCCAAAACCTTCGACGACCACCTGTCGAAACTGTCGTTAAGCAGTTGGATCAAGGGCCTGATACAGAAGGCAGTACTCCTGGATACGGCTCGAATTGTGAGGAGGTTCCTGTCTCTGGAGCCCTAACCACCGGTAGCTTGGACCCTGGCTCTGCCATCGGTGGTCATCTATTTTTTATATTTTTAAATGTTTTTATATTATCTTTTTGTATTCAAATATTTAAAAATATAATTTACTAGCTGCTGCCCGCGACGTCGTCTGCGCGAAGGCTCTACAGCACCAAAAATACTTAAGATGTCGCTATAGCATTATAAGTAAACAACTTTTAAAATAGCATTAAAATACATGTTTTTTTTGCAAGCGAAGCAAGTTTAGAGAATTATATGGAAATCCTGCTGAGTTCAGTCATAAGTTGTGACTGAAGGAAATAGAGAAAATGATGTATGTGTGGAATATCAGTCTTGCCATGAAGTACCGTGTTATCCCTGTTAATGGGTTGTGGAGGTCTGGTAGGCAGCCGCTCCTCGTAAAATACTGGTATTCAGCTGAATCCGGCTTGACTGGAAGCCGACCCCAATATAGTTGAGAAAAGGCTAGGCAGATGATGATGGTGATGTATGTGTGGAATGTATTCCATTCCAGGACACAAAAGTGTAAAAATACGTACAAAGATATCGTACCTTACAACACTTCCCTATAAATTACGTTGCCAGGTGCCAAAATGTAAAGAGAATCAGGACTGGTGACGCGGGAGCAAGCACCATACAGTTGCCTTTGTGAGGAGCAACTCGTCCTGAGAACTGTACGCACTTGAACTGGAACGGGAAGTTGTAATGTAGGGGGGAAATGCGTGGTATAAATGCTGCCTCGCCGATGCCGCAACCATAAGAATTTCTGCTCCAATGGTGTGTCTGTGGAGTGAGACGACTTTAAGGCGAGTCTCGTTACACAGCTCTGGAGGAGATAGGTTCCGAAGAAGTACAATTGGGACACTGACCTTCAGCTGGATGATATGCACTGAAGTCCACTTGCTGACAGGGTGTTCAGAAATTCCACGGGATAATGTGAAAATCTTGCTCGACAACAGTGTTTATAGAGGTGTAGACCACATCATTCCCCTCAATTTCCCAGAGAATGCATTTGTTAATTGCTGCAGCCTGATCATTTATGGGCATCTAAATGGCCTACTCACACACCCAAGAATTCTACTGGTGCAGTATACGACTGATATCCCCGTACACACAGCGAATGAGTTCCTCTAAGCTGGATACTATTTTTTTGTATCACCCAAAGGTTGACTGGTAGAAAATGCCTAAAGCATTAAGTCCGCTTCTGTACCGTCTACCAAGAGAGTGTACCACTCTACCGAGAGACTCTAGCAGCACCATCTGTCCACCTCTCTCTTCTTGTGTGCGTTTGCCATGACTTAGAAGGACATCGTAAAATTCCTGAACACGTGCATTGTCTCCAAGCTGAGCATTAAAAATTAGCATTTCTAATTGAACTTAACTTCAGGTGGAATACGCGAGAGATCAAGTCGTGCCTGTCGTACGAAGCCTATCCTGCAAGGAGTGGAGCTGTTATTTCAGGCTATTTTGGGTTGGTAGTGATGATAGTGAAGAGGTCCAGGCGACCAAACTTTCGCACGTATCAAAATGCATCTTGGGTCCTCTCGTGCATGTACCACGGACCTTTTGTGAAAGTGGAGGGGAGAATGACCATGAATGAGCATTTGTATTATTCTGCATAGAGATAGACGTAGTTCTCAGCTTTGAGCTTTCTTTGGTTGGACCTTATAAATACCAAACGCTCTGTCTCAATTTTGGCGTACATGTCCTAAGAAACTGAGTGAAGAGCGTACGATAATGGCGGAGATAAGAACCATTGTTTATCCTCAGCTGGATCAAGAAGCTGTAGAAATGCATGGTGGATGGTTTTTTTTATGATTTGGGGTGCCTGTCTGGGGGTCTACATTGTAGTAGGCAAAATGGTAGCCAACCTCTCCGCGACAGAACTGAAATGAGAGGATATTGAAGAGAATCGTACGCACGGTGAGTCTCGCTGATCCTTCGAAGCCGGTCATCATGCGTGCGTAAAACGATGTCTCTTTTATCACACTCCTGATCGACTACACAACAGCTACCTCATTCGTCGTTGGAGCATTATACCACCCTGGATGGGCTGTGATCGGCCTTCTAACTGCTCTGATGACAAACTTAAAGTGGTTGCGCTCGTTCTCAGGCACCCACGCGAAGGCTGCTTTGAAGTTGCTAATTTGCGGATTAACGTTATGCAACATACTTTGCAATCCTTTGAACAGACCAGACCAAATTGAGGATGTGTCTACTTCAACACTTGCTTGTTGTTCACAAGCTGGACTTCGAATGCTCGCCATTTAGTCCCCTTTTCCATTTGCGGACTTGGCGGTGGGTACAAACTTCTTCTAAGGCAACCATATCTCCATGAGCGGCGTAGTTAATCACGATATTGTAGATAAATCCACTTCCTTCTTTATTTAATCGTTTGCTCTTCGATATCGTAAACCGTGGATTCATCATCAGATGTCGAAAGTTGATTTATGTCACGACACAGGCGATCTTATTCTATTTGTGCCGCACGCTGTTCTCTTGGATTCTGTCACGTTCTTGCGATAAATGAGCTTCAATGTCACTTCATCATCAATGAACATCACTTTTTTGTAATACTTAACACCGCATTTTTTTTTAATTGTCTTCCTCAACTCTGCTCAAGATTTTAAGGGGGTGTTGGATTGTGTTTTGTATTTGTCAAACGAACTATACGATACAACTGTTATGAAAAAAATGCAAAATGCCATCTATGAATTTTAAGAATAACTAACTACTAACCTCGCCAACATGATAAAATTTTAATTATAAATTTCCAAAAAGTGTTAATATGTAACTTGATTTGATTTTTTTGAAATGTCATAGATGGCGCTGCTTTAAAATTTCCTTTATACTACTAACATTCATTAAATTATGTTTTTCTGCCCAAGTTACTTAAATGGCGTAGTTTTTTTTTTTGTAAAGCTAAATAATAGCATGGCTTACTCAAAAACAACATTTATACATGCGTCGTTAGATTACACGCTGCCACATAATGCGTAAGATAAATAAAGATTTACAGCTCCTCCCCCGTAGGTGATAGCGTGATAATATGTAGCCTATTTGTTTTCCTGACCTCTCAGTAATATTCATGCAAAATTTGAAGTAAATCCATGCAGTACTTTTTGAGTTTAGCCCGGACATACAGATAAACAGACAAACAGACAAACAGACATGAATTCTAAAAACTATATTTTTGGCTTCGGTATCGATTGTAGATCACGCCCCAAGTATTCTTTTAAAAAAATATTCAATGTACAGTTTTGACTTTCCTACGATTTTATTATATGTATATGTTACTGTAAAAGCCAGAACTACGGTAAATCCTAAGATTTTCCAGTAAATCCTAAGATTTACCAACTCTTAATGGTAAAAGTCCGAACTGTTCTATAATCATCGTTTATTTCGGACTTTTACTACCATTCACTTGGTAAATCTTAGGATTTACCTCAAAGATACGGTAAATGTTAAGATAAACATTACCAAAAGATAGGTAACGATTTGACTCATTAGTAGTACAATTAGTATTTAATAATTATGCATTGTTCTGTAAGACTATGGACCGTGTACTCAACACTAAGCTCCTGGCATACCTACCTAGAAACTTATGACATCCTAAGTGACCGTCAATACGGCTTTCGCTGAAATTGGTTAACTAGTGATCTTCTAGCGTATGCCATACGTATCTGAAATGAGGCCATCGAGAAGCATGGGGAAACGCTTGGCGTCTCTCTCGACATCTCGAAGGCTTTCGATAGGGTCTGGCACGAAATCCTTGTTAGTAAGCTTCCTTCTTTTGGTTTACCTGCTGGATTGAGTGCTTGGATCGCAGACTTCCTGAGTGACCGATCCATTCGAGTGGTCATCGATGGCAGCTCGTCCGGTCAAATGGCCATTAATTAATGCCGGAGTCCCACAAGGGTCAGTGCTCTCGGCAACTTTGTTCTTGCTGCACATTAACAATCTGCTCAAGCCTGGTACCTTTGGGTATGCAGACAGTACTTTTACTGAAAGATACATATCCAATACACGAACTAGTGGGTCACAGATCCAGTCTCTCCAAGTGGCTATGGTTGAGCACTTGAATTGGTCCTTGGAGGCGGTCACTGAATGGGGCAATGCCAATTTTCCGCTAAAAGAAGACAATTCAGTTCTCCTACTTTCCTGGGTGCAACCGTGCCGATAACCGACCATCTTGATCTTCTTGGTGTTACGTTGACGTCGACTTTTAACTTTGCTCCATATATTGAAGCAAAGGCTCAACTGGCTGCTAAAAAGCTAGGAATCCTTGCAAAGGTGAGACAGTACGTCACACCCGAATAGCTGCTCACACTTTATCTAGCGCAAGTTCGATCATGTATGGAGTACTCCTCTCATCTTTGTAATGGATCTGCCCGATATCAGCTTGAAGCGCTTGAAGCTATTGAAACGAGAGCCAAGAAGATCGTTGGTAATGATGCACTCGTTTAGTCGAGGCTTCAAAATCTTGAGCATCAACACCGAGTCGCTAGCCTAGTCAGGTTTCTACCGGTTGCATTTTGAGGAGTGTGCGTCGGAATTGCATAACTAAATAATTCCTCCTAGCCCGTTCCATCATCAGACCGTCAGGCGTACGGCGATGCGCCATCGGTACCTACATGGTAGATATCCCTCTTATACGCGCAAAATGTTTTGGGAACACATTTATTGAACGTACAGCCAACGAGTAGAAATCTCTGCCGGAGTCTATGTTTCCTGATAGCTACAACCCAGGAATCTTTAAGCCAAGAGTGAATAGGTTACTTCTTGGTAAACGTGCTCCATCGTCGAAAATACAAAACCAACATTTACCAACCCTCACTGGTAAAACCTAGCATGTACCAAATTCTAATGGTAAAAGCCCGATTAAATCGTTTCTTTTTCACATATTCTTAGGTTTTACCAACTCGTGTTGGTAAAACCTAAGATTTACTGGTAAAACCTGAGATATACCGTGGTTCGGGCTTTTACAGTAACATATATATAGATATGAATTTACTGAAAATAAAGAAATATTAATAAATCGTTTTTTATTCAGACTAATCATATGTCCATATTTTTTGTTAGTTACAAATCACCTTAATCTATGTTAGTTAAGTATATGCAACTGTGCCTTAATTAGATTATCATCAACAGCAGCCTTCTTGAGTGATTAGACATCTTCTTAGCTTGCTTGTTCCATCGCAAACCTCATACATCACCCATATCAGTATCTAGTGTGGGCTTATAAGGAATTACCAAAAAGAACACACTTCTTGGCCAGGTTCAGCGGCAGACCTGTGCAAGTTGGCGATGATCCTGACGGAGGAACAGTTGCGCAGCAGCGAGCCGGCGCTGGAGGCGCGCCTGCTGCTGCAGATACACGATGAGCTCGTGTGGGAGGTGCGCGAGGGGGACGTGCACAGAGCCGCAGGTGATCATCTCTAGGTGTCGATGTCCTGACGGAGGAACAGTTGCGCAGCAGCGAGCCGGCGCTGGAAGCGCGCCTGTTGCTGCAGATACACGACGAGCTCGTGTGGGAGGTGCGCGAGGGGGACGTGCACAGAGCCGCAGGTGATCATCTCTAGGTGTCGATGTCCTGACGGAGGAACAGTTGCGCAGCAGCGAGCCGGCGCTGGAGGCGCGCCTGCTGCTGCAGATACACGACGAGCTCGTGTGGGAGGTGCGCGAGGGGGACGTGCACAGAGCCGCAGGTGATCATCTCTAGGTGTCGATGTCCTGACGGAGGAACAGTTGCGCAGCAGCGAGCCGGCGCTGGAGGCGCGCCTGCTGCTGCAGATACACGACGAGCTTGTGTGGGAGGTGCGCGAGGGGGACGTGCACAGAGCCGCAGGTGATCATCTCTAGGTGTCGATGTCCTGACGGAGGAACAGTTGCGCAGCAGCGAGCCGGCGCTGGAGGCGCGCCTGCTGCTGCAGATACACGACGAGCTCGTGTGGGAGGTGCGCGAGGGGGACGTGCACAGAGCCGCAGGTGATCATCTCTAGGTGTCGATGTCCTGACGGAGGAACAGTTGCGCAGTAGCGAGCCGGCGCTGGAGGCGCGCCTGCTGCTGCAGATACACGATGAGCTCGTGTGGGAGGTGCGCGAGGGGGACGTGCACAGAGCCGCAGGTGATCATCTCTAGGTGTCGATGTCCTGACGGAGGAACAGTTGCGCAGCAGCGAGCCGGCGCTGGAGGCGCGCCTGCTGCTGCAGATACACGACGAGCTCGTGTGGGAGGTGCGCGAGGGGGACGTGCACAGAGCCGCAGGTGATCATCTCTAGGTGTCGATGTCCTGACGGAGGAACAGTTGCGCAGCAGCGAGCCGGCGCTGGAGGCGCGCCTGCTGCTGCAGATACACGACGAGCTCGTGTGGGAGGTGCGCGAGGGGGACGTGCACAGAGCCGCAGGTGATCATCTCTAGGTGTCGATGTCCTGACGGAGGAACAGTTGCGCAGCAGCGAGCCGGCGCTGGAGGCGCGCCTGCTGCTGCAGATACACGACGAGCTCGTGTGGGAGGTGCGCGAGGGGGACGTGCACAGAGCCGCAGGTGATCATCTCTAGGTGTCGATGTCCTGACGGAGGAACAGTTGCGCAGCAGCGAGCCGGCGCTGGAGGCGCGCCTGCTGCTGCAGATACACGACGAGCTCGTGTGGGAGGTGCGCGAGGGGGACGTGCACAGAGCCGCAGGTGATCATCTCTAGGTGTCGATGTCCTGACGGAGGAACAGTTGCGCAGCAGCGAGCCGGCGCTGGAGGCGCGCCTGCTGCTGCAGATACACGACGAGCTCGTGTGGGAGGTGCGCGAGGGTGACGTGCACAGAGCCGCAGGTGATCATCTCTAGGTGTCGATGTCCTGACGGAGGAACAGTTGCGCAGCAGCGAGCCGGCGCTGGAGGCGCGCCTGCTGCTGCAGATACACGACGAGCTCGTGTGGGAGGTGCGCGAGGGTGACGTGGACAGAGCCGCAGGTGATCATCTCTAGGTGTCGATGTCCTGACGGAGGAACAGTTGCGCAGCAGCGAGCCGGCGCTGGAGGCGCGCCTGCTGCTGCAGATACACGACGAGCTCGTGTGGGAGGTGCGCGAGGGGGACGTGCACAGAGCCGCAGGTGATCATCTCTAGGTGTCGATGTCCTGACGGAGGAACAGTTGCGCAGCAGCGAGCCGGCGCTGGAGGCGCGCCTGCTGCTGCAGATACACGACGAGCTCGTGTGGGAGGTGCGCGAGGGGGACGTGCACAGAGCCGCAGGTGATCATCTCTAGGTGTCGATGTCCTGACGGAGGAACAGTTGCGCAGCAGCGAGCCGGCGCTGGAGGCGCGCCTGCTGCTGCAGATACACGACGAGCTCGTGTGGGAGGTGCGCGAGGGTGACGTGCACAGAGCCGCAGGTGATCATCTCTAGGTGTCGATGTCCTGACGGAGGAACAGTTGCGCAGCAGCGAGCCGGCGCTGGAGGCGCGCCTGCTGCTGCAGATACACGACGAGCTCGTGTGGGAGGTGCGCGAGGGTGACGTGCACAGAGCCGCAGGTGATCATCTCTAGGTGTCGATGTCCTGACGGAGGAACAGTTGCGCAGCAGCGAGCCGGCGCTGGAGGCGCGCCTGCTGCTGCAGATACACGACGAGCTCGTGTGGGAGGTGCGCGAGGGTGACGTGCACAGAGCCGCAGGTGATCATCTCTAGGTGTCGATGTCCTGACGGAGGAACAGTTGCGCAGCAGCGAGCCGGCGCTGGAGGCGCGCCTGCTGCTGCAGATACACGACGAGCTCGTGTGGGAGGTGCGCGAGGGGGACGTGCACAGAGCCGCAGGTGATCATCTCTAGGGTGTCGTGCCTCAAGAGAATTAGCATAGCATAATCAGCATTAACATGTCTCCACTGTTGAGACGTGGTTTTACACCTTTGCGGAAGACGTTTTATATGCTCCGAGTCTGTTTTACCGTTTCAGCAATAATTAAGCAAGTAATGGAGGGTTGCGGACAGCGGTGCGGCATGGCCGTGCGCCTGCCGGTGGCCGTCAGCGTGGGCTGCGACTGGGGCAGCATGCGCCCGTACTCCGCCGCACTCGCCTAGTGGACCTTAATGCCGTGTCCAACATTACCTCTTCAATCTGATAGCTACCTACTTTTTGCATTTATATGTTCCTAATTAAATTTATAACAACCAAGCATTTTTTTGTTTTATTGGTTCTTACGGGGTAGGGTAAATGAATTTTCGATGTTTGACTGTGCTCGAATTCGAATGCTCGGAGTTCGTTGTTCGGAGGAGCTCGTGGCTAGATAATAACAGCCGCACAGGTCGATCTTCAAGGTTAAGCAACGCTTGCCTAGGTTGGTCTGTGGATGGGTGACCATCTTAACATAACGAGTTTCCTTCGTGCCTCGGAAAGCACGTTAAGCCGTTGGTCCCGGCTGTCATTTGGAGATCTTTGGCAGTCGTTACGGATAGTCAGAAGCCAGTAAATCTGACTCCAGTCTTGCCATGAAGTACCGTGTTACCCCAGTTAATGGGTTGTGGAGGTCTGGTAGGCAGCCGCTCCTCGTAAAATACTGGTATTCAGCTTAATCTGGCTTGACTGGAAGCCGACCCCAATATAGTTGGGAAAGGGCTAGGCAGATGATGATGACTGTGCTCGAATTCTTGATATGGTATCATACATACAGTGTTATAATACCAAAAATCAAGGTTGCGCAATGCAACGCCAACAAAGTTTTCACATTCGTCATCAGTGGAGGGTATTTTTTAAGCTATTGAATAGCTTCTATCGCGGGCCTTGAACGTGAGGACCAAATCCAAAAATTCTGTAACGAAAAAACCTAACACCCCCCACTCCGACCGGTACAGATTTTTTAAATATTATTTTCTATTTCTATTATTTATTATTCTTTTATTATTTTTTTTTACATTTTTTTTAAATTGTAATTGCATAAGTTGATAAAAAATGCTATGCAATAGCTTTACCACGGCAGTCTCCGAGTGTCACACGTCTTTTTTTATATCTTTTTTTTTACATTTGAGGGTAGTAGGTAGAGTTTAATACGTAGTTAAATTATTGACTATGCATTGCTCTCCCATATTCTTAAGCTAATCTAAAAGGAAGGAAAAAAAGGAAAGATTGTTTATTTTTCGTTGTAGAACACAATTTATTGAAGTACAGATAGTTTTTACACTGGTTTAAATATAAATATATCACCTACGCTCTGACGGATCTCGCGCGCGTGAAGTGTAACTATGTCACCTACGCCCTGACGGACTGGCAGGTGTCGCAGCGCAGCAGCACCCTGACGTGCTTGACGAGCGGCGCGCTGACAACGCGCGTGCGCACGTGCTGCAGCGAGTTCAGCCCGTCGCGCGCGTTCACGCCGGCGTGCTGGCGGTTCTCGCGGAGCGTGAAGTAGCGCGCGCTGTTGGGCCGCTCCGGCCGGTGCCACATCATCGTGTAGCGCGACATTCGGTACGGAAACCTTTAACATAATTACAAGTAGGTATAGCAATGCTTAATAAGTACAGGTTATATTCACAGGAAACACCTGGATAGGGAGAGACAATCACACTAATTATATAATAGACTAGCTGTGTACCCGCGACTTCGTCCGCGTTAGTTAGTTAAGCTGCACAAAAGTAACCAATAATTCTACACTTGCGAATAATTTCGAAAGCATCCAATTCATTCATTTTACTTTCACATAAAACAGATTCAATGACTTTTCCCGCTCTTAGCTGACGCATCAGGGCGTGTCAGACTTTTACTGACCAAAACCCACTCCTATGTTCTTTCTTGACCTTGCGTTCCAAGGCCCCAGGAATGCCTTTCAGAAGCGAACCCATGACCCCAGTAGGCTTGGCGCTGCTGGGTCTCTATGGTTTTGCTGATATCTTCATGAGGCACACGTGGAACACTACCCGCCGTCAACTCGGTCTCGGTGTAGATATTTGGTTACCGAACGGTCGGACGGCGCCCCATTGCTCGCCGTCCGCAAACCCACTTCTACGGTGGCTGGAAATCGGGGTCGAGATCTAATTTCCACAACGCTGGGGCGTGAAGGCCATTTCCTCATCCATGCGGCCGCTCCTTGGCTGGATTACTGCTTCTCAGAAAGAGGCAACCGCCTGCCACTCTACCTTGCTCTGGACCAGGGCCCGGCGCAAGAGGTCGCTGCCACCGATGACCCCCACAAACGCGGTGCCTCGTTCAAACGGTGCACACCCTTACCGTATGCTCCACCGTGTTCTCAGGGCGATCCACATAAAGGGTCACCATTCCACATAATGGTGATCCACATAATGGGTCACCATGAAGATGAAGACGCCGATTGGCTTACGAACATCAACGAAGCAGAAATAATAAGTGAAGGTTGCAGCAGTTGGTGATCTAAATATTTACCTACTCCATGGATAAAGGCGTTTGTTTATGTAGTCTTTATTACGGTTTAACAAAGATGTACGATTTTAAAATTATTTGCTGACCAAAAAAATCATATCAACCTTGAATGAATTCCAAGCACCACTAAGTAGACACGGTAAGTTCGGGAGGTCCCTGCATCGGATCAAGGAGGAAAGGACGCCCGGGTGTCGCCACTGTGTGGACCGCCCGGAGGACACGGTGGAGCACACAGTAGAGATGTGTCCTGATTGGGCGGAGCGCCGCCGTGTCCTTGTAGAGTCTATCGGCGGCGGCGACCTCTCTGGGCCCTGGTACAGTCCATGATCCAGAGCGAGGAGGGGTGGTGAGCGGTCGTCTCCTTCTGCGAAGCAGGCTGCCGACCGCGAGCGCCGCCGCCGAGATCCCGATCCCGATTTCCGACCACCGTAGGCGCGGGCTCGCGGACGGCGAGCAGCACGCCGTCCGGCAATCTGGTAATAACCTGAACCGAGCCTAGTTGTCAACG
This sequence comes from Mythimna separata, assembly GCA_030763345.1. Taxonomy (NCBI): domain Eukaryota; kingdom Metazoa; phylum Arthropoda; class Insecta; order Lepidoptera; family Noctuidae; genus Mythimna; species Mythimna separata. The sequence goes on from JAKKIA010000039.1 coordinate 382,731, forward strand.
GCGCGTTCTGATCCACGCGCGCCTCAAGGAGATGTCAGCAAACCGTAGGGGCCCGGTAGGGCCAAAGACTCTGGGGAACACGGAAAATCCGAAAGGTTCTCAACGTGTCCCCCAGATCGAAGGAACGAAGGGGAACGGGATGGGGTTTAGTCAGTAAGAGTCTGACACGCCCTCCCGCTCCGCCCAAGAGCGTGAGAAATCATTCTGATGATTCTTCTTCCAAAAAAAAGGCACCACTAAGTAAGTGCAAATAGTACTTACTTATGTAGGCTGAATAAAAGTGCATAAAGTAGTTTTTAGTTGTCAAAATATAATGAATGGTCAGCACAAAGCTGATCCTGAAGTCAATAGAAGGTTTAGTATTTGCCTCTTTTTTATTTGAGGTAGTTATCCAGCTCTAGATGGAGGAAGTGGTCTTTTGCGGACTAAATTCCACCATGTTCCTTCAATTGCCATTTACGTATCAGTTCCACTAACTTTTGCACGCCTCAGTTATTATATACTTCGGTATATTCTCTTAAAGAGTAACTACAGAGGCGGCATGGCGTTCTCACTTTCTGCATTATGCAAGTACTTACTAACCGAATATGAGTGTTTCGAGAGGTAGGTTTTGGATTCGACGGGAGGAAAAGGCTAAGTCACCATTCTGCGGAACGCCCGGAAAACACGGCAGACGTTACGGTCGAAGTGTACTCCGCTAGGCGGAGCACCGCCATACTGTTTTGGCATCAGAATCTGAATCCTACTGCCCTAGTTTGGGTCAATGTATAGGGGCAAGACCTCCTCTTGCCCTGCCAATGGAATAAACCTGCTATCGTTTAAAGACATCCTTAAGCCTCCTATTGTCGTATAGACATTTCTTAGGTGTCATTAGTCACAAAGCGATTCCCGACGTTTTTAGTTATTTAAATTATTCGTTTATTTAGGCAGATTTTTTACTTGGGGTGATATTTGACTGGCGCCTTAATATATCATACGGTGTTTTTTTTCAGCGGGTACTACCTTCTTTACCGAGAGTTAACTTTGCAATTTATGAATTAAATTAACTCTTGAGTGCGTGCATTTTTACTCAGCAGACTTCACATTATTGATGGTCAAACGCAACCTGTAGTGCGATTTTAAACGGGTATAGTTTGCAGAGCTGTAAAAAAAAACCACCATTTTCCTTCATGCCTTTTGCAAACAATTTCTCAATCAATTCTATCTACCTATACTATGATAGCACAATTCATAAGAAAGAGACTTCGCAACAGGAGCGTGGAACCCAATACAGAAATACGCTTGTACGATATGACTATATTCAGAAAGCACAGTTAATAGAAATCTCTATTCCTAGACAGCACGTTTCGCCGAAAACTTTGTTGTTAGAAAACATTGTTTGTAGACATCTCGGTACATAGGAAGCACTGTTGACAGAAATCTCTGTTCATAGATAGCACTTCTTGCCGTAAACTTTTTCATAGAAACCACTGTTTCCAGATACCTTGGTTCACAGAAAGTTAGCCTTTTTAGGTGGATTAGCTCATATTTTGCACATGAAAAATTAATAACATTAAAGTTTAGTGTATAAACAATATTTTTTAAGTTTTATCGAGTACTTTTTTAGGGTTCCGTAGCCAATTGGAAAAAACGGAACCCTTATAGTTTCGTCATGTCTGTCAGTCCGTCCTCGCTTAATCTCTGTGACCGTTAGCTCTAGAAAGCTGAAATTTGGTACCAATATGTATGTCAATCACACCGACAAAGTGCAAAAATAAAAATTGGAAAAAATGTTTTATTAGGGTAGCCCCCCTACATGTAAAGTAAAAAGCGATTTTTTTTTAAATTTCAACCCTAACGTGTGGTGTATTTTTGGATTGGTATTCAAAAATGAATAGGGGTTTACTAAAATCATTTTTTGATAATATCAATAATTTCGGAAATAATCGCTGCCAAAGGAAAAAACAATGCGTCCCCCCCACAGAACATATAAAGGAAGTTAGAAAGGCCTTGTGGGCGTGGCACGCGCGCCGCGGTTATGAGCGAACGCTCATAATCAATCGAAATTTACTTTACCGGTCAGCAGCCGTGCTTTTGTTTTGACAGCGTACGTAAGCTCCGCATAAATATTAAATTATGCCGTCTTGCGCTATTGTAACGTGTCGGAAAAGAAGCCAGGTGTGTAGTGTAGCACGAGATGTGATTTCTTTCCATCGGTAAGTCCAAAAACATTAAAATACTTGTGATATTTGTAATTATAACATTAGCATTATGAATTTTGTAGACAAAAACGATATAATCGCAATCAGACCAATAGTAATATATTGCTTGCAATAGATTTGCACGTCGTGCAAAATGGTACCCCATTTTGCACGACGTGAGCGATCGCGCAATGTATTACGTTCACTGCGAGAGAACCAAAAGTACAATTCCACGAAATTTTGACATATCGATAGTGCTGTGCCAATTTGTAAACAATGTCGATAATTACTATGGTAAAAATGATTATTATCAATAGAACACTTTATAACTAAAATAACATTATTTATCACGATTAATAGATTTTGAGTAAGGTTTCTATGTATTTAAGTTTTATGAACTTTTTAATTGAAACTAACATAATTATGATTTTATATGTTTTGTGTTTCCAACAGATCCAGGTATAAGAAAACTATAGATTGAGACAACTGGTACAATTGATTGGATCCCTACTAAATGTAGCACAATTAGTTCGCAACATTTCGATGATGATAATTACATAACAACAAAGTCAGGGAAAAGAAACTTAAAATTAAATGCTTATCCGCACAGATATATCGTTAAACACATAACGAGTTCAGTAAGTAAAGCTATTGAATTAAAAGTAATTAAAGCTAAAAAAAGAAAAAAATTAGTAGCAAAAGATAAAGGTGGTTTTTTGTACCCTTCGAAAGAATTGCTACTAATCTGCAAAATATCTGAAGCAATTATAAAAAAGTACACCGAAAACCTTCGGAATATTAAATTAAAAGAGAGCAAGCGTATGCTACTTAATAAATACGTATTTATTTATTTATTGCATTCATGACGTATACAAGGTCTTGCTACAAAATTATAAGTTTCGTACATGGACCCTGCTAGGGCACCACAACATTTTTGTTGATTAATATAAATTTAATTAAGATATAATTGCATGCATTATTAAGTAAATAAAGTTATTCAAGATTTATTATTACGTTATTATTGTCATCATTTAATTATTAATTATTGGATGTCTTTATTACAATTATACGCGTCAATCTTCAAATAATCTTGATAATATTAATATTACAGAATGTCAATTTGTTAAGAACTCATTTAAGCTATAGTAACACTTCTGTATTAGGTACGATTTAAATGCGTTTACAAATTTATTATCAAATTCTATGTCCTCAATCTCATTCGGTAATTTATTGTAAATTTTTATGCACATTACAAGAGGTCCTGATTGAAACATAGCTAATTTTGAACTTGGCAATGCTCATTCATTTTTTACTCTTAATGAGCGTTGCAGCGGTCTTTGAATCTTAGCCACAGGGAATAACGACGCATGTTTTCTAACAAACTTGCTTAACTCCATAATATAGATGCTTGTTAGGGTGAGCATTTTATATTTAATAAAATAAGGTTTACAACTCTGCATTTGGTCTATATTTGCAAGAATTCTCACACATCTTTTTTGTAAAATGAACAGTTTTTCTACTTCGACCCAATTTCCCCATACAATAATGCCATATGTTAACCACGAGTAGACGTACGCGTAGTACGCTGTCTTCGCTGTTTTGAAGTCGGTTGATCTTTTCGACTCATTTAAAGCATACGCAAAACTTGCAACTTTGTTTGATACAAAATTAATATGTGCCTTCCAATTTATATTAGTGTCAACTATCAGTCCCAAGAGTCTAAATTCATCGACACACTGGAGCGGTATGTCATTGAATGAGTCTTGATACTCAATGAACGTTTTTGATAAAGACTGTATTGCATAATTTTAGTTTTTGAGAAATTTATTTTAAAATTGTGGTCCTTTTGCCAATTTACTATTTTTGTCAGTATTAAATATAGTGTCGACCAGTATTAAATTTAAGTTGCTACCGTCGTCACATGGAAACACTATTGAGATGTCGTCAGCAAAAAGGACACTCTGGACATTTATTTCTCTAGGCAAATCGTTAATATAGATTAGGAATAAAATGCACCCGTATTATTTCAGGGACAATATTTTTTTCCTTTTGAACTGGTGATAAGCACCGGAAATGTAAGGTTGAGAGACAACCGACTTTCTCTAATAATCAAATAATAAACACGGTAAATATTCCATGTTAAATCCTAATTTTAATAATAAAATTGTTTTTAATAATTTAGTTATGTATTTTTTCATTTGTTGAATGATATATGAATATCGTACGTGTTCACAACATGTATTACAGAAGTCCACATAGTCCGCAATACTTGCAAAGTAAGAAGCAAGATTACATTAATTTTATCGATATCAATAATCGACCTTTTGGTCGCCCTAGCATACATGAGATTTTTACGCGTGTATGAGTGTACGTCAAACGCAGTAATTGCGTTAGTGTGACAACCAATAACAAACTCACGATCGAAGTGTATGTTGTTTATTTGTGTGCGTAATCCGCGTAGGCATTGGTTTTCTGCTTGTAGTGAAATAAAAGAGTGGGAGACAAACGGCGACACGCGTTCCGATACAAATCAGGAACTATTTCCTTTCTAACTTCCTTTATATGTTCTGTGGTCCCCCCCCCTCTAACTTTTGAACCATAAGTTTAGAAAATATGAAAAAAATCTGGAAAGTAGAACTTTATAAAGACTTTCTAGGAAAATTATTTTGAACTTTATGGGATGAACAGTTTTTGAAAAGTTGGGGACACTTATTTTGGCGGACGGGAAACTACGGAACCCTACACTGGGCGTGGCCCGACACGCTCTTGGCCGGTTTTTTGTTTCTATTATAAAGCTAAAGAGTTTGTTTTGTTTTCAATTTCATCTATTGCTTTCGTTTTGCTTCATTTTTGATTAAAATTGCATTTTTGTATGAAATAAATGTGTTTTTTTTATGGATAGAGAGGCAGAAAAGCGAAATTTAGTAATATAATAAATATTAATAGTTTTTTCTCCACAGGCGCTTTTTGTGAACCAAGGTATCTGGAAACAGTGGTTTCTATGAAAAAGTTTACGGCAAGAAGTGCTATCTATGAACAGAGATTTCTGTCAACAGTGCTTCCTATGTACCGAGATGTCTACAAACAATGTTTTCTAACAACAAAGTTTTCGGCGAAACGTGCTGTCTAGGAATAGAGATTTCTATTAACTGTGCTTTCTGAATATAGTCATATCGTACAAGCGTATTTCTGTATTGGATTCCACGCTCTCGCAACAGAGCGTGCAGCAGGAATCGTAATATTTTAATTTCGCCATAACTTCAAAACCAAAGGTCCAATTTTCATCATTCAAAGACCAAATATTATCTACATAAACTGTACTTACTGATAAAATAATTTATTTTGATAAGGGTTAATAGCATGAGTAAAATAAATGCGTTTAAATGTAGTCCAATAAAATTCAAGATTTTTAGATACAAAAAATGGTTGTTGTGCCTCACTCGACATAGATAGGTATAGTGTTTCGCGGACTTTTTTGTAGATATTTATAAGATCTACAATTAATTAGAACATTTTATGGTTCTATCTTTTACAGTTTAGGCAGCGTACGCAAAATAAGTAATTTTTCTGGTTGTTTTTTTACACCTAAATCTGAATATCTTACGGAACCCTATTTTTTTCCAGAATAAAATGTAGCCTATGTCACTATTGAATAATGTAGCTTTCGAATGGTGAAATTATTTTTTAAAACGGTCCAGTAGTTTTTGAGCCTATTCATTACAATCAAACAAACAAAGTTTTCCTCTTTATAATATTAGTATAGATTAATTAGTAATGAATCAGTGTAGACTCTCACCTGATTATTCTAATTTTATGCATTTTGAGTCTGAAGAACAAATTATCATCTTCGCCGCCCCAACCCTCAAATTTATTCGAATACCCGTTGACGGTCACAAAATCTTCGGCCCTAATAGCGAGTACTCCGCCCGTGAGGTAGTCGTAGGGCAGCAGGTACTCGAACTTGTCGATGCTGGCGCTCATGTGGCGCGGGGCGGAGGCGCACGCGTACAGGTTGGCGGCGTCCAGCGGCAGCAGGTCCACGTCGTGCAGGATCAGGCACGGGAACTGGTCCTCGATGGCCTGCCTCGCTCCCACGTTCAGTAGCAAACCTCTGTTGAAAGGGTTCTTGCCTTGCTGTTCTACTAAGTATATCCTGCAAGGGGATAACTGTATTATTTGCTTATCTGCGCCTACTCATTGGTGAGTTCCGTTTCAAAATATATACGTGAAATGAAGCTCAAGATTGATTGATTCAAGAAAATAATAGCAGTCCTTGATAATTCCTTACCTGTAGTGTATGTTTTGTTTCCTTAAAAAATTATGCATATACGGTAGAAATAGGTCTAGTTGTTTCTTCCTATCCCTGTAAATTACTATTATAGCGACGCTGAAAATCGGATTGCAGTGTTGAGGTACGTAGTCGCCACGGAATATGCCCTTTTCTGAGAAATTGACGATCTCTTTTGGCACATCCGAAGGAGACAGATACCGTGTATTTTTAAGCACTTCATCATATTTACAATCAGGTTTATGTTTGTGGAGCACTAGCTTCGGTGATCTCTGCTTATACAGCTCCGTTTCTAAGAGCTCGACAGGTAGATGTGGGAAATTGTACCTCCTGTATATTTTTAAGAAATGAGGTACTGAGTTGTAAGTCACTATAATTAATATAAAAGGAATCACACGAAGTGGTATCCTGGAAACAATATTAAATTCCAATTAAGTAGGTGTTGAGTTGTTCATAAGTATATGAAAACCAATGACGGGCAAGACATTGGTTGCCTTATCGCAGGGTTCTAGGCTACGACTAGCTGCAGCTGCTAGTTGGATAGGGCAAAAGCCTCGGCTCAACGTAGCAGAATTATTTCAAGGCTACAGCGACTAGCGAGTGCAGGCACTCTGGTTAAGCAGGGTAGGTGCCTCCTCAACACAACACTACAAGCGAATCTGCGTTACAAGTAAAAGCAACTTATAGTAGCTGTGTTAAGCTAGTTGGACAAGGCTGGAGTCCCGATTCAAAAAGCAGAATTACTTCTAAGTTACAGGCGACTAGCAGGTGTAGGTTCTCTGGTTGGGCAGGGTAGGAAACTCGTCTCAACACAGCAGAACTACTTCTATGCTACAAGCGAAAGCGACTAGCGGCTGTGAGCACTCTTGTTGGGTATGGCAAGAGTCTTGATCCAAGACAGTAGAATTATTTCGAAGCTGAAGCTCAGCTGAAGCAACTTATAGTGTCTATGGGTACTCTAATTGGACACGACAGAAGCCTCGTCTCAAAAATCAACGCAACAGAATTACTTCTAATCTACAGGCGACCAGCGGCTGTGGGCACTCTCTAGTTGAGCAGAGTATTAGGTGCTTCCTCAACACAGCAGCATTATTTCTACGCTACAAGCAAAAGCAACTTATAGAGGCTGTGGGTGGGTTCTCTAGTTGCACAGGGCAGCCTCGATCCAATATAGCACAATTACTTATAATAGTGTTAAACAGTTTACCTAAATTAATCCTAATACCTACCTAAAATAAAAGTAAATTATGTGCCTAAAAAATTCAACTGTTTAAAAACCTTAAATATTGTTTACCTGACTTTTAGTAAGCTTCTACGCGTAATATTTGTTTTTTTAATTGCATTTAACATCTGACTTAGTGGAAACATTCCTACTGCCGTTTGTCCTTAGGTCCTTTATGATATAAATATAAACGTATTATTAACTGCATTCAAATTGGTATTACAAAGACAGATAGGCCAAGAAAGCCGTCAAACTTAGGGTCAGTGGGTCGTCTTAAGGGCGAATTTTTAGGAGGCTACACTCCCTACCCTAAAGCGCTGGCCACACAGAAAAGACGTAAGACGCAGACGGGGCGCGGGCATTTGTCTCTACCGCGTCTCTTTCATACAAAATGTATAGAAGCGTCGCGACTCAAAACATACAGAACAGACAGGGCGCGGGCGCAACGCTGGTACATTTGCGCCTGCCCGCGCTTAAGGCTACACTCTAACCCTGACGCGTCGACGGCAGCGGTTGGGCCCTCGCCCATGGTGACTTTGTAGTGCTACAGTGGCATTTGAAACGCGCTTCAGCACAGCTACCAACGCGCTAGTGCATCGTGACTGTAGCGCTGCTAACGCGCGACCGTGTCAGACGACAGTGGGGAGAGGACGGAGGGAGGGCGGCACGTGAATGAAAAACAATCACAATCTACATACACGCGCTACAGTCGGGATCAAAGACATTAAATATATACATCAATAGACAAGACATCGAATAGTCCATAACGGAAATCCGAATTGTCGGTAATATCCCTAGCACACCTTAGCCACCTACCGAGCGATAGTTGAATTAACAAATTTTGACGTATTTGTTATTCGAAGTTAGATGGCGTTACTGAGATAAATCTCAGTAACTGTCAGCCTAAAGGCTGACAGTTTTCCTTAGATATTTCTTCTGATAGCCGCTCTATTGTATCTCTTTGGTCGCGATGCAGTAGCGCGATAATAGCGTTGCTCATGGGCGTTTGCATCGCGGCTGAGACTCGTGGCGTGGGCGGGGATAATCCGCTAGCGACTTAATCGCGACTCTATCGAAACGAACGCGCGGCAGCCGCGCTACTGCATCGCTTCAAAAAGTCGCCGTGGGCGAGGCCCTTAAAACTTCGGCAACTGACGCTGACGTGTCGACGGCGATCTATTATGACTAAGGGCCGCATCACACTAGCGGTTTGCGAGGGGCATTGAGTAGGTACGTAAAATGTTCCTTCAAAACTGAAATAACTACCTACGTCCTTAGGACGGTTCTAAACCATTGTCGCCATGCTTTATTATCGCAGCGTTCTTCTCCGGTACCCATTAGATAATTCCCCACACGCCTAAATTACTCGATTTGTTAAGGGTGCGCTGAATATATTATAAAAAACCTATAAAAGAGTAATAATGGTAAAAATTTACATTACCTTACTATAGTAATATTGTCAATCTTTGTAAAGAAAATCCATCTAACATACAAAACGTGTAGTTGTAGATAGCACTCGTTTTCTTTCTGAACGTTACCTACCTGTTCAAATCACAAACATATAGGTAAGGCAATACAATCGAATTACCGTTATGAACAGAAAGTCAAAAAGTTTGTAAAACTGACGCATGACTGACGCTTTGCAGAAAGTTATGGATGAGCCCACCAAAGACTTTGTAGGTAATTTTTATTTCTATAATGTTTTTGGTTTGAATACCAAGTCCTTTAAACATTTTCTGCTTTGAAGCGGTACATTGTGATTTAAATAAGAATATAAACTTTAATGACTTTTTTCAGGTGGGGAATCATCACAACGACTTAGCCCGGTCTCGGGCCGAGCGGGAGGTCGTATCAGACTTTTACTGACTAAACCCCACCCCGCGGGCTGATTATGTATCTTGCAAAAGCCGAGCGATAGCAAAAATTGCACGAAAATTGCTCTCCAATCGCAAATTCGTATTACGTATTAGCGAAAACCACGCGATAGCAATCTAGCGACAGTGCTGCCTCTATGGAGCAATCAACTAACTAAAATGTGCATTGTTGCACTCGAATACCTAGCGATAGCGTTTTACTTCGTATTACGTATGGTTTTTGACAGCGATGCGACAGCGATCGGCAAGCAAATTTAGCTGTCAAATTGCGTTAACCATTTCTTTGATTGTTGATCGCTTGCTTATCGCTCTCTGATTGCCAATAAAAATTAGCTTTCTATATCGAGTATTTTATTAGTTAAATTGTGTAGTTATATCTGCAGCGTGTGTTTAATTAACATTTCAACTTATTGTGTGTGCTTTAAAAGAATTTATTCAGTGTATTCACCCAACATATTATAAATTTGCCTGTCTTAAGTTTCCTTAGACCTTGAACCAAGGCCAACACTTTTGACTAAAGTGGTATTTTCTGCCAGATAGTCTAAACAGGATAAAGTACTTTTACTCTTCAAAGTAACTTTATTGCACTAACACATATAAAATAAAATAATATCATATTATTTTAAAACTTGTTGACATAGCAGTAGAATATCGTTTGGAGTCCAAGTAAACACTGATTTCATTCCTTTATCCATTTTATGGTCGACACAAAGCTATTTTTAGTAAAGTTCAAGTGGATTGAAGTGAATTTTAAGTTACAATTTTTTTTTCTTTTCCAAAACAATCAGATCTGTTCGACATCTTTAACCCGCGGATAGTCGCGCCTGGGTCAAAAAGACCCAGTACTTTAGTTTTTGTGCCATAACTCTTTTTGTATTAGTTCATGGGAAATAATAATGGTTCCGAAAAACAAATTAATCTCCAGCGATCTGTAGCCGACTATTATTCTAATTAACCAGCGTTATAATTAATTACCGACAAAAAACCCAAAACATTAACGAAAAAAAATACCTAATTTAACAACAAATTAGAACATGTTCAAATTACTTGTTCTCCTCCTAAAAAAATTAGTTGTCGAATAACAAAACTAAACTTCCGAATGGAATACTAAACCTCCAACAAAATTACTAAGTTACCGACAACAGAGGTTTTGTCATAATAATCATATTTTTACAACTTGCATGAACTGTTTTAATTTCTATTGTTGGTTATCAAATTTATTTTTTAACTCTCAATAATAATGAAAATACCTTAACTGTTCGGCCCGTGAGATCGGGTTTAGACATTTTTTACTACCTATTAAAACTAGATTTTTATTCTGATTCATTCCGTTTTTCTTCGGTTGCTAGGTAATAACTTAAGATGCAAGAGCGAGCGAAGCTAGTTTACGACTTAGGGGCACCCCGACTCGGACAGGTTAGGTTAGAAGGAGGTGGCGGGGTCGTAGTGAGCGAGCGAAGCGAGCGAACACAGACCCCGCCCCCTCCTTCGAGGTTATTTTTTTTTAACCATCCAGAAGTAGGAGCCCCGCGCAGCGGGGCTCCGTCGACTACACCTTTTAATAAATTTTTCGAATCGTAAATATTCTAGGAAACCAAAGTCTACGTAGTTTTACATTAAAGCATAAATACGACTGTTCTAACTTTTTAACGCCCGAAATAGGTACTACTTACCGATACCCAAGCATACCCGTAGTAAGTTAAATTCGTGATATACGATACAAGCAAAAGTTATTGTACAAGTACATTTTTATATTTTTTATAAGTTTCTGTATAACCACTCAGAATAATATTTTTAGTATAGTGTTACAGTTAAAATAGCACCACAGTCTATGAAATTTGAAAGGTAATTTATGAATTAATAGTTGGCAAATATAGATAAAAATTACAAAGCATAGTTTTCGGCAGAACGTAATTTATGCCGGTAGAAAAGTATTATAGCAATAAACAGTCAAGTTTATTTTTCGAAGATTTCAGTATCTCATTCGGTCGTTTCGTCATTTTTATTCGGACAAAAGTAGTCGGAAAGTTAGTATTTTAGGCAGTAGATTTAATATTTTGAGTAAGGGTAATTCTTCTTTTTTTGTCGGAGCTTTTATTACTACCCTTAGTTCATTCATATCGTCGCATTAAGTACCTTCAAGTGGGTTCACAGGCTATCCGCACACCTCACTTCAGCCACTTCCCGTGCAGCATTTAGATAGTAAGAAGCTGTAAAGTGAGAATGGGTCGTTTTGACCCTTTTGCGACGTAATGTGTTAGTGTATTTTTTGTTTCAAAAATATTATTTTAATTTTATTTCTTTGTAAATATGTCGTCAAATCGTTTGAATGACTGGAAAATAGCAAATATATTAGAAGAGGAAGACATTGAAGGTGGAATTTCGTCAGAAATTGAAGACCATTTGGATAATGATAATTACGATTCAGATTCCTGTCAGAGTGGTGAAGATAAACTCCTTGATGAGAAAAACCAAAACGCAATGCCAATTTTGCAATACTTATATAAAGGGTGTAAAAAGACCCTTAACGAAAACGAAAACCCCATATTCTACTCATCACTGGGATAGTTTTTTTCTTCTAGACCATACCTGGGAATTCACTGGTTCTGGAGATATTGAAGGTCAAAGTCAACATTTTTTTTTCGTTTTTTTTCCAAAATCGTGTTCCAAGTATCATTAGTAAACTTTCTTCCGAACAAACATTATCAAAATTATAAATTTTTCATAAGAAATTACGCATTTAAACTTAGAAAAATGCAATGAAAACTAAACAAAACGAGTGCTTCACACACGCAAGCGTGCGGTCGGATCAACGACCAAGCGCGAGCGGCCGAACGCGCAGCTGATCGGAATTATTATTAATTAATTATTTTTTAAAGATGAAAAAAAAAAGTTTTTTCCCAGCAATATTTTTTGGTCTAAGTTACTTAATTACATGTACAGAATGTGTAGTTATCGGCTTTGTGATCGGTCTTTTTACACCCTGTATGTAGAGATCATACTAACTACATTTATATGTATCAATTTATAATCAAAAACGAAACCAAAACTATTGTAAAATTGGCGTAGAAAAATAAAAAATTGAACTATTTTATAGTAGATCTTTACGTGTAATTTGGAGACTGATTATAAAAATATGCTACGTTTTAAAATTAATATTTTACCACTATTTAGAAGTTTACTTACATTTATGATAATTTTTTTTTATGTTTATAGGTTAAATAAAAAAAGTTTTTAACACAGTTGCTCGTAAAGCTGATGTAATTCCACCGGTTTTAGATATGTAAAGCGGGTCATAAAAAACGCGTGTGTTATACCAAAGCAAATAGTTAAGTTATAGCCCACACAAATTCCATAACAGCATTATTTGGCATTTCGTGCGCGGCGATTAGTTCGAAATTTTGAATAGCCTCATCATTTTATCATTTGTCATATTTTATCATTTTTTGTCATTTCTTGTAATTTTTTGTCGTTTTTTGGCATTTTTTGTAATTTTTTGTCACTTTTTGTCACTTTTTGTCACTTTTGTCACTTTTTGTCATTTTATGTGATTTTCTGTCATGTTTTGTCATTTTTTGTCACTTTTTGTCATTTTTTGTTACTTTTTGTCTTTTTTTGGCATTTTTGTAACTTTTTGTTATTTTTTGTCATTTTTGTCATTTTTGTCAATTTTGTCACATTTTGACACTTTTTGTCATTTTTTGTGATTTGTTGTGATTTTCTGTAATTTTTTGTCATTTTTTGTCATTTTTGTCACTTTTTGACACTTTTTGTCATTTTTTGTGATTTTCTGTCATTTTTGTCACTCTTTGTCATTTCAGTCATTTTTAGTCATTTTCGTCATTTTTTGTAATTTTTGTCGTTTTACCAAACAATATTTGCGTTCGATTTCTTTGGCGCTAAACACTAAGATGGTAAATGTTTTTTTTTTCTGTTTCCTCGCAAATGTGTTAAAAAACGTCGTACGATATACGTGCGTATTGGTTATAACATGCTCGGCTCAGTTACGCCCTCGCCTTCGGCTCGGGCTGAAATTCCGCCTCGCATGTTATAACCATCATTACGCACTAATATCGTAATGTACTATTAAGTTATTTTTTTGTTCCTATAACGTAAAAAGTAAGATTTTGCAGTGATCTCTTGAATTTTGTGATTTAAATTACTTTTTATGTCCAAATAATAAACATTTATTATTTTAAAGTTTGTTTTGTTATCCTCTTTCAAAATAATTTCGTAATATAAATAGGTAATATCGAAACTTAATTAAGTTATTAAAAACAATGCATTAAAAGTCTGGGTCTTTTCGACCCGTGCGCGACTGTTGGTGACTTAAAAGGAGACGCGAGTACCGGCGGCGGGTTAAATGGCTGTAAGTTTTTAACTCGTAGTTTGACAATAAATTAGTTCTCCAAATTGTTACTCAATTGCTGTTGGCGCTGGGGTCGCAGCAATAAGTGCATGGTAACAATCGGCGAGCGATCAGCAATCCATTTTTAGATAATACGGATCTTTTTGACGTTAAGCGATTGATCGCGCGTCGACTGCGCGATGATTGCGAATTGTTTGCTGATCGCTGTTTCATAGGTAATCAGCCCGCCGTTCTTTCTTTGCCTTCGTTCCAGGTTTTCCTTTCGGAATCCAATCCCCCATGGCCCCAAAGGCTTCGACCCTGCTGGGCCAGTTTGCTGACATATTTTTGAGGCGCACGTGGAACAATACGCGCCGTTGACGACTTGGACTCGGTCCGGATTATTACCGGACTGCCGGACGGCAAGCTCGCCGCCCGCACCTACGGTGGTCGGAAATCGGGATCGGGATCCCGGTGGCGAGGGCGTGAGGCGTTCCGTCTCGCGTGCAGCGCGGCCTCCTTCGCTAGTATTACTGCTTCGCAGCAGCCTCTACCGTATGTTCCACCGTGTCCTCCGGGCGGTCCACACAGTGACATCCGGGCATTTCTTCCGCCTGAATCCGATGCAGGAACCTCTTCAACTTACCATGTCCGGTAAAGACCTGCGGCATACGGAAGGTGAGGACGCCGTTACATCTTTCCAACCACTCCTCAAAGAGGGGACTTACCGCCATAATGATGAGGTGCCCATTTTATTCTGGGATTAGGTTTCCTTAGGGCAATGTTCTAATTTCAAGAGGGCAAAGCCGTCAGCAGCTAGATAGCTGGTAGTAGATAGTTTAACAAAAAAATCTCCTTGACGAATCGTCAATGAGGTCAGTCATGTCCATCAAGTTCTTTATCACTTTGTTGTCTGTCTGTCAATATCCTTTTTCTTAGTAATACGTGGAGGTTTAATATTAAATATCCAATTGTCGCTGAGATGATGTTGCGGTGTTATCAATGTTAGATATCAATTATACTTAACACAAACTACAAGTCCAATTAACCTATAGAAACATTTACGCATTATTAATAAAATAGAAGAAAATTGTCAAAGGGAATATTTAATTACACAGAATTAAATAACAAAACTAACGTTATCAAGTGTGCCCTGAATTCACGATTGCTTATCATATTTAGGGCATAATAGTCACATAGAATTATAATAAAAACCATTCTTCTATTAAAACATTACAATTCGTAAATTATTATATTTAGCGAGTACCTTAGCCCATTAGAGGTCAATTTAATAAAAACTAACTATTAAAATATTTTTTTTAATTATCTTTATTTTCATATTGATTTAAAAAGAAAAATAAATCAAAGATAGTAGAGTAGTTTCATGAGTTTACAGGAGAGTACTTAATTGAGTACACTGACTGCCTAAGCATGAATCCAAACATGCTTTTTCGACACAGTCTGTTTTTAGGAGGTACTTTTTGATAAATATTTTTTTAGTTAACTGTTTTGTAACTGTGTTCTTAATTGCTAGGAATATGAAGAATAAAAACATTTATTTTACTTGCTTATGTTGTCACTGTACTAAACCGAGTAGGCACAGTAACATTTATATACTTAATGCTAGTTTTATTTTAGTCATAAATAATCAATTGTATTGATCCTTAGAAAAAGCAACTTATAAACAGTAAGTAATTATTTTAGAAAATCAAAATCATTCAAAGAGGCGACACCACAGTGTTTCGGTAACACAACTTTAGCAGACACTTTTTTATCAAAAAAAGACACACTGTGTAATTATAATTATCAATGTATTTGGACACTACTCGTAATGAAGTAAAATAACAAGGTAACCTACATAAACTTAACGAGATCTGTAATTTCCACATAAGATTAGTACTGTACTCAATCGGGTTTACTCAATTTATGTTCGCATGTTTCGTTAAAATGTATGGAACAGCTGATTATTTTTTCTCGATTTTGTGTTTGGTGCCATATTAAAGTTGTTCATAATGATGAGTACAATGACCCCCTAAGAGGATGTGCGTTAATTATGTTACATGTTGTATTCATCAAAAATCGCAAAAAGAAAGAATTTCACAAATCTGTTCAATTTTTTTTTTGCTAACCTATTCTGTCCCACTCCTGGGCAAAGGCCTCTCTCCACTCTTTCCATCAATATTAACAGTACATTATGATACAAGTGTGTAATGTGGGTCATTATCGTCGCGGTGGTATTAAGACCCTTGCCATGGCTCGGGTCTTAATACCACCGCGACGATAATGACCCACATTATTATTGAGAAATATTCTGTAGGTATAGCAATTATTTCTCGAAGCGTCCGGTCTGCTCAAAAACAAGGAATATCGGGGTTGCGATCCACGACGACAATGTAATCGTTATCAACGCAAAATCCTTGTTATTGCGGTATTTATAGGTCCCTCCATGTTTTAATGAATAATGGACGTAAGATGACATGACCATATTCATATCTTGGTTACCCTTGACTGCGAACAAGTTATTAGTTGAACCCTATTTTATTGATCTCGTCCAAGGGTTAATAAAAGTTTATAATCTGTGATTGTAGCTAATAAAAGAAACGTAATGTTGATTTTTTCTCATTTGATTTTATATACCTATATATTTTTTTTATATTTTTATTTATAGGTAATATTTTTCTAATGTAAGCCTGTTGACATTTTTTATGTTCTTTATTTGATTGTATGTAGCATAAGAAATAAAAAAGGTGATATCTATGGCAATTACATTTTTTTTGTGGGAAGGAAGTGATCGTAGCAAATGTCACCCCCCCTCCCCCGGTGACAACTGGGAAAAAACTTCCCATTTGTCCCCCTAGTCAGTTTTCAAAGGAGACAGGTGGCACAAATTGTCACCCCGGTGACAACTGGGAAGAAAATTCCCAGCTGTCACTCCGGAGGACAGGGCTAGAGGGGACAACTGGGAATAATTCGGTACAATTAACAAAAAGGGTGACATGTTAATGAACAATCATTATTGTTAGAATATTATCAGTATACGTATAAATTAATAGTAACCGTAATGTGCAGTGTCGTTATGATAACAGCACATTATCTCTATCCAATAAATAGGTTGATCTGTGCAGAAAGCCCTCTATTGCTTGTTGTCCCTTGTGCCGTTTTGACAGTTGTGACTTTGTGAGTTGTCAAATTCACGACTGACGTTCAGTACGTAAATAAACAACTTTGAATTTGTATTATTATTTTTAAGAATTATGTTATGATTTTATGAAGTTAACGTGCTATTAACGTGCTACAGTGTTCTTGTGACCAGAGACCGAGCGAAGAGATTTCAAAATGCCACAGAAATCAAAACAAGAAATGGGCCATGCTGAACATAAGAAATCGTTTATAAAGGATTCACGTTTTGTCTGCAAACCTCTGGATTCTTTAAATGAAATAATGTTGTTCTTGGAGAATCCACCACCTTGGAGGACTTTATGTCAGGAATTGACGCCACATAGTGATTTTCTTATTCGAAATGATGATATACATCAAAATTCTGAGTACCAAACGCTCGAAAGACCGCAAAGTTTCTGTCATTATGATCCGGATTCAGATGATGTCGAGCGCCACGAAGCCAAAACTTTACCCAAGACATTGGTATGCCATGACATGGCTGATGGATATCATGATGACTGGTAAATGCTATTGTAATAATTGAAACAAATAATTATATGGTTTAAACCCAATATAAAGTATTGCTTTTAATATAAAACTGGGCTATCATGTTGGAGAGACTGAGCCTTTACCTAATCTTCTGATTGTTGAGGAGCTCAAGTTGTAGGAGGATGCAGTAAGAGCCACAACAGCTTGTAGACTTGCTGAAGTCCAACAAAATGCAATTTATTGCAGACAGAAGTGCTGTTGCCCATGTATACAAGTAGTTTTGAACACATTTTTTAAAATGATAAATTATATTATTTTAGAAAATATGTTTTTCAAAAACACTTCTACATTATTGTCTGTTTTTTAAACTCTGAGCTGATAGGTATCTCTCTATTGGCATTATCAAACACTTTTTTCAGCCATTCTACATGCTTACAATGTTTTTGTATGATGATCTGCAATCAACACTGATCATAAGCAGATGGATTGTTAATTATTCATGAATCCCCGACCGGTTGTTATTGTCTTACTATTGTGTCTTGTTTCATGGGTATGTGATAGGTTAAGTATGGCACTTAGCGACACTAACACCAGATGAGATGAAAATGTTCATTCTTGAATTGTTACTATTTCACAAAATAGCTGGCACTTTTATGAACTATAAAATGTAATAAGTACAAACCTAACCCTTATTTTTTCAGTATTATTGATGGAACAACAAATTCAGACGCGTACACATTCTACAATTGGGCCGGGATAGACATATTTTGTTACTTTAGCCACCATTTGATTACAATTCCACCTGTCGGCTGGATCAATGTTGGACACGCACACGGTGTCAAAGTGATTGGTATGGCATTCCAGTTTGTTGAATCATGTTTTATGTGAGATTGGAAACAAGTGCACAATAAGGAATTATTTTGTAAAGCTTCCATTATGAACATTTAATCAATTTCATCTCATATGTATAAAGAATGAAACAGTTTTCCATCTGACCTTACACTATATTGACATTAAATAATATGTAATTTTTTTTCAATAATGCTCATCGAAGATATTTGTTTGTTATTTTGTCCAAACAAGAGTGAACAATAAAGTTGTTATGATAACAGGGACTATAATAACGGAGTGGGCCGATGGTGTGGCATTTTGGGATGCAGTGTTAGATTCGGAGGTACAATACCAAAACGTGGCCAGCGCACTGGTGGCTATCGCGAAAACTCTCAAGTTTGACGGCTATCTTCTTAACGTTGAGAATAAGGTGCTTTTTTTTATATATTTTTTATATTTGTTATTTTAATAATCCAACCCTAGTAAACTATGACATGTCATCAGCGTATAATATATCAAGCATGCTATTACCGCGGATTTTATGTCTTGCACCCATATTTTCGTGGTGAAACCTATCAAAAATTAAAAAAAGGAGGAGAGGTCTATGTCCAGCAGTGGACGTGTTTCGGCTGAGATGATGGTGATGACGCGTTGTTCTGGTAGGTGGGCAAGCCGGAGGTGCTGCTGGCGTTCGTGCGCTACTTCCAGCGGCTGCTGCACGAGGAGCTCCCGCACGCCACGCTGCTGTGGTACGACTCCGTCACCGTGCGCGGCAACCTCAGCTGGCAGAACAAGCTCAACGACAAGAACATGTAAGTACCATACCTATTCACTTTTCCTTATACATATATACAACGTGTAACGTTAAATGCGCAAAACAGGAAAATAGTTAAGTGAATTAGCATGTAATTCTTTATGAGACATAAAGTTATTCTTAAACCTAGTTTGATCAGAATAACGAGCAGAATCAATTAATTCATGAATCCCCAACCGGTCCTATGAGACCGCGCTGTTATTGTTTTACAATTGTGTCTCGTTTTGTGGGTATGTGATAGGTTAAACTAAAAAGTTTATAAGGTCACATTCCATCCTATTTATTATTAACGTTTGAATCCCCAACCGGTCCTATGAGACCGCGCTGTTATTGTTTTACTATTGTGTCTCGTTTCGCGGGTATCTGAGTAACTACCTAGCTTTTGCCCGCGGCGCCCGCGTGGAAGTCGCATAACCAAGTAAATTCAGAAAAAATAATAATATCGTAAGTAGGCCGTATAAAATATAGCCTATAGCACTCAGGAAGAAAGCAGCTTTCTATCAATACCTACATTTTTGTTGTCTGACCAGGATCTTCAGAGATTACCCCCTACAAACAAAAAAACAAACTTTACCTCTTTATTATATTAGTATAGATAAGTCAAGCCATCACCTGCGCAAACCCACCGAAATAAGTAAACAAACATAAATGGTTATCGTCGGATTAAAATTTTCTCATACGCGGGATAATATAACTAGTTCTTATTTCCATGCAGATACGAGTCTTAAACAAACTAAAACAGCACATATAACCTTTAATATTTTTTTCCCTCCCAGAATTGGGTCAATTGACTTAAAAATCATTTGGAGTTGTCCGAGTTTTGCGCATTTAACATTAGGTACACGTTGTACCTATAATGTTGGTATTAATTGTCGTTCTTCGTTTCGTTGTTGTTTTCGTTAGTCAACAACACAGCGACGCGACACGGGTTGACTTCTTCAATAGAGGTACCGTAAAATGTGGCGACTTTACCGAACTCTTGGTAACATTACCATACTATAGGTATTCGGTATAAACTCATTTATCTCAAAAATCTGCCTACTAGAAATATATTTTGTAATAGTAGTATTTTTTAGACATTAAAAGGCAACATTTATCATATTTTGCGTAGAGGCTACACTGATGTTATGTCAGTAATGACTGTCACAGTGTACTGTGCGAAAACGTGCCAGGAGTATATTGTTGCAAAATTGTGCTCACAGAGCCCTAACTATTTGTCACAGGTAAGTGAAATTTTGATATTATATGTATATTACGGTTGGGATTACTGTTTTAACGTCAGCAATTGCATTTTCTTTAATTTATTGAAAAAAACTGCTTTGGTAATGTTGGTTGATGTTAGGTAAAGTTACCACTGACTGCTTTGTGGCAACTTTACCGGCAGCTAGGGTTGGCACTAAATCAAGCATAAGTATTTATTTCTTGTTTGTGCGTATGTAACCATTTTCGAATACTTACCTAAATGTCACAGCATAATTGTGAATATCCAGGATGATAAGTCATATTGGGTTTGCGCGCATGTGAGCTTTAGTTTTATTTAATTAAATACCTTTTGTTTCAGAGCCAAAATGTCCCTCATAAAACGAAACCGCAGAAAAGTCGGAGCTAGACAATATAAAAATTATACGGAAGAGGTGTTAAGATTAGCTCAGGAGCTGGTGAAGTAAAAAAAATGACATCTTATGAGGCCGAAACAAAATTTGGAATACCACAGAGGACGAGAAAAAAATAATTAAAAAATTAATTCCGATAAACCTGGACCACCATTCAGACTGACAGCAGATGAAGACTTAAACTTTATATTTCATCAATATTATATTTCATTTTTATAATCACCAAATATATATATTTCATAAAAACACTTACTGTTTTTTGACAACCCTGAGCGTTACAAATTATTTGTATGTAGATTACAATGAACCCCAAGGCAACTTTACCTACTGTCTGTGTTGCCGTTATCTTTATTGATTTCCTCATATTCTTTTCATTTTTAAAAGTAGTAATCGTAATTTAGGCCACTTTTACCTCAACTACTCTTTAATATGCAATACATGAAGAATACGGTGCGTAGGTAATGTTGCCAAAAATTTGTCATGTTTACCCATGATGTTTATTCTTTTCTACAGGTTAAAATAAGTGTTTTTTATAGAATGTCGATTACGGTAAATTGAGCCAAATGTATTATAATTATCAACAAATAGTTTTAGTTTCTATGCGTCTTATGGTTAAAAAAATAATTCATTTTTTGTTATGAAATATGGTCAAGTTGCCACGTTTTACGGTACTTAGTTCATAGGCAAGAAGTGATGATTGTGATGAAAGAAGAGTAATGAAACGAATTTATTCGCGTCAAACATGGCGCATAATATAAAATAAAAATATAAAAAAAGAAATTGGAAAGATAATAAGCGTGACATTCGCGCTAAAGCGCTCAGCAAAATGCCAGTTTTATATCCGAGAAGAAAAGTAGGTACCTATTTAAATAAGTCACATAGGTATAAACTTATCATTGGTCTTTGTATAATTTTTTGTTGTGAAAATCATTATGATCAGATGCAACCATAATTCGGTTAAATTTTTCAATACCTACATTGGAACTTCTAATAATAATAGTGATGGAAAATCATAGAAAACTTGTTTTTATGTTTCATTGTGTGTTTGTAACTCGACCGATAAGATGGAACACAATCACATTGCCTGATAAAGTGATAAGGTTTATAAACGCATCAACAACTTTGTTCCGCAAAAGAACTTGCAATAAAAGCAAGTCTGTTATTGATATCTTATCACATACTAGCTTTTCTCGTGGCTCCTCTCTCGCGACCTATGTACCTACCTACCTCCAGCCCACAGACACGCTGGAAAATATACTAGTCTGTCAAGAAATTACCGGGAAAAGATCAATAATACACAAAATGACTGTATTCATCCAAATTTATTTTATCACCTTCAAAGTATGCCCCTTTGGAAACGATACAATTGCGCCAACGAATAATCCATTCATCAAAACATTTTTTAAACGCTGCTTCCGGAATTGAGTTCAGTTCTCGCCGCGAATTCTCCTTTATGTCTTCTATCGATTGAAAACGGGTGCCACGAAGTGGTAATTGTTGACTAGTTTGCATATCAAACTCGTAAACCCACGTCTCGTCACCAGTAACAATGCGTTTCATGAATGTTGGGTCCGAACTGACTCGTTCTAGCATGTCCTCAGCGACTTTCATGCGATTGAGTTTTTGGAGAAAATCCAGATCTTATGGGACTAGCCGAGCAGCAACATGTTTCATACTCAAATGATTAGTTAAAATGGTACGGATCGACTCGTGAGATACAGAAAGTTCGGCAGCTATCTCTCTCAAAGTTGAATGGGGATTTTCAGTCACTATTTTCTTCACTTTTGCGATGTTAACTTCAGTTGCAGACGTTGACGACCTACCAGAGCGAGGTAAATCTTCCATCACAACTCGACCGCTTTTGAACGCTTTGAACCACTTATAAGCACTTTAGCAGTTTTTGATAAAGTCGATTTACCGTAAGCCTTTTGTAACATTTTCAGTGACTCCGAACACGAAATTCCATTGGCGATGTAAAATTTAAGACAAACTCTTTGTTCGATATTTTTGTCCATTATGAAATTCGCAATACACACTATATATGTAATTATGATATTACTAAAACCAGCACTGTATTTAATACAAAATGGAAAACCAATCGTTTGTGCCAATCTAATTACAAAATTTTTAATTTGGAACCGTAATCAAATCATCCATTCCCGATACTTTTTTGACTGAATGTATGTCACACAAAGTATGGCCACAAAAGAGATAGGTTCAGAAGGCAATCTACATAACACGCGCGAGCAGCAACGGACTAACGCCGCTCTCAGACACGATGTCTCGGACTATGCGCGCTTGGGCTGTGCTCGGACTGAGAGGTCGGCGCTTACTCTACGCACACATAGACACTACTCACAGACACACTGTCTTGGACTATGCGCGCTTGGGCTGTGCTCGGACTGAGAGGTCGGCGCTTACTCTACGCACACATAGACACCACTCACAGACACACTGTCTTGGACTATGCGCGCTTGGGCTGTGCTCGGACTGAGCCGGCCCTAGCGCCATCGCCGAGCGTAGGTATGACAAGTGAAGTACATACATGTGATTGCTTTCTGTACCTATCTATTTTGTGGTAAGGTGCTTGCGATTTAATAAGATATTGTTTGTTGGTAGGGCGTTCTTCGAGGCGTGCGACGGCTTGTTCACGAACTACTCGTGGACGCCCGAGGACGTGCCGGCCAGCGCGGAGCTGGCGGGCGCGCGCGTCACCGACCTCTACATCGGCATCGACGTCTTCGGCCGCAACTTCTACGGCGGCGGCCAGTTCAACACCCAGGAGGTACACGTACTCTGCAGCTACTGCCCCACACTCTTACTGCCCAGCTCAATGCTATGATACGACTCAGAAGGTCAGCTGTGGGTACACGGCTGAATTAATGTTTAACCCATAAGCCGACTCGAGTAAGTTTCACTAGTGTAGCTTCTGCCTAGAACTTCTACACGACTCTAGAGGGAGAGGGGTCCGTTGTCGTTGTCGTGTCGGGAACTTAGCTAAGAAGTGCAATCTGTTGTGACAGGCCATCAAAGTGGTGCACGCGGCGGGCTGCTCCATCGCGCTGTTCGCGCCGGCCTGGACGCACGAGGCGCTGTCGCTGGACCGCGAGGACCACAACCACGTGGCCATGGGCGACGACCTGGACCTGGCCGGCACCTGGCAGCTGCGCGACCGCGCCTTCTGGGGCAGCATCTGGCCCTACCTCAACACCAGGGTGCCCTGCCACATCCCCTTCGCCACGTCCTTCTGCAGGGGGCAGGGCAAGAAGCGCTGGCTGTACGGAGAGGTATGTTTAGCTCTGTGCGTACTCTGTGCTCGAGTCCAATGAAGTTTGATGGAGAACTTTCCCGGCAGACGCTGTGCCCGTCGCCGTGGTTCAACCTGCGCCACCAGCAGTACCAGCCCAACTCGGCGCACGGGCCGCACGGCTACATGCTCACGCGAGTCGAGAACCTCGCCACCGTCAAGGACGAGGTGCACTACAAGGACAAGAAGGGCATCATCCGCATCCGCGCCTCCTTCATGCAGGTGCGCGCCGACATCCTGGCCGTCAACCGCGAGGCGCTGCCCACCACCAGCGTGCAGGAGGCGCTGCAGCTGGACCGCTCCAGCACCACGCACTCGCGCACCGAGCCGCAAGGGCACGGCTCCAAGGTGGATGCCCTCAAAAATATGTTCAAACCTAAGCAGAAGACATCCGAGGCGGAAGCCGCAGACGCGAGCACGCCGCGCGAGCCCAGCGAGCAGACGGGCGAGCAGGCCACCGTGAACCTGAGCCTGAGCCGCAAGCAGGCGCGGCGCTACGGGCTGGCGCGCGTGCCCGACGAGCGCCAGTGCCTGGAGCCGCACTACGGCGACGCCTTCTCGGGCGGCGCCTGCCTCATGGTGCACCCGTCCGACCACCTGTGCCCCGAACACCGCTTCACGCGCCTGCTGCACTGCGACTTCCCCTGCGAGGAGGGGCTCATCTTCTGCGTGGTCACGAAGACGGTGCAGGGCTACCCGGACCAGACGCTCAACGTGAAGCTGTACATGCGCAACGCGGCGGACGAGGACCTGATGGTGGTGCTGACGGGGCGCGCGCTCAACATGACGTCGACGCTGGGCGCGGCGTCGTGCGGCATCGCGCACGTGTACCCGCTGCCCACGACGCAGGAGCACGTGCTGCGCGCGCTGCGCACCTACCTGCTGCTCACGCAGCCCGGCTTCTACGTGCCCATCGACAACGCGTTCGGCTGGACCGTCAGGTCGGTACACCGCTAGCTTCGCTTACTACGTGAGCTGTCAGATTGCTGGCTACAAGTTAAGCACGTGACGTGTTCTGCTGCAGGTACTTCGAGGTGTCAGTGCCGGGCTCGCGCATCACGTCGATCAACGTGCGCACGAGCGCGCCCACCGGGCCCATCCTGCTGGGCCACCTCGCCATCTGGAAGAAGACGTGAGTAGCACCCCGTGTAAGGTATCATGCAAAAGAGCATGGATACCTTCATGTCGAGTCATTTCTCGCTTCACATGATTTTTTTCCTGTACTATACTCGTACATGCAATTTTGCATCTGACTGTATATTGTGCACCTCGCGTACCCCATTATCCTAACCATACATTTATCAGTCATTCTTTTTTCTCCTGTGGCTTCTATCATATCACTGAAACCGTCCGATTTATACCGAAATATAAGTTTTGGGGTTGAAAATGTTTAAAAGAGTTGCGAAACTACAACTTTGTATCAATAAAATATTTTTTAATACAGTTGCTCAAAAAGTAGCGTATTGCAGGGACGTATAGCGTTCGGGATGTGCAGGGCTATTACACACTCGAGCTTTTTCTTTACCTTTCCCGAACTCGTGCGTTCTCTTTCCCAACTGTCAAAATAATGTCTATTAATTACTCAGATACCCGCGAAACGAGACACAATAGTAAAACAATAACAGCGCGGTCTCATAGGACCGGTTGGGGATTCAAACGATAAAAAGAAAAAACCAACCACGAAGGTTTTACTAAAAAAAGTTTTTAGTGCAAATACTTCTAAAATGAAGCTACTAATTTGTTTCAATATCAGATTTAATGATTTGATTCAATGAGTGAGGTTGGGTTTCATTTTATTTCATCAAATTTCATTTTCATTTCATATCAATAAAAAAAATCTATTGAAGACTTGGCTGTATAGGCTAAGTTCCCTTTGCCTAACCAGAATGGGTGACGAAAACAAAAAGAAATCTTATATTCTTTTATGGTTGGCGCCGTTTCGATTAGTATAATAAAGCTATATAATAAAAACACAATTAACTAAACTAGAGTTTATTGTGTTTTTATTATTGTATTAAATTGCTTCATTTTTTCGCAACTGTATTAAAAGTAGTTGTTCAGTACACGTGCGGAACCGTCATTGCAACTTGTTCCGACTGTCAACCCTCACCTTCGGCTGCGCCTCGGCTCGGGTAGCCATTTGTCGGAACTCTTTGCAATGACAGGCTTTCCGCGCTCGTAATGAAATATACTATTTCTTAATCGTATCAGTAATGCCAGAAATTGTAGGTATTTTACCTCACGATCACAATTTTACCGACGAATTTATACTTAATGTCTCTCGTTATGCGAAAACGTAGGTAATTGCGATTCCATTTAGAGTCCCGGATATGAAGCGGTCATGTAGGTAACAGCGTAGTAACTCGATGTCTCAAAGTGTGACAGTAGAACTATTATAATGTGGAACGTACTGTTTGAACAGACACGACACGAGTTGGATGAAGACACACATGGGTTCCCTTACATCTCCTGTTACGATGCCTGCTTCAATAAAAAGTGCTCCTTCCGATGCAGCGCTACCGCCAGCATCTCCGCCACGGCCACCTTCCCCACCACTGCAACCATCAACACCACCACCGCCTTCCCCGTCACCACCAATATTGACACCACCACCGCCTTCCCCATCACCGCCAATGTTAACACCACCACCGCCTTCCCCATCACCGCCAATGTTAACACCACCACCGCCTTCCCCATCACCACCAATATCAACACCAACACTGCCACCTCCAACAACACCCCCGCTATCGCCTGCGCCACCGCCGCCACCACCACCATCTAAACCAGCACGGCCACCTCCAGCAACACCCCCGCCATCCCCCTCAACTCCTCCACGCCCACTCACGCCACTGCCCTCAACAACACCACCGCCACCGCCAAAGTCAGCACCACCGCCATACTCACCACCACCGCCAAGGCCACCACCGCCTCCAGCCCCACCACGCACTCCACTACCCCCACCACCTAAGCCAGAGCCACACCCACGTACTCACTCTTTCCGGGACAAATGTGTTGCCCAGTGAGACACACTACGGCTCAATATTGCATCCAATCTGTATAAAATATTGTAGCTTTTACAAATTTTATATTCTTATAATTATGTAACAACATAGAATTAATAAATATACTAGATTTACCGCGTTTTATTTCACTCGAGCTGTGATCAAGAGAGCGTTTTGAAGATTTAAGGTATGCCTGCATCTGTGCTTAAATCATGTTTAGGTAGTTAATTTCATGATCATGATCAGTAGGTAAATCGTCTGTGGCACTGTATGGGTCCAGATTAAAAAATTTGGAAATTAACAGTATCATACAACAGCCACAGTCACAGTAATCAAGTAAAAGTAGTTAGTTATGTAAAGATTTGTTCGATTAGCACCGCTTTGCTTCGCGATCGCGTCCGCGTTGTATCATTGGCGATGACCACACGGCTGGCTCCGCGCACCGCCGCGGTTAACGGTGCAGAGGAAAATCCGTCGACCGCGCTGTGTTAGATATCTGGATGACGCTGCCCGCCCACGACAGACTTTTCGTAGGTCCGATAATCGTCACAAGTTATAATTCTATAGTATATTCTGATCGACTTTTTGTAGGTCGTATGCGTTGCACTATTGTTATAAGTGTGTTCTATTTTTCACCTAAAAAAAATCGTTCGCCGATTGTCGGTCGTGGGCGGGCAGCGTGATCCAGACAGATGAGACCAGATTTCTAAACCGGCAATTTCATAAAGTGGCCGGTCATTTCAAGAAATGGTTCAATTTCTATGTTTTTTGTGTGCCTTATCATGAAATGGCATAACCACATGATTTTCTATAAACTATTTTGGTTTATCTCTATACATAGTAGCAATATAGACAAACAAAAACGCATTTTTGTCACGTTTTGTTCATTTGTAGATATAGGTAGACTTACGTTACTGTTTTATTGTCCACATTGGTTTGTTGATAATATTTTTTTTATTTTACAGCTCCGACACATCATTTGATGTTCCCGTCGCATTTCAGTCCTCGGCTGAACCAGGGCACTAACACTTATATTATATAATCATTGTACAGATTAACCATATAGTCACATAGCTACTCATGTACTGTGTAAACATTATTTTGTTTGAAAAAAATGTATATTTTTACATTTATATGTGATACGAATTTATACCTCAATATAAACAAATGAATTATACAATTATACATATTTAATCCAGTCATCGTTCGTTGTTTTATTTATCCCCGGTCCTGTAGTTCATCATTTTCATAAGATAAGCTCTAAGCACCTGCTAATCTTGTAGAAACCTGACTGATTATAGTTTCATGACTCATAGGTAATAAAAAAAAATACGCATTGTGCAGTTATCTGTAGTATCTCACTTGCAAATATGTGCATGTTCTATCAGTTTCTTATCTCAGAATAATATCTGTTGATAGGGTTATATCGTCATTTTGGCGATAAGTCAGACTGTAAATATAAGGACCAGCTATTGCCAGCTACTTTGACCGCATGAAAGTAGGAAAATAAACAGAAGATGTAGCTTTCTATTGGTGAAAGAACTGTTGAAATTGGTTTGGTAGTTTTTGAGTTAAATTGTATCAAACAAACTAACAAAAAATCTAATCTTTCCTCTTTATAATATTAGTATAGATCAATATAGATGATAGAACAGAATTGCTGAAGCTATTTTTATGTTTCCCAAAAGACAGGTAAGGACATGCCTTTAATAAATCAATATGTTTCTAATCTATTTAGTCCCCTTTAAAAGTGAGCCTATTGTCACATATCGGACAGATCGAGTCTCAAGGTTGCATTTAACCAGGTTAACAGAAAAAAAAACTTGATATTTTTACCCTATCTGGGTATCGACCCCACATTTAGTCATCGTTTTTATGTCTACTACACCAACAAGGCAGTGACCTACCTCCTCATATCTACTTATTTCTTCAGAAATCGAGTCTATTGTCACATAACGGATAGACCCAGTCTCCACTACAGGGTGGCTTTAACAGAAGAAATTCTTCACGCGAGCTGGGTATCGACCTCTGGTTCCCACATTTAGCAATCGTGTTTATGTCTACAAGACCAACGAGGCAATGACCTACCTTTTCATATCTATTTATTTCTTCATATGTGACTACATAAAGTACCTACTATTATAAGGAAATAGGTACCTATCTATTGGAAAAGGGAGCAGTAAATGAACGACGAGATATGGTATTGTGACATGCATAGATATGCTTGCATGGCAGGTTATCACGAGGAATCGTCAAGCGAAGCGTACCTACTATCACAAGACATTGAGTCCTTGATCTTCCACGACTAGTATTATCAGTCATTTTGGAGGAGTCTTATGTAAAACTTGAGATATCAACAGTCGGTATTGGCACACAACCAGAGGCTGTTGTCCAATTTATACTATTCGGAAATCGATGGTCGTAGTGCTAGTCGGATATACATTGCTGTAACTCTTAAGATAAAGGTAAGGCATTATTTTCTTTTGATTGACGGTAGCACGACGCAATATAATGTAAGGCACGATGCAAAATACCATGGATACCTTAATGTCTATTTTCCCGTGAACGTTTCACTTTCGCTTCACACGATTTTTTTCCTGTACTATCCATGCAATTTTACATCTGAATGTCCACATTAAGTATGTGCTTCTCTCAAGTAGGGTTCCCAGATCGAAAAATCGAAATTCCGGATCAAATTTCGGATATCGGATGAAATTTCCGGACTTCTTCCCGATAAATCGTGCATGTGCAAAACGAAACAAAGTTTTGATTTTTTTGGGGCGCGCCCGCCAATCTTGATTCATAAAGTCGCAGTCAAAGCACGTCACAACACAAGTCGATGGTCAAAGGTTGACAACACGTAACCGCAATGTATCAAATTTTACAGGAGAGGGAAAAAACTTTAATTTCGAACAGAAAAATAAAACAAAAAAGTAGTTTGTAGGCATTTGTGTCATTTTTGTGAATACGAGTTATTAACCTATCAATACCCGCGAAACGAGACACAATAGTAAGACAATAACAGCGCGGTCCTATGAGACCGGTCCGGGATTCATGAATTAATAGAAAGATTCGGCGCCTAATTTAAAAAAAAATGATGTAGGTACGAAACTAGACTACTAAATTGTAGAAATTCCTGGCGGCTTAGGATTCCCCCCGCATTCTGGACAAAGCACTATATTACCGGACATGTCCGGAAAATTCTGGACGCATGGCAACCCTACTCTCAAGCCACAAAGACTCGAGAGAAGCGCCTAAAATATTTCCATTGTGGGCTTAGCTATAATAACTACGACAGTTGTGTCAGGCGGTATTATTATTATTAGTTTCACGTCCGTTTGTCCGTCCATCAGTGGCTTAGTTTAGAGACTTCGTTTTGAACGTTGTAATTTTACTAACTTTTGCTAGTAGGTAACTTTGTTCGCGCGTGAATCTCGATGAAAATACTACCTAAGTATACATATGTAGGTATGCCAATAATATTTGAGAAGTTACCTCAATTCCTCACCGCGCCGAGCCCTGGTACAGGCCTCATAAAATGAAAGAAACTTGCTGGAAGAAATTCACTGATGTATTAGATGGTTTCATCGATCGTTTTCGTTGATGTACCAAAAGTAGACAGATGTCCACTAGATGCAAATAGTATTGGATTGTATTAGATACGAAAAACCATTTAATTCAAATCGATACTTCAGTTGATTTCGTAAGAGATTGGCTTCCTGGAATCGCTCTTCAATTATCTACAGTTATGTTAAACGATTCAGTTCCACCGAGTAATCTGAGTTTGCGTGAAATTGCAGGAAAATTATCTTCATTTGGAGGTCAAGGATTCAAACCATAGATATCAGTCTGTGATTCAAACAGTGTTCTTGCTAACAGCCCAAAGTACGATGCAAAACAAATAAATGTTAAATAATGTTCTGTGTAAATTACGTTGCCACAAGTAACCTGTTTTTAATATTTGTTGTTATAGCGGCAACATAAATAGGTATACAGTGGCGATTTTACTAATTTGTAAAATCGCCACTGTTTTGTGCAAATAAAATGTTTTTCTTTCTTTTCTCTCTTTCTTTGGTATAAGTAGGTATCATCTGTGAAAATTTCAACTGTGTTATCACTGTGATGTAGTAATTGTAAGGTAAGTATATAATAAGGTATCTTTATTTCATTATTTAGTCAGTGTATTCTCGAACTTCATTCGTTTCATTTGTCTCCTAAACACCCGACCTTACATGGCGACCCTGCCAGGATAATTAATTTCATGATGATGATTTGGATGATGGTTCATGAGAGTATAGATGCAGCCTGGTGGCAGACGGACAGTTAGTTGGACGTTTTTACCCTTTGTGTACGGAACTCTAAAAACATCTGGCTGACAGGCAGAAATTAGCCAGATCTTTTTTTTAAATAACACCTGTGTATATAGAACTACCGATAAAAAGTAAAAAACAAATGTCGCTAAACAATAAACCATATCAAATCATTCAAATCGAGTTGAAGGTTTTATGTGCTAAAAAAATATTTACTATCTACTTGACGGCTAGGAAGTTTTCGCTACACTTGACCTAAGTCGTGTTCATCAACAAATACCTGTAAGTATGTTGATTCGGTACTTACTTTATACAATGTTCCAGTATTAAATAATTCGTCTGATATCCGTCTCATTATAATTTGTGTGTCTTCAAGGCTAGAGTTAATAGACTCTTAGTCTCTTAGTGCGCCTCACCATCAACGATTGCATCACTGCTTACCGTCAGGCTAGGATAAATGCTCTAAGGTCAGGCATGATTGCAGTCAAGCATTAGCTTACGTTATATATAAAAAATGCCAGTTCTTTGGGGTTGTGACAAGTGTGACAACCCACGTAATGTCATTTTAGTCTCAGAGTGAGACTAAAATGACATTACGTGATGAGTTTTCTCCCAGCAAACCTTATGATGTATAGTCCTCCAATAGTCAACTGTTCCTGTTGGTTACGTATACAATGTATAGGTACATAGCTCGTACGTATGTGACAATATGCAAATACTTAGACAACGAACACAGCATATCTATCATAAACCCTTAACTTAAACTAAGTACGTGCTATATATACGTGATATGCTGATGTAGGTACCTGCGTGACTTCATACCACGGGCTCTTAATGATCTAGTGCGCCTCACCATCAAGGATTGTATCACTGCTTAACATCAAGCGGGATTGCAGTCAAGCGCTATAGTCTGTTTTTAATCTCTTAGACTAAAATGACATTACGTGGGTAGTCACGCTTGTCACAACATAAAGGAACTGGCATCATTACTATTGTAAGTTTGACATTGCCTGTGTCATTTTAGTCTCAGACGTAGTAGTCTTTGGTCTCATAAGAAACTGATTTTAGTTTATGTTAGGTACACGAAAACAAAAGAAATAGATAACTACTAAGCTGGTAATATATTTATGACTGTACTTTTTTATCCATTTTGACACAGATATACAAAAGATACAATAATTGGGTAAATACTACCAGAAAAACAAAGACTAAGGGATTTGTCACACTGGATGCGTTCTGCGGTCTGCGGTCCGGTCAACGTTGTCGGTCGGTCCCTCGCCTCCGCCCCGCCGGGCCAACTTGCGTTCTTTGGTTGTGCTCGCACGGTCAGATCGCATTCTATATAAAATGTATTAATACCGACAATGCTGTTCATACATAATGCGGGCTGCGTTCGCTTTGACCTGACCGCAGACCGCAGAACGCATCCAGTGTGTCAAATCCTTAAAGGTAGCCTTTCGAACCGAGCGTCTATAGCGTCAGTGCCGCCGCGACTGTGACGCCGCGCCGCGACAGAGCGACAGACAGATGTTCTATGCAAATGTATGAAATTCTAGGGAACGACTTTCGAAACCAGCGTCACTGACGCCGCCGCATCAGGGGCTATTACGCACTGTCGACTAGTCGCCGGCGACTTAGTCCCTCGGCGACCGAAACATGGGAAACTAGGGCCGGAGACCGAGCCGAGCGACACTCACTTATCCGTGTCAAAACTCATTGTGCGCGGCCGTACGGTCGTTACGACAGTTGCTCGCAGTGTGAATGCTTTCATTTGAAACCGTGCTCCTATTGGTCGCCGGCGACCGGCAGTTGCCTGTGCGTCGCCACTGCGCGGCGAGTCGCCGAGTCGCCCGGGCAACCGGTGACAAGTGCGTAAACACCTATTATTACAGTCGTCGACAACTGAGTCGCCGGCGACTAGTCGACAGTGCGTAATAGCCCTTAGGCACGACTAGGTACTTCATAATGAATCAATACATTCGATAGTCATTTTGAAAACAGCAAAGGCCTATAAAGATCGTTGATTTGATTTCGTTTTGTGGATTTTTATGTTACCCTCTTATATTTTTGTTTAAATATGATGAATATGCCGTTTGAAAATATATTTTGTACTTGCCTACAATTGATTACTGTGCTGAAACAGAGATTACCAGGCACACCGCCTTACCAGCTATAAAATAATTATAATATAATCTAAAGAAAGAAAAAAAGAGAACAAAAAGAGGAACTAATCTACACATTTTTCAATAATTAAAACACTTGAACAAAATGTAGGTATTTTCGAATTGACATAAAAGACATGAACTTATTGTTAGTTCAAATAAATACAGTGATTTGATTGGTTTGAATCATAAAGGTAGCACTGGTTACCTACCTACTATAAAAGCAAAAAACAGATGTTTTACATATCACAGTAGTGTAGTGAGCCCCGCAGTGCCGGCAGCCAGTGTAACATGTGCTAAAAACAATTAAAATAATAAATTACAGGTGAGTCGAAACTAAAATATTAGAATCATGTTTTTAATAGCTAAAAATTAAAATTAAATAGTAATGTATGTACTTAGCTGTTTTACTGAATACTTGTAGGTAGGTATATAGATAATATTAGATGAAAGATTTATATTTTCGTTTGTGATGAATAAACTCAAAAACTACTGCAGACATTTTAAACATTCTTTCGCCAGTTTAACGTTTGAATCCCCAACCGGTCCTATGAGACCGCGCTGTTATTGTTTTACTATTGTGTCTCGTTTCGCGGGTATCTGAGTAACTACCGCTATGTTATTACTGAGTAACAGGGGCATATATACTAGTACTTTTTATTTTTTCCTGGGTGAAGTGGCTGGCTGAAGAAATACGTAGATATTTAAAATCAGATTTCACGTTTTGCCCAGTGTCTCTGTTTTCGGAGGATTTATTTCAAATAAGTCTAAGGACCGGTCGTTGTGGCGACGCTTGGGGGAGGCCTATGTCCAGC
This sequence comes from Mythimna separata, assembly GCA_030763345.1. Lineage (NCBI taxonomy): Eukaryota > Metazoa > Arthropoda > Insecta > Lepidoptera > Noctuidae > Mythimna > Mythimna separata. The sequence goes on from JAKKIA010000039.1 coordinate 417,145, forward strand.
AGTGGACGTCTTTCGGCTGAAATGTTAATGATGATGATTATCACCGCCATTGCACCCATAGATTTAAGTTATTGTATAAACTGTACCGTTACTTTGCTTTATTCTATTCTATTCTATCAGGCAATTTTGAATCGATAAGTAATGAATATTCTTAGCGTGTTTTCTAAGTATTTTTTTGTGCCGTAGTTATTACAGCGAATACTTTAAGATAATAACGGACTGTTACTTTACTATTAAGCAAACGACCAGTAAATTACACTAAAATTGCTACATATTTATATTGTTTTCTTCTTACTTTTGCGAAAACAATGGTCAAGCTGACAATTTGACAAAATTTAGCGATTATCTACGCGTAAACGGTAGTACCTACGTACCAACATGATTTAAAAAAAATTAGCTAATTTCAAGCTTGATACATTTTGAGGTCATAACCATGAGGTCATACGAGTCTGGTCTGAGTTCTGGTGATCGTGATGCGGAGTCCATTTGCCAGCGCGCGCCTCAAGGAGATGTCAGCAAACTGTAGGGGCCCGGCCCCCGTTCCTTCGTTGCCTACGATCTGGGGGACACGGTGACAACCTTTCAGATTTTCCGTGTTCCCCAGAGGCTTCGGCCCTGCCGGGCCCCTATAGTTTGCTGACATCTCCTTGAGGCGCGCGTGGAACAGAACGCGCCGTTGACGACTGGGCTCGGTCCAGATTATTTCCAGACTGCCGGACAGCGAGCTACCCAGTGCTCGCCGTCCGCGAACCCGCGCCTACGGTGGTCGGAAATCGGGATCGGGATCTCAGCGGCGGCGGCGTGAGGACCGTTCCCCCACGCGCTCGCGGTCAGCAGCCTCCTTCACGAGCATTACTGCTTCGCGGAAGGAGGCGACCGCATGCCACCCCTCCTAGTTCAGGCCATGGTCCGGACCATGGCCTGAACTAGGGCCCGGCGCGAGAGGTCGCCGCCTCCGATAGCCTCCACAAGGACACGGCGCACAGTGTGGTATTAGGCCCTAAAACTTGGTCAAAAGTATTTTATGACTCTAACGATGATTTTTAGAGTATATAAGTTAAAATAGGTAATAAAAGACTTACTACAGTTAGAAATATATATTTATTCGTCACTATTATATACATTTTCATTGGTCAGGTCACTCTCATTAAGGAAATTGAATACGTCTCTACGCAATCTTTCTATTTTTCTTAAAATATAGATTCCGCAGCTTCTTCAGAAAGTTTACCTATTGGAAAAATTGCGTGTTGTATCACTTAGCACCTTTACGAAGTACTTTATGTAGTGTCGAAGACACAGCGTCATACCCATTTAAAGCCATACATCTCACCAGTTTTATCGCAGTATTTTGGGTAACGAATGTAACGATATTGATCCGGATAGGCACTCTACGTTATTTTCTTCGAATCTTCCTTGGTTTAATTTTTTAGGGTTCCGTACCTAAGAGGAAAAAACAGAACCTCAAGAAAGGAACAAGATCCTTTATCTCGAGAACGTGTGGAGGTATCGAGTTGAAATTAAAACTATATACTTAGGTCCACGGTCCCTTGAGGCTGTGCAAAAATAAAACTTGTAAGTTAACGAAAAAAAAAGATACAGCCGTTTATATCGCAAAAAAAACTTACATTTTGACTCTCTCTAAGGAATCAACACTAAGGGTACTTCCCGTGGACCTAGAATCCTGAAATTTGGCATAAAGCAAGGTTTTATAGCACTAATATAGGGAAAAGTCTGAAAACCAAAATAATTCTAATTATGTCACTTGAAAAAAAATATTATTGATTCGAGAATTGAACTTCTTTCATAGGTAAGTCGGTACGGCACCCTTGGTGCGCAAGTCCGACTCGCACTTGGCCGATTGTGTTTTTTAAATAGTTAGCAGTACAATAGCTACTTGAAATTGCGTTATATATCAGCGATTTTTTGCTTTATATCATGAATTCTTATATCATCATCACAGTAGGATCTTAGCAGTCGCTGTTTCAGAAATGTCAATTTTCCGTCAAATTTTGACTCATCAGAACCTTGCATAACAGCATACAACTCAATCCAAGTCATAAACCTCAATTCCGAAGTCCCTGTAACAAAATAAGACTAAATCTTATGAACGAATATTTATACAAGATTGTTAGGTACAAACGAAAAAAAATCTCAAAAAAAAAGGGGGCGGGTACGGGCGGCTAAATTTTTTATAAATCTGTTCTGGACTGTCTACTCTACAAGAAACAATAGCATTCGTGCTTAAAGAGTGCTAAATAATATAACAAAAAGTCTCTTAAACATAGAAAAGTAAGAATTTTTGCAATAATTTATGACAACTTACTTTTGGACCTATATATTAAAATCGATCGAGACTTTTCTAGAAAAAAAACATTTTCTATATAGTTCCATACCTGGCTGAAAGGAATCCATCACAAAATCCACCACAAAACCGTTTGTTTCTAAAATATTACGTTTTAAAAACAAGTAAAATTTGAGCGCATCGAACAATCACACGATCACTTACGCGAACGGTAACTTCCGACTGAGCTAGCGGCTCGGGATGATAAGCTAGCACGGAGTTCTTTGGCCATTTTGTAGACCAACTACTTAACTTTTGAAGGATCGACAGTATGAAATAGTTTACCAAAAATAAAAAAAGTCATTTTTGGCCAACTTTTAGGGCCCAATACCACATAGTGCGGCGGTGCTCCGCCCAAGCGGGGCACACTTCTACCGTGTGCTCCACCGTGTCCTCCGGGTGGTCCACACAGTGGCGACACCCGGGCGACCTCTCCTGCTTGATCCGATGCAGGAACCTCCCGAACTTACCGTGTCCGGTGAGGACCTGCGTCATACGGAACGACAGGACGCCGTGACCTCTTTCCAACCACTCCTCAAAGAGGGGACTTACCGCCTCAATGACGGCGTGCCCAGCACTGGGTTGCGACAGTCGCAGTCGCCATGCCACCCAGTCCTTTAAGATAGCCTTTCGAACCGAGCGTCTATAGCGTCAGTGTCGCCGCGACAGTAATGAACGTATATATAAAATTGAAGTTTAGTAATAGTCACATTATATTGAATTTTGCCTGGACCTGCGCGGCGTCAATGACGTCACTGACGCGGCGTCAGTGTCGCTGGGTTCGAAAGTCGTTCCCTAGAATTTCATACATTTGTATAGAACATCTATCTGTCGCGGCGTCACTGACGCTATAGACGCTCGGTTCGAAAGCCCACCTTTAGAGAGGTGACATACATGTTTGTTTATCAATTACACTTTGACGGTGGAATATATTTTGATAAAATTTGGCTTTCGGGTAGACACCAACGGTCGGGTGTCTACCCGTAAGCCAAATTTGACCAAATCAATCATGATCGTTATTTGTTAGATTTTATGAATTGTCGCGAATTACCTACGATATTTCGGAAAATGTTTAACCTATCACATACCCACAAAACGAGACACAATAGTAAAACAATAACAGCGCGGTCTCATAGGACCGGTCGGGGATTCATGAATTCAACTTATTAATATGACTATTATCTTAGCTTTGTGACTGAGTTTACTACTATCTTTTTAGGCATAAATGATAGCCAAATATAGTTGATAGTTTTGGAAAATGAGTAAAGCTTGGGACATTCCCAGTGTAGTCAGGGATTCCCTGCCTACACGGTGACTATAGGCCGCGCCGGAATAAAGGCTCCCCCACACAGGCGCGTTATTATCGGTCGATAATATCGCATGCGGTATTGCTAGGGCTACCATCACCTAAATCGCCGACGCCGGACAAAAACTTCAAAAACCCCGAACATTTGGATGAAATTCAGTTTTTTCCCCGGACACCCAGAAAAAAATATTAAAATAAAAACAAAATGCATTCATTTAAACAGCTTGTTTGCTAGTTATTTAACAATGTTTGACACAATCAACTTTAACTACAGCTCAAATAAAATGGTCAAAATTTTACACTCTTCTATTTCTGAGGTAATTAAAAAAAAATATAATTATAATTTTTGGTTTTTAGATTTATCGCTTATCTTTTAATTAATCGGGAATGCCCCTGATACTAAAAGCGTCCGGGTTTCACCCGGACACTTTTTGACAACCCCGCCCGGACGCTCCCCGGACGCCCTCTAAACTAGGACAAATCCGGGGAAACCCGGACGGATGGCAGCCCTAGGTATTGCGTTAATGCGTCCCGACTCCTTGCACACAGCTGCGTTTTTATCGTCCGATATTTCTTACGAGAGAGCGCCGTTATTATCGCAGATGTGTGTACGGTCGTTTGCGTCCTGATACAAAACATTCTAGAACTTATATCGGAATATCGGAGTACGGAGAAACGCCACATCCTACTTCCATTGCAGCGTTATTATCGCAGCAGTGTGTAACTATACGACCATCCTAATACAAAATGTACTGAAAACAGATATCGCAGTAAAGGCTCCCCCACACAGGCGCGTTATTATCGGTCGATAATATCGCATGCGTTACTGCGATATCTGTTTTCAGTAAATTTTGTATTAGGACGGTCATGTAGTTACACACTGCTGCGATAATAACGCTGCAATGGAAGTGGGACGTTGCGTTTCTCCGTCCTGCGATATTCCGATATAAGTTCTAGAATGTTTTGTATCAGGACGCAAACGACCGTACACACATCTGCGATAATAACGGCGCTCTCTCGTAAGAAATATCGGACGATAAAAACGCAGTTGTGTGCAAGGAATCGGGACGCATTAACGCAATACCGCATGCGATATTATCGACCGATAATAACGCACCTGTGTGGGGGAGCCTTTACGCATGCGATATTATCGACCGATAATAACGCGCCTGTGTGGGGGAGCCTTAAACGTCGAATAAAGGTCATTGACCTACCTACATTTATTGACATTCTTAATTTCAAAAACGGAAATAAATACATAAAGCTGTCTTGAATCGACACCTATTACGGTTCCTATACGGTTTATAGTAATGAAAAACGGTTCATTGTTTGCGTCAGTGGTTCGTCTTAGGGGTTGTTTTACATGTACCTACCTTCGCAGAGATATTAGGAAAAGGTCAATTTACTCTATTCCTTTCCAAGCTTACCTCTGGCGCCATGTATAGCAGGTTCACTGATTGAAAACGACGCTAACCATAATAAAATAAGTATTAACTAATAAAGCTAGGTACATAGCTACCATATACATATTAGCACTCTCTAAACGATTATTGATCCCCCAAGGTTAGTTTCTGACGAGACATAAGTAGATAAGGCACGTGTAAAACTAAGCTAAGTATATAAAACAAGAAATGCCATTCAAAATTCACGTTTGGAGGACCCGCGGCGGTTTAGTTTTTTGGGGACATATTCGAAGTGTTTAATTAACACTCGTTGATATCGCTCAAGGTGCGGCCATCGAGCGACGACGTTATCTTACGAAATTAGTAAGTCGCTACCTTCATTTATAAAATAACTGCAGAATTTTTATTCATTAGTGGGAAGGTCCTTAAAAACGTTACTGATGCCGCTATAAACGAACTGCTTTTGTGCATTGTGTTGCATGAAGACTGAATTAATATAAACGTGGCCACTAACTGACTCAAGAACTTTGAGGGAATAATAAACCATCTATTTGAAAATAAGAAGAAGTGGTAAGAGTGGTGATTAGTGCTGGTGTTCTTCTCCACCTGTTAAGACTGAGAGCTGACTCAAACATAGTTGAGAAAAGGCTGGCCGATTGATGATGTCATAATAATAATATATTTATTTGCTTTGCAATCTATATGTGTGATTTTAAAACATAAACGTTGCCCGGAGTTGCCCCACATTAGCAATAACTCCTGTGTCCCGGAAGAGGCATTAACCAACAATGTACTATGTACGTAGGTACCTAAACTCATAGACACAAGACATCCAGACCCGGAACAACTATATATGTAGTCCATTTAAACATTTGTTCTGTGTGGGAATCGAGTCCGCGTCACGCTGTACAGCAACCACTGCGTCTAATTAACAAAATTGTAATGGGCCTTCCACACGCACAAGCTTCACCACAGTTTTGCCTGCGCAGGCCAGGGTTTGTACATAGAACAGCGTGCGCATGGTTGGTTAAACTCATATAGTTTTACAGGGTGTTCCGTGTACAAAGCGCAGGCAAGATTGTGGTGAAGTTTTGTATGTGGTAGGCCCATAAACCTGTGTACAAATCGGCCTGTGCAGGCCAAACTGTGGTGAAGCTTGTGTGTGTGGTAGGCCCATAAGGAGAAATAAATAATTTACCGACAATCTGATGTCGGGAAGTAGAGGGGAGGGCGAGTTTTTAAACACAGTGAAGATGTGGCTTTCTAATGGTGAAAGAAGGTTTGAAATCGGTCAAGTAGTTTTTGAGTTAAATCCTAACGTATAAACAAACAAACAAAAAATCAAATCTGTCCTCTTTTAAATATTAGTTTAGATTAATCTAATGTGTCAAGACTGTCAAGTCAGGCAACTGGCAAACGTCAAATCCTCCTCGAACGCCGCGATTTATTTTTTGAAAAATGCGGGTGCGCAGAGAACGATCTGCCAGATATACCCACTTAGGTACAAAAATACAAAAAATTGCTAAAGGATGGAACTCTCAAACTAATTTTATTCAGTAGCTAGTGAAGAAAGAATTACACTTTGAACCAAAAATTTTATGCTTTTTTGGGAATGACTTTCTTTAAGAAAGTTGTTTAATTTTATGGAAAAAAACAGTTTTTAGGGTTGCGTTTAGGGCTTTCAAACTCGGATAGTTACCAACTCCGGAGCTAGTTACGATGTTGAGCAACCAAATCCGGAACTCCGGAGTTGGCTCCGGAGTTGACAGCTTTCTTAGAAATTAATAAAAAGGCCCTTTATTTTAATCAATAGAAGTTTTATTTGCAAAGGAATCGGTGTTTTTGTTCAAAAATTTACTGTCTGACCGACAAAAGTCATAATAGACAACCTAAACGCATTATAAAATATTTTTTTTTAAATAATATAATAATATTTGGTGGTAATGAATAGGCTTAAAAACTACTGCACCGTTTTAAAAAATTCTTTCACCATTCGAAAGCTACATTATCCACGAGTAACATAGGCTAAATTTTATTTTGAAAAAAAAAACATAGGGTTCCGTAAGATATCTGGGATGTTCAGACACAAGATGTAAACAATCATGTTAAATATAATTTATATGGCAAAACAACGTTTGCTGAGTCAGCTAGTTTTTAATAAAAAATAAACTTTCGGTTTAAAAATTTACCGTCTGACAGTCAGACGTTTTAGTAGACAACTAATACGCATTATATAATATTAAAACAATCAACAATCATACAAAAATAAACATTTGTATGGCAAGTAACAATATAATAATAAAATAGTAATCATGAACCTAAAGGAACCTATAAAATCTACTTTTTTGAGATCGAAGTTATTAGTAAATTAGTAATACGTTTTGAGAAACGATAAGGCATTTAAAGATGAGCCAAAAAGATAACTTTATACTACCGAATAATACCGAAGTATTGTGCTAAAGACTTAAGAAGGAATCAAACAACGGAAAACGTACGCTCAAGAATTAAGAGGCCTGCGGAGACCGCGCACTATCTCGAGTTGAGACGAAATAAAATACGTTTTTGAGGTTGATGGAAGCAATCTAGATAGTATAAACAATTCTTGGACACACCGACTGGAGTAAAGTCATCATCCGCACACTGACAGTTGCTTGCTGTGATAGCAATACAAACTATTGGAAATTTGGGAGAGGTTCCGTAATACCAAAAATGATGAATGAAATATTAATGTATTTCCAATATTGTTTCGAGTATTTATAACTTGATAATAATATCTGTGTTCCTACGAAAAGATATTTTGAAATATTGTTGTTATAAACAATAAATAAGTACAAACAATAATATAGAAAAAACTAAATAAAAACATGACATTTTCGCTGTGAAAATGTGCAAATTTAAATTCGCTTAAATATCGTTTGGGGTAAGTTTTTCAACAAAAAGACGTTGTAGGAACCTAGATAATTATTGTCTGAATCCGAATAACATCATATTATGGTGTAGATATGCTTAAATTGCAAATGATTTTGGTATTACGTTTGTATGGATAATTCTAACGTCGCGCCCACCTTAAGATGCGTTTTTCGTCGTTTTGTAAATAATGTTTACATGATTTTTGAAAACCGGTTTCAACTCCGGTTTTCCATTTCAACTCCGGATTTAAAAAATGCTTAAAATCGCTCCGAAACTCCGGAGTTACGAAACTCCGGAACTCCGGATTGAAAGCCCTAGTTGCGTTGCCAAAGGGTAAAACAGGGCCCTGTTACTAAGACTCCGTACTTGGCCGGTTATTTAAAATGAGATAAAACCGTAGGTATGTTATTAAGCGTTGCTATGTCTCCAGGCGACATGGAGTGCTCGCTCGGCGCGTGCGCCGGCGCCGGGCCGGCGGGCGCGACCGTGGCTGCCGCGCTGCAGTTCTTCGCGGCGGCGCAGTGTCTGCTCAACGAGCCCTACCCCGGACAGGCTGACGTCGCTAGTAAGTTGTTAGTCATCTATTTTCATACATATTTAACTGCCTTACCTATATGTCTCAAAACGGTGAAGGAAAACATCGTGAGGAAACCGGCATGTCCTAGAACCAAAAATTCCGCACCAACCCGCACTGGGCCCGCGTGGTGGATTACGGCCTATTTCCTCTCCTAGAGAGGAGACCTGAGTCCCAGCAGAGGGAAAATTGGACGTAGCTAAGCAAAAAGGATCCAATCGACAACTTGGACAAAAACGAGTCAAATGATCCAAAAACGTGCTAATATTTCACCTATAAAATTATATTTTTATAATATAAAACAAATCTCAAAGTAACTGGATGTGGACTGGATCCTTTTCGCTTAACTACGTCCAATTATGAAGGCTGATGCTATTCTATACATACTCGTATGTCTGGACATAGGCATTCCTCCTAATAGTAAGAGTAGAATCTGTAATAAATCACCAGATATCCGTTGAACAATTAAGGTTACCGATACCTATAGCGCCAAGAATCAATAAGCTAAAGTGGCAGTAGGCAGGGTTCATTTGCAGAGCAATAAAAAAAATGGCTGATGACGCTATAAGGTTCTGGAGTTTCAATCACGTACTGGTATACGCAGCGTTGGAGGGCCTCCCATCAAGCATTTATGCATCAATGGAAGAAGTAATCGAATTAAAAGATACTTGATTTCCCAACTATAATGTGGTCGGCTTCCAGTCAAGCCGGATTTAGCCGAATACTTACCAGTATTTTACGAGGAGCGGCTGCCTACCGGACCTGCACAACCCATTAATTGGGGAAACACGGAATACTGGAGTCAGATTTACTGGCTTCTGACTATCCGTAACGACTGCCAAAGATCTACAAATGACAGCCGGGACCAACGGCTTAACGTGCTTTCTGAGGCACGGAGGAAACTCGGTACTTTGAAGAGATACCCCCAAAAAATAGAAAAATAATATCTACTAAGAAACCTCTACAGGGTGTAAAAAGACCGATCACAAAGCCGATAACTACACATTCGGTACATGTAATTAAGCAACTCTGACCAAAAATTATTGCTGGGAAAAAACTTTTTTTTTTCATCCTTAAAAAATAATCAATTAATAATAATTTCGTTCAGCTGAGAGTTCGGCCGCTCGCGCTTTGTTGTTGAACCGACCGCACGCTTGTGTGTGTGAGGCGCTCGTTGTGTTTAGTTTTCGTTGCATTTTTCTAACTTCAAACGCATATTTTGTTATGAAAAATTGATAATTTTGATAATGTTTGTTCAGAAGAAAGTTTACTAATGATACTTGGAACACGATTTTGAAAAAAAAACGAAAAAAAAAAATGTTGACTTTGACCTTCAATATCTCCAGAACCAGTGAATTCCCAGGTATGGTCTAGAAGAAAAAAAGTATCCCAGTGATGTGTAGAATATGGGGTTTTCGTTTTCGTTAAGGGTCTTTTTACACCCTTTATACTTAGTTATAAGACTAGCTCCTGCCAGCGGTGTCGCCCGCGTGGTAGAAGGTTTCTCCATACAATCTTTGTAGTTTCGACTGTACTTTGATATAATTATCAGTGTGTCAGTTTCTCCTTTTATATATATATACACTGGCTACTGCCAGCGGCTTCGCCGGCGTAGATAGTAGGCTTCTCCATCAAACTTTGGACCCCTCTCTTATCATTATAAATAGGACTTGATTTTTGGATTAAATAAGTACTTAATAAGTATGCTTAGGCTCGCGTTTGACCACCCCATCATCTGATGGTAAGCGATGTTGTGGATGTCCAACTTGCCTAGAAGTAATCCAGCTATATTCGCTCTTGCTTAGCTAGCTAGCTGGTTGGTTAGCTAGGTTGTAGTGGGTGTGTTTTCTGATAGCTATGACCTAGGGGTTGTAGTTATCAAGAACACCCCAAGCAACACCAACTAGCTGAATAACTTTTATATAATAGCAATTCTGATGACTATAAGCTGTAAAAGATGTAGGGATAAGGTTTGTATAAGCGCTTATACAGGCGATATTCAAGTAATTTGGGCACATAATACATCGCTTTAATCTGAATAACATTTTGTTAATAGCTGCATACCAGCTGGATATCTATACAGAAAGGTTGGTTAACTTCTGCATAATTATAAGCTGATCGACCCTTTGTTCAGAATTTAAAACTCTATAAGCAGATGAAAATATCAATCTCTGATATTCAGACAATATTCATATTTCAGATCTTTCTCTTTATTTTATAAAGAAGTTATGTAATTAAATGTACAAATTCAGCATTTTGTTTCTTATAATTCATTGTGATCATATATATTTTGCGACAAATTTCCAAGTGACAGTGATGGCATCGCTCTGGAAGAAATTATAAATATTGGTAAGTATGTAATTTTTGGTAATATGTTTTGTTAACAATACAATTATTAAAACGCATGCTACTTTACTGTGAGAATATATATAAGTTTATAGTAAAATTTTCGAGCGCCACAAGATAAAAGCAGTTTTAAATAATAAACAATTGACTTATATTAACCCTTTTCGACGAATAACATATTTTTTAACACAGTTGCTCGTAAAGCTGATGTAATTCCACCGGTTTTAGATATGTAAAGCGGGTCATAAAAAACGCGTGTGTTATACCAAAGCAAATAGTTAAGTTATAGTCCATACAAATTCCATAACAGCATTATTTGCCATATCGCCGCGCACGAAGCGGCGATTAGTTCGAAATTTGAATAGCCTCATCATTTTATCATTTTTTGTCATTTCTTGTAACTTTTTGTCACTTTTTGACATTTCTTGTAATTTTTTGTCACTTTTTGTCTTTTTTTGGCATTTTTTGTAATTTTTTGTAACTTTTTGTTATTTTTTGTAATTTTTTGTGATATTTGTAATTTTTTGTCACTTTTTGTCATTTTTTGTGATTATATGTGGTTTTTAGTCATTTTTTGTGATTATATGTGGTTTTTAGTCATTTTTTGTGACATTTGTAATTTTTTGTCACTTTTTCTCATTTTTTGTCACTTTTTGTCATTTTTCGTCACTTTTTGTCACTTTTTGTCATTTTTTGTCACTTTTGTCATTTTTTGTCATTTTTTGTTACTTTGTGTCATTTTTTGTTACTTTGTGACATTTCTGTCACTTTTTGTCATTTTTGTGATTTGTTGTGATTTTCTGTCATTTTTTGGCACTTTTTGTCATTTTTGGTTACTTTTTGTCATTTTTTGTCACTTTTGTCATTTTTTGTCATGTTTTGTCATTTTTTGTCATGTTTTGTCACTTTTGGTGATTTATTGTCTTTTCAGTCATTTTTTGTTACTTTGTGTCATTTTTGTCACTTTTTGTCATTTTTTGTTACTTTGTGTCATTTTTGTCACTTTTTGTCATTTTTGTGATTTGTTGTGATTTTCTGTCATTTTTTGTCATTTTTTGTTACTTTTTGTAATTTTTTGTGATTTTCTGTTATTTTTGTCACTTTTTGTCATTTTTTGTCACTCTTTGTCATTTCAGTCATTTTTAGTCATTTTCGTCATTTTTTGTAATTTTTGTCATTTTACCAAACAATATTTGCGTTCGATTTCTTTGGCGCCAAACACTAAGATGTTAAATGTTTTTTTTTTCTGTTTCCTCGCAAATGTGTTAAAAAACGTCGTACGATATACGTGCGTATTGGTTATAACATGCTCGGCTCAGTTACGCCCTCGCCTTCGGCTCGGGCTGAAATTCCGCCTCGCATGTTATAACCATCATTACGCACTAATATCGTAATGTACTATTTTAACACAGTTGCTCGTAAAGCTGATGTAATTCCACCGGTTTTAAATATGTAAAGGGGGTCATAAAGAACGCGTGTGTTACCAAAGCAAATAGTTAAGTTATAGTCCATACAAATTCCATAACAGCATTATTTGCCATTTCGCGCGCGACGATTCGTTTATCATTTGTCATATTTTATCATTTCTTGTAATTTTTTGTAATTTTGTCACATTTTGACATTTTTGTCACTTTTTGTCACTTTTTGTCACTTTTTGTCACTTTTTGTCACTTTTTGTCACTTTTTGTCACTTTTTGTCACTTTTTGTCACTTTTTGTCACTTTTTGTCACTTTTTGTCTTTTTTTGGCATTTTTTGTAATTTTTTGTCACTTTTTGTTATTTTGTGTCACTTTTGTCACTTTCTGTCATTTTTTGTGATTATTTGTGGTTTTTAGACATTTTTTGTGATATGTGTAATTTTTTGTCATTTCAGACATTTTTTGTCACTTTTTGTGACTATTTGTCAACTTTTGTGATTTTTTGTCACTTTTTGTGATTTTTTGTCACTTTTTGTAATTTTTTGTCATTTTTGTCACTTTTTGTTACTTTTTGTCATTTTTTGTCATTCTTGTCACTTTTTGTCATTTTTTGTGATTTTCTGTCATTTTTTTATAACTTTTTGTCATTTTTTGTTTTTTTGTCACTTTTTGCCATATTTTGTGAATTTCTGTCATTTTTTGTCACTCTTTGTCATTTCAGTCATTTTTAGTCATTTTAGTCATTTTAGTCATTTTAGTCATTTTAGTCATTTTTTGTAATTTTTGTCATTTTGTCATTTTACCAAACAATATTTGCGTTCGATTTCTTTGGCGCTAAACACTAAGATGTTCCTCACACAATAAGTGCGCAGCAAAAATTGCTGCGCACTTATTGTGTGAGGTTAATTTTTTTTTTCTGTTTCCTCGCAAATGTGTTAAAAAACGTCGTACGATATACGTACGTATTGGTTATAACATGCTCGGCTCAGTTACGCCCTCGCCTTCGGCTCGGGCTGAAATTCCGCCTCGCATATTATAACCATCATTACGCACTAATATCGTAATGTACTATTATTCAATTGCTACCAATTAAAGTGGTAGAAAACAGACAGGTAGGTATTTCAATACTACCCAAATGTTTTTTTAATAAAAACATATATTTATTATTTGTATTATCATCGTTTAGTTTTAGAAAAGACAGGTTATGTTGGGATAAATAATGGCGACGATATTGATTTTGAATACTTATAAACTGTTCACGCAGAAGATTTGTTATACATTTCTACGTAACAGGTCACTTGTAACTGTCTTATCCACATATTTTTTGGTAAACAGTACGTTTTATGTCGCAGTTCTGATAAACGGTTCTAAAGCTGCCCGTCTCAGTACTCATATTCAGATCATTAGGGTTCTATAATCACGATCTATTGAAGCAAAATTCATCCATTGAGTTTCTTAAAATTGCAATTAGTTTTTAATTTCTTTCTTAGCGAAAATTACCTTTGTTCAGTAACAATATATTCACTGTTTCTTTGTTTTTAGAAAAATGTTCAAAATAGTGGCTACGCGTCACAGAGGTCGGGTTGAGCTGTCGACTGTGCCTGACTCCTGGGAAACTAGGCGAAAGTTGTGCTGGCCCAAAAGGAATGGAGATGTACTTTCAAAAAATGCTAATGTTGTCCCCCAACGAGACAGGGGGACAACTGACTGCATCTTGAAGCGATCAAACTTTCTTTCATATGAAGACGCCGAAGCTGAATTAAATAGAATGTTAGATCGAACAGATACCGAAGATACTGATGTTCAAACAAGACAGCAAGCAATCAGATCAATTTCGCAAAATCCAGGAAATCTATAATTAATCACACCCAATAAATCTTTTACAGCCGTTTGGGATGTATTTTTATTCACTGCCCAATCTCTGAGGTTCACTTTACATGTTAAAGTGGAAAGTTATTTTTTTTTATTTCCCTATTATAACCCTAATGTGTGATATATTGTTGGATAGGAATTTAAAAATGAATAGGGGTTTACTAAATCATTTTTTGATAATATCAATAATTTGGTCCCCCCCCCCTCTAACTTTTGAACCATAAGTTATATGAAAAAAATCTGGACTACTTTCCAGATTTTTTTCATAGCTTTATAAAGACTTTGTAGGAAAATTATTTTGAACTTGATGGGACGAAAAGTTTTTGAAAAGTATGGGACACTTATTGTGACGGACGGGAAACTACGGAACCCTACACTGAGCGTGGCCCGACACGCTCTTGGCCGGTTTTTTACACTTTTCACTTAGACATCTTGTCATTAATTATAAAATAAGTTTGACGTTCTTGCATAAAAGCGTTGTATTTCTTTAATAACCAGTTATTAGATCCATAAACATCTATTTTTCATATAATTTACCACTTTGAGCTACACAAAAAAGAATTAGTGCGCTTCTCTTGCTATAAGATTGTCATAAGATCGTAGTCATCTTCATTTATGCAGTAGTTAGCTTCTTAAACGCTAAAAGAGTAATCAATATCCATATTCTGAATAAATGAGTACGACTTGACGAGTTGTGCCACAGTTGTGCAGCTTAAAGAAACCAAACAATAAACTATTCAGAATCAAGCTGTATAATTGAAATATTTGTCAAAGTTGTACAGCACAAAGCTGAATTTTCCGCTGTTATGTAGCTACTAGCTGTCTAAGTCACTTTTATTTGAATATCTTTAACATAACACTAGCAAATATCATTAGTATTAAGATTAAAAAAAGAATACCAATTTTATGCAGAACTTATCAAGCTTTCAGTGTAATTAAAGTTTAAATACTGTATTATTCAAGATAAAGCTATCACGTCAGCTTTTTTAAAGATGTAATGAAACTATAAACTGCCAATTGGTGCTTAATTTTGCTATTTTCTGGCTTACGTGTTGCTTGGGGTACACTCCGGCAGAGAATCCTTCTCCTTATTATAAGATTACAAGTACGTAATATGATACACTGTACTTTCCAGACGAGACTTACTTCGACTTCATCGTGGTGGGCGGCGGCACGGCGGGTGCTGCGCTAGCGGCGCGCCTGGCCGAGCAGTCCTGTGCCAGCGTGCTGCTGCTGGAAGCCGGGCCCGACCCGCCCCAGGAGAGCATTGTGAGTACTCTGCTGATACCTTTAACGCCCCTTAACCTCTACATTTGACGTCTTTTTTCTCTTACTGCCCTTAAATCCCATATTACTTGGGGTTGGCGCAACACGTTTCTTTCTTCTCTCTCTCCATCCATCCACATTTAAACTCAGATCCCTACATCTAACATGTTATTTGTAAAAAGTACCTTTGTTGTTGTACCTCTCATCTAAACCTAAGTAGTGTCAGAATAAATTGTCGACGAGTGAGCACATCCCTACGTCACCACATCTCATCGCCCCACACTATCATTTTTACAGTTGAACAGAGAATTTCGCGCTCTTTTAATGGTGTTAAGCCCTGTAGACTTAAAAAAGAGAGTATTTCAAAATTAGACCTTATTATTGAAACATATTGTTTAAGATTCAAGTACCTTTTTTTTTAAGTTAGGTCTCTTTTATACTAAGCATGCGTTTTGGACAGTTGTGATTTTGTGGAGTGGTTTTGTGTTTTAAAACTGTGTTTATTACTAATAGCACGGTAATATTATCTATACTAATAGTGAGCAAGTTCTATAATTATTAAGTTGCCAATACAATCTGGTTTACAGCCAGAGTAGGTACCTGTATTTCATGACAGTTCCAATAAACCCAAACGCGAATGATGCCCAGTACGACTTTTGAAGGAAACGGTAGTCGAGTTTGTAATGCTCACTCGTAATGTCTCACTTATGGTAGTGAGTGTATTTTAGGAATGATCCAAAATACAAATTCGACTACCATGCATGTTTGTGTTCTCGGCCTAAAAATATAAATTACTACATGGTACCCCAATTATGTACTTTCATCTAGGTAGGTAGGTAATTAAATGTATAAAATAATAAAAATAACATATTACGTCTACTTTATTCTGCTATAAGTATTTAAACTTCAAAGATTTGAGAATTGTTATTATTAACTCTTTCGAACTAAAATAAACATATCAAACACAATAAAATGAAAGTTTGGTCTTATTTAATAGGACAATATAAAATAAATCAAGTTTTATACAATATCTATAGTTACGATCAAATAAAACTGTAGTCACGTTGCTATGAAAGACTGGTAGGCGTCTAAGTTTATTGTCTTGATTTGCCTTGTCTTGGTTCATTTTACTCGTCTCCTTATAAATACAGATTGTACGGTACTTTGATGATACCTTCCTCTGGTAAATCTATACTAATATTTAGTTGTTTTTTTTTTGTATGAGGTAACCTGTGGTTTGCGATTGCTACAATTTTTACACCAATAGAAAGCTGCTGTATTCCTGAGTGACAAAGGCTATATTTTATGTACGCGGGCGAAGCTGCGGGCTAAAGCTAGTATTAAATATTTCTTTACATTCATTAAGAGTCACTCATCATTCTGAGACTTTTACTGACTAAAACCTATCCTGTAGCCTTACCATGAGTTTGTAAAAACGTTCTCGCTATCGAAAACTATCGCTTTGTCCCTGTCATTGTGGTGCACGTGAAAGAGACAAAGCTATAGTTTTCGATAGCGAGAACGTTTTTTCAAACTCATGGTAAGGCCACTGTTTCTTCTTTGCTTTCGTTCCGGGGTTCTTTTTCGTAAAACTCATGGCCCTGAGTTTTAGCTATAATGTCTTTGAGGCGTACGTAGAAATCTACGCGCCGTCGATGTCTTACGGTACGCGTACACTAAAACCGATTTTGTCGGCCGATGGCGGACAGAACTACTCGGACGAGTAACTCGGACGTTCAACTGAATACACTGCAGACGATAACGACCGTTGTCGGTGGAACTTATGAAGTCTGAACTGTGCAAATAATGACTCGATCGCAGAAGGAAGCCGGTAAAACTGACAAAAAATCCAAACACGTTCGGACTCGGCAGTTGATCGTCCGTTTTCGGGCGTCATCGGACGACGTCGGTAGTAGCAGTGTATGCGCTCTCTTCCATTTACTTACGTTTGATTTGATCGGCCGATTTCGGCCGATGACGTCCGAGCATACTTCGGCCGATGACGGATTCGGTGTACGCGTACCGTTACGGTACGCGTACACTGAAACCGATTTTGTCTGCCGATGGCGGACAGAACTACTCGGACGAGTAACTCGGACGTTCAACTGAATACACTGCAAACGATAACGGCCGTTGTCGGTGGAACTTATGAAGTCTGAACTGTGCAAATAATGACTCGATCGCAGAAGGAAGCCGGTAAAACTGACAAAAAATCCAAACACGTTCGGACTCGGCAGTTGATCGTCCGTTTTCGGGCGTCATCGGACGACGTCGGTAGTAGCAGTGTATGCGCTCTCTTCCATTTACTTACGTTTGATTTGATCGGCCGATTTCGGCCGATGACGTCCGAGCATACTTCGGCCGATGACGGATTCGGTGTACGCGTACCGTTACGGTACGCGTACACTAAAACCGATTTTTGTCGGCCGATGGCGGACAGAACTATTCGGACGAGTAACTCGGAAGTTCACCTGCATACACTGCAGACGATAACGGCCGTTGTCGGTGGAACTTATGAGGTCTGAACTGTGCAAATAACAAGGTATTCCACGAAGCACAACCAAACGAAGCACAACCAGACGAAGCGCAAATAAAGTATTCCACGAAGTGCAACTTTGTGCTTCGAATAAATTTTTATTTGAAGGATTTGAAGCACAAAGTTGTGCTTCGTGGAATACTTTAGTTGCGCTTCGTCTGGTTGTGCTTCGTTTGGGTGTGCTTCGTGGAATACCTCCAAATAACGACTCGATCGCAGAAAGAATCCGGTAAAACGGACAAAAAATCCAAACACGTTCGGATTCGTCAGTTGATCGTCCGTTTTCGGTCGATGACGCCCGAGCATACTTCGGCCGATGACGGATTCGGTGTACGCGTACCGTTAGGGTACGCGTACACCAAATCCGTCATCGGCCGAAGTATGCTCGGACGTCATCGGCCGATCAAATCAAACGTAAGTAAATACAATAAACAAAGTAGATTTGATCGGCCGAGTTCGGCCGATGACGCCCGAGCATACTTCGGCCGATGACGGATTCGGTGTACGCGTACCCTAACGGTACGCGTACACTGAAACCGATTTTGTCGGCCGATGGCGGACAGAACTACTCGGACGAGTAACTCGGACGAGTAACTCGGACGTTCAACTGAATACACTGCAGACGACAACGGCCGTTGTCGGTGGAACTTATAAAGTCTGAACTGTGCAAATAACAACTCGATCGGTAAAACTGACAAAAAATCCAAACACGTTCGGATTCGTCAGTTGATCGTCCGTTTTCGGGCGTCATCGGACGACGTCGGTAGTAGCAGTGTATGCGCTCTCTTCCATTTACTTACGTTTGATTTGATCGGCCGAGTTCGGCCGATGACGCCCGAGCATACTTCGGCCGATGACGGATTCGGTGTACGCGTACCGTTAGGCTCGGTCCGGATAATTACCGGACGGCAAGACGGCGAGCTATCCATTGCTCGCCGGTGTAACACTTTCGGTGGCTGGAACTAAGGGTCGGGACCGTATGCTCCACCGGTCCTCTGGGCAGTCATCACATCGTTTTTACAAAATTTTAGATTTTGTGACGGGAAATCCCGGGGAGATTTTGTTTCCGTAACGAATGTCAAAATATGCGGTATACGCGGAGCAAACGGCCATGTCCTTTAATTGCGTTGACTTCAAAGCTTGATTTTTTTATTACTCCAAGAAGTAGCGAACTTGAGTATTTTAGGGTCCTATAAGGGCCAATAAAAAAACACCATCAACGATTGAATCACTGCTTACCATCAGGTGGATCACAGTAGATCACAGTCAAGCACTAGTTTATATAAATGAAAAAAACTTATTTTTTGAAGCCCGTTTGTACTTTTTTTTCTAAAAATTTGCTTACTATCAGTAGATAACCAGTTGACCCATTAGCATTACTGTTTAACGGGTAGAATTAAATAGAAAGTGCCATGAACATAACATTATCAACTTATTGAATGTTCTATTATCTTCTGTTTTTCCAGGTACCTGGCTTTAGCTCATTTCTCAAGGAGTCCCGTTACGACTGGAACTTCACGTCCGTGGACGACGGCGTGACGAGCCAGGCGCTGGCGCGCGGCCAGCAGAAGCAGCCGCGCGGCAGGATGCTGGGCGGCAGCGGCAGCCTCAACGACATGGTGTACTCGCGCGGACACCCCTCCGACTACTACGAGTGGGCGCAAGTCGCCGGCGACGCCTGGAACTGGACCGAAGTGCTGCCCTACTTCAAAAAGACCGAACACATGACCGACCCCAAAATTATCAAGAACATCGAGCTCATGCGCTACCACGGAACCAACGGAGAAATTGAAGTGTCAGGCGCCGATGTACAGGGCAGCCCCAACGCTAAACTTCTGGAAGCTTTTGGAGAAATGGGTTTCCCAATAGTTGACGACATGACGTACCCACACAAGATAGGAGCCGGCAGGTTCTCACGTACCATCAGACATGGACGCAGAGACAGCTCGTTGACTGCCATGCTTAATAAAGTTCAGAACTGGAATCTCTATGTGTTGAAAGACACGCTAGTGACGAAGATATTGATAGAGAACAGCACAGCAGTTGGTGTCAAGGCTCTCTCGAATGGAGAAGAATTATTCTTCTACGCCAACAAGGAGGTCATTGTATCTGCCGGGACTTTCAACACTCCCAAGCTGCTGATGCTGTCCGGCATCGGGCCGAGGGCTGTCCTCGAAAAGTTGGGCATCGGAGTCGTTCAAGATCTGCCGGTGGGCGAGGGCCTCGACGACCACGTCATGGTGCTGTACCACATCGCCGCAGACCAAGGAACTTGTCCACTGAATGAAAGAGATAGCTACTTCGACGTGATCAAGTATCTGTACGATGGCTCGGGCAGGTTGTCTTACTCTGACACTATCGGTGTCTACCTACCTCAAAATGGCAAAGACCCTGACGTACCTTATTTTGCCATTTACCCTACGTGCATCGCTCAAGGTTTACTCTCTTATTCCCAATGCATGCAAGGGTTGGGGTACACGAATGAATCCTGTATGGCCCTATCGGAGGCGAACAAGCAGAGCGAGCTGATCACCCTGGGCGTGGTGCTGCTGAAGCCGCAGTCGCGCGGCCGCGTGACGCTGGCCTCCACCGACCCGCTGCACGACCCTCGCATTCACTCAGGTACTTTTAGCGATATTGCTGACATGGAGCAGTTTCCTGAAGCTGTTAAGGTGGCCCTGTCGTTGGTTAATACGACACACTTCAAGAAGTTACATGCTCACGTGGTGGATTTGACCCCCGAGAGTTGTAGGGGTTTGAATGAGGAGGCGGTGATCAGGTGCCAAGTGCGCGCGCTGGCGATGGCGGCGTGGCACTCGGTGGGCACGGCGCGGCTGGGCGGCGTGGTGGACGGACAGCTGCGCGTGCGCGGCGTGACGGCGCTGCGCGTGGCCGATGCCAGCGTGATGCCGAGCGTCATCCGCGGCAACACCAACGCCGCGGTCGTCATGATCGCCGAGAAGGCGGCGCACTTCATCAAGAACGACGATGGCCTCGACCACTGATGTCGCAGTACTTTTTAATGAATTTTAATGAAATTTGACAATTCTAACGATAACAGAAATGAACTATCTTGCTTTCTTTGACTAAGATAAAATTAAGACTGGTATTGTTTAAAATGCATGGCTTCTAAGTCATGCATTTTAAACTATATATCTATACTACAAGTACTTGTAATAACACTAGTTTACAAGATTTTATACCCATACATGAAACCAATGAAAATGGGTAGGGTATTTAACCCTTAGTTGGATATGGAAGCAAAAAAAAAATTAGCACGTCAAGTTTTAAAAATATTAATATTTTTATATTTCGATTTTCTTACATAGCCACTACTTAAAAAAAAAATAACTGGCACAGCTTTCATACTAATTAGTGTCAGTTTCTTTTTTGGTACTCCTATAGTAATCGCCTAACATATTTTTATCCCACAAATCCTGAAACCTCTCTCCATAACTTTGAATTTTGATGAAAATGTTCGCTATTTTCATCACTCACGCTTCCCAGGTATTCACGAAAAATATTCAAGTGTGAATGTAAAAAATATATTTTCAATGACATGTGTACACTCATTTTGAGATATTTAATCAATAAATAAGATACAATTTATTCATATTCCTCAGTTTTTTTGTTGCCCAAGAAAGCAAAGCTACTGGTTTTGACATCTTTTTCTACACTAAATAAGTGGCAATCAAAATTGTTATTATTCTTTTTTTTTATTTGGGGGCTTACAACGATTCCTCCTTTAAGTTTAGTATCAGAGAGTTTGGGACAGACGGTTTCTAAATATGCAAAATTTCATGAACAAGTCCATGTGCTTTGAGTTATTTTCTGTACTTAAACTGAAAGCAATAACGGGCATGAAACGCAAGTTTATATTATTCCCTGCAGCCCAGTTAGTTAATATGCTTCTATTATTTACATATATTACTTCAGAAACCAATATTTTCAATGTTTGTTACGGAAATTTGGAAGTATTGAAAATACGCCTGTTTTACTCCTTCTCTAGTTGGTGTCGTCGTGTTTGTCAAAATAACTTTACCACAAACATAGCAAAAGTTATTCGAATTAAATTAACACTTTCGTGAGGACATTTTAACAATTCTTTTGTAACTAATTTTACTAATTAAACACAACTATAACGTTTGACGCACTCGATACGCCCCAAAATTGTTGTTTCAAAAACTTCTTGTATAATTAAAAAACTTGACGTGATAAAAATATTTTACATACAATTTCGTGATAAGAACACTAGACGAAACAGGTTTGGTATAAATTTGGGAATGGGTAAGAGAAAAAACCAAAATTTGTAAACTAGTGTAATTAGATATTGTAACAATTTGATGAATAGATAAAATGTAATGTTTTAAAATTTCAATTCTGAAAATGATATGTTTTGACCTTTAGGAATATTTTTAAACAATTTGGCACCCTTATTATAAGTATTTGTGAATATTGTAGAATTTGTAAACTTCTTCTTTATTTTAGGTAGGTGCATACATATCTAAACGCTACGATGAAATGGTATCTGTATTAGTTTTAAACTAAATTAATATATGTATAAATTTAAAAATAATTTGGAAATTTTAAATAATTATTATTCTAAAATTTACTATTTGTTGAGAGTGTACTATACTCTACTTACTTCTGACTTAACATGATCTTCACCACCGACCGTTGCCTGTCACATTCAGTAGGGAGATAGATCACTATCTCCCTACTGAATGTGACAGGCAACGTTAAAGTATAGATATCAATCTATACTTTTAAAACGATGCAATATGTTGAGAGAAAAGTACTAACCATGTCATCAGCTCTTGTATTGAGATTTCAGTGTTATATAGGGTCACCAGTATATTTGGATTTAACACTTTTGGGAGTGTCATGGTCAGTCGCGGATGTTTCGTCCATGTCTGGGTTCTTAAAGTACATGTTACATGACCAGTTTGTGTTGACATATCACGATGTTTAACAGTGTTGGAATTGCTTGTGTTTAGTATATGCTTTCTAGGATCATGAGTAGTGGTAGCTACTGGTCCTGCAGCTACAACTGCAGTAACGTCGTGGATGTTTCAGCGATGGGTTTAGTTTTTTCTTAGCCGGCTTATTAGGTAACGCTGGGGGTGGCTTTCCGGTTAACGAGTGTGTCGCTAAAACTCGGGAAAGATAAGACGAGGCATAAGGAGACTCCTGATTCTGGTTATTGACCTGCGTGTAAAAACTGTCGTCAGTAATTTTACGTAGCGCTTGTGTAAGAGTCCCTGCAAATTTTATTATTTATTTATTTATCATCAGTTTTCTTATATTATCCTTTAATGTTCTTGTTGATATTATCGCATTGCCTTTTCCAATGGTATCTGGAAGGATATAGAACAGTCAGTATAGCTACTACAAACACTTTATTAGTACTAACCATGTCATCAGCTCTTGTATTAAGATTTCTGTTTTTATTAAGAACCGTCGCAGTGTTACATTGAGTTAGCATTATGTTTCGATGAAACACTTTTGGGAGTTTCATGATCGTTCGCGGATGTTTCGTCCATGTCTGGATCCAAAGAATTACTGTCGTCTATAGCCTAAAAATTAATATATATATTATATTCTTATTTTTAATTTGAAGATTACTACTCAGCAAATGATTATTCAGCGAAATGTTATAGGCATGTGAATATCTGGCAAACACTTTTTGGCGAAAAGGCAGAGAACCGCTGGCTCAGCTTCCATCGTCGTCACCTTTCCGGCGCGACGAGTTCATTGGGTTCGTGCTGGCCGCGGCATCGCTCGCACACGACAATGAAAGATTACTACTTAGATTACTGTTACTAGGAACTTAGTTTACACTTCTCGGGAGTTACTGTGTAAAACTCATCTCCTTCACTATCGACCTTTCCGTAAGGTGTGCGATTTGCTGTCTCATAAGTCGATTTCCGTCGCGGATATTTCATCCATGTCTGGATTCTCGTCGTCCATGACCTGATAATAAATATATATTCTCGTGTTCTATAATCTTATTAGAGTTTATTTATTTATTTATTTTTAGAGTAAAAGTTATTAAGAGTACATAAGAGTTTACCATTTCTCCAGAGTCTTATTTTATTAAGCTCGTCTTCTTCACTACCGACCGTCTCCGTAAAGTGCGCGATTTGCTGTCTCAACTCTGTGTGGTTCAAAAACCTTATTGGCAAATTGTATAAATAAAAATAAATTCGCAGTTACAACTGCAGTAACGTCGCGGATGTTTCGTCGATGTCAGGAATGTTATCTGAAAATAAATATTATATTTTCGTGTTCTACATTCTTAGTAGATTCAAAGTTACTAGCAACCTGGTTTACAATTTCTCGAGAGTCTAACTTTATTAGCCTCATCTCCTTCATTACTGACCGTGTCTGTAATGTGTGCATACGATTCGATTTGCTGTCCCAACGATTGAACTGTCACATTAAGCCGACCCCAATATAGTTGGGAGAAGGTTAGGCAGATGATGATACTTTTTATTTCAGAATGTTCAGATTCATCCTCTGTTTGTGTTGCTACATCACAAGGTTTAACAGTGTTGGATTTGCATTCGTTCATATAATGCATTATTCTTTTTAAGATCATTAGTTTTGCCTGCATCTGATGCAGGAATATCCCGAATTCACCATGGTATATACCATGACATCTCAGCCGTAAGAACGTCGTGTTTCGCTCCAGTCACTCCTCAAAGAGAGGGAATACCGCCGAGTCTGCGCAGCATCGTATTCTGTGTTCCGGAACACAGCAACGTCGATCCACCGTGCGCACTAGGGCTTTCAGTCTCGATACATTTCCCGAGTCCCGGGAAAAAATATCGAGACTCGGCCCAGTCCCGGGATTCCCGGGAAAAACGAGACTTTCGAGACTTGAAAAAGATTTATGTTCAAGGGGTAGGTATTTAAGTAATTAATACACAATTATTATTTCCAAATACTTTATTACAAACTTGTTTCGTCTTTATAATCAAACTAGCTCGCAATAAAGTGTGATCTAACACAGCCTTCAATTTCTTTATTTCGCTCAGAATTTAAGATGTCAGCTTGTTTTTTACCATGTTGTTAGACATGGAAAAAACAGACAAGGGTAGCGATAATTGTGATTTTTTAAATAGTTCACGTAAATCTTCAGATTCTACAATAGTTCGAAACGGTATTCCATCCAGACAAGCCATTCTCGAAACTTTAATTTCAATTCCGTCTATTTTTGGGAAGAAATCGTGTGCGTGTGGTGTGAGGGCCCGTTTTTCAAAACTCTTTAAAACTATGCTAAAGATTTAGTGTACACTCCAAAACAAATGTGCGAGTTGGAATCAGAATTTGTGACGGTCAAATAAGCGAGTTATAGACTGTTTAGTTGGGCCCTCAATCCACACATAGAGGATTGAGAGCCCAGCTGTACCGGCTAAACTATGAACACTAGAGAAAAACTTTTTATGCCAAAATCTAAGGTAACGCCAAACAAAATTTGTGAAAACAAGTTATTATCGCAAAACCTTCTCCTACTTGAGATATCCTTGTTCAAAATGGGCCCTTACATATCATTGACGTAAATGTTTACTAGGCAAATAAAATGCAAGTCATCAACTTACAGCTGCTATTTGAAATTCTATATGCTTCTAGATAATTTGTGAGATTTTGTGAAAGCAAGAACAGGTCATATTTTCTTGTTGTTTAAAAGTTATGACCTAAACAAAATTCGGGCCCTCAATCCTCCACTTTTTCATGTTTTTGTTATATTACGCTTCACATATGAGAGATAAGACAAACACAAAAAGGTCACTTTCTGTGTAAAAATTTGTGCAACAAACTGGGCACCAGAACGAAATGAAAAGACCCTTAATTATACAAAAAAACAACTTTCAATAATATTCCTCAAAATTCGGGAATAGGGTGACCACAATTTCTGTTACATGTAAGTATACAAGATGGCGCCGACAATACGACAATAATATAAACTGCGTATTCCTCATAATGTTCCTAGTCTGTATACCAAATATTATTCGAAAATATCCAGTTTATTTTATTCAAACAATTTATTTCTTTATTGAAACAATATTTGCGTTCGATTTCTTTGGCGTTGAACACTAAAATTTTCCAAATTCAAAAAGTGCGCGGTAAAGCTGATTGCAGGGCCATTTTTATAGATAAAAAAGTGCGCTGTAATCATCTTTTCTTCCAACTATGCTTTAATTTCATCATAATTACACTAAAAACTCAGTACAAAGCGAGTCTTTAAAATGAAGCCGACAGTTTTATAGAAACTTCTATTTTAACTGTTTGATATGAGTTTCTTTTATCTACTATTCCTATAGGTAATAGTTGAAAGAAAAGTAGATTATGCACCTTGCCTTAAGTAATTTAATATTGCCCTCGTGCCTATTAGATTATAGCCCTCGCTAACGCTCGGGCTCTAAATCAGGCACTCGGTGCAATAATAAATTACTTTGTGCTCGATGCAATAATCTACTATTATCATATTTATTTTGTTTGCTTAAGGTGTTTTTTTGTAATTAAAATACCTTTTATTGTAAACAGGATTAATGATTGTCTACTTAATTAGTGCCTACAAGAAAATGTGTAGGTACGTTTTTGAAAAAGTGTATTGCATGGGTATGTCAGTGTGCTTGATTTCAGTACTCGTGGTACCTACTACACTATCGTGTTATTATAAGTTCTGCTAGTCATTATCAAAGAAGAAAGCATACCAAACTGAAAGTGTTCAAATGTCTCAAAAATTTATCTGATTTCAAATTAAATTCTCTATGCGCATTCTTTTTTTATTTCCTAAGGAAATGCCTTCCTTATATTGTCTAGTCTTACGTCCACGTTTTTCTAATTTATGAGTCTTTATCGATAATGTCTTTCGAAACGACATTAGAATACGAATGTACCACATTCTAATGTTTTTGTAGTATTTGGCAGACTTTGCTAACGTAGTAAACACTACAACCAAATTCTTAGCTCCATTTTCCTTTTCTGATGTAGATCAATAACCAAAAACTCAATAATTAGATAGTAAAATATATTATACATTATTCGATAAAACATTTTATCTTTACAAAATATTAGTACTGGCTGGAAAATATATTTGTTGTCTCTGGTTACGTACTGCGCGGGCTTTCGGGTTGTATGACAGCGCAGTCGGCGTCATCTTTTGTACTTAGGTACATGTAAAATGACACGATGTCAAAGAAATTGTGGTCACCCTATTCCCGAATTTTGAAGAATATTATGAAAGTTGTTTTTTTGTATAATAAAGGGTCATTTCATTTCGTTCTGGTACCCAGTTTGTTGCACAAATTTTTACACAAAAAGTGACCTTTTTGTGTTTGTCTTATCTCTCATATGTGAAGCGTAATATAACAAAAACATGAAAAAGTGGAGGATTGAGGGCCCGAATTTTGTTTAGGTCATAACTTTTAAACAACAAGAAAATATGACCTGTTCTTGCTTTCACAAAATCTCACAAATTATCTAGAAGCATATAGAATTTCAAATAGCAGCTGTAAGTTGATGACTTGCATTTTATTTGCCTAGTAAACATTTACGTCAATGATATGTGAGGGCCCATTTTGAACAAGGATATCTCAAGTAGGAGAAGGTTTTGCGATAATAACTTGTTTTCACAAATTTTGTTTGGCGTTACCTTAGATTTTGGCATAAAAAGTTTTTCTCTAGTGTTCATAGTTTAGCCGGTACAGCTGGGCTCTCAATCCTCTATGTGTGGATTGAGGGCCCAACTAAACAGTCTATAACTCGCTTATTTGACCGTCACAAATTCTGATTCCAACTCGCACATTTGTTTTGGAGTGTACACTAAATCTTTAGCATAGTTTTAATGAGTTTTGAAAAACGGGCCCTCACACCACACGCACACAAGAAATCTGTCATCTTACTTTTTTCCGGTGGTTTATATACTTCATCCTCACTTTTTGATGATGTAGCTATACGCGCAATACAAGTTGAAGCTGGTTGTACTGCCTTTGATAATATCAAGTTATGGATATTTTTAAAATGTTTATGAAGACCACTGGTATTCCCTTCTAAAGTCTTAAATATTTTATGACATTTTTTGCATTTAGCAGAAGTATTATCCTTGTCTCGTAAAAAATAGCACCAAATTGAAGACGTATTTTACATTTTGGAAAATACATCGCAATAAGCTATGGTGTTATCTAAAACAAAAAGACTCATGACCAGACACAAAGAAAAACGACAGGCAAAACAAATCGATGGTCCCTAGGTAAAGTATCGAAAGTGAAAATCGCTACTTTGCAAGAGAGTGATTTAAAGTTTATTTTTTGCAATATTTGTCACGGGTGATTAAATCTTTATAAAAATTAGGTCTCTAACTATCGGGAAACGAAGTTGTATTAAAAAATATCCTTTAAAAAGAGCTCAAAACAGTAATAATAAAAACATGCTATTTTTTTGATTCGATACTTTACGTAGGGACCATCGAAATATAAAGTCCTACCTAACTGATCACGACGGCCATTCTCAATAACCCTCTCAGCGTCACGTAAATTCACTTTTCGTTCACCCACACACATCTGATACACCACAGCGACCAAATTATTCCAAGCTTGTTATATGCAATCCAGAATGACGTTAAAAATAACACACACCGTGGAAGTTTGAATGTATTTTGATCAATTCAGGATTTAATTTTCGTTTTGATAAATATTGTTTTCAAATAATTCATAATAAATTAATTACTCAGATACCTGCGAAACGAGACACAATAGTAAAACAATAACAGCGCGGTCTCATAGGACCGGTTGGGGATTCAAACGTTAAATGTGAAAACTATCCTATTTTGGGGGCTGAGTCACCCGCGTCCGTAGGAAGTTACCCGAAGCAAGTCCCTACACGTGGTCCCCGGGTGGTGCTAATCAGGTGACACTAACTGGTGGTAGGTTTCGACCGTTGGCTTGCGACTACCCACTGAGCAAAAACATACCGCCAAGCGGCCTGGCCGTGTTCCGGTATGATGCTCAGTGTAGCCAGTCTAGAGGAGATGGGTCGAAATAGTTGTTCCAACGCATGCAGACCAGCCTGGCTCGTGCTGTTATGAGCGTATCGGGAGACTAGTCGCGGAGGGTAGCGGGATCCGAGGCACGGTGCACCGCTGGCCGACCGCAGTTAGTTGGGGGCCCAAGTAATGTGCCAGCCACACATGAAAGGCTGCCCCGCCAACTGGCGAAAAATCCCGGACTATATTATTAAGATAGTGAGTTTTATACTTTTAAAACGATGGCTCACCATGTCATCAGCTCTTGTATACAGATTTCAGTATTACATGAGGTCGGCATTATATTTCGATTCAGCTCTTTTGGGGGTCTCATGGTTGTTCGCGGATGTTTCATCGATGGATGTTTCTCTATTGTCCGGCTCCTGGTCAGCTATGGCCGGAAAATATATCCATGTTCTCGTATTCTACATTTTTACTAGTTGAATAGTTACTAGTAACCTGGTTTTCAATTTCTCCAGACTCTTACTTTATTAGCCTCATCTCCGTCACCACCGACCGTGTCCGTAAGGTGTGCATACGCTTCGATTTGCTGTCTCAACTATTGAACCGTCTAATAAATAGGCAGATAGTAAGTTCCATTCTTACTTTTTTTTTCAAAAGTTTCTCATTCATCCTCGGTTTGTGTTTTCGTATCACGAGTTTTTACAGTGCTTGAATTGCATTTTTTCAGTATACGCTTTTTAGGAGCATTAGTTATGCCAACTCAGTAGTTGTAACTCAGCAGACGATCTGCATCTCCATCTGATGCAGGAATTTCCCGAATTTCCCATGTTCAGTGTGCCGTCAGAACGCCGTGTTTCACTCCAGTCAATCCTCAAAGAAGAGACTTACCGCCGAGATCGCCATTTCACCGTGATATCTCACCGAAACTATGTCCGCCATGCCGATATTTGTCGGGCAGCGGAGTTTAGCCCCGGTGTTGCATCTCCATGCGCAAATCGTGCATGCGTGCAAGGACTGTTACCTCCTGTTGGAGGAAAACACGTGGCCTCGGATTTGTGCCGTGCCACCTCGAGTCGCAACTGCTGGATCCTCTCAACAATTATCGCAACCCCGTGGGTCGCTAAATAACACACACACACACACACGGTGTCATAACATCAACACACATACAACATCACGAGCATCACGAGGCTTAACAGTGTTGGAATTGCATTTGTTCATATAATAAATTATGCTTTTTAAGATCATTAGTTTTGCCAGCTACTGATCTGGCACTGCATCTGATGCAGAAATCTCCAGAATTTCCGGTAAAATATTCTATGTGGTCTCAGCCATGAGAACGTCGTCTGGAGCGAACTCCAGACCTTGCTCAAAGAGGGGACTTGACACTGTGATCGCTATTTCACCATGATATCTCGCCGGAACTCCGTCCACCATGCCGCCATTTGTCGCGACAGCGGTGTTTTGCCCCGCATTGCATTTCTATGCGCGAATCGTGCATGCGTGCAAGGAATGCGGCATCCACATCCAACGACCGCTGGCCTACCACATCGAGGAGGCTCTCTCGGTATCTCCGTACTATCCGGATGGCCACGAGCCTCTGGGATGCATTCAGCTTGGCTGCCGGTCTTTTTTCAGCGACAGCGCCCACACTGGTGCTTAGTAAAGAGGCATGGAACGAACCTCATTAACCTGCGTGTAAAAACTGTTGTTAACAGTTGTCTCGTAGCGCTTGTGTAAGAGTTCCAGTTAATATGCTTTAACGTTCTTGTTGATAATATCGCATTGCCTTTTCCAATTGGTATCTGTATAGAACAGTCAGTATAGCTACTACAAACACTTTATCCAATTAAACGATGCAATATGTTTAGAGAAAAGTACTAAACATGGCTGATAGCTCTTGCATTAAGATTTCAATTTTAAGTTTTTAAGAACTTTTGCCTTGTCCTTATATTGATCAGTTCTATAATCTTATTTTTTTAGAGTTTACCATCTCTCCAGAGTCTAACTTTATTTACTTTATTAGGCTCATCTTCATCACCAACGATCGTCTCCGTAAGGTGTGCAATTTGCTGTCTCAGTGATTTTACTGTCACATTAATTTGTGATTCATTCTGATGATTCCCCTCCTAAAAGTTGTGATATAGTGAGTCCAATACTTTTGTTTTAAGAAGGTTATTATTATTATTCATCCTCAGTTTGTGTTGCCACGTTACAGTGCTGAATTGCAATCTCCGTGTAGATCTTGGATGTGGGCAATAAACTAAACTGGCAGACATTACATAATATTGCGACGAATTAACTTGTTCCTGTAGATATTACTTTATGTCAATGATTTGCACAAGAAAAGCACCCACTCACATGGCGTCAAAAATATTTGACTTGTAACAGGAAAAGACAATAATCTACTGATATAAATACATTAAAGAGGGTGTAAGGGTAGCAAATAGCTAGATTTGCAAACATGCTGCAACCATAATTATTATTATTAAGTAACAACTCAAGGTCAAATATAGTAAATTGTAACAATTTTTAATAATAACTTTAGCTGGTTTATTGGCTTTCTTTTATCGCGTTTGTTCTAGATGCTTCTGTTTTTAAGAACCTTCTCTCTATTCAGTGTTACATTAGGCCAGCAGTATATTTGGATCTAACCCTTTTGGGAGTGTCGTGGTCGGTCGCGAATGTTTCCTCTTTGTCAGGCTCCTGGTCAGCTATGGCCAGAAAATATATACATATTCTCGTGTTCTACATTCTTATTAGATAAATAATTACTAGGAACCTGGTTTTCAATTTTTCTAGAGTCTCTCTTCTTCACTACCGACCGTCTCCGTAACGCGTGCGATTTGCTGTCTCTGGGATTTGTACTGTGTCATTAAGTTATGATATAGTGAGTCCAATACTTTTGTTTTTAGAAGGTTCAAATTCATCCTTGGTTTTTGTTGCCCTATCACTTTTCGTTTTTACAGTGCTTGAATTGTATTTGTTCAGTATATAAGCTTTTTAGGAGCATTAGTTTTACCAATTTCTGGTCCTCATTTAATTAGGACATAAACGTATGAGTCTGATTCCGAACATCTGCTCTTATATTTAGATTTCAGTGTTACATTGGGTCAGCAGTATATTTCGATTCAGCACTTTTGGGAGTGTCGTAGTCGGTCGCGTATGTTTCATCCATATCTGGATTCTTGTCGTCCATGACCTTAAAATAAATATATTATTCTCGTGTTCTGTATTCTTATAGATTAAACGTTACTATGAACCTGGTTTACAATTTATCGAGAGTCTTACTTTATTGGCCTCATCTCCTTCACTACTGACCGTGTCCGGAAGGTGTGCATACGATTCGATTTGCTTTCTCAACGATTTAACCGTCTTATTAAGTTGGGAGGTAGTGAGTTCGACGTCTTTATTTCCAGGTTTCGCGTATTTTGCGTCGGCACCGTTATTTGAGGAGTGGTGCGTTCCGAGAACTACGGAAACTCATGGCCTCAGATTTCTGCAGTGCCACCTCGAGTCTTAACTGCTGGATCCTCTCAACGATTATCCCAACCCCGTGTATCGCTAAATAACACACACACACACACACACACATACAACATCACGAGCATCACGAGGCTTAACAGTGTTGGAATTGCATTTGTTCATATAATAAATTATGCTTTTTAAGATCATTAGTTTTGCCAGCTACTGATCTGGCACTGCATCTGATGCAGAAATCTCCAGAATTTCCGGTAAAATATTCTATGTGGTGTCAGCCATGAGAACGTCGTCTGGAGCGAACTCCAGACATTCCTCAAAGAGGGGACTTACCACCGTGATCGCTATTTCACCATGATATCTCGATCGTTATTTGGGAATCTTGTGGTGGCGCGTTTCGAGGACCATAAAAACACATAGTCTTGGATCTGTGTAGTGCCACCTCGAGTCCGAACTCCTGGATCCTCTCAACCATTATTGCGACCCCACGTGTCGCTGTTTCGGCCGCCGCTTGCTACGAATCTCCCCGCGCCAAGACCAGCGTGTCGTCTGCGTAACAGACCACGCTGACCCCGTCAGGGAGGTCGCCTTTCTCGTGACCTGTCCCCATTCCATCCATCCTGCGTTTATCAGTTAATATGCTTTAATGTTATTGTTGCTATTATCGCATTGCCTTTTCCAATTGGTATCTGTAAGAATATAGAACAGTCAATAGAGGTCTCTTGTATATATTTGGTCGCTACTAACACTTTCTCCAATTAAACGATGCAATAAGTAGAGAGAAAAGTACTAACCATGTCATCAGCTCTAGTATTAAGAGTTCAGTGTTACATTAGGCCAGCAGTATATTTGGATCTAACCCTTTTGGGAGTGTCATGGTCGGTCGCGGATGTTTCGTCCTTGTCGGGCTCCTGATCAGCTATGGCTAGAAAATATATATATATTCTCGTGTTCTATTCGGTCACGGATGTTTCGTCCATGTCTGGATCATAAGAATTACTGTCGTCCATGGCCTGTCAATAAATATTATATAGGGTAAAGGGAGATATATTGGTGATATAAGTAATGTGGAGATATTTTTTTAAAACAGTATAACCACAAAGTTTCATGCAACCACATTCATGAGACAGCGCTAGCGGGTTGTTACAAGTGTGAGGAGGATAAATATCCTCCTACTAGTAACACATTACATGCATAGGGAACCGTATGGAGTTGTGTTTAAAAATATCACTAAATATCTTATATCACCAACATATATCCCTTTACTACATTGTCGTGTTCTATAATCTTATTAGAGTAAAAGTTATTAAGACTAGATAAGAGGTTACCATTTCTCCAGAGTCTTATTTTATTAAGCTCATCTTCTTCACCACCGACCGTCTCCGTAAAGTGCGCGATTTGCTGTCTCAACTCTGTTTTCAAAAACCTTTGGCAAATTGTATAAATAAAAATAAATTAGCAACTGCAGTAACGTCGCGGATGTTTCGTCGATGTCAGGAATGTTATCTGAAAATAAATATTATATTTTCGTGTTCTACATTCTTAGTAGATTAAAAATTACTAGGAACCTGGTTTACAATATCTCGAGAATCCTACTTTATTAGCCTCATCTCCGTCATCACCGACCGTGTCCGTAAGGTGTGCATACGCTTCGATTTGCTGTCTCAATGATTGAACCGTCTAATAAGTAGGCAGATAGTAAGTTCCATTCTTACTTTTTTTTTCAAAAGTTTCACATTCATCCTCGGTTTGTGTTTTCGTATCACGAGTTTTTACAGTGCTTGAATTGCATTTTTTCAGTATACGCTTTTTAGGAGCATTAGTTATGCCAACTCAGTAGTTGTAACTCAGCAGACGATCTGCATCTCCATCTGATGCAGGAATTTCCCGAATTTCCCATGTTCAGTCTGCCGTCAGAACGCTGTGTTTCAGTCCAGTCAATCCTCAAAGAAGAGACTTACTGCCGAGATCGCCATTTCACCGTGATATCTCACCGAAACTATGTCCGCCATGCCGCCATTTGTCGCGACAGCGGAGGCCGACCCCGGTGTTTCATCTCCATGCGCAAATCATGCATGCGTGCAATCACTGCTGCCTCCAGATCCAACGGTGGCAGGCCAGCAAGGAGGCTTGCCGCCTGGAGGTGGCGAGAGGCCCGGTCCCCGCGTAAGGCCTCCGGCATGAGGCGTCTGGCCCTCGAGGCAGGCAGGAGCCGCGTGAAGGTAGCTCTGATCCGTTTCAGTTTAGGAGCCAGACGTCAAAAGTGCTCCACGAAATTCCATCGGCTTTTGAAGCACGATTGTTATTTGAGAATCTGGTGGTGGCGGGTTTCGAGGACCATGACAACACATGGCTTTGGATTTGTGCAGTGCCACCTCGAGACTAAACTGCTGGATCCTCTCAACAATTATTGCAACCCCTCGTGTTGCTGTTTCGGCCGCCGCTTGGTACGAATCTCCCGTACGAGTCGCTAAGACCAGCGTGTTGTCTGCGTAACAGACCACGCTGACCCCGTCAACGAGGTCGCCGTTCCCGCGACCTGTCCCCATTTCATCCATCGTGCGTTTATCAGTTAATATGCTTTAAGTTATTGTTGATATTATCGCATTGCCTTTTCCAATTGGTATCTGTAAGAATATAGAACAGTCAGCCAATACTTGATCGAATTAAACGATGCAATAAGATGAGAGAAAAGTACTAACCATGTCATCAGCTCTTGTATTAAGATTTCTGTTTTTATTAAGTTCACAGTGTTACATTGGGTCAGTACAATATTTCGATTTAACACTTTTGGGAGTCTTATAGTCCGTCGCGGATGTTTCGCACATGGACTGCTTGAAGTGACCTGGAAACAATAGTAGATTATGTGACTTGGGGATAAAGCAGTGTCTTTAAGGCGAGGGCATGTTGAATTCCGAATGAATCGAAGGTTGCTTATTTTTTATCCCGAACAACGTGAGTGAGGGATTTATATAATTTAACTCCCAAGCATTACGAGGGAGTTATAATAGAAACCTGAGTGAAGTGAGGAATTCAAGTGGCCCAAGACAAAGACAGCTTCATCCCCGTGTTGGATACCGTACTTTTTACACCATCTTGCATCTGTGAGATATATAGAATTCAATTTACTAAAATACATCAACCTTATTAACCTGCGTGTAAAAACTGTCGTCAGTAATTTTCGCGTAGCGCTTGTGTAAGAGTTCCTGTATATTTTATTATTTATTTGTTTATCACCAGTTTTCTTATGTTTTCTTTTAATGTGTAAGGATATAGAACAGTCAGTATAGCTACTACAAACACTTGATCGAATTAAACGAGAACAGTACTAATCATGTCATCAGCTCTTGTATTAAGATTTCTGTTTTTATTAAGAACCGTCACAGTGTTACATTGGGTCAGCATTATATTTCGATGAAACACTTTTGGGAGTTTCATGATCGTTCGCGGATGTTTCGTCCACGTCTGGATCGAAAGAATTACTGTCGTCTATAGCCTAAAAATTAATATATATATTATATTCTTATTTTTAATTTGAAAATTACTACTCAGCAAATGATTATTCAGCGAAATGTTATAGGCATGTGAATATCTGGCAAACACTTTTTGGCGAAAAGGCAGAGAACCGCTGGCTCAGCTTCCATCGTCGTCACCTTTCCGGCGCGACGAGTTCATTGGGTTCGTGCTGGCCGCGGCATCGCTCGCACACGACAATGAAAGATTACTACTTAGATTACTGTTACTAGGAACTTAGTTTACACTTCTCGGGAGTTACTGTGTAAAACTCATCTCCTTCACTATCGACCTTTCCGTAAGGTGTGCGATTTGCTGTCTCATAAGTCGATTTCCGTCGCGGATATTTCATCCATGTCTGGATTCTCGTCGTCCATGACCTGATAATAAATATATATTCTCGTGTTCTATAATCTTATTAGAGTTTATTTATTTATTTATTTTTAGAGTAAAAGTTATTAAGAGTACATAAGAGTTTACCATTTCTCCAGAGTCTTATTTTATTAAGCTCGTCTTCTTCACTACCGACCGTCTCCGTAAAGTGCGCGATTTGCTGTCTCAACTCTGTGTGGTTCAAAAACCTTATTGGCAAATTGTATAAATAAAAATAAATTCGCAGTTACAACTGCAGTAACGTCGCGGATGTTTCGTCGATGTCAGGAATGTTATCTGAAAATAAATATTATATTTTCGTGTTCTACATTCTTAGTAGATTCAAAGTTACTAGCAACCTAGTTTACAATATGTCGAGAGTCTTACTTTATTAGCCTCGTCTCCTTCACTACTGACCGTGTCCGTAATGTGTGCATACGATTCGATTTGCTGTCCCAACGATTGAACTGTCACATTAAGCCGACCCCAATATAGTTGGGAGAAGGCTAGGCAGATGATGATACTTTTTATTTCATAAGGTTCAGATTCATCCCCGGTTTGTGTTGCCACATCACGAGGTTTAACAGTGTTGGAATTGCATTTGTTCATATAGTAAATTATGCTTTTTAAGATCATTAGTTTTGCCAGCTACTGATCTGGTATTGCATCTGATGCAGAAATCTCCAGAATTTCCGGTAAAATATTCTACGTGGTGTCAGCCATGAGAACGTCGTCTGGAGCGAACTCCAGACATTCCTCAAAGAGGGGACTTACTACCGAGATCGCTATTTCACCATGATATCTCGCCGGAACTCTGTCCGCCATGCCGCCATTTGTCGCGACAGCGGTGTTTTGCCCCGCATTGCATTTCTATGCGCGAATCGTGCATGCGTGCAAGGAATGCGGCATCCACATCCAACGACCGCTGGCCTGCCACATCGAGGAGGCTCGCCGCTTGGCGGCAGACCATCTGGTATCTCCGCACTATGCGGATGCCCACGAGCCTCTGGGACTCGTTTACCTTGGCTGCCGGTCTCTTTTGCTGTAACAGCGCCCACACTGGTGTTTAGTAAAGAGCCGTGGAACGAACCTCATTAACCTGCGAGTAAAAACTGTTGTTAACAGTTGTCTCGTAGCGCTTGTGTAAGAGTTCCAGTTAATATCCTTTAATGTTATTGTTGATATTATCGCATTGTCTTTTCCAATTGGTATCTGTAAGACTACGGAACAGTCAGTAGAGGTACAACCAAACATTATTTCGAATTAAACGATGCAATATGTTGAGAGAAAAGTACTAAACATGTCATCAGCTCTTGTATTAAGAGTTCAGTGTTACATTGGGTCACCAGTATATTTTGTTTTAACACTTTTGGGAGTGTCGTGGTCGGTCGCGGATGTTTCTCTTTATTGTAACATCGTAATATACGAGTACACACCAGGTGTTACGTCGTTCGCCTCTTGCAAATTGTTTTAATCTACTTGACATGGCTTAGAATAACTACAACGCGAAGATTTGCAATCTCCGTGTAGATCTCGAATGTAGGCAATAAACTAAACTGGCTGACATTACATAACATTGCGATGAATTAACTTGTTCCTGTACATACTACTTTATGTCAATGATTTGCACAAGAAAAGTACCCACTAACAACAGGAAAAGACAATAACCTACTGATATAAATACATTAAAGAGGGTGGAAGGGTAGTAAATAGCTAGATTTGATAATATGCTGCAAAATTAACGGATGTATATGTCGGCGCTTGATCGCCATCGAGGTTGACGTCACACAAAATACACAGACACAGTAATATAGAACGACAGGAAAAGTGAGTGATAATAAAGAAATACCTCAGTTCTGGTCTATTCCACGGGCGGCGAAAGAGTGTTTCCATATTTGAATTACATCGGTTTTTATACCCAGCAAATAAGAGAATTTAGGCGGGAAAACATTACACTAAATAAAATTCACTATGAGGGTAGAAAAATACTTAAAATAAATAAATGAGAACGGAAGTTGTCACAGTAGAATTCACTGTGACAATTCTATTAAAGAGAGATTCTAATGGAAAACACTATTTAAATATGAGCAGAATTAATCATTTAAAAGGAAGTTGTTTCATATTAATTTCAACAAGATTTTGCAATATTTAAAAGAATTCGAAAGGAAGTTGTCAAATTAAGTCCTTATATTAATTCAAGAGGGTATCTGCAATATTTACAAAAGAAATTGGAAGGTAGTTTGGTTTTGCGCCCACACGGCCATTCTGATTTCAGCGCGTTCTCTGCGCTATACAGAACTTTACATTAAGCATTACTCAATAATGGGTTAAGTTTTCATTATAGAGCATCCGACATTTTACATGAAATCGGCGTCACCCTCGTCGGGTTAGCCCAAAATTACATAACATCAAGCATTTTGTGTGAGTCGCCCTCGTTACAAATATCAATTATTATATCGACGTCACCCATTTAGGGTTAGTCTAACATCAAACAGTATCTAATATTATATTGGCGTTACCCATATAGGGTTAGCCCAAAATTAAACACTATCAAATAATCAATATATCAGCGTCATCAAATATTATATCGGCGTCACCCGCATAGGGTTAGCCCAATATCAAACAGTTTCGAATATTATACCGGCGTCACCCACATAGGGTTAGCCCAATATCAAACAGTTTCGAATATTATACCGGCGTCGCCCATATAGGGTTAGCACAGTATCAAACAGTAACAAATAATCAATATATCAGCGTAACCCACATAGGGTTAGCCCAATATCAAACAGTTTCAAATATTACAATATTTTTAAAAAACCTTCAGAATAGTCGAACTGTTATTTTTTCAAGCCATCATTCAACAAGGTTGTATCATCCTTAATAAATTATAAAAGTATTAGTCAACAAGACTTATTCAGATTGCTCGAATATTCTGACCCTACCTGCCTAAACCTAACTGAAAAATTACCTAACGGTGGGAACTCATTTCCAATTTACATGGTTAGGTCTTTCTCTTGCAAGAGAAGGCTTAAGAACAGGACGAACGAATCGCGATAGTCTGACACTCCATAAGTGTCAACCAAGTTAAGATTAAATATGCCATCATGCATAAACAAAATAATCGTCGTCATGCTTAAACCTCATCATATCAAAACCACCGAAAAAGATACGATGAAGCCTACTAAGACAAACAAATGACGTGAAAAATCACATCCACCCAGAGGGGGTTTACCAAAGAGAACTCAACATCATAAACTTCTACTCCATCGGACGGATATTGCGTCAAACGGAACGAAAGGTTAGGAGGCATGTGTTCAGGTGAACTTAGAAAATTAAAAGTAGAGTTACAGGATAAAAATCTCAAACATTAAATCTCAAATATTAAATCTCAAATATTTGGTGTCAAATCTCAAACATTTGGTGTGAATTGACTGATTAGCATTTTATTAAGGCATCATCCGTCTTGGATTATAGCCTCCTAACTTGGCATCACCCGCCTAGGATATAGCCATACCAAATGGCGTCACCTGCATAGGCTATTTGCCCCCTACTCTGGCATCACCCGCCTAGGATCTAGCCATACCAAATGGCATCACCCGCATAGGCTATTTGCTCCGGACACAGGGAAAAAGGATACACTTGGTGGCCAGCCAACGTAATAGGTGGGAAAGGGACTAGTTACTATAAGCTTCTAAGTTCGCGCTGAAGGCTGAATGGTTTGGATAGGTTCAAACAACAAATCAACATTCTTTTTTTTTTCATAAAACGCAATAAATCAATTCACATCCAAAAAAACATCACCCGCACGGGATCTAGCCATATCAGTGGACATCACCCGCATTGGATCTAGCCATACCAAATGGACATCACCCGCATTGGATCTAGCCACTATTCAATGGACAATCACCCGTATTGGATCCGCTCCCTAACTCG
The DNA here is from genome assembly GCA_030763345.1 of Mythimna separata. Lineage (NCBI taxonomy): Eukaryota > Metazoa > Arthropoda > Insecta > Lepidoptera > Noctuidae > Mythimna > Mythimna separata. Next base: position 457,409 of record JAKKIA010000039.1, read on the forward strand.
CATCACCCGCCTTGGATATAGCCATATCAGTGGACATCACCCGCATTGGATCTAGCCATACCAAATGGACATCACCCGCATTGGATCTAGCCACTATTCCATGGACATCACCCGCATTGGATCAGCTCCCTACCTAGCATCACATCAAAAATCATCACCCGCACGGGATCTAGCCATATCAGTGGACATCACCCGCATTGGATCTAGCCATACCAAATGGACATCACCCGCATTGGATCTAGCCACTATTCAATGGACAATCACCCGTATTGGCTCAGCTAACCTAACCTAACTAGCATCACCCGCCTGGATCTAGCCATATCAGTGGACATCACCCGCATTGGATCTAGCCATACCAAATGGACATCACCCGCATTGGATCTAGCCACTATTCAATGGACCACACCCGCATTGGATCAGCTCTGGACAGGGAAAAGGATACACTGGTGATCAGTCAGCGTAATAGGTGGGAAAGGGACTAGTTAATGTAAAATCTAATTCACAAATTCTCCGCCCACACGGTCGGTTCATTATCATAAAAAACTCAATATTATGAACAGCGATTTTTTCGGAACATCATAAATTGGAGACGTTTAGCCCGTCCAACCGATTTTTAAAGCAGTTCAATGACAACTATATCTTTTGCTTTTATCAAGCTTAACTTGTCTCGAAATCATCGCTCGTCCATCCATATTTTACATGAAAGCTTAACACACAGTGGTGACACGTAAATGCAACAAGCATGGGGAAGTTAAGTATGTTTTGACTGTAAAATAAGTGTAGTCAATTGCAAATGTCTAATAGTATTGCCACTGTTTATCAAGTTCTTCAAATGTCAACCTGACAGTTTGCCCGACCAGAAATATTAAATTAATATTGAAGGTAAATAGGAAATTATAAATTTTTTAATTCCAATTTTGTCAAAGCGATTTATATGACGCAAGTATCAGTCATGTCAACAAAGTCGAGTTATTCAGTTTTTAGATTTTGAGCTCAACAGAATCTATCATCGAATTAATCGATGATATCCAACCATCAAACGAATCGATATCCAACCATCAAACAAATCGATATCCAACCATCAAACAAATCGATATCCTACCATCAAACGAATCGATATCCTACCATCAAACGAATCGATATCCTACCATCAAACGAATCGATATCCTACCATCAAACGAATCGATATCCTACCATCAAACGAATCGATATCCTACCATCAAACGAATCGATATCCAACCATCAAACTAATCGACACAACATTCGAACTAATCGATCCAACATTCGAACTAATCGATCAAACATTCGAACTAATCGATCCAACATTCGAACTAATCGATCCAATACTCGAACTAATCGATCCAACATTCGAACTAATCGATCCAACACTCGAACTAATCGATCCAACATTCGAACTAATCGATCCAACATTCGAACTAATCGATCCAACATTCGAACTAATCGATCCAACATTCGAACTAATCGATCCAACATTCGAACTAATCGATCCAACATTCGAATTAATCAACCTAACAACAATCGAATTAATCGACCTAACCATCAATCCAACAATAGAATTACTCGACCCAATAATCGAATTAAACGAGCCAAAAATGGAATTAATCGATCAGTCGACCAGTCGACCAAACCAACCAATCAATCCAACCGAACCAATCGACCAATAATCTATTCGATAACCGACCTAACAATCGATTCAATCGCCAAGTCAATATTCGATTCAATAACCGAACATTTAATTCATCAACCGGATTTAATTCATTCGAATTCAATAATAGATTCAATTATCAAATCCATAACCAAAAAAAAAAAGACTAATGAAATGAAATTAATGAATAATGAAACATTTCGAAAAAATTCTAAATAATTTTTAAGGTAGAAAGTGAAAGACCTTTTGTTTAGTGGGTATTTTTAAAATACGAGTAAAAGTATTTTCACCGAATGATATATCGGATCGCGCGTTACGAAACAGATCATAGCATGGCATAGCATTACATCCTTATAATGTTCCCAGTGCTTGACACTAAAATCTTGACTTTATTTTGTTTGTCTAATAAAATGAGCAACGTATTTTTTTTTGTTTGAATTCTCAATTAACCTATCAATACCCGCGAAACGAGACACAATAGTAAGACAATAACAGCGCGGTCCAATGAGACCGGTCGGGGATTCATGAATTAAAACAATTAATATTTGCATGGAGTCGAACCACTAGTAACTAAAACAAATCTAGACAGAATTGAAGTCATTTCAATTTTGACAGATGTTTAATTTTAACTCAAAATATAAATTTTAAAGAAATAATTTCTGACCTACCCTTTTTATAGCAATATTTATTTTTAAATTACTAACTTGCGGATTTCCGGAGACATCTCCGGAAAATATTTCTAGATTTCTTTCTACAGTCACGGATAACATAACCAGGTTTCTTATATAGAAAACGAATGGGAGACGGACCCGAGAAGTCAGGCGTTCAGGACTGACAACGACAATGATAGCTACTGACAAAACAACAATGACAGCTATTAACAACGACAGTGAAAACTACCGTCTACGACAAAGACATGACAGCTATCGTCAAAGACAACAACACGACAGCTACCGTCAAAGACAACGACACGACAGCTACCGTCAAAGACAATGATAATGATAACTACCGTCAACGACAATGATAGCTACCGTCAACTAAAAGTGATTTGAACTATTTGTTTTTACCGTTATTTTTAGGTCGTCAAAGTCACGTTTACGAAAAGTATTCAAAATGGAGACTAGTTTTGGGCAAAGAGTCAGGAAAATTACAGAATACACATTTCATAAAATCAGGAAACCAGTGATTACAGAGTAAATTATCTCACCATCCGCTGGTTCTAGCAGCACTGTCTTCAAGAGCGCCCATTCCTTGCTTATGTGGTCAGCGTTGCTGCACGCCTGCTCCGATGTGTAGTCACGGCAACGCTGGACGTCTTCAGCATAACAGAACTCTTCACCAAATATCTGGATCATGTCCTGCTTGACTTGTCTTCGGTCTTCTTCAGTTCGTAATGGCTTCGTCAACATCGGCGCACTGGGGTTCTTGATATGAGAGCGCACTTCAGGATCGAATGGCAGTAGGTAGGAATTGCCATGATCCCATGAAGGCGCAGGGGTAGCGAAACGTGCTGGAGTCACGGCTTCAGTAAGAGCGGGCTGGATCCCACCGCTGCTGTCGGCGCTTGATCGCCATCGAGGTTGACGTCACACAAAATACACAGACACAGTAATATAGAACGACAGGAAAAGTGAGTGATAATAAAGAAATACCTCAGTTCTGGTCTATTCCACGGGCGGCGAAAGAGTGTTTCCATATTTGAATTACATCGGTTTTTATACCCAGCAAATAAGAGAATTTAGGCGGGAAAACATTACACTAAATAAAATTCACTATGAGGGTAGAAAAATACTTAAAATAAATAAATGAGAACGGAAGTTGTCACAGTAGAATTCACTGTGACAATTCTATTAAAGAGAGATTCTAATGGAAAACACTATTTAAATATGAGCAGAATTAATCATTTAAAAGGAAGTTGTTTCATATTAATTTCAACAAGATTTTGCAATATTTAAAAGAATTCGAAAGGAAGTTGTCAAATTAAGTCCTTATATTAATTCAAGAGGGTATCTGCAATATTTACAAAAGAAATTGGAAGGTAGTTTGGTTTTGCGCCCACATATACCATATTATTATTAAGTAACAACTCAAGGTCAAATATAGTAAATTGTAACAATTTTTAATAATAACTTTAGCTGGTTTATTGGCTTTCTTTTATCGCGTTTGTTCTAGATGCTTCTGTTTTTAAGAACCTTCTCTCTATTCAGTGTTACATTAGGCCAGCAGTATATTTGGATCTAACCCTTTTGGGAGTGTCGTGGTCGGTCGCGAATGTTTCCTCTTTGTCAGGCTCCTGGTCAGCTATGGCCAGAAAATATATACATATTCTCGTGTTCTACATTCTTATTAGATAAATAATTACTAGGAACCTGGTTTTCAATTTTTCTAGAGTCTCTCTTCTTCACTACCGACCGTCTCCGTAACGCGTGCGATTTGCTGTCTCTGGGATTTGTACTGTGTCATTAAGTTATGATATAGTGAGTCCAATACTTTTGTTTTTAGAAGGTTCAAATTCATCCTTGGTTTTTGTTGCCCTATCACGAGTTTTTACAGTGCTTGAATTGTATTTGTTCAGTATATAAGCTTTTTAGGAGCATTAGTTTTAACAGTTTCTGGTCCTCATTTAATTAGGACATAAACGTATGAGTCCGATTCCGGACATCTGCTCTTGTATTAATTTCTTGATTCTCTTGATTTCAGTGTTACATTGGGTCAGCATTATATTTCGATTCAGCACTTTTGGGAATCTCGTGGTCGGTCGCGGATGTTTCATCCATGTCTGGATTCTCGTCGTCCATGACCTTAAAACAAATTATTCGCGTGTTCTATATTCTTAACAGATCAAAAGTAACTAAGAACCTGGTTTACAATATCACGAGAGTTTTACTTTATTAGCCTCATCTCCTTCACCACCGACCGTGCTCGTAAAGTGTGCATACTATTCGATTTGCTGTCTCAACGATTTAACCGTCTTATTACGTTGGGAGGTAGTGAGTTCCACATTTCATTGGGTTTGCGTATTCTGCGTCAGCACCGTTATTTGGGAACCGGCAGTGGTGCGTTCTGAGGTCTATGAAAACACATGGTCTCGGATTTGTGCAGTGCCACCTCGAGTCGCAACTGCTGGATCCTCTCAACGATTATCGCAACCCTGTGTATCGCTAAATAACACACACACATACACACACGAGGTCACATAAACACACATACAACATCACGAGCATCACGAGGCTTAACAGTGTTGGAATTGCATTTGTTCATATAATAAATTATGCTTTTTAAGATCATAAGTTTTGCCAGCTACTGATCTGGTAATGCATCTGATAAAGAAATCTCCGGAATTTGCCAGTAAAATACTCGATGTGGTGTCAGCCATGAGAACGTCGTCTGGAGCGAACTCCAGACATTCCTCAAAGAGGGGACTTACCACCGAGATCGCTATTTCACCATGATATCTCGATCGTTATTTGGGAATCTTGTGGTGGCGCGTTTTGAGGACCATAAAAACACATGGTCTTGGATCTGTGTAGTGCCACCTCGATTCCGAACTCCTGGATCCTCTCAACCATTATTGCGACCCCACGTGTCGCTGTTTCGACCGCCGCTTGCTACGAGTCTCCCGTACGAGTCGCTAAGACCGGCGTGTTGTCTGCGTAACAGACCACGCTGACCCCGTCAGGGAGGTCGCCTTTCTCGTGATCTGTCCCCATTTCATACATCCTACATTTATCAGTTAATATGTTTTAATATTATTGTTGATATTATCGCATTGCCTTTTCCAATTGGTATCTGCAAGAATATAGAACAGTCAGTAGAGGTCTCTTCTATATATTTGGTCACTACCAACATTTGTTTGAATTAAACGATGCAATATTTAGAGAGGAAAGTACTAACCATGTCATCAGCTCTTGTATTAAAATTTCTGTTTTTATAAAGAACCGTCACAGTGTTACATTGGGTCTGTATTGTATTTCGATTTAACACTTTTGGGAGTCTCATTAAGTTGGAAGATAGTGAGTTTTATACTTTTAAAATGATGGCTCACCATGTCATCAGCTCTTGTATTAAGACTTCAGTGTTACATGAGGTCGGCATTATATTTCGACACAGCACTTTTGGGGGTCTCATGGTTGATCGCGGATGTTTTATCTTTGGCTATATCTTTGTCAGGCTCCTGGTCAGCTAGGGCCTGAAAATATATACATGTTCTCGTGTTCTACATTTTTACTAGTTGAATAGTTACTAGTAACCTGGTTTTCAATTTCTCCAGACTCTTACTTTATTAGCCTCATCTCCGTCACCACCGACCGTGTCCGTGAGGTGTGCATACGCTTCGATTTGCTGTCTCAACGATTGAACCGTCTCATTAAGTTGGGAGATAGCTTTTTTGATAGTTCCATACTTTTTATTTCAGAAGGTTCGGATTCATCCTCGGTTTGTGTTGCTACATCACAAGGTTTAACAGTGTTGGAATTGCATTTGCATAATATATGTTTTTTAGGATCATTAGTTTTGCCAGCAACTGATCTGCATCTGCATAAGAAAATAAATATCTACTCCTTAACTAGGAAAGAACTGAAAACCAAATTAAATATCTGGCTGAAAAACTTAAATTATGAGGAGACAGAAGGACTGGTGGGAGTGTAACTCACACAATCACTTGCATACACACATCCTCACACACAAAAACACACCCACACACACACACACACACACACACATTAATGCAACCACTCTTCCATTCACACAAATACCCTTTAAGATTACTTTGTATAGATTTATATCCAATAACTCAGTATTCCTAGTTTTTAAGTAACTGGAACAATTTTATTTTACCTTACCTGGAGAAGGGCGCTGATAACCGCGACACAGTATTATACTACTGCTGTTATCAACGTTTTCAATTTGACTATATCTGTATGTGTTTCTGTTCCAATAAATATATTATATTATTATATTATATCTGATGCAGAAATATTCCGAATTTACCATGGTATATACCATGACATCTCAGCCGTAAAAAGTCGTGTTTCGCTCCAGTCACCCCTCAAAGAGGGGACTTACCGCCGAGATCACCATTTCACCATGATATCTCGCCGGAACTCTGTCCACCATGCCGCCATTTGTCGCGGCAGCGAAGTTTCGCCCCGGTGTTGCATCTCCATGTGCAAATCGTGCATGCGTGCATGGACTGCTGAGGACGTGCTCGAGGTCGGGCAGGAACCGCTTAAAGGTACCAGATGTCAAAAGTGCTCCACGAAATTCCATCGGCTATCGAAGCACTTCATCGTCGATCGTTATTTGGGAATTTGGTGGTGGCGCGTTTCGAGGACCATAAAAACACATGGTCTTGGATCTGTGTAATGCCACCTCGAGTCCCAACTGCTGGATCCTCTTAACAATTATTGCGACCCCTCGTGTCGCTGTTTCGATCGCCGCTTGCTACGAATCTCCCGTACGAGTCGCTAAGACCAGCGTGTTGTCTGCGTAACAGACCACGCTGACCCCGTCAGGGAGGTCGCCTTTCTCGTGATCTGTCCCCATTTCATCCATCGTGCGTTTATCAGTTAATATGCTTTAAGTTATTGTTGATATTATCGCATTGTCTTTTTCAATTGGTATCTATAAGAATATAGAACAGTCAGCCAATACTTGATCGAATTAAACGATGCAATATGTTGAGAGAACAGTACTAACCATGTCATCGGCTCTTGTATTAAGAGTTCAGTTTTACATTGGGTCAGCAGTATATTTCGATTTAACACTTTTGGGAGTCTCGTGGTCGGTCGCGGATGTTTCGTCCATGTCTGGTATTCTGTATTGGTTCTCGTCGTCCATGGCCTCACAATAAATATATATCTATATTCTCGTGTTCTATTCTATCACGGATGTTTCGTCCATGTCTGGATCATAAGAATTACTGTCGTCCATGGCCTGTCAATAAATATTATATATTCTCGTGTTCTATAATCTTATTAGAGTAAAAGTTACTAAGACTAGATTAGAGTTTAGGGTAGTTCTTCGATTGACTGATTCATATGGCCAAAATTAAATCTCACTTTCAGCTCAGTAACACATGTTCATATGAAAATAGGTATGCCAAATAACATAGGTATATTTGGGTGGAAAAATATTTTTGGCCATATGAATCAGTCAAAGAATCAAATTTCGAAGAACTACCCTTTACCATTTCTCAAGTCTTATTTTATTAAGCTCATCTTCTTCACCACTGACCGTCTCCGTAAGGTGTACGATTTGCTGTCTCAACTGTGTTTTTCAAATACCTTATGGGCCAATTGAGATATCCGAACAGGATGTCTTGTGCCGCCACATCACGAGTTTTTACAGTGTCAGAATTATATTTGTTCAGTATATGCTTAGGGACATAAGCCCCCCCCCCCCAGTTTATTGTTTTTGGAGGTTGGGTGGATGAGATTTGCCAGCTTCTGTTTCTAATTTCATTAGGACTTAAACGTATCAGGGTCCAATTCTGGTGGGATGTTATCTCTATGAACTCCAGGCTTGCATTTTTTATTAATATTTTCCCCAGTACGAAACATCTTAGTCTCATCTGCGCACTTTGTGGTAAAAAAGAAAACTGTGTAATAGTTTCCTTTATTTTTTATTTATAAATTTCTAGATTTTATGACAGGAAGATGAAGTTTACTTATCTAGGTTTTCTTGAATTGAACAACGTTGAACCGTCTGCACAATATCATCCCTCAAAGCTGCGTTGAATTTTGTTTAGCTAGCTTATTGGCTTTCTTTATCGCGTTTTTTCTTGTTGCTTCTGTTTTTAAGAACCCTTGCAGTGTTCTTATATTGATCAGTTCTATATTCTTATTTTTAAAATGACGTTTCTCCAGAGTCTCATTTTATTGCGCTCATCCTCTTGATCACCGACTGCTTCCGTAAGGTGTGCGATTTGCTGTCGGATTTCGAGTTTTACAGTGCTAGAATTGTATTTGTTCAGTTTTATGATTTTTGAGAACATTAGATTGGCCAGTTTCTGGTCCTAATTTAATTAGGACAAACGTATCAGTCCGATTCCGGTCTTCTGCTCTTGTATTAAGATTTCAGTATTATATTCGGTCAGCAGAATATTTTGATTTAGAACTTTTGTGATACTCATGATCAGTCGCGAATGTTCCATCCATGTCCAGAATTCTTGTCGCCCATGTCTTAAAACTAAATGTAAATTCTCGTTCATATTCTTATTAGATTAAAAGTTACTTTGAACCTGCCTGGTCGAGCAGTGGTGGCCCAGTGGTAACTGCCCCGACTTGCAAGTTGTAGGTCGCGGGTTCAAACCCAGTCAGGCATTACTTTGTGTAATTTATTTCATCACCACTGCTCTCAAAACGGTGAAGAAAAACCTCGTGAGGAAACCGGCATGTCCTAGAACCAAAAATTCGAAGACGTGTGACATCCACCAATCCGAAATGGGCCCGCGCGGTGGATTATGGCCCATTCCCTCTCCAGTAGAGGAGGCCTGAGTTCCAGCAGTGAATAGAATAGAATAGAAAAACATTTATTCGGGACAGACACAGCACAACAGCAGCAGCAGCAGTGGGAACATTATAAGGCCGATAATGCTTAAATGAACCTGGTTTACAATATCTCGAGAGTTTACGATTCGATTTGCTGTCTCAACGATTGAACCGTCACATTAAGTTGGGAGATTATTTTTTTGATAGTTCCATACTTTTTATTTCATAAGGTTCAGATTCATCCTCGGTTTGTGTTGCCACATTACAAGGTTTAACAGTGTTGGAAATGCATTTGCATAGTATATGCTTTTTAGCAGCATTGGTGTTGCCAGCTACTACAGTGCAGATCGCACTTGCATCTGATGCAGGAATCTCCCGAATTTGCCATGACTATCGCTAGGTGACGGGCCTGTTGGTCTAGTGGTTAGTGACCCTGACTGCTATGCCGGAGGTCGTGGGTTCGATTCCCACCCAGGACAAATGTTTGTGTGATGAGCACGATCATTTGTTGTGTCTGGGTGTAATTTATCTATAATATGTATGTATTTAGAAATATATAAGTATGTTTATCAGTTATCTAGTACCCAGAACACAAGCTCTGCTTAGCTTGGGACTAGATGGCGTTGTGTAAAAGTTGTAAATACACATTCTTTACATTTTTAAATATTTTTACAAAAACATATAAAATAGATACATTTAAAAATATAAAAAATTGTAGCCCACCGGTATCGGGAACAGGGTCTAAGCTACCGGTAGTCAGGGCTTCAGGGAAAGGAACCTCCTGACAATGCGAGCCGTGTCCAGAGTACCGCTTTCTGAATCAAGCCCTTGATCCAGTCGCCTAACGAGAGCCTCCTAAGATGTTGGTCGAGGCTCTTGGCTATTATTTATTATTATTATTATGTTCAACCGCCACCAGTCGCGAATTGTGGAATCTCCCTGCGCCAGGACCAGCGTATCGTCTGCACAATGTCATTCACCAAAGCTGGGGTTATTTGTTCTCAGCCGGCTTGTCTGGGAACGCTGGAGATGGCTTTCGAGTGAGCGTGCCTCCAGGCTTGCGCTTTGTTAAATATTTTCCTCAGTACGAAACATCTTAGTCTCATCGCGCATTTGGTTGTGATACTGATTCTGTGACAAGAAAGAAAGTTGTATAATATCTTCCATTACTCTTGTACGTATAAAACTAAATTCTTCTATACATTAATACAACCCATTTAGTTAAATTATACAAGCTTAAATAAAACAATCATATATAATAGGTTAACTATATTGAAATATAATAATGTACTTAATTGCTGTCGATTTGCTTTTAAAAAACGATATGTAATGGGTTCACTGATTTAACTATACTAAAGAACAATGTTCAAAATGTTCGGACACCGTCCCCACTCTTGTAGCACTTTTAAACCTATATCAATCGAACGGCCTTGACCGTCTCATCATTTTATTGTATGACGGCGAAGCTGAAATATGCCTCCGAAAAAAGTTATATCGACATGAAGTAGCCGAAATCAGTCTCAAATTATGTTCCCATCTACTACAATTATCCCTTGTAGCACTATAAAACCTATATCAATCGAACGGCCTTGACCGTCTCATCATTTTACTGCATGACGGCGAAGCTGAAAAATGCGTCCGAAAAAAGTTATACCGACATGAAGTAGCCGAAATCAGTCACAATTATATTCGCTTCTACTACAATTATAATTTATTACAAGTCGGCAAGTTTTTCAATTTAAATATTTTAATAGTCCAAAGAAACTATAGGTGGGCCAGATAGCATAGTAATAAAAAGGGCCGCATGCGCATAACATCGCGCAATATTGTAATTATAGCAGAACTTCTTATAGTTCATATTATAGAGTATACAAGTTCCTTGGAGTAACATCACGAAAAAAGTACTGTACGACACATGTCATCTCACTTCACTTCACCTTTCAATTATTTTCACTTATCTTGCGATATCCACTTCCTGCATTCCCCTAATGTTCAGGACAGCGACACGCGGGGTTGCAACAGTCGTAGGCAGGATCCAGCAATTGTGACTCGAAGTGGCATTGCACAAGTCCGAGGCCATGTGCTTTCATGGCTCTCGCACCGCGCCACCACCGGGTTGACCGAGCACTTCCAACGTCTGGCTCCCAAACTGGAAAGGACTGGGGCTGCCAAGAAGCGGGCCCTACCTATCCTAAGAGGTCCAGACGCCCCTACCGGAGGCTCCACGCGGGGATAGTTCGGTCCATGGCCCATTATGGATGCTGTCGCTGGGTAAGCGACCGGCGGCCAAGCTGAATGCTTGTCAGAGGGTCATGGTCATCCGAATGGTTCAGGGATACCACCGCATGATCTGCCACCGTGGGATCTGGAGGCAATAGTCCTTGCACGCAGGCACGATTTGCACGTGGAGATGCAAGTCGAGGTATGGCGGACAGAGTTCCGGCGGGATCTCAGGGTGGCATGGTGATTGCGACTGTCGCAACTCAGTACTGGGCACGCTGTCATTGCGGCGGTAAGTCCCCTCTTTGATGTGTGTGGTAGTAGTACCTACTGGTATGGATGCTGTGACTAATCCGTTCAAAGAAGTCGGGGTGGCGTATGCACTATCTTGAAAAGGCTCCCTGAAGGTATTGGGAAGCGCTCCAGCAACTCGGAAGACAGTGAAGACGTGAGGAAGTGATTTATTAAGTGTCATACAGTACTTTTTTCGTGATGCTACTCCAAGGAACTTGTATACTCTATACGAACTAAAAGAAGTTCTGCTATAATTACAATATTGTGCGATGCTCTGCACATGCGGCCCTTAAGATTACTATGCTCTTGCTCGCCTATAGTTTTTTCGACTATGAACATATTTAAATTGAAAAACTTGGCAACTTATAATTATAATTGTAGTAGAAGCGAACATAATTGTGACTGATTTCGGCTACTTCATGTCGGTATAACTTTTTTCGGAGGTATATTTCAGCTTCGCCGTCATACAATAAAATGATGAGACAGTCAAGGCCGTTCGATTGATATAGGTTTTATAGTGCTACAAGGGATAATTGTAGTAGATGGGAATATAATTATTGTGACTGATTTCGGCTACTTCATATCGATATAACTTTTTTCGGACGCATATTCCAGCTTCGCTGTCATACAGTAAAATGATGAGACGGTCAAGGCCGTTCGATTGATATAGGTTTTATAGTGCTACAATAGAAAAATGTAGTAGATGGGAACATAATTTGAGACTGATTTCGGCTACTTCATGTCGATATAACTTTTTTCGGAGGCATATTTCAGCTTCGCCGTCATACAATAAAATGATGAGACGGTCAAGGCCGTTCGATTGATATAGGTTTAAAAGTGCTACAAGGGTGGGGACGTTTTGAACATTGTTCTTTATTATAGGATGGTTTCGGTGACAGCAGTCAGATTCATACAATGTAGCTATCCATCCTTTTCTCTCATCTTAAAGATGCATATTTTCGTCCTGCTGTCACCGGGTTAGGTTAGTTATGTAAATGGTATGCTATGTAAAAAAGACTATAGTATGAACTTTTTTTCTTGTTACCTACTCGTAAAAGTTTTGTTTGCCTACTACTAAATTCATTTCTTAATCCTTGAGACTGAATTGACACTGGTAAATATCAAAGGAGACTGGGACTTCTGGGCTTAGCAGCAGTAAAGGGTTGAAATATGGCTTAAAAAATTAGTTATTATTTTCTATTTCAAAATACAAAAATAACTAGGGCTATTCGTGCCCGGAAGATGAGATATCTAAAAAATAAGTTTTAGTCGTGAGTAACCTATTTTAGGTTAGCAGTCAGTTACTACAATATATTCCAAGGAGCTCGTATACCTGGTTTATTCTAAGGTATTTTTTTAATTTGTGATGACACTGACGTATATACTCTTTTCTACTCTATGTGTGATCAGTCGTAGAGATGGGCGCTTTATTAGATTCGATTACAAACCGATATTTATCCGATATCAGACTTCATAATACAATTTCGGTTTTTTGGATATTCGGTTTCAGTAGCGTGTTAAGATTAAATTAAGTAATGTTAGTTATTAATGAATTATAGCCTTTTACAGTATTTAAAATATTTTAAAGCCATACTATGATTTTATAACATTATTTTTTATTAAATGTGTAAGTCAATTGACATCCAATGATCGCCGAGCAGTGGGGGTATTCCTATATAAACCGTTGCCGCGTTGAAGACCGGCTCACTTGCTCGGCGACCACGGGACTGTACACACCTCACCAGACAGCTGATAACTGTAAGATAAGTATAGATTATGATTATTATCTAAAATTATGTACCGTTTATAATTTACATTAACTGTTAAATTATTTTCTGCAAATAAAAATGTGTAGCGTAACCTTATACCTAATTAGTCATATTATAATTATAAAAAGGTTCCTATCAGTAATATGTTTTGGTATGATTAAAGTTTATTTACAAAAATAACATCTATTATTTAAAAATAATACCTAGCCTAAATAACATAGTAACTATCCTAGATATTTTATATACAAAGTGGTTAAGTACAACATACGTAAACATATATATATATAGTATTTTCTAACATCAGAAGTGGGATCGATTTACTTATTTACCCATAATAATATGTGTATTCTTATTTCCAGATTATGGAACCGACACAACTATTGGAAAGTCTGGCGAAAGCCATTCAGGATGCAATAACTTCAAATCGACGCTACGATGACATCGCTTTACCTGTCTTCGACCCGGAGAAAAATGAAAATGGTGCAGAGCGTTGGTGCAAAAGCATAGAGAAACTCGGCGCTGAATTCAAGTGGACTAGCATCCAGCAAGCCGCCACAGCCGGTAAGGCCCTACGGGGTTCTGCATTAAAATGGTTTGAGACTTGGGAACCAGAAACTGAAAGATCTTGGGAAGCTTTACGCAAAGACCTAGTAGGCCTATATCCAGAAAAGAAAAACCTGACCGAAAAATTATCCAAAGCCATTTTGTATACATCTGATGCTTCTGATACATATTGTGATTACGCAAGAGAGAAAGTTAGGCTGTTACGTTGTACTAAAGTTGCTTTTACGGAAGCAGAGTTGGTTGAACTTGTTTGTGGTGGAGTTAGCGAAGTCAACGTAAGAATGGCAAGTTTAAATAGTTCGATAGGCTCCATACCGGACTTAATAACCTTATTTTCTACTTATGAAAAAGCCCCTAGAAAGAGATCTTTAGAAGTAACTACAAACTCCGGTGCCAACAGTGCTAAGAGATTTAAAAATGATACTGAGGTAGGCCATAAGCAAGACAAATCATGTTACACATGCGGTAAAAGTGGGCACCTGATGGCTCGTTGCCCAAAAATTGAAGCCCACTCCAGCAACAAGGAATCAAACTCTTCCAAAAACTCGCAAACCAATAAAATAACTTGTTCGTTCTGTAAAAAGGGGGGCCATTCTTTTGAAAAATGTTTTCATCGAGTAGCTTGTACAACTTGTAATAAGATGGGCCATTCACCTGACCGCTGCTTTTACCGTTCGCAACAAAGTGAACCAAACAAAAATATTAATACGGCAGAAACTAAATGACTATCTAGCAAACTTTGTAACAAATTTACTAAAGTTCATATAAACGGTATAGAAATTGATTCTTTGTTAGATACTGGAGCTGACTGTAGCATAATTAGGGAAGGTTTGGCAAAACGAATAGGATGTAACTTGGTACCCTGTTCACTATATTTAGATGGTATAGGTAATGGTAAACTTCATGTATTTTCTGTAACAAACGTTCCCGTTAAATTTAAAGATTTGTGTATTAATCTAGAATTTTACGTAGCAACTGATAAAGATTTGCAATATGATTGTATAATCGGACGTAACGCAGTTGAGCAGCCAAATATAGCCATTATATTAGATTCCATAGGTACTAAATTAATTAAGATGGAAAATGATGAACCTCCATTGATCATTGGATCACTTAAAACACAATTAAATACCTGTATAGATATAAATGCTCTCACGGCTTCCCTTACCCATCTAGACTCGTCTCTAAAAAATAATATAATCAATATATTTCAAAAATATCCTTCTATCTTATCATCAGATAACAATATAAGTACAGTAACAACAGGTCAGCTCAAAATTCGATTAAAAACAAATAAGATTATAAATTATCGCCCTTACCGTTTGGCTCCGATTGAGAGGGAGAAGGTTAAACAAATAATCAACGATTTACTCGAAAAAGGAATCATACAAGAAAGTGAATCCGAATACGCGAGCCCTATGCTGCTAGTAAAAAAAAAGGATGGTAGTGATAGGCTTTGTATAGACTATAGAGCATTAAATCAAATTATTGAAAAAGAACGATACCCTCTTCCTTTAATCGAAGACCAAATAGATCGACTAGGAAATGCTAAATATTACATTGCTATCGATATGAAAAATGGTTTCTATCAAATTGCTATTGAACCACAGTCCACAAAATATACGGCCTTTGTAACACCTGACGGACATTTTGAATTTTTGAAAATGCCTTTTGGCATATGTAATGGTCCCTCAGTTTTTCAAAAGGCTATTACCAAAGCAGTTAAAAATCTTAAATTTATTTTGGTATATATTGATGACCTGCTAATCCCGTTTGGCACAATATCAGAAGGGCTCGAATATTTAGACCAAACCCTTAAAGCTATAACTGACGCCGGGTTTACAATTAACCTAAGTAAATGTAAATTTTTTGAAACCAGTATCGAATACTTAGGCCGTATTATATCTCAAGAAGGGGTAAAGCCCAGCCCTAAAAAGATATCTGCTTTAGTAAATTCCCCAATTCCAAATAATGTAAAACAAGTTAGGCAATTTATGGGGCTTGCCAGTTATTTTAGGCGATTTATACCAGAATTTTCTTCCCGAACCGCTTCCATTACAAAACTAGTTAAAAATGACCAAAAATGGGAATGGGGACCGGAACAGGTATTGGCTCGTGATTATGTTTTAACTCATTTAACTAAGGAACCTTTGTTATCTATCTTTAATCCAGAATTACAAACTGAATTACATACAGACGCTAGTGCTATAGGTTTCGGTGCTATACTGTTACAAAAACATGATTCTTTTAATCGGGTGGTTGCATATTATAGTAAAAGAACGAGCCCCTGTGAATCTCGTTACCATTCCTATGAACTGGAGACTCTTGCTGTTTATAATGCATTAAAATACTTCCACGTTTATTTATTGGGTATTAACTTTAAGATAATTACCGATTGTAATGCTATAAAGTCTACGGTAACCAAAAAGGACATTTCACCTCGAGTAGCACGTTGGTGGACTTATATGCAAGATTTTTCTTTTGAAATTGTATATAAAAAAGGCCAATACGTCGGTCACGTTGATTACCTCAGTAGAAATCCAGAGTTAAGCTCAAATTTCACTCCTCAAACGGTAGCTGTTTTAGTCAGCCCGCCCCAAAATATTTTAGATAACCCGATAAACTTGCCGCGATCTTGGTTAGAGATAGCTCAAGACAGGGATTCTGAAACTCAAACCCTTATAGATAAGATTCGGTCAGGTGAATTAGATTCTAATCAATATATGGTGCGAAATAATTTACTGTATTATAAAAGCGACTCAATATCTGCGCCTAAATTGTTTGTACCAAAAGGAAGTAGACTTAGCATTCTTCGTTTATTTCACGACGAGAATTGCCATGTGGGTTCTGGCAAAACTTATCATAAATTATTTGAGTATTTCTGGTTTCCTGGCATGTCAAAGTTTATTAAGAAATATATAGCTCACTGCCTAGTTTGTGTTGAAAGGAAAACCCATCATGGACCAAAACAAGGAATGTTGCATCCCATTGAAAAAACCCCAGTACCTTTCCATACTGTACATTTGGACTGCACAGGCCCCTTCCCTTTATCTAACAGTGGTCATAAGCACCTGTTAATCATAATAGACGGTTTTACGAAGTTTTGTGTATTAAAACCTTTAAAAACCATGGGTGCTGAGGAACTAGTCAATGTTTTACGAAATTCTCTTACGGACTACGGCACACCATCCTTAATAATAACCGACCGTGGAACAAATTTTTGTTCAAGACAATTACGAGAGTTATTTGATCAGTGGCAAACTAGGCATCACATGATAGCGACGGGTACACCACGGGGAAACGGTCAAGTAGAACGTTACGTTTCCACAATAACTAACATGATTAGTACTTCTTGTACTGACGTGTCAGATTGGCCGAGCGTCTTGTGGAAAGTCCAACTGTCCTTAAATACTACCGTACAACAATCAACCGGTTTTTCACCTATTAGGCTGCTCATTGGCAGAAACTCTAATATTCCAAGTATACAAGCTCGGTTAGATGACGTTATACAAGATGATAATGCGATTATAGATGTAACTGCTGATCGGCAGTTAGCACATCAACGCCTTAAAATTGTCGCCGATAAATTCAAAGATCGGTTTGACCGAACACGTAGGGACAATATAGATTATAGCGTAGGTGATACTGTTTATGTTAACCAAGACCATAGGCGACATGATAAATTAAAAGAAAAATTTAAAGGACCTTACGAAATCGTGAATATATTAGATAATGACAGATTCTCATTAAGGGGCATTGGTAATTTAAGAAACATTATAGTTGCAAAAGATAAAATTCGCCTATGGCCTGGAGAATGGACTGAACAAAACGTTGTTGTAGAAGATATATTAAATTAATATTTTTATGGGATTATATTATTACGGATGAATTGAAAGTTTGAAACCTTAGCTGTTGTATGACATTCACTGGCTGCGGGTGATTAAGCTTCACTGTCTGCGGGTGTTTGGTCTGCACAGTAAGGTCTGATTATTGATTAAAGTGTGATGATTATGAATTAGTTGATTATTGATATTATAATCAGTATAAGAATATTGTAATTGTACTTCGAGAACGAAGCACTATCAGTATGGCCGTGTTAAGATTAAATTAAGTAATGTTAGTTATTAATGAATTATAGCCTTTTACAGTATTTAAAATATTTTAAAGCCATACTATGATTTTATAACATTATTTTTTATTAAATGTGTAAGTCAATTGACATCCAATGATCGCCGAGCAGTGGGGGTATTCCTATATAAACCGTTGCCGCGTTGAAGACCGGCTCACTTGCTCGGCGACCACGGGACTGTACACACCTCACCAGACAGCTGATAACTGTAAGATAAGTATAGATTATGATTATTATCTAAAATTATGTACCGTTTATAATTTACATTAACTGTTAAATTATTTTCTGCAAATAAAAATGTGTAGCGTAACCTTATACCTAATTAGTCATATTATAATTATAAAAAGGTTCCTATCAGTAATATGTTTTGGTATGATTAAAGTTTATTTACAAAAATAACATCTATTATTTAAAAATAATACCTAGCCTAAATAACATAGTAACTATCCTAGATATTTTATATACAAAGTGGTTAAGTACAACATACGTAAACATATATATATTGTTAGCATTTAATTATACTTAAATAAGATTGTTGTTATCTCATTTGACATTAGAAATCACTGTCGAATGTTATCACTAGATGGCGTTAGTTTTGATCTGTTTACGATCCATTTGTATTGTTAAATAGTGATTTTACATTAATTAATTGAATATTGTATTTTATGTTACGTTAAATCAAATGTTGTAAAGATATATATTTTTGTTGGAATTGTTTTCGTTCTTTATAATGTTTACTAATTTAAATAAATAGTTGACCGTTTCTGTCGAGTTGACGCGCTACATCCGGTCCCCACTCTTGTTGGTTTCCTGTGTAGCGCGCTAGCTCTGGGAGGCAGTCGGTCGCTAACCGTGTTACAAGTAAGACAGTGAAATAAAGTGATAAGTCTGAATAAAGTGAGTTTCATTGAAGTAGCTCTCCAACATTTCAGAAGTGGGATATAGTTGGTTGGTTTATGGTTATACCAGCTGATTATATTCAGGCCTACATTAGTGAGTTTGGTCGTTCTGATTTGAAACTGTTTAAAAGGTGAGAGTATGATTTAAATTATTTTTTACTTTGAATTTTGAGATTATGCAAGTTTATTGTGGCGTAACGGATGTAGATACCAAATAGTGATTTAAATAATGTTGTTTTATCTTTTCATTTACTATGCCTGTGTAATTTTTGTTTTTTTATTATTTATCTCTTTTATATTCTTTTTTTTTTACTACTCATGTTTATTACTGTTGAATAATGGCTGCCCCTTTCTAACAATTGCGCTTTGAATTTAATTTAAAACTGCTTTTCTGACAAACTACAAACTTATATAGGTATCGATATAATTTTGGAACTAACCTGGAAAATTAGTAAAACACGTGTCTAGTTTTTATCATTATTTTACTTTATTTTCAAGTACCCACTTACTCGTTACTTTTCTTTTTTTTTATTATTATAACAACAGTATACTTGGCGATTATTTTAATGCGCTTTCCAGATATGGATCTTTACGATGAGCGCCAATTGCGAACGCCGCCGCCGCCTGCGGATCAAGAGCCTGGTTCACCACTGTTGCCAAGTGGGCGGGCCTATCAACATATCAACAGCCGCCACAGCCGCAGTCGTTCTGGTCATGTTTGACGCAGTCGCAACCGACGTAGTAGCGGTCGGCGCAGTCGCAGCCAACACCGTCGCAGCCAGGGCATTCGCGACCAGCGCAGTTGCAGACGGCGCAGTCACAGTCGGCGCAGTCGCAGCCAGTGCAGTCATGACCGGCGCAGTCACCGCCGATGCAGTCGCAGCTGGCGCAGTCGTGACCAGGGTAGTTGCAGTAGGCGTAGCCGTGACCGGTGCAGTCGCAGCCGGCGCAGTCGGAACCAGGGCAGTCGCAGTGGGCGCAGCAGCGACCGGCGCAATCGCAGCCGGTGCAGTCGGGACCCGTGCAGTCGCAGTGGGCGCAGCCGTGACCAGCGCAGTCGCAGCCAGCGTAGCCGCAGCCCACTCGATCGTAGCAGAGGCAGCGGACGCAACCGTCGATGGGAATCGAAGGAGCGTGGTGAGTCGAACCCAATTAGATTTGCCTCTGCCCAGGATAATAAGGTTTCAGTCTCACAACTAGTCCGAGCGTTGCAAGCCGCGAACAATAAGAACAACAATACTTTGGACAAATTGTCCAACCATAACACTATACCTGAATTTGATCCGGAACGTAAACAACAAACAATAGATATTTGGTTGCATAAAGTCAATGAATGCGCTTTGATATATAATTGGTCAGACCAACAAACTGCCCATTTTGCCCTACAAAAACTAAAAGGGATTGCTCAAAAATGGTACGAGGGGTTGCCAACTGTGCTATTTAGTTGGCAAAATTGGCAGGAGAAACTAAAACTGGCTTTTCCTAGTAACGAAAATTACGGTTGTCTGCTTTATACGATGTTATCGAAACGTGCTAAATTTAACGATTCTCTAGAAGAATATTTTTATGAGAAAATAGTATTGTTAAACCGGTGTAGTATCGAAGGCAAACGCGCGATAGATTGCATTGTTCACGGCATTGATGATCGTAGCGTAAGACTTGGTGCTGAAGCCGCTCGTTTTGATACACCAGATCAGCTTTTACCATATTTAAAGGCGGTTAAATCAAACATTCACCAGGGTGAGAGAAAGAAAAGTAGAATTTTCAACAATAAGGCTGACAATACAGACAAAGAGGATAATAAAAATCGTGCGGTTAAATGTTTTAATTGTCAACAAGAAGGGCATTATAAATCACAATGTACCAAACCCCCAGTAAAGTGTACACGTTGTCTTAAATTTGGTCATACAGTCCAATGCACTCTGCCTATAACGTCCGCAGATGGAAAACCTGCAAAATCGGTGATGTGCGTAGTTAGTTCAGACAGTGACTCCACTAAGTATTACAAACGAGGGTTAGTAAACAACCATTCTATTAACTGCTTTATTGACTTTGGTAGTTCTGCTACTTTGATGAGCTTAGATTGTGCTAAAAGGGTATCTGACGATTGGGTTGCTAGTCAGCAACTACCCTTGCTCAAGGGCTTTGGCGAGGCGATAGTTAGGCCTTTGGGGAAATGTACCGCAACTGTTGCCATCGATGGTGTACGTGCAACTGTTGAAATTCTTGTTGTACCAGATGAGGTAATGCGAGTACCACTCATCGTAGGACAGACGTATACCGAACAACCTCATATAACTGTAGAAAAAGATAGTAACAGCTTACGTTTTTCTAGTAACGAAAGTGAAACAAATTTTAATAAGGTAAAACTGTTTTGTTCGGCAGATACTATGGTAGATGAATTGACGCCTCTACACATTCACACTGATCCGATTTATAATGGGGAGGTCTACATTCCTGGAAATAATCGCTATCAATTGGGACGCGAACACTATCTGGTGCAAGGGTTGTTTACTGTTGTGGAAGGAAAAGGAGTTGTCTTAATAAAGTGCAAACTCGGTCAACCCTTTCTTTTAAAAAAGGATATTCTAATAGCTAGAGGTTTAAAAGCAGAAGAAGAAGTTTGGACTCAAAATATAGCTGATGTATCTAGAGTAGAATTTAGTGAACCTTTGCGATCAATAAAAGAAAATGATATCTCAAGCGACACAGATCTCGATAAAGATAAAATTGAGCAACTCGTTGAATTATTAAATAAATATAGAGAATGCTTCGCGTTTAGTTTACATGAGTTGGGAAAAACTGAACTTACACAAATGTCTATTAATTTAAAAGATAATGAACCTGTTGTGTACAGACCTTATAGACTTCCGGTAATTGAACGAACTAAGGTACGAGAAATGATACAGGAGTTACTGGAATGCGGTATTATCCGACCATCAACTTCCTGCTATGCGAGTCCTATAGTACTTGTTAAAAAGAAGACCGGTGAAACTCGCCTATGCATTGATTTTCGAGCGTTAAACCGTAAGACCATAAAAGAAAATTACCCGTTGCCTAGAATAGATGATCAGCTCGATGACCTTGCGGGATATAACTTTTATACTACTTTAGACCTCGCGTCCGGATATTACCAAATTTCAATTTCTGAATCTGATCGTCATAAAACTTCGTTTGTAACACCCGAGGGGCAATACGAGTTTAATAGGATGCCCTTCGGACTAGTAAATGCACCATCTACCTTTATGCGTACAATGCACTTGGTCCTTAATAATAGCACGGGTTTACCAACTCGAGAACAAAACTCCAATACTAGAAGAATTGCGTCTGCTTACATGGATGATATAATCGTACCTTCCGTAACGCTTGACGAGGGTTTTGAGCGCTTAGAAAAAGTATTAGGATTGATCAAACAAGCTAACTTAACTCTAAAACTGGAGAAATGTTGTTTCTTTAAGAGAACGGTAGATTATTTAGGCTTTGAATTAAGTGCAGAGGGTATTAGACCGGGAGTGCGCAAAATTGAATCAATTAGAGATTTTCCCCAACCTATTAACCAGCACACAGTTAGGCAATTTATAGGGTTATGTAGTTTCTTCCGTCGTTTTGTTAGGAATTTTGCGATGATATCTAAACCACTTACCACTCTCCTAAAAAAAGACGCCGTTTGGGTTTGGGGTCCAGAGCAAAGCAATGCTTTTAGTTTTCTTAAAGATGAACTAACGAAAAAGCCCATTTTAGCGTTATATGACCCAAAAGCTTTAACAGAGTTGCATACCGACGCGTGTAAGATAGGTATTGCCGGAATGCTAATGCAACGTGACGGAAAAAATCTATTAAAACCGGTTGCATACTTTAGCCGCCAGACAACGTCCGAAGAACAGCATATGACGGCATATGAACTCGAAACTCTTGCTGTTGTTGCTTCACTTCAAAGGTTTCGCGTATACCTTATTGGCATTGAATTTAAAATTATTACCGACTGTAATTCGTTAAGGGCAACGTTTCTCAAGCGGGATTTGATACCGCGCGTCGCTAGATGGTGGATTTCTATGCAAGAATTCAATTTTAATGTGGAATATAGGCCTGGTGCCTCGATGGCTCACGTAGATGCTTTGAGTCGGAATCCACCACCAAGAGACGGCCAAGCAAATAATGAGGACAGTGAGTGCTTTGTGATGGCGGTTGGTGAAACAGACTGGCTAGGTACCGTCCAATTAGCAGACTCTGAAATACAAAGAAAAATTTCAGTTCTAAATGACCCTCAAGCCAATGATGTTGTCGAGATCAAAAATAATTATACTGTGCGTAATGGTAAATTATATCGGAAAACTGACGTTGGTGATAAATGGGTAGTGCCTAAGGGTGTACGATGGCAAATACTTAAACAATGTCACGATGACTTGGGTCATTTTGCGTTTGAGAAAACTTTGAGCAAGGTAAGAGAAAATTATTGGTTCGCTAAAATGAGGCGTTTCGTGAAAAAATATGTGGAGTCGTGCCTTGAATGTTCTTACTCAAAGTCTTCATCAAAGAGGAGGCCACCATTACATCCTATACCTAAGGATGAAAAGCCGTTTGTTACCGTTCACATTGATCACGTTGGCCCTTTTGTCAAAAGTTCAAAGGGGAACACGCATTTGCTAGTGGTTATTGATGCATACACGAAATTCATTGTTCTAAAACCAGTTCGCAGTACTAAAGCCTCAATTGTAGTCGATAAAATGCAGGAGTATTTTAGTATATTTGGCCTACCAAAAAGAATAATATCTGACCGTGGCTCTTGCTTCACAAGTGTTAAATTTACTGGTTTCCTAGAAAAACTAGGGGTCAAGCATGTATTAAATGCAGTAGCAACCCCACGTGCCAACGGGCAGGTCGAACGATACAACCGTACCTTACTAGAGGCTCTGACCGCAAAGTGTGTAGGTCTGGACGAAAGAAAATGGGATGTTCAAGTGCCTGAGATTCAGCTGGGCTTAAATAATACATTTAATAAAGGCATAGGCAAAACCCCAGCTCAAGTTCTTTTTGGTACTAACTTAACCGGAATGACGGAGGGTAGGGTTAAAGCTTCTATTGATAATGGTGATACGTATTCAGAGGATAAAATTAAACAAATTCGAAAAGAGGCTAATGAGTACATCACCACTTATCAAGAAAAGCAGAAAGTGCATTATGACAAAAAGTCTGCCAAACCTATTGAGTTTCGTGTGGGTGAGTTGGTCAGCGTTGAGCGTGAAGTTGCTGCTACGGGGCAGAGTAAAAAGCTAGTCCCAAAATATCGCGGCCCGTACAAGATAGTTAAGGTTTTAGGAAATGACAGGTATCAAATTGAAGACACACCGATTACCCGAAAGGGCAACCGGAAGTATTCCACTGTCATTGCCGTGGATAAAATGAAAGCTTGGGCTCACTATAATAGAAATGATTCAAGTTCCTCCTCGGGCAATGAGGAGGACGATTTGAACAACTAGGTTTAGTGGCAAGGTTGTGAGACGAGACTTACATGAATGTGATTTGGTCGTATATTTTAATAACTCGCTCATTCAGGGTGGAGGCAGTTAAGGGCAGCTTCTACCTTTAAATAATTGTTGTGGCGGTTTCAAGGTAGTAGCGACTTGTACCGCCCTAGTGGTTTCAAGGTAGTAGCGACTTGTACCACTAGTAAACTTGACAAATGTTGGTGGTTTTAAGGTAGTAGCGACTTGTACCACCCTAGTGGTTTCGAGGTAGTAGCGACTTGTACCACTGGTAAAATATTAAATACATAACATACAGTTGTATGTACTTGATTGTTTGATGATTAATCCTTGTTGCTTGTTTGCAATTATTATTATTTATTATTTTATTTTTTGTTCCTTGTAAGCTCGAGCCATTCATGTAGTTACGCGAGGACGCGTAAGTTGCGCGGATGGCCGAGTGTTAGCATTTAATTATACTTAAATAAGATTGTTGTTATCTCATTTGACATTAGAAATCACTGTCGAATGTTATCACTAGATGGCGTTAGTTTTGATCTGTTTACGATCCATTTGTATTGTTAAATAGTGATTTTACATTAATTAATTGAATATTGTATTTTATGTTACGTTAAATCAAATGTTGTAAAGATATATATTTTTGTTGGAATTGTTTTCGTTCTTTATAATGTTTACTAATTTAAATAAATAGTTGACCGTTTCTGTCGAGTTGACGCGCTACATCCGGTCCCCACTCTTGTTGGTTTCCTGTGTAGCGCGCTAGCTCTGGGAGGCAGTCGGTCGCTAACCGTGTTACAAGTAAGACAGTGAAATAAAGTGATAAGTCTGAATAAAGTGAGTTTCATTGAAGTAGCTCTCCAACAATATATAGTATTTTCTAACAAGCGCATAACCTTACAATGAACCGTAAAATAAAATAAGTTAGTGCATATCTCGTAAATAAAGTCTTAAGCACTTAAAAATAAAAATGATATTGATCATATATGATCAATATCATTTTTATTTCAATGTGCAATAGAGTTTTACAAAAATCTGAATTTCGCAATTCGCATTGTTTTTTTTTTATTCTGCTGTTACGTTTGTTTATAAAGAGAAAACGCTTTTTCGAAGTTTTACGCATTGGTCAGTTTGCGTTGAGATACACACAAAAATCGTTAAGTGGTACTATCCAGTGATTTTATTTACGATTCGGATTCGGATTAATTTGGCTGTATAGATCGATATCATTTAGTTCGGCTAAGCTAAGAAATCGATACTAATCGATTTATTTTTTAAATCTTATTTAAAATATAAATCGATTCAAAAAAAATTAAATTCGTTTCGATAAACACGCATGCTCAATCACTACTTTCGTCTATACTCTTTGAATTCTGTTTCGTGCATTTACGTTTTCAGTGAATTTTCTAATATTTTACTGATACTTAAGTATATCTGTCGACCTCAGTTTTTCTTTCTTCGGACTTCCAATTTAATTAAGTTGTATTTAAGACCTTTGTGTCGAACAATTTAAACTTTGACTTTGGTGCAGTATATTGGATTTTACGGGCGACTTATCGAAAGGATATATTATTGATACCATAAATTGTCGTATAAATTGTAGTATAACTGCTGCAATGCACTAAACCAACAGAGACGTGATGATGAAACTATACTGTCAATGATTTCGCTCAATGACGAGCGCCACAACCTGTAAGTAGGTATTATTTAACCCATATTTTATCAACCAGCGTCTACTACCATTTACCGTTCTTTTTCTCCGTTGTCATCATCATCTTCCTGCCCTCATATCGTTTTATTTGGGATTGGCGCAACACGTTTTTTTTCATTCTGTCCTGTCACTTGCCACGCTATAACTAACTCCCTTTTCTTCTATCTCACTTCTCATACGATCTATTCATCTTTTCTTTGGCCTCCCTCTCCCTCTATACACATGTAAACTCATCACTCTTTTACATGACCATACTAAGAAAAACGATTCCCATTCAATTTTTCAGTCGCTGGCGCCATTTTCAAACTTCCCGAAATATACTCTTCATCGGGTATATTAACAAAAAAATGGACTAAAACTGGTCGGAAATCATGGAGAATATTTAAATACCAAAACTGACGGAATGCTACTTAGTTGGTCATAATTTGTTGAATAAACTATTCCCATGTTTCAGGTAAGTAATCAGAAGTTACAATATTTGCTCAACTTGCTGGTATTTGGCTCAAAGATTGTCTGCTGATGAATCAAGACAACTTGGCCACCGTTGTATTTGTCTCTGCAGTGGTCGTTCTCTTGTATCGTGAATCAGTCACCAACTTCATCACGGCTTGACTCATGAATCGAGAATTTGCAATTCTATACAAAAATGAACTATGCTTCGAAGTGTAAATAGTTTTAGTTTACATGCCGTTTATAAATAAAAAATATTAATCTAAAAATGTTTTATTTTGTGTTACATATCATATTCTGTGTCATCAAATACTGTCAATTAAAACGTAATATCTTGCATAACCTCACTTTTACTAAATCTCTTATAACTTTTTTCTCTGATTTATTTGGTCCACAGAATTTTCTGTAAATGGTTAAAAATATTTAAGCTATTAACTGACATCAGTTTCATTTTTTTACAAACAACTATCAACCTAGGCCCAAGATTGTATGGAGAGGTATCGGTCTCCTTTACAATAATAATTATGCCAGTTCTTGTGTGTTATGTACAAGTGTGTCAACCCACAAAAAAAAAAACCACATAAATGTCATTTTGGTCTCAGAGATTAAAAAACAGACTAATATTAAATATACTCTCTAGTTTATTTAGGTACCTACATTTTTTAATTTAAATTACTTAGCATTTAAGAATAACTTGTATTTCTCATATTCAGTGAATTGTATTTTTTTTTGAGAAATAAATGTCTTAAACCTTAGGTAGTGAGTTGCATACTTTCTTGGGCATTTTACTATTATTTTCTCCAGTACGAAACATCATGGTTTGATCTGCACATTTTGTTGTGACACTGGTTCTGTCAATTATCTGAATTGTGCGCAAGGAAGATGAAGTTTACCTAACTATCCAGGTTTTCCTGAACTGAACAAAGTTGAGCCACCGTCTGCACCATGTCATTAAAAAAAAGCTGGGTTGGTTTAATTTCTCTTAGTTGGCATATTAGAAAACGCTGGGGGTGGCTCTACAGTGAGCGGATGTGTCACTGATACTCTGGAAAGATAAAAGGAGGCATAAGCTGATATTCTAATTCTGATTAAAATAGGAAATTGAGAACATACATATCGAGGTTGAAAAAACTGTTGTTAACAGTTTTCTGTTCGTTTGTGTACGAGTTCAAGTTAAAAAGCTATAATGTTCTTATTGATAGTATTATCGCATTGCCTTTTCCTATTAGTAACTGTAAGAATACAGAACAGTCAAACACTTTATCCCATTTTCCGGTCCCCAAGATACAGGCACCGCCGAGTTTGGGGACCACCGTTACAGACCTAGACTAAGTTACGATTATTTAAATTTAAGGCAACTACTGTAACAATGGTTCAATAAATTTATTATTATTATTATTAATTACACAATGCAATATGTTGAGAGAAAAGTACTAACCATGTCATCAACTCTTGTTTTGAGATTTCTGTTGTGAAAAACTTTTTCAATGTAATTTAATATTTTAGCAACAATTATATTTCTTTTTAGCAGCATAACTGCAAAAGTTAAATAACAGTTTTGCTATTTTTATTTGTCAGGCGCTAAAGATATTGACAAACAATACTTTTGTCGATATCTTTGTTGCTGTGATATAACGGGTGATTTTTTAAGAGGTATGGATTTGATTTACAAAAAAAACAGAAAAAAATTAAAAAAATTGATGAAATCTTTATTGGAATTGATAGAACGATCAATATAATTTAATGTTTGAAGATGATTTCATGCAAATGCTGGCCGCGGCTCCAGTTTAGATGGCCCATTCGCATGGCCCAATTTCGGCACACTCTCCCCAACATATCAGCCGGTATATCATGAATAAATGCTTCAATATTGGCTCCCAGTGCGTCAATCGTTCCCTGTAGACATGAGCCTTAACATGGCACCACAAGAAATAGTCCAAAGGCGTTAGATCACACGATCTAGGCGGCCAATTGACGGGCCCAATATTCCAATAAAGATTTCATCAATTTTTTCAATTCTATTGTGTTTTTTTTTTTGAAAATCAAATCCTGTACCTCTTAAAAAATCACCC
The DNA here is from genome assembly GCA_030763345.1 of Mythimna separata. NCBI lineage: Eukaryota > Metazoa > Arthropoda > Insecta > Lepidoptera > Noctuidae > Mythimna > Mythimna separata. The sequence continues at coordinate 486,153 of JAKKIA010000039.1, forward strand.
GTTAGATAGTTATAGTATCATCGGTGTAAAACATTGTGAGAAGCAAACGGGAAGTAATTAATGGCTACTGTGTCAATATTTCTATTTATCAGGAACCCTACGACTCGGTGACCTGCCATCCTGACATCAGCATGAACGGTCGCTCTTGAAATTATTTTTTTCTAATAATAATTGTTTGAGAATAGGAAGCAATAGGGAAGCATTTATTATAGAGTATAAATTGAACGTAAAATATGCGACCGTTCACACCAGTTTTGGTTGTCTCATGGTCGGTATGGACATCCATGTGTGAATTTAATTTTAGAAGAAATGATTTTATAGTTTTATTTATTTATTAAGTATTTATTTTTTTAGTCTTTATGCAACGCAATGTACAAAGGCGGACTTAATGCGACAGGTATTCTCTACCAGTCAACCAAGGGTGGTGAAGAGACAATATGGTAGGTGCATAAAAAGACAATGTAATGTGTATATATGTGTGTGTATGAGTGTGTAGTTTTGTGTATTATTAGGCTGTAGTATAATATAAATATGTGAATAGTACAACTGTTTGGTGTTTTATTAAATACTTTCGACTCCATTGTCTCCATTGTTGTATAATATTCACTCTCTCTGTACTAATATGTACAGAGAGCGAACCACGTACATATATGTACTGTGTACTATCAACGACATTTAAAACTGACCCTTGTGGCTGAACAATCATTTGAAATGTCAAAAACCTCACCCATTTTAAAGGTATTTTTTTGGCAGTATCTCTCAAATATGTAACATAATTATTTGAGAGATACTGCCAAAATTAATCGTCAAAAAATGTCTTGAGAGGAATAGTGTCCCGATATAACATCGGAGGTGGCAAATGGAATCAAGCAGTCCTGTAAGAGTAATATTATGCGAGTGTTGTAATGTGTGTAAAACTGCTTGTGGTGGGTCAGCTGTCCACATCGTCGACTGTACATGATACAGGATGTACGCAGAGGTCGATGTTTCCTTACGTAATGATCTGTTAATATTGATTTAATATCTGGCAGACAGTCGGGTACCAGCTAAGAAACTGACGCGTATTACCAAGTATACATATAGATGTAGGTAATTACTATGTAATTTTCAATCGACTTGAAAAATTGAGGTTTTCGGTTGTATGTTTTTCTTTGTATATTTGTTACCTCAGGACTCCGTCATTTATAGGTTGATTTGCAAATTTTTTGTCGAGTTCCCAAGCTCCTAAACTAGGTACGCAGACCTGTATCTTAGGAGTCGGAGATTATACGTCTTGGATGATGATGTGACATTTTCATGGAAATCCTGGATGTGAAACGCACAGGGCCGTACGTGGCCACACTTGGGGGAGGCCTATGTCCAGCTGTGGACATCTTTTGGTTGAAATGAAGATGATGATAATTATGTCTTTAGCACCACACACACGTCCCTCTTACACACCGCAATTAATATTCTAACTACATAAAATTAATTAAGAATATTCAAATAAGATTACGTTGCCAGCACCTAATTGTTAGAGACTCGTGAGGTTATCGTTTCTCCCCATCGCCGGCGAGGGAATGCAACGCGACGTAACGTTAACGTTATGTGACAAGTTGCCGCGACTGGCATGAGCGATTAGATTGTGTCATCAAAATAATATGACAACATTATTAGAGAATGACAGACGACGGAAGATTCGGTTTCGAATTGATTTGCTGGAGTTTCGTTTTCGGCTAGAAAAGGGGCCGAATATTCGGCAACGTCTTCCAGCTGACTACTATTGACTGACTGAATATTGTGATAGATAACTTACCCAAAAACCGATTTGATCATAAATATGTTTTATAATATATAGCAGTGGCGAGGGGTAGACTTGCGTGCGAGTTAATCCGCTACTTGTTCCAAAAATATTATAAACCTGACCTAATTAAGCGACGGAAAATCTTAACTGTGAGATTCAGAAACCGTCGCTCAACTAACAACGCCATCTAGTGACCGCGTTCCCAACTTTTTTCACAAATTCACAATTTCCTCAAAAGATGACGCAGTGAACCAATATTTATGTAAACGCAATTTTAAAAATAGTATGTAAAATATATTATTAAAGTTCACTCACCAGATGCAGTTCGCTCAATGATGCAATAAATCCAAACCGGCGTTTTTATTAATTGTCGTAACACTCGTAACTTAATTTTGGGAACAGGATTTGGTTGCAATACAAAGAATCTATTAACAATATTATATCTCTACCATGAATTAATGCCATTACTAAATAGCACGAAATATATGTACAGTAACGTTAAAAACAAAAAAAAAACAACTACAAAACAGAAAATGAAAGATAACCGCCATGATAATTCGGTTGTATAAAAAACCCTACCAAATAAGATGTATTACTCGCCAATATCAGTTATTATGCAGTGAAATTCATTCTTATTTTGGAATCATTATAATTGCACAATGAATGAATTTTTCTTTCTCGCTTGCACCTATGCAATGTTTACTGTCTTCTTCCTCATAACTCGGTCCGGATCGAGTTATATTGAGTTCAATTTTCTACGTGCGAAAACGAGACGGCAAGAGTTCGAGTAATAGGCGTTAGTTTATAGGAAAGAAAGAGATAGATGCGTATTATGGGTTTTAGTTGTTTGAAAAGGTAATCCGGTGTTTTTCGGCTTATGATTTTGGCATTGACGACAAATGTTGTATACATTTAAAAAAATCGAAGTAATTGAACAATAGAAGGGTTGTTGACCTATAGATTTCTGTTTCAAAGTGAACTCGTAAGGAATGGAGTTATATGAAGGCTTCGCGACTGATATATAGGCATTTTTACCACAACTAAAAAGTGTAAAACTAAAATCTAATGTCGGTGTTTTATAATAGAAATAGTTTTTATTTCTATAATAGTTTTGTCTCTTTGCTATTTAATATCGATTTCCGAAATTAAAATTACTTTGTACGTTTTAGATTTTTTAAAAGTTTTTTATGTATTTTTTTTTCTACGCTATCCGTGAAGTTAGCATACAACGACAAAAACGATGGTAGGTACAGTTGATGCAGTGGTTGAGCTATCGACCGCGGCCCTGCGTGTCACGGGTTCGCTTCCCGCACAGAACAAATATTGCTATAGCCTAGAAATAGGTGTTTCAGGTCTGGGTGTCTTATGTATGTGAGTTTACTTGTTTGTGACTGCGCCCAAGATACCTACAGGAGTGATCGAGGAGAATAAACTTTATTGTACACCAGAATAGTAACTATTTTACAGAATATTAAATCTATGGGTAGAATAGCGCGGTCTTAAGGCTGATTGTGGGGATTAATGTTTACTTTTAACAAAAAAAATGTATATTTATTTAAAACTAGCTTTTACCCGCGGCTTCGCTCCCGTCAAATGACTACCCTACATATCCTACACTACCCTACACTACCCTACACTACCCTACACTACCCTACACTACCCTACACTACCCTACACTACCCTACACTACCCTACACTACCCTACACTACCCTACACTACCCTACACTACCCTACACTACCCTACACTACCCTACACTACCCTACACTACCCTACACTACCCTACACTACCCTACACTACCCTACACTACCCTACACTACCCTACACTACCCTACACTACCCTACACTACCCTACACTACCCTACTTTACCTAACTTTTTTCAAATCGGTCAAGCCGTTTTCATGTGATGTCGTGACAACGAAAAACGGGTTTCATTTTTATATATATAGATGATTTAAATAACACCACAAACAAAACCAAAACATAACTATATCAACATATATGTTTAAAAATGTATTTCGTTGGTGTACAATAAAGAGTAAATTATTATTATTATTATTATTATTATGTATGTAGTTAGAAATTATACACTTTATTGTACACACAAAAATGATGGAGAGGGAGAGGGAGGTCAAAGAAAAGATGGATGAATTGTGTAAGGACTGATATGAAAGAAAAGGGAGTGAGTGATAGTGTGACGGACGACAGGACAGAATAGAAGAATGAAACGTGTTGCGCCGACCCCAATTAATACGGGATAAGAGCGCCGCAGGAAGAAGAAGAAGAAGATTGTACAAACATAAAAAGGACAACAAAGGAAAAAAAAAATTATTCGTTTTTGCCCGCGGCTTCGCCCGCATGAAAGTTTTTCTGAATTTACTTAGTTCACTTTTTTTACATAAAATATAGCCTATAGCACTTAGGAAGAAAGTTTCTATCAATATAAACATTTATGTAATCGAACCAGGATCTTCAGAGATTATTCCATACAAACAAAAAAATAAGCTTTATCTCTTTATTATATTAGTATAGATGATAAACATAGTGTATCCATGACATATTCGTAATCGACACGTGCACCTAGACAGTGCATAAAGCCCGCATTCGAAGCCGGATATGCACGTGCATTTCACTGAAACGATTCGTAGCACACCTCATATGGGAGGTGAAAATGATGGCGGCGACGCATGCGCACTGAGCGGCGCGGCGCGGGTAGTGATCCGTGTGTAGCGGACAACGTCACGGCATGAGCTTGTACCTTCAGCCTTATGCTATCAGATAGAGAGTGATGATCAGATTGTGATGTGAGTCCCAGAAGTGTTTGAGAGTCAAGAAGTAAACAATTTTTTTTTTTTAATTATGTAAACTAGTGCTTGACTGCGATCCCACCTGATGGTAAGCAGTGATACAATCTTAGATGGTGAGGCGCACTAGTTTATTAAGAGCCTATTCACTCTAGCCTTGAAGACACCCAAATTATAATTGGACGGGAAGACCGCAGCAGGCAAACTATTCCAGTCCTTCGATGTACGCGGTATAAACGACGAAGCAAAGCGCTTAGTCCGGACCGTAGAGGTTTCGACAACATAAGGATGGACATTCGCCGTACGACGGCACCTATATTAGTAAGATATGCTATTATCAGCCACGTTAAGCCTTTGGTCCCGGCTGTCATTTGTAGATCTTTGGCAGTCGTTACGGATAGTCAGAAGTCAGTAAATCTGACTCCAGCCTTGCCATGAAGTATCGTGTTACCCCAGTTAATGGATGTGGAAGTCTGGTAGGCAGCCGCTCGTCGTAAAATACTGGTATTCAGCTAAATCCGGCTTGATTGGAAGCCAATCCCAATATAGTTGGGAAAAGGCTAGGCAGATGATGATGAGTAGTAAGCTATGCTATGCTATTCCAGGACATGGTCTGCCCGTGTAACATTCATTCTATGTTTAGAGAAGTTTGAGCGTGACAGAATAACAAACATATACACTTACAAACGTACAAACTTTCATCTTTAATATTATAATAGTGTGATGTGATAAACCGTAATAATAGTAATAAAATGAACTTTAAACATTTCCGTAATTTCACGTTTAAAAGCCAGGCTCATTACATTATAAAATGTACTTATTTCCACACTAAACATTTAAATACTACCTCACTTATTTCTCACCAATTGCAATTTTTGAGTTCTTTAGGTTACTTTTATTCTAAGGGTGCGATGTGTGTAATACACCCTTCTACCTAACACTCGGGGAACACAGGTGTGATATTCGTTCTTACGTTATCATAAAAAAGGAACACTTAAAACACACAACTTCTAAATAAACCACAAAAAGGCATAACAGACATCTGATACCTTCTTGCACAATGTCCCTTTAAGCATGGACCAGACGTTTGCAATCGAGCGTTTTAACTGTGTGGTGACCTTGCTAGTTTGACAGCAGATGTATTCCCAACCGACAACTTAAAAATGGTTAGTAAGTTCCTATCAAGTTTTAATATTTTGACATGAATTAACATTGTTTATTTTCAAGATTTCACTATTATGAATTACTTAAGTTTTTTTTTCGACTTTATTATTATTTTCTAAGCAATTCAATTATTCGCTTTGACTGCATGTATACCTAGTTTTTAAACTTTAATGTTCGCTCACAATAGTCATTTGTGTTTCTCCATGAACCAAGGCGACTTGTGTTTAGACACTGGATTACATTCGTCTGGCCCAAGCTTTACTTATCTAACGCACCTGCGCTTGCGCACGCGTCGCTCTAGTATTACAGCTTCCTGCGCGGGTGGCGGCCGGAAGTGCACCAGAGACAAGCGCCCCGGCCAGCTGGCGGGCTGCCACGGGTAATAACTAGCTGTCTTCAGTGGGGACTAGGTCTCTGGTATCATCTGCCTAGCCTTTCCCCAACTATATTGGGGTCGGCTTCCAGTCAAGCCGGATTTAGCTGAATACCAGTATTTTACGAGGAGCGGCTGCCTACCAGACCTCCACAACCCATTAACTGGGGCAACACGGTACTTCATGGCAAGACTGGAGTCAGATTTACTGGCTTCTGACTATCCGTAACGACTGCCAAAGATCTACAAATGACAGCCGGGACCTACGGCTTAACGTGCTTTCCGAGGCACGGAGGAAACTCGTTATGTTAAGATGGTCACCCATCCACAGACCAACCTAGGCAAGCGTTGCTTAACCTTGAAGATTGACCCGTGCGGCTGTTATTATTTAGCCACGAGCTCCTCCTAGACTAGGTCTCTGGTATGTGCGCCACGAAAGGAAATCACTCAGTGGGTTGTGGAGGCTTACTAGCGGCCTACTTTACTGCTGAGTGTAAATATCGTGTAGGTAATTGTACTGTACTCTAGTAAATAATACTTTTTCAAAGTTAATAGGTTTGCGCTTGACCGCTATCTCACCTGATGGAAAGCGATGATGCGGTCGACGATGGAGCGCGCTTACCTAAAAGTTACCTACAATCCGGTCACATTAACTTGACGCATCTCTAAAACGCGAGAATCCCCCTGCTTTCCACCTCCTTCCCTTAGCTCAAGCAAGTGTCAGGTATGGTCAGCATCTTTGTTATCGATACTCGGGTCGATAATTTGGCTAGTTCTTCGTTGTTGTTTTATTGTTTTTGGACTTTATTTCATTGACACCAAGCGTCAAGTTAATGTGACCGAGTTGTATTCACTTTTTTGATTCAAAGAAACTGTTGCCTTGGGGTAGGTATTCCATCCCTTGGTGGCGTAAGATTTCAGTATTGGTAACAGGATGCAGGATACTAAGAGTCAGGAGGCAGGCCAGAAAGTTCTTTTTTTTTTCAAGTGGCGAATCATCAGAATGATTTCTTCCGTTCTTGGGCGGAGCGCGGGGGTATGCCAGACTTTTAAAGACTAAACTGCACCCATTCCTTCGTTGCCTTCGATCTGGGGACTTCGAGCTTCCCTTTCGGAAGTCCCATCCATTGTCCCAAGGCCAGCAAATCTTGGATGACACCTAAGACGTCAAACAGTTGTCGCTCGAATAGAAAAGTGAAATTAGCAGTATTTACTTTAGTCGCATTACTTTCATATAGAAACTGTGGATATTTAGCATGCCTGCACGTTGCCGTGACTCAGTCTAGATATGCGGCCCGCTAGGTTATTGTGCTATTTGCTATATTGTACAGAAAATAAAAAGAAATCGCCACCGACTTGTTGAATTGGATGTAAAACATGTAATACTTACAAGAAGCTATATTTATTAATCATATCGTCGATTGAACCGAACGTAATCTCATCCAGCGTCATATATTATAGATCCCTTTATTTACATAAAAGTTTTCTATACACTACTTACACATGTCAATTTTCATCCAGTATTTTTGATTACAGAATTATTTGTTACTAACATAAAATGTGAAACAAAAAGCTGTATGGGGTATATCCATTATACCCATTGATGTACCCTACACTATTTGTTCTGGGTATGCTTATAAGCTGGGTATGCTTATAAGCTGGGTATGCTTATAAGCTTTTTCGCAAATAAATCAAAACATACTAAAATAACTATAATCCACCAAAATATTGCTGGGATACTGAACAAGCAGGAACTAATAGAGGTGGCCATTTCCAATTTAGAAAAGGAACTAGGTTCCGTAGATATTTTATGTTTTACTGAAACTTTCCTTAAAAGTGGTTGTGAACAAAACCTTAGTCTCAATAGCTATAAGTTGGTAGCATCCTTCTCTCGAACTAACCAACGAAGGGGAGGCTCGTGTATATTATTAAAAAATAACCTACAATTTAGAGAAATAAAAAATCTACCTCTCTCCACTCCCTTTCAATTCGAATGCTGTGCCGTCGAAATAATTAAATTTAACCTAATTATGGTGTGCATATATAGAACACCTACATCTGATGCCACAATATTTTTAAATAATCTAGAGCTTCTCACCAATAAGTTATGTAAAAAAGTTAATAAAAAAATCGTCATCTGTGGCGACTGGAATATTGACACACTAAAAACAAATAAAACATCCGATGACTTAAAGTCTATACTTAGTAATAATAATTTAATAAATCACATAAAACTGCCAACAAGAAAAAATGCATGTTTGGACTTAATAGTAAGTAACATACACGATGCTAAGTCTGCAATTCACTATTTAGCGCTTTCAGACCACGAAACAGCACAATCAATAATGGTTAACTTACAAACTGATTCTCAAGCTAAAGATAGTCATAGCTTTTGGTTCAAAAATGTGAGAGAGCTCAGTGACGAAAATATAGTAAAATTTAATAACTGCATTTCAAGCCTCTCTTTTTCCGAAGTGTACGAAGTTCAAACAACAAATGACGCCTTCGATAGATTACACGACATAATAACTCTTTTCTACAATTTATGTTTTCCTATAATTAAAATAAAAAATACTTGTAAGCAAGTGAAAAATAGAGGTCTAACCAAGGGTATAAAGAGATGCTGCATTAAAAAACGAATATTATATTTAAAATACCATCTCATCAAACATAATAAAAAACAAAACAAAAAAAAATATGACAACTACAATCGAATACTGAAAAAATGCATACACAAGGCTCAGCAGATTAATAGCTTACACTATATTAATACAGCCAAAAATACAAGTAAAGCGGCCTGGAACTTGATTAAAACCAACACAATTAATATGACAAGTAACTCTGACATTAACGCTGTTCATGCTAACGGTAAAATTTATGACAATCCAAATATAATATGTGACTTATTTAATGACTTTTATATATCCCAAACAAAGAGGACCAATTCAGCCCAAAATAACATCCAACATGACACAAAAATTATGACATCTCAAAATCCTAAAAGCATTTTTCTCACACCAGTTGATGAATCAGACGTTTATAAAATAATTCATAATCTAAAAAACACTAACTCGACTGGATATGATGACTTGAGCACTAAAGTGCTAAAAATTTGTGCCAGGAGTCTAGTGTCGCCCATAGCATATATAATAAATTTGTCATTAACAGAAGGAGTATTCCCAACACGCCTGAAAAGGTCAATCGTCAAACCTCTATATAAGAAAGGTGTAAAAACTGACATGAGCAACTATCGCCCAATAACTTTAATCCCAATTCTATCCAAAATATTTGAGAAGGTTATGTGTATCAAAATCGAGAACTTTTTAACAACATGTAATATTATTAAAAAAGAACAATTTGGTTTTAGGAAAGGCAGCTCCACTTCTTTAGCATGTTTTTCGCTAGTAAAATACATAACTGAATGTCTTAATCAAAAATCTAAAATAAGTTGCGTGTTCCTAGACATGACTAAAGCCTTTGATTTTGTTTGCCATAAAACACTACTCTCAAAGCTTGAGTATTACGGAATCCGGGGTAAGGCCAACGACTGGATCAAAAGTTACCTTTCTGAAAGAGTACAATGCGTGGAAGTAACAAAAATTGCTCAAAATGAAAAAAGAACATATAGGTCGGAATATAAACAAAATAATTTTGGCACCCCACAGGGAGGTATATTATCCCCACCACTCTTTCTAGTGTACATCAACGACATTGTAGAGGCGATAGGCAAAGATTGCATACTATTTGCTGATGACACGACAATAATGCTTAAGAGTGACACTGACAAAAACTTGGAAAATGAAATCGTCCAGGCTTTGGATAAAGCAATAGACTGGCTCGAAATAAATAACCTGAATTTAAATATGGCTAAAACAAACATCATACAATTTCAGACATACAATTCAAACATAAACAAACTTGACATTAATTATAAAGATTCTCACTTGACATCTCTCGACAATTGTGTATTTTTGGGTATAACGATCGACAAAAATTGCAACTGGAAAGCACATATAGACAAAATTCTAACAAAAATAGACCGTTTTATATACGTTCTAAAAAGAATTAGACAAACGGTAAACTGTGATACTGCAATGCTGGCTTACCACGGCTATGTATCCTCCGTACTGAGATATGGTATTGTAATATGGGGTAACTCAGTAGATTTTGACAGAGTTTTTAAAGCTCAAAAAAAATGTATCCGAGCCATTTGTGGAGCTCACTTTTTAGACAGCTGTAAGCCACTATTTCACAAACTTAAAGTACTACCATTACCATGTTTATATATTTTTGAAATATGTGTATTTGTTAAAAAAAACTACAATCTTTTCGAGACAAACACTGACAGGCCAAATAGCCGATCACGACATAAAGACAGACTTCGGCTCCCACAAATGAGACTAAAATTATTTAAGAAAAATGTATACTGCATGTCGATCATGATTTATAATCATTTACCAAATATTTTACAAGACTTACCCGTGATAAAGTTTAAAAAAAATCTTTTTAATCTGTTGTTATTTAAAAGATATTATACTGTTAAGGACTATTTAGAAGACAAGTCAATAGAATGTATAATTTGTAAGTTATAGTTATTGACAACACTGACCACAGAACAGATGAAAGACACTGACTGTGAATATATTTGCACGCCATGTTATGGCAGGATATGCTGAAACAAATGTATTGTAACACCTTATGTACCATATTCTAGCAAATAAATATTTTGATTTGATTTGATTTGATTTGATTATGGTAGGGTACAACACTCTAAAAGTACGACGGGAGTTTTCGCTCGTAGCGTATGTAGTGAAACTACTACGTGGCGTGGCGCATAACCCGGGAGTGTTGCGACACCTGCAGCTGTGCGTGCCCGACCGGTACGTGTGGAGGCGGCGACGCCCGCCCCTGCTCGCGGTGCCTGCAGCCAGGACCAACCTGCTGGCGAGAACTCCTCTCACCATACGCGTGGTGAATGAGGTTCACGGGAGGGTTGATGTATTGTGGTGCAACTTGAGTGAATTCGCAAAAGTTACACTATATGTAATAAGTTATTTAGATTAAGATTTTTAACTAGGTATAAGGTATAGATTTAAGATTTAGTTAGTAAGGCCAACCTGTCGCATTGGATCATATGTAGATCTGTAATGGTAGTGTAGGTAAGATTAAATAAATAAATAAATAACAAAAGTTGTATTGAAATAAATAAAAGTATTATTATTTACTTTAACGTAACACTGCTCCAAAATAACAATTAAATAAAACTTACAATCCGGTCACATTTACTTGACGCATCCCTGAAATGTGAGCATCCCCCCGTTCCCCCTGCATTCCCTTAGCTCGCCCAGCAAGTGTCAGGTATGGTCAGCATCTCTGTTATCGATACGCGCGTCTATAATTTGTTTAGTTCTCTGTTGTTACGTTGTTTTTAGACATTATTTCATCGACGCTAAGCGTTAAGTTAATGTGATCGAGTTGTATACTACAGTCATCGACTCATCTCACAACACTCCAGACACAAACGCCTGATCTTCCATTTATACGCGAACACTTTACAGTCAGATTGAGCATCCAGCACAGCGTTGAGCGCGGAGTTTGTGCGAGGTAAAGGAGACTGAACAGATGGTCAACAGGGACGTAAGGTTCTTGAGTGGCGGTCAATTACCGGCAGACGCAGCATTGGAAGGCCTTCCTCTAGTTGGACCGATAGCCTGGTGAGTAGCCTGGGTCGCGGGAATCCGATGGATTCGAGTAGCACAGAAACTTTTGTTGTGACGTCGCTTGGGGGCCTACGTCCAGCAGAGGAAGTCTTTCGGTTGAAGTGAAGATGTTGATGATCGGGCGATGGTTTGACACTCAGATACAGCGAACAATTTGTACCTCCTATAATAACGGCTAAGTTGAATAGATCGGTGCTAATTCTTAGGATGATTCGTCGTGTAATCCATGAGCCATGTTGTTGTTTGTGTGTAAGATCTTAAGGGGCGTCTAAACGGGCTATATAATACGACAATTTGTGGCTATAATACTGTGGCTGGCAACATTACTAGCAATACCAGCCACACTATGCAATATTTTAAGGATGGCCCGGCATTATAGCCACATATTCTTTGGTATGTCAAAATGTTTTTATGTGTAGCCGGCGTGTCATTAAAGGGTTCTGAATCAAAGGCATGTTGCTATTGCAGCCATATTGCAACATGTTGCCTGCAATTGATTGCTCAGCCATAAAATGCACTAAAATGTTTTTTTGATGGCTGGGCAATGTTTGTCAATAATTGCAGCCACAAATTGTCGTAAAATATAGCCCGTTTAGACGCCCCTTAACATTACACACACGCAAGTCGTCAACATTACCGCTTCACATGCATGTCGTTACCAGCGCTGAGCGGTGAGCGGTACCCTCCTGTTCACAGATAGTCATCAGCTGTAAGACATGGAATATTAGCATTAGGTACTGCCAGATAATTCTGACTGTTATGATGCTGATGATGATATCAGATCCCCATTATATGGTATCATCATCAGCATCATAATAGAGAGCTAGATTAGAGTGAGGTGGATCTGATCGATCCACCTCACTCTAATATGCGATCTTTAAAGACAATATTGACTCTAAAGTCGATAAGTATTATAAAAGCACAAAACTTTTTTTAAGACCAAAAGATTTGAACAAAAAATTTGTAACGCTGTTTTTTACTTTTTAGTTGTAGTATTCCACAATTATTGCTGAACAAGATGATTTTTTTTAAATTCTGTTAAAAAGGAACACCCATCCAAGCATGGTAGTAGAATTGAACCACTTAAAAATGGAAAAGATTTTGTAACACACAATTGATTACACTTTAGGTAATAAGACTCGTTCACATATCTACATGAGACTTCAAATTATGGTGCTTACCTTTACCGTTCGAGAAATATGTACAGGCGAGGCGTAATGTTTCTATATCTAATGAATGTACTGCCCAGAAATTCCAGGAACAAGAACGCTGTTAAATGCACCATATCTCCAGTTCATACAGGTCCTCGCAGCGCGGATGTGTCTCCGCTGCGCTAAACGCATGCAGCGGTGATGTGCCTGGCGCGGCCGGTACTGTCCAGCGCTTCCGAGAGAGCCGCTTTCTCTGCGCGCGCCGCTCATCTGCTCAACACAACTGAGAGCTATCCTGCAGCGGAATCTTCGCAGAAGTCAAAGGGTGCCGTAAGTAGGTGAAGGCATAGTCTTCCTAAGTGTTGGGAACCTACTCATCAAATAAATTGAGTTTGTATTCATTTAGAATAGAATAAAATAACAATTTATGCAGAAACTTAAATCTATGAGTACAATGGCGGTCTTATCACTGACAGTAGTACTAAGCGAGATAAAAGATTTAATCAGTATTTATAATGTTTACTAATGCGAAATTAAGTACACTCAAAAATTTTGTTTACAATTTACTATGTTATCATTAGTTTCTGCATCAAACGAGATATAGATGACATCGAATTCTACACCCACAGTGAAGCCCACGCACATGATAACTGTGGGAACAACAACGCATCTGTTATCAATGAACAGCGCACAACAACACGCGCAGGTGCGGACTTTCACCGCGCGTGCTGCGCGTGCTGCGCACCGCCAGTACACTCCGCGCACGCGCACAGAATGCGCGCGCCATGGCCGACGCCGAGCGAGCCGAGTACGACGCGCGCCTCACCGCCGCCACCGTCTCCAGCCTCAAGTCCGAGGACTCCACCGAGCAGCTCATCTGCAAGACCCCCCAGAAGAAACCCAGCAAAGTGACCAAAGACAAGAGTGTGAGTTCTAAGAGTGTGGAAGCGGGCAGTGATGAGCCCGCCCGGCGGAGGCTCGTGGTGTTCCTGGGGCTGGCGCAGGTGGTGCTGGGCGCGCTGCTGGTGGGCGCGGGCGCGCTGGCCGTGGTGAAGGGCGCCGCCCTGTCGCGCGTGGGCGCCGGCCTGTGGGCGGGCTGCGTGGCCGTGGTGGCCGGCGTGGTGGGCGTGCTGGCCGGCATCAACGACTGCTACGGCCTCAACGCCGGCGGCAACGGGTGAGTACAGCCTGTGCAGCAGCGTGCGAGCTGCCACTGTGTGCTATACGCTGGGAGAGAGTTCGTTTCAGTGCATTTATTCCGAGTCGCACGTTTCTACCAAAGCGATATGTTTGACGCAGCAGAGCATGAATTCGCGACTGTGGAACGACTTAGCAATAAAGATAATATTATTATAATGACACAAATTATAAATTAACAAAATAAAACGTTGGATTGCATGCTAAGTTAAACTTACAAGCGTATGGAAGCGTTTGTTGAAAGAGAAACTGTTGTTGCATTCTTGTAACTTAGATGTAAATTAAAGAGAAAGTTATTTTTTGCAAAATACGAGTAAATAAAGAAACAGGAATGTGGGTTTACCGCGAGGAAGATCACACAAAAAGCTAACAGTTTAGAATTTTACGACATAGAAATTGATGTCAACAATATATCTACATATATCTAAATCTGTGACCGATAGAACATCGGGGTTATCTGGCGGTAGTTTTTGCATAACTAATGTATTTCGGCGAGGAACTACTTTTACTGGAGACTGTAAACTAGTTTCTCTGCATCACGACGAACGATGTAAAAAGTTTGTAACAACAAACATCTAAATATGCGTGTCATCTCATGAACTATATCTATGCAGTTACTTAGATATGAAAAGAAATATGGAGTAACTCGGTAGCATTTTATCTAGTTTGCTTAATTCATGAATCCCCGACCGGTCCTATGAGACCGCGCTGTTATTGTTTTACTATTGTGTCTCGTTTTGTGGGTATGTGATAGGACTGTACTGTTACTTTTTGGTGTACAATAAAGTTTATTCTATTCCGTTGGTCTTTAATAAAAATGCAAAACGGTGAAGGAAAACATCGTAAGAAAACAAGTATGTCCTAGAAACAAAAATTCCAAGACATGTGTAAGTGACCTACACCAATCCGCACTGGGCCTGCGTGGTGGATTATGGCCTATTCCCTCTTCAAGAGAGAAGGCCTAAATCCCCGCAGGGGTAAAATTATAAGGCTGATTATTCTAATGAAAATGCAATGACAATCTTAATTTTCAAGATTTCTGGTCTCATAAATCACAGAATTCGGCTTTTGAGTATTGACACTTCTCAGCTATGATTTCTTTAAATTCTTACTTCAAGTGCCAAGTCATGACTCAGTGAGCGTTACGCTTGTAGCTAAAACTAGCAGATTCTAAAATAGCCATTATTTAATAATAAATCGTCCTCAATCACAGATTAACCAACAGCCATCCAATTAGTGACATAAGAGACTCTCGCAAGTCAGGCGGAGCACGTGTAACTATCGGGCCTCATCTGTATGCAAACATTGCGATCTATACTTAATTATGTAATTGTACAAATAAATGGTCGACAAACGAGGATTTAGTAACAAAATTTGGGATAGAGTACAGAATAGAATGAAATAAAACTTTATTGTAACACCATAAAGTTACACAATTTATAAAAATCTAAAGTTTATAGTAGGTGTGATTAGTTATTACGAAAAGAAGATGTTCAAATATTAATATACGCAACAGTCAATATTACACTCAATAATTGAATGGAAGTCGTTTCCCCTCGATTAAGCCAATGAAATTATTGTATTATTTTTTATTTAATTCAACATTATCGTTTACATTTTATTTTTTGCTGTGCCTTCAGGGCCCATAATTGTAAATTAACTTTAAACAATTAATCTAACATATCTGACGGCATTATGGTATGCAAATAAAGATATAATATGAATAATAACATCATAAATCGATCTAGAACTCGTGAACAACGTATGTGAAGTTGTTCACACACTAACGTGTAATAACACCTGCTTTAAAACCTTCACTAAGCCTATGTAAAATACCTTCAAACCAAAAATTCCATTCAAAATAAATGATACAAGATTAAACCAAGGTTAAAGAAGCTTCCAAATTAATAGCTAATGCGCTTTGAAGACCACCACGAGCAGAGCGTAATGAGCAGCCATCCATCAGTTCAGCGGACGCACTGTGTTTCGTCCAGAACAAGCTAGCTGGACAAAATTATTTTTTACTTGATATAGGTTGCATAGCCTCTGCTTGTTAATAATATGACTGATTTCGTTGTTTAAAATACTTACAAACTCATAAAAATGCGAAACTCCGAAAATAAAATGAATTAATTAAAACTAATGGTGTTTATGGCACGATTCGTAAGAAATATCAATTAAATCAGGGGTATTTAAAGCTAATTACATTATATAACGATTACACTAATATTATAAGTAAATAAAACTAATTTATATATTTTGCAACAGTTCCGATTTGTAAGTTAAATACACAATAAACTACACTCGTAAAAATCAACCTGTATTAAATAACTTACGACTAGAAAACGACTATCCATTGGATTATGTATAATGAGAACAAACTCAGGAATTATTCATTGTCACTAAGTTCATCCTCAGAAAAATTCTCCACATAATAATCTTCGGTATTAATATTTATAGTATTTACATTTTTACAATATTTACGGGTGGGGTTACAAGGTCTAAGACTGCAGAAGGGAGGCTACCTGATTTTTTTCTGGGGTTATCTCTGAGACTGTTAATAAAAGGATCAGATGTGATGATCAACATATTCAGCAAATCTGTATTCGTAGCAATACGAGACCGTTTCCTGGCATTATCCCTTCGGAACCTTCTGCAATCTTCAGAAACGAATTTCTCAGGTTTCTCACTAAGTTCTCGAATCAGTTTTGCGACGTTGCGTTTACCTGCTTGACGAGACGCTATTACAGCAGCAACCAAATGTATTTCAGAGTTTAGTAACTGAACCAAATAATCGACACCTCACCGTGTGGTTTTGGCACTTGTGTTTGCCACATATCCACTGGCGGTTTTCCGGGACCATGCTGTGAATGTGAAGATGTTGATGCTTCTGCAAGGTCATAAGACACCTTAAACTGTATGTCTTCACCTTCTAGCCACTTAGCATCACAAGCTAAAAACGATTCCGTATTCGGCCAGAATTCTCCTATTTCTCCGAAAATTTCGAAGAAAAACGGGAAATAATATTTTTGATCTCCTTCACAGATGCTTCTGTTACACCACTGAGATCCTGTTTTTGTGAAACAAACACAAAAAGTGCCTTATTTCGGTCACTTTTTGTATGTTTCACCCATTCTTTGAAAAACTGCATTTTTTAAACTGTAATACTGCTACCTACAGAAAATTTAAAAACAGCTTTTTGAGCAAAAACGAGCAAAAAAAGAAAGTTTCATTATAATTTGGAAGCATGTGCCTATCAACTGACAAAAATATAGACCGGGGATACGAGGGGGTTTTTAGTTACCGTCTTTTGAATTTGAATTGTTGAATAAAAAACTCAATTTCTGGATTTGTAACACTCTGATTCTAATATAGTATGAATATTATTTAATTGTAACTAAATAAAAAAAATGTACTCACCTTTAGTAATAGAATCCATCACTAAAATTTACCACAACTATTAAGATAACCGCAGGAGATGCAATCGTATCAGTAGCAAAAACACAAATAATATTATGCATTTGACCCAATTTATTTTTATACTTATCCTCATTAACGATGTCTTGTATGACTTATGCCAAAACAATTGCTGTGGGTGTAATAACCAACTAATAACCTACTTACCGCCATGAATGATTTTAAGAAATTTTAATATTGTTTTTGTCCAGCTAGCTTGTTCTGGACGAAACACAGTGGGACGCTGGTGACGCAACAGAGCCGTACTTTCATAACAAATAACAGCAGTTCAGGCTTTGAACCCGTGACCTTTCACTCGGCACCCGACATTACAACCAACGTAAATACAAACGAGCGACATGTGCTTCAATTTGACAACAAGTGTTTTGACAATTTAGAAAAATGTGCTAAAGCGCTAATAGTTTTCAAAAATAATATTTGGGAAGTGATCAATCTTATTGAAATCTAATTTGCAGAAGGTGCAAGAGACCAAAACTAATATCTTTTTGCGTAAATTCGTAAAGCCATAACTACTCAGATTATTGATAACAAAACGAGACATTATCTTCAGAAAAATGAAACACTTCTTGCGCTTGATCATTATGCCATCTGATCGTAAGCAAAGATATGGTCGACTGGTCAATGATGAAGTTCGCTTGCCTAGAAGTAACCTTATTCACTCTTGATTTAAAGACTTCACTTCAGAAAACACAGTCTATAACTTAGGTAACCATCAAAACTTCCTTAGTACTCGTAGTTCTTTAAACCTTTGAGAAAATAGTTAAGAAACAATCCCGTAGTCTCATCAAAACCACAAAATTAACTTTTCAATCATAAAATTTATAGTAGTACAAGTTTTATAGGCGTTAATATTGCTGCTCATGTGTCGTTAACTAGAAACAAGAAAGCGTTTTTACTTACTTCTACGACGGACCATAAATCCTTCAGTCAGGAAATAGGAAATCAATGGCCAGCATTCCGCAAACCCGTTGCTATGGCAACGAGGCTGGTTGATGAAAGTCCAGCGCTTTCTCTCGCAGTGCGGTTGAATCTTGCGTGTTATGTTGTGTGTACTTGTGTTATGTAAGATGTAAAGGTCGTGTCTGAAACGGCCTCAGGTTTGGGTGTAAATTGTAGTAAAATTTTTGGCAATGTAAAAAAAATATTTAGGGGAATGCACAAACCCGGACATCAATTATTCCATTTGCGGCTTTTATCTCGGTCAGAGATTAATTATTGCCATACAACGTAGCCGCTATTTTGATGGGTACGTTTTCAGTCGACAGTGATCTGGAAGAATTTTTTGATGCCATATTTTAGTTAAAATAACTCCCTATTTATTGCCTTTAATGTATATCAAAGTGTATATATAGTTTTAATTAGTTAAGTGTTTTTATTTATCTTGTTTTAGCATTTTTTATAATTAAAAATTAAACAAATTACACAAAAAGAAATATTTGTGTTCATAAACAGGGTAAATACAATCATGCTTACAATTATTATTAGTCGCAATTATAATTATTGCAATTACAATTATTGCAATTACAATTATTATTCCTGCTCCATAGTTGCCCGTTAGCAATACTCATAACTATTAGCCCGTTTAAAGAAGCTATAAAAACACCAGTCCTAATATAGAACCCTGAGGAACACCATGGTTGAGCAATCATAATAAAGGTTTGCAACGTAATAATCATTATGATGGTAACAAACGTGGACTGTTCTTAAAGACAATACATCTTTAAATTTTTTATAACAATAATTTATGTAGGTATACCAGTATATTTTAGGTAATTTTATTGTTTACTAGCTTTAGCCCGCAGCTTCACCCGCGTACATAAAATATAGCCTATGTCACTCAGAAATACAGCAGCTTTCTATTGGTGAAAAAAATTTAGCAATCGGACCAGTACTTCCACAGATTATCTCATACAAACAAAAAAACAAACTACCTCTTTATTATATTAAGGGCCTATTTCACCACCTATGATTCTTCTTCTTCTTAGTCGTGCACTCTTGACAGAGTGGTCGTGGTCATGTTTCGGTCGAGTCCTGCGCCACCGCCTCTCTCGCGATACGACGCCATGCAGCTCTGTGTTTGGCGGCATGGGAGTTTTGGTATATGCTGCAGTGTGTAACCGACTTGATCAGGTCAATCCACCGTGTTGGAGAGCGTCCACGTGATCTTTTGCCCTCAACTTTCCCTTGCACCACCAATCGTTCCATCGAGTCCTCGTTCCACCTATGATTAAGTTTCGAGTATCTTACTTGGCAGATAATTTCATACAAATTCTGTAAAATTTTTGAATTTATTCAGTGGGTAGTGCCTACTCGGACATTGTGAAACAGGCCCTAAGTATAGATTATATTTCTGGAAAGACAAGTTCGTAACACAGAATCTTGTATCAAGCAAAATTTTGGTTCGATACTTGTAGCGCAATCTACGATGTTTTAATATAACTTCGTGACGATGCGTGAAATATTGGAAAAAAATATTTATAATCAAGAGAAATATGTAGGTGTTTTAAATTAATTACTATCTTTAAATATTTGAATAAAACTCGTAGCATCACTTTTAAATTACATGATAATATAGGTCTTATTTGTTTTCTTGTACCTCCTGTATACGGGGTGATCCAAAAGTAATGATAATCGGATATTTGTAGGGCACATAAAAATATGAAATATTTTTTTTTTGTTTCCACATATATTCAGTACTTCATCATAAAAAAAATCATAAAAATAGGGCACGATTACAGGGAGTTACATTCATTTGAATACAAACAGTCAGAGAGTAAACATCAAAATGGAGAAAAATTAAATCAGAGCTGACATTAAGTACCTCTGTTTGAAAAAAAAATCTACCAAAGACAGACAAAGTGACATAGTGGAAACATTAGGGGACTCTGTTTCTTCATATTCCACAGTTGTGCGCTGGTCAAAGGAGTTCAAGCTGGGTAAAACATCAACAGAAGATGAACATGGCGAGGGACGCCCATCGACGTCCCACATTGCAGAAATAGTCAAAAAAGTCGAAAATGTCGTATTGGCAGATCAAAGATTGACCTTAAAGTATGTAGCTGAGGTCATAGGGATGTCATATGACAAGTGTTTAAAGAATCATTGCGAACAAAATGCATATGAAAAAGGTCTCTGAACGTTGGGTACCAAGAATGTTAACCGACGAGCACAAATCAAAACGTGTCGACATTTCGAGGGCAAATCTCGAAAAGTTCCAGACGGATCAGGACTTTTTTTTGTCTCGTTTCGTGACTATGGACAAGACCTGGATCCACCATTTTGATCCAAAAACCAAACAAGAGTCTAAGACTTGGAAACGAGCCTCTTCCCGTTGCTGAAGAAATTCAATGAGTCAACTTCGGTAGGAAAGGTTATGGCGTCCGTTTTATGGGATGCTGAAGGAACTATAATAGTGGAATACTTGGAAAAAGGAGCCACTATTATGGTCTCTTACTATGCAGACCAAAAAAGAAGATTGCGGCAGGTCATCAAAGAAAAAAAACGTCGCAAACTCCGAGTTAAAATGTTGTTTCACCAAAACAACGCACCGGCTCACAAGCCGCCGTTGCGATGGCTGCAATTCAAGAAACGGGATTCGAATTGCTTGAAAACCCACCCTATCCGCCAGACCTGGCACCCAGTAACTTATACCTTTTTTTTCGGCCCAAGAAACACCTCTGAGGCAAAAAAAAAATACAATAATGGCGAGGTGATGACTACTATAGAGGCGTTTTTGGATGACCAAGCCAAAGATTTTTTTTCAAAGGGAATTGTGGATTTAAAAAAAAATGGACTAAATGTATTGACTTGCTAAGAGACTATATAGATAAATATTTTTTTTTTATAGTTAAAATATCCTTATTTCGTATTGATTATCATTACTTTTGGATCACCCCTAGTAGTTACGTATTTCGCACTTAGGAGACATTCACTTTAAGTCATCGATATACGAAGGTACATATAAACAGTAAGTCTTGTATTAACTCATTAAGTTCATAACATCAATAAAATTTATGTCAATACACATAAAACTATTAAACAATCAGATCTCCATTTCTTCTTTTTATTTCCTTAATAAACTTCTTGCTATCAAGGAAACGGACGATAAACATGAAACATTTCCTCCGGCAGAACACAAGTATATCAAACTCACACAAAATAAAAACATGCATTAGCGAAGTGATTGAGATCTCAGTGAGAATGCGTTAGACTGTATCTCAGCGGAAAGATATTAAAAAGGCATTAATTTATAATAGAGACATGCAACTGTCAGTAGCTACATGTGTTATATAAATTGGTGCTAGTGTTTCGTAGTGTCTTCTTAATATCTGTGACCAGTCAAATTATAATCCAATATCATTGTTGGCCACAATATTATATTATCTTTAGCAGTCGTTACGGATAGTCAGAAGCCAGTAAATCTGACCCCAGTCTTGCCATAAAGTACCGTGTTACCCCAGTTAATGAGTTGTGGAGGTCTGGCAGGCAGCCGTTCCTCGTAAAATACTGGTATTCAGCTAAATCCTTCTTGACTAGAAGCCGACCCCAATATAATTGGGAAAAGGCTAAGCAGATGATAATGATGATCATTGTTGGCCACAATCATGATGAAAACATCATAAGACTCTTCTCCATCTTCTTCATCTCTGCTTGGTCTTGTGCTATGTTTCTTTGGGTTTGCCATACAATGTTCATGATCTGTAATAGTCAAAATTTTACAATTGATAAAAACTCTGATGGTGTTGCATAGATTTCACGTGTTCATACATTTTTGCAAACAACAATCAAACTTTAAGTTCAAATTTTTAGTTTGCTTTGTCGTCTAATACAGAATAGATTTTCCATGTATCAACACTAATATGTATGTATAAACGATCATTGTTTTCCTAGGCTTCCTAGTTGTGGCGTACGGTAATATAATTCCGACACGATATGGAATATATTTAGTTTGTTTTAGTTTTTATTGTCGTTTACTTCAAAAGAGGTTCACCACCACCTCTGTGCCAGCTAATCGGCCTTTACCCTAGGCTTTATAGGCATCTCTGTCGCGAAATCTATTTAATTCCATGTGTTCATACACTTCATACGTTTCCTTGCAAGAACCGGCTACATCTAGACGCATGCGCGGGAGTGTTGCGCAGCGGAGCGCGTCTTGTTCCGCTGCACGCGCGCAGATATGAGCGCGTACGACACCGAGTACTGGCACTGCGCATGGGTGTATGAATGTAGGGATGCACTGAAAGATTGTTCAGCTATATTTCTCATATCAACTTGTTTGATTATCATGTTGGTCAACTAATTACTACAGCTGCATCGAGATATTATACTACAGCACGTTTATATCACAGACGGTTAGGGAATCCTCTGTTTTGGTGCCTACCTTATAAGAAGTTACCATCATCTACCAGCCCGTATTTCCATCTACTCGTATTCTAGGACAACATAGCATGTTCTTATGCCATACCTACCTATTATCTTTCAGAATTTACATTCTGGTCGAAATTTCTAAATTGAATCTTATCATTGTCAAACATTTTTTAAATTCATTTAGATTTGAGTCCGTCTTTCCCACCTCATACAGCTCATTAGCCGATGTTCCTCTACAGACACGACACAGTGTGTCTAGTTGGAACACGGCGCGCAATGATGCGTCTCCTCGCTCGGGTCCCGTTGCTCAGTGCCGCTTCCTCAGCAGTTCATCCGCGGCACTCCGTCACGTGGCCGGTACTGTTAACACCTCCATTGTGTGTCTGCCGGTGGGAACTGCTTCTGCCAGCCGTGATCTATGTTCTGTTCACTGCTCATTTGCATTCGTTCGCTTTTTGCTGCTGTTTTCTTATTAGTGGTGACTTTTATGGAGATTTTACTGTTTAGAAATATTGCTTAGTGGGAATGTTTAGTAGCAATACCATCCATGACTATTAGTGTTTTTGTATGCTTTAACTGATTTCTTGTAGTAACATTTCATGAAGCCTTGACGATATATCTCTACTGTTTCAGTTAATGCTTGGCGTCGTTCACTGAAACGCATTTGCGCAAGCAGGCGTGTCGTGAGATTCACACACTCACTCGAATTATATTAGCGTGTCTTTTATATTAATTAAGATGTCGTGTAGATGTTTACGCGCAGTCTGCTAACAAATGGCGAAATCTTGCCGTTTCAACATTCAGTTATCTCTGAGTCTGCAACTAGTTGAATTGTGGCGAGTCTGTCTGTCGTCCCGTCACCGTCTACTTCGGTTATGTTGATCGAGTCGGGCTGTCGCGCGAAATGAGCTGTTTGCTTAGATTCGGACAAGTGTCCGGCAGGCCACCGGACAGATCAAGATCGAAAGCATATTGAAAATGTTCTGAGATTAAACATGGTTGAATGCACAGCTTATTTTTGTTCAATACCTCGTCGCAACTTAAATAATATAAATATTTAGAAGATTTTAGTAATAGCTATTGTATAGTTATATTGTGTTTGCGCCTCGTAGCGATACGCAAACTGGATTTGTGTCGGACGTTGCAAAAGTTTGAAAAGTAAATCGATCTATTTAGATAGTTTGTAATCGGCATTTCGTAAATGACGAACAATTGATTTCCCCCATTCTAAGAACTGAAAGGCACCCTGTAGATGAGTTTTATCTTGTTGTCCTTGGAAGTGATAATGACTTCAACTAACAGAGCTGTGTTCCATCATTTGCTGTTGCGATCTAGGGATACGGTAACTGTTCTAAACGTTCTTGCAGCCTGCAGTTCTTAGAAAAGTTGAGTGTCTTAAATAAACACAAGAAACTGACTGACTGACGTATCAAACGCACAGCCGAAAATACTAGGACCATGATTGTGAAATTTTGCACAAGGCTTCCTTTTGTGACGTAGGTGAGCACACAGAGAGGATTTTCCAAAATTCCCCCAGGGGCCATGGGTTAGTTTCTGAAAGGAAAACCCAGGGCCCTGGATTGAAAGCAAAGAAGGAACGGGGTGGGTTTTAGTCAGTAAAATTCTGACACCTTTCCACATTGCCCAGGAGCGGGAGAAGTCATTCCGATGATGCCCCACCTAAAAAAAAACCTTCCAAGGGGATGAAATAGGGGTCCAAAGTTTTGTATGGAGAAATCTACTTTGAAGCTAGTCTACTGTAATTACGTACACAATGTTTTGACGACACAGGAACAGTGGTTATGTTATATGTCCACGTAATACTGAAGTCGGCGACATGTGACATGCCGTCACCCGCACACATACCTATGAGCGATGTCTTGGAGGGAAGCAAGTTATTATCGTGTTCATGCGCGGCGCGATGACAGGCTGTCATCTTACGTACTGATGCAATGATGTAGTGGGTATGCCTGGGAATTGGGTACAATGTTGACTGGTCTATACTGTAATATGGAATTAAACAGGACAGGTAGTTGTGGCGATCGAGGGAGACCTACATTGCCACAGGCATCCCTCAAGCGTCGCAGTGGACGTCTTTCGGCTGAAATAATGATGATGGAATATAAAAAAAACATTCATCATCTCATTGTAAAATTATTCATTCTTCTTAAAGAGGTGTTTATATCCAGTTTATCTCCATAGGAAATGGAAAAAAGGAATCATGCACTAGCTCCTGACGTTTCGTAAGTGCCCTTAATAATATAGGCATATCTACAATGAAATAAAATTATTTGAACTTGAACTTTTAATAGTTGATTTAAAATATAATAAAATTATAAAGAACCAAATTGTTTCACGAGCGAACTTTAAATTCGCTTGCGAAACAATTGGTTAAATCTTCGCTGGCTGAAAGGTCAATGACCCTCGGTAATATACATAAGTAGTGACTTGGAATAAGTTAAGAAGAAAATAAACGCTAATTTCTTTTTTAAACTAATTGGAGGGTTTTTACAGGGAGTTTTAAGTTCCTTAAAACTTGACACTCTTTATCAAATTCAAAAGAAATTAGCGCTATCTTTAGATATATTATCACACAATAGATTATAGTACTGCCAAGAATAATTTAGGAACCACCTATAGATAAATGCACTATCTAGGTGCTAACAAGGACATTCCTCAAAACTCAATGCTCTGTCTCCTTTAAGACAAATCTATTCAATATTAAATTCACGCAGACTCGCTAATGAGGACCTAGGAATAATCAAGATATGAAGATAGTCAGGACTGTAAAGTCTGAATGTCTGACTTCTGTTTCCGCGAATGGCTGACATGCTGTAAAGTTTACTTAAGTGCCTCCAGAAGTCACTGACTTAGTGGTTTTGCGCTGATAAAACTTAAATAATTTTGATAAAATTGTAACGTATTAAGGCTTTAAGATCCCGGTACGTATGGGCATTACCAGGGCAGTTCAATGCTGATAAAATTGCTGGCTGGAATATCTCTTTCTGATGGTCTTCTTTAAAATTGATTCGAAATCTCTGTGATGCAGTAATTATTATCATCTTCTTCTTTTTCTTCCTGCCCTTATCCCGTGTTACTTAGGGTCGAGGCACATGTTTTTTTCTTCCATTCTGTCCTGTCACCCGTCTTACGGTTTTGTATGATTGGAAATCATCTAAATTACTAAAAACCAACCTGCCTGTTCCTTCTTTGCCTTCGTTCCAGGGTCCTGGGGGTTCTCTTTCATTCAACCCAAACCCCAGTAGGCTTCGACCCTGCCGGGCCCCTACAGTATTACCATAGAGTGGACGTATAATATGTGTAGATATTTTGCGCTTAACATTCATTTGCTTTTAACTGGTTACTGTTCGGAAGTTGGTGCTTTTCTTATTATTTTATGTACGTTTGCTTAATTTCACTCAACCTGCCCTTTCTTCCTACGTTTCCTTATATTTGGCAAGCGACAACACAGCACTAGAACAACATAAAACTCGATAGGACGCGAGACAAGTGTATGTAGCGCATCACTTGCTTTCACCGGCGGGTTGCATCACCGAGCGAAACTGTGTCATAACGTCCTCACATCACGGTCCATTTTCAAGTGACAATCGCGAGAGAAAATAATTAGTTTGTAAAGTGCCGAAAGGAGTATTATAAGATAGTGGCGATCGATGATTGATAGTGATGGTGAGCGGCGAGCCGAGATAAGCTGCTAAATGATTGGCTCGAGATCTCGGAGGCTGCGGCGTCTCGTAATAGGCGCTGTTGAGTCAGCGTTTCTATTTATCTGTAACGAGTTTCTTTATGAGGCGAGATGTGTTGTTGGATGCTGGAGGCTGCGGCTTACTGCGTTGTTTTAATGTGCAGGTTCTTATGTCACGAGTTCATGTCTTGTTAATGAGTTATCATACGAATCGAGAAGCATTGTACAAGAAAAGGAAAGCCTATACTTTGGAGTAGGACCATAAAGGGCCTCCTCTCTAGGAGAGGGAATGGGCCGCCCATTCCTTCTCCTAGAGAGGAGGCCTGAGTCTTTATAAGGCTGATGCTGTGCTTTATTTAGGAATGGCCATGGAATGTTGTTTACTATTTATTAAATCTTCATGCAGCACAAAAGTACAAAGGCGGACTTAATGCCTTCCGTTGTAGAATTTATTTTACGTACGTAACAAAATTTAAGGAAATACATACATACGTGACTTAAATATTAACTATCTATTTATACTGGCTGGCCTGTTGGTCTAGTGGTTAGTGACCCTGACTGCTCTGCCGGAGGTCGTGGGTTCGATTCCCACCCAGGACAAATGTTTGTGTGATGAGCACGATCGTTTGTTCTGTGTCTGGGTGTAATTTATCTATAATATGTATGTATTTAGAAATATATAAGTATGTTTATCAGTTGTCTAGTACCCATAATACAAGCTCCGCTTAGCTTGGGACTAGATGATGTTGTGTGAAAGTTGTGGAATGTTATTATTATTATATTATTATTATTATAAACTAACTTCGGTCATGTGTACGTAAATACACTGAATTGTCGAAATACTCCTCCACATTGTCGCCATCTGGGCACGCCGTAAACGTAGTCAGAAGACTGGTAGCATTGCTACGTTGGATGATAATATTAATACTGTGTCCAAAGAACGAGCCAGTCCTCTAGTAACACAGAGTGTCGATCAGTCAGCGTGAAATATCTTTGAAAAGATGACGTGCACTCCAACGTGGCTGACGTTTGGGACACGACATGATCGGACACAGTTTCCGAATTGTCACTTTTTGATTTCGATACCCCATGACATAGGCATTTCAACTCCAAATGACTGACAATAATTGTAACAACCAATATGAGTATATACTCCCGCTTCACATCACAGGATTGTATTATTAAAAAAAAAGCCTTGCCAGCCTAACGGGTCTACATTTATTTTTAAAGCTACCATTTTCTAGTATAACATTCCACTTTAATATTGGCGAGAGACAATCGGGGCCAGCGCTATGGCCACCAATCTCCGCGATATAAAACTAATAATTAACAGCTGTACGCGAGAGAAAGTATCGGCGGTATCATTTAATTAGGATGGCTATAAGTGGAAGAGGTCCGCGCACTCCCTGAGGGCATGGAGGAGGTCCACTCGTTATTGTGGGCTGTAAGCGTCAAAAGAAACCTCTTAATAAGGCATTCATTGACGTCAGTAACTTCACTTGTTAGTATATGAAATGGTCATAATAAATACTCAATTCTCTCAATACTCAATTCTTTATTGCATTCCACAACGTAGGCTTAGGTGGTACCTAAACATTTGCCAAAAAAAACAATTATGGACCCTGTCGGGCACAGCAAAAGACGGATAAAATTATGCGGAGAGGAGGACTATTGAAGTAACTATTTGGCGCTTCGTCTTTATTTTGACAGAATTTTACTGACTAAAAGCGAACCCATAGCCCCAGAGGCTTCAACCCTTTTGGGCCACTACAGCTTTGCTGACATCTCCTTGAAGCGCACACTGTTGTGGGAAACCTCATAACAACCTCATTCATTGACGTCCGTACTCTTGTAGGAAATGGTCATAATAAAGCACTTAGCCCTGTCTGGATGTGGTCATCCGACTAACTGGAAAGTTACTGGAGGAAGTAACTTGAAAGCGAGACGGATGGCAGTTTCAAAAGACTTTCTTACTTATACTGGTATGTCTGGTACGAAAGTTATGGCATAATGAGTGTGACAAATGATGACGCACGTTGTCCGCTGTAATTGGTTTAATGAATTATTTAAAACTAATCGCGTCACTTGCCTGAGAAATGATCTAATGACTTCTTCCGCTCTAGGTGGAGTGGGAGGGCTTGTCAGACTTTTGCTGATAAAAACCACACTTGTGTCCTTCAGTTACCCTTTGCGTTCTAAGACCACGGGTTTCCATGGAAAATCCTCGTGGACCTAGCAGGCTTCAGCCCCGTTGGACCCCTACGGTTTGCTAACATCTCTTTGAGGAGTGCGTGGAACACTACGCGCTGTCGACATCTTGAGCCGGACGGCCGGACAGCCGGACGGCGAGCTACCCATTGCTCGTCACCCGCAAGTCGGTGATTCACACGGCTTGCATATTTAGTTTTATGATGATGACGCGACTACTATTTCATTCCATAATCCGAAGTTTACTTACTTTATTTTAGTTTATTGAACCTCTATCGAAATGCCAAAACGTTCGATTACCGATAGTTATTGGTTAGTTAATATAATTGACTCTAATAGATGAGTGCACACGTACAAACTTTCGCTGCTCGCTTGGCGCGGGGTCGCGGGGTCGAGGCGGCGTCACGACTCCAATGAGACTGAATATCGGAGCAAATGTATGTGGGATGCTAGCGGGAGGATTTCTACTGGGGAAATTGGTAGTAAACACTGTTATTTTGGATATTTAGAAAACGTTAGACTGAGGCCTACTTTCCACGAAGGTGTAGTTTTACAGAATGATTAATTTTGTATGTAAGCGTCACGCAGGGGTTTACCAAACGTTTAATAACGAATACGCGTCTATAAAGCTACGCGTCCGTGGACAGTAGGGTTAATTCTTACTGTTAGTACATACTGTTAGTATGTTACAGTGTAATTTTCAATCACATAATGTTCTTTAAAACCAAATAAAAATCAGTTGTGTCAAATCAGACTACAGATTTTAACTTTGTTATCCTGACTGCTTCGTTTTAGTCGCTGAACGTATCATTGATATTATTGTTTTATTTTGTACTAGCTTCTGCGTGCCGTTTTACCCGCATGAAAATAGAAATTCATCCCAAAGGAACATACTCCCGGGATAAAGAGCATCCTGTATGCTACTCCAAGACATGATCTACTCTTCTGCATTTCATCCAAATCCTTTTAGTTGTTTAAGCGTAAAAAACACACACACACAAATATTAGTGTTATATATGTGATACTTTAAGCAAAGATCAAAATTTTGCATCATTCGCGGTTTTCATGATTGTATTCTTGACTAAACAGACCATGTTAATGATATATGTATGTTTTGTCAACAGAAGTCCACTGCTGACCGCCTTCCTGGCGCTGTCGCTACTCTGCCTGGCCTGCGGGAACAGCGCCGCCGTGCTGGCTGCCACGGGCCTGCAGCGCGACTCCCTGCGCCAGCCCACCACGCACGCCAGCTTCGAGGTCAGTACCGTGATGAAGAGCATCTCGTAGTACCCACATGCTCAGCGTATTTGGTGAAGATACGTTGATAAAGATGTGCGATAAAAGAATTGTAATCCTTAACTACGTTACTTTTAGCTTTTCGATGAAATGGATGGCTTCGTTCGGACTTATCCTCAGTCCTAACTAGCCTGGTTCGTACCTACTTATAATATAATTATATCTACCTATATGTATAGCTTGAAGGCACAAAAGTACTGATGGTTATAAAAGTACAACTATAGTTTGTATCTATTTTAATGCCTTCATCATCGTAAATTACAATAACAATTACAATAAATAAGGCTATGGGCAATTTTAAAATTGCGCGAAACTTCCCGTGAAGATCCTTCCACTGGCAGGTAGCGTACTTATATAAAACGACTTTTCAGCATACATAAATCGGAGCAATAATAATAATAATTTTATTTCAGGAAGTTATTCCCATATTAAACAGCATTACATTACAAATCATTACAATAACATAAAAAATATAAAAAAAAATCAATTCAAATATAGACTTTAAAATGATTTAAAATTTAAATAAATTGAAGCAAAATAAAATAAATGTCAAAAATTAAGTCGTAAATTAAAAGAAATTGAAGCAAATAAAATAAATGTCAAAAATTAAATTAAATTAAAGAAAAATTAAATTAAATTTAAATTTATATAGTCACTACATTAACCATGCAGCAATGGTTAATGTAATGACAGTCGAACCTCTCAGCCAACATCCTCGGGATGCTGTTGGAGCTGGCGCGGACCCTGCGCACCAACGATGTGCACCGTTTCCGCATCGTCGCATAGAAGCAGTCAATGCGTGACTCGGCGAACATCCCCGACGCACTGCAGTACCGAGGCAGCCCCAACAACATCCTGTAGGCATTGTTGTATTGGATTCGTAGGGCGTAGTACCGTTTTTGAGTATAGTTAGCCCACAGGGCGCTCGAATAAAAGCAACTGCAATATGCTCTAAAAAGCGTCTTCTTCAGTTCCTTCGAGCATCTTGCAAACCTGCGAGCTATCATGTTCGCTCTAACAGACAACGCCCTACGTTCCCGCTCCATGTCAGTATCATCTTTCAAGTCAGAGGTCACCAGATGTCCAAGGTATTTGAAGGTGTCAACCCTTTTTAGCGGTACAATATTATAATAACAAAAGGAAATAAATTTACTTAAAAGAGAGAAAAAAAAAACCGGGCAAGTGCGAGTCGGACTCGCGCACTGAGGGTTTCGTACCAACCTACCTATAAAAACAGTTTAATTCTCGATTCGAGTCTTGAAGACTTTTCAATTTTTTTTTCTTGTGACGTAACTAAAAATTTTTAGTTTTCAGACTTTTCCCGATATTAGTGCTATAATACCTTGCTTCGTGCCAAATTTCAAAATTCTAGGTCAACGGGAAGCACCCTATGAGTTTTGATTCCTTTGACAGTGTCGAAATGTACGTTTTTTGCAACATAAACGGGCGTATCTTTTTTTCCCGTCAACTTACAAGTTAGATTTTTGCACAACTTCAAGGGACCGCGGATTTCAATATATGGTTTTAATTTCAACTTGATACTTTCACGCGTTCCTGAGAAAAAGGGTCTTGACAGACGGACGGACAGACGGACAACAAAGTGATCCTATAAGGGTTCCGTTTTTTCCTTTTGAGGTACGGAACCCTAAAAAGAAATTATGAAGAAATCACTCATATTACTTTTAGACGAACTTAAATCTCATACATTTCTAGTGCTGCCAATATACAATACGTTGTACTTAACAGACTACCTTTAGGCAGAACTGCCATTGATCATGAACAAAAAAATGCGAATCCTAACAAAAGCATTTCAAGCACACATGAACACAGTTCAATTAGCACGATAAACTGACCACTACACAATCAAGATCCACCCATACTCAAGAATAGTGAAACTTTTAACTTCAGCAGATAACATATTTTCCAGTCGGCGTCCTCCAATAATTGCTTCAATTAAACTTTATCAGTATTAGCATACAATCTGACGCCGCATCGGCTCAGGCTATTTATTGGCCCGCGTTGAGCAATGGCGGCTGGTGGCTGCTACACTTGCTTGCATAAATAGCTCACTATCAGTCGCGCCTATTTGTACTGTTTTTGTGTTAAGGAGGAAAGTTTAAAAGGTCCACTTAAACCCTTTTAAAAAAATCTGTAGGTACGGTAAAGGGACGGACGGTATTGTGATATAAGTAATTTAGTGATATTTTTTAAACACAACTCCATACGGTTCCCTATGCATAATGTGTTACTAGTATGAGGATATTTATCCGCCTTATTAAGCCGTTGGTCCCGGCTGTCATTTGGAGATCTTTGACAGTCGTTACGGATAGTCAGGGGCCAGTAAATCTGACTCCAGTCTTGCCATGAAGTACCGTGTTACCCCAGTTAATGGGTTGTGGAGGTCTGGTAGGCAGCCGCTCCTCGTAAAATACTGGTATTCAGCTAAATCCGGCTTGACTGGAAGCTGACCCCAATGTAGTTGGGAAAAGGCTAGGCAGATGATGAGTATGATGATATTTATCCTCCTCACACTTGCAACAATCCGCTAGCACTGGCTCATGAATGTGGTTGCATGGAACTGTGTGGTTATTCTGTTTTGAAAACAATATCTCCACATTACTTATATATATCTCCCTTTACCCTACTTACTTTCTGTCTAAATAAAGATCTATTCCATTCTCTTCTATGTTTTAAAACCAACTTCAGGCTACTATAACCCACTGCCCCAACACAGTAACATAAAATAATGCACTTAACTTCTTGCAAAATGCAAAGATTCACTCAAAGCTAATTCGCACTTACATGGCAGATTCTCTAAAATCTCTTGGAATTTTCTCGTTTATTATGCGTTACGGAATGTTGCTGTTTACGGAATGTTGTAACCTACGGTTTGCTGAAATCACATTGAGGCTCGAGTTGAACACTACACGCCGTCGACGAATTTGGCTCAGGCTCGGACCTTAAAGGACAAAGGGAAGGCGAGTAATCCATTGCTCGTCGTCCGTAAGCTCGCGCCTATGGTGAAATAGTGATGCCATACCATATATAGGTGAATAGGCACTTAATAAGCTAGTGTGCCTCACCATCAACGATTGCATCACTGCTTATCATCAGGTGGGATCGCAGTTAAGCACTAGTTTAAAAAAAAATGTAATTATGTTAGACAATGGTCACCATCTAACTGATATTCAAGACCGTCAATACTTCTGTGTTGTGTCTCCCGAGTAAGCACGTCGCAATTTGTGAAGTAAGATAGATATTTTAATAGAATGACACGCCACTCCATCACAGTTGATTATATTCTCTGCAGCCATTATGTAAGCCTACGATAGTTCTCGTTCAACTGCCGAGAACTGTTCAGTACTAAATTCAAATAGCATTTTTTACAATAATTATAATAAAGCTAGGTATATTTCGAAATATAGAGTCACAGTGTTTGTTATCAACTCCTCCGAAACGGCTTTACTGATTTTTTTTTAAAAGGTCTGCAATTAGAGGAGCCTGCTGGTGGCTAGAATCCAACCTACAAAGCCTTGCGCACAGGCGTAGGGTAGCCAGCCTTTCGGTATTCTACAGGATGCATTTCGGAGAGTGTGCGCAGGAATTACACGAATTGATTCCGCCATCCCGTTTCTTCCATCGGACAAACCGTCGTACGGCGAATGTCCATCCTTTTGTTGTGGAAACCTCTACGGTCCGGACTAAGCGCTTCGCTTCGTCGTTTATACCGCGTACATCGAAGGACTGGAATAGTTTGCCTGCTGCGGTCTTCCCGTCCAATTATAATTTGGGTGTCTTCAAGGCTAGAGTGAATAGGCTCTTAATAAACTAGTGCGCCTCACCATCTAAGATTGCATCACTGCTTACCATCAGGTGGGATCGCAGTCAAGCACTAGCTTATACAATTTAAAAAAAAAAAAAAAGACAATAACAGCCGCACGGGTCGATCTTCAAGGTTAAGCAACGCTTGCCAAGGTTGGTCTGTGGATGGGTGACCATCTTAATATACCGAATTTCCTTCGTGCCTCGGAAAGCACATTAAGCCGTAAGGCCCGGCTGTCATTTGTAGATCTTTGGCAGTTGTTACGGATAGTCTGAAGCCAGTAAATCTGAGTCCAGTCTTGCCATGAACTGTGTTACCCCAGTTAATGGGTCGTGGAGGTCTGGTAGGCAGCCGCTCCTCCGAAAATACTGGTATTCAGCTAAATCCAGCTTGACTGGAAGCCGACCCCATTATAGTTGGGAAAAGGCTAGGTAGATGTTAGGTCTGCAATTAGGTCGTAAGCAATTTTTTACCTTCCTAGCCTCACCCCCCATTTTTTCATTGATTTTTTATTTACATGACAGTACAACGTTTGCTGGATCAGATTGTTTTCTTAATTTCTTTTACATTTATACTGTACATCTCTATTTAAATCTCCGGGAACTCAGTCGTCGTGTTTAATGATAACATTTTTACTTACAACCTATTGTGTAAGTTTACTAGCTCTCCTAAAAGCTTCCTAAACATAAAACATATGCATAGGACGCAACTGTCGCCGCTCATATCGCACTCGTGCTGTTAACATATCTCACGTGTTACCTAACGGCACACGCTGCTAACTTATTCTAGGAACCACTATCTAAACGAATTACTCAACTTTTAGTGCTTGCGTTAAGTATTTCCTTACTTTCTTTACATACTTTACAGTAAGGTAAACAACCCACTTACTAAGTATGTAGAAGACTTCAGCTCAAAAAGGATCATTCCTCTACTTAGGAAGGCAATCAAGGGTGGTAGATCTTTACATACTCTGTGTATAGCAAGGTAAACAACATATTATCTACTTACTGTCTAAGTGTACATAGAGGACTTCAGCTCAAGAAAGATCGTCCCTCTACTTAGGAAGGCAATCAAGGGTGGTAGATCTTTACATACTCTGTGTCTATACACCTTACTATTAAGGTAAACAACATATGTACCTACTTACTAAGTACATAGAGGACTTCAGTTCAAGACAGATCATTCCTGTACTTAGGAAGGCAATCAAGGGAGGTTGAATGGTTCTCGGTTCTGCCATCAGTAAGAGGTCGCCGTCCCTCAAGGAGTGCCGCGGTGTTGAGTAGAGTGCACAATAAATAAAGTTAGCTAAAGTAATGCGGAAGACAACTGATGGAATCTAATTCATTAACATCTCAAATTCATTCATTGAATAGACATTCCAACCAGCCGGGGGTCTAGATGTGAGCCATAAGGAAGAATCTGTGAAGACGTACATGGCGTATAACGGAGATGAAAGTTTTTTTTTTGTAAACATTTTATTTTAGGCGACAATAAATCGGAAGCGGCGGTAGCACAGTGATAGCGGCACCGACTTTCGAGTCTTGAATTCAAACCCAGCTAGGTGCATAACTTTGTGTAATTTAGATATTTCATCACCACTGCTCTCTTTTGAGAAGCACGGTGAAGGAACACATCGTAAGAAAATAAAAATCGAAAACATGTTGAATCCACCAACCCGCTCTCCCGTGTGGTGGATTACGGCCCATTCCCTTTCCTAGAGAGGA
The DNA here is from genome assembly GCA_030763345.1 of Mythimna separata. Taxonomy (NCBI): domain Eukaryota; kingdom Metazoa; phylum Arthropoda; class Insecta; order Lepidoptera; family Noctuidae; genus Mythimna; species Mythimna separata. Next base: position 521,944 of record JAKKIA010000039.1, read on the forward strand.
GGCCTAAGTCGCAGTGGGAACATTATGTTATGATAAATCGGACAAGCAGCTTGTAAAAGATAATGCCTCATTTTTTTGAGTCCTTTTTATCATAAAAAAAATTTGCTTCGAAGACTAATCAATCAATTTTAACTATTTTATACATACCTAACTATAACTATTTCAAATACTAACTTCACAACACACAATAAGAAACATCGGTTTAAAAACACATAAAACATTGTTTACATCTCAGCTACATACCTCCGAGCGAGGATGTTTGAAGGTCGCCCAGTGACATGTGGGCCAATGAATAGAGCCTGAAGTACAGTCAACAAAATATATAAGTAACCAGGGATGTCAGACATAGTTAACGTTTTCATGGGAACTTAGGTCTGGATATGAATGAAACATAATGAAAACCATAACAAATAAACAATTTATTATTAAATTTACAATGTTATTCATAGCCATGCAGCGGTTTTCATGAAAATATCAACAGCATTTTTCGTTACTGTCCCGCTCCCGCCGTAGCGTGATGGTATATAGCCTATAGCATTCCTCGATAAATGGGCTATCTAACACTGAAAGAATTTTTCAAATCGGACCAGTAGTTCCAGAGATTACCCCCTACATACAAACTTACAAATTTTACCTCTTTATAATATTAGTATAGATATCTCCTTTGCCAACTTTACCTACTGCAAGCCTGAGGTACCTCCGACGGATTGTACTCGAACATGCAGTGCTAAGCCTTGTTCCACATAACAAGACGTGACTCTATACACAGATAAACGAACGTTTGAGGACGCCTAATTAGACATGTACGCAGTGATTTTATCGGGCTTTTAATGACAGTGTTATCCTGGCATAGCTGACTATAACTATCTATAGATGTACTTACTATACTAAATTTGTTATAGGATGGTATCGGTGACAGCTGTCAGATTCATACAATGTAGCTATCTATCCTTTTCTCTCATCGTAGTTACTCAGATACCCGCGAAACGAGACACAATAGTAAAACAATAACAGCGCGGTCTCATAGGACCGGTTGGGGATTCAAACGTTAAAGATGCATATTTTCGTCCCGCTGTCACCCAACTCATGCTATGTAAAAAAGACTATAGCTAACTCAGTAAACGTTGTTCTGTCATATAGTTTATTAAAGGACATCAAGGGTTTGGGTTACGAGGGTAATCAACGCAATAATCTCAAAAATTCATAAAAATCGATCAAGTCTTTTCGGAGAAGTTGGTAAACAAGCAATTTGACACGGATTTTTTATAAACTTTTATAAATTAGAATATGGTAACGAACTTATACACAGAAGAACCCCTTTTGTATCAATAATTGTCTTCGATATATGGTTATATGATCCGTTGTTTTAAAAATATAACGAAAGCCCTGGTTCGGGTCACCATGTGGCCAGGAACTAAAATGCATAAGATCTTACTAGATATTTTACTCATATTTTAAGTAGACTGAAAAGAAGTAATCGATGTTAGTTAGTTAGTTAGACATTATATAAAAAATGTCAAGCAATAATGTCACACGCAATCATATAACTATCATCATTATAATTCACCAAAAAATATAAACAAACAAGATTACACTTAAACCTACATTTTCCTTAACTCACAGCTCATAAGGTTATCAGTTCACTAGGGTGCAACAGTGGCCGAGCGGATGTTACGCCGGTCAAGGCTGACAGTACCCGTACAGCACATCGCCATTACGCGTAATGACACACGAATGTTACGTCAATTACAGCAATGGTCACACTCATTAGTTGCTCCAAGTAATGGTCGTATAGCACGCGTGTTTTGTGAGTCCGTGCTGTGGGGAGTAGAACAACTGATATTTGAAGTTATGAAGCATGTCGCTAAATCTTTTTGTAGGGTTCCGTACCTCAAAAGAAAAACAGAAAACTTATAAGATCACTTTGTTGTCCTTCTGTCTGTCTGTCAAGTCTCGAGAACGCGTGAAGGTATCTAGTTGAAAATAAATCCATATACTCGAGTCGACGAAAAAAAAAAGGTATTTTTTTTTCGTTAACTTAATAAATTTGATTGTTACACAGCTTCAAGGGACTACAGACTTGAGTATATCGTCCCCGTAGAGCGAAAATTAACCAACTTGCAATATGCTAGTTTTGAGATATCGCCGTCTAAAGTTTGGAAAAAATAAAAAAAATCATAACTTCAAAAATTAATGTGATAGAAAAAACTTTTGACTTAATTTCAATTGAATTTGTATATAGTTTTCTATTATTTATTATATGTTTTATATAACTTCTATGTGTAATGAGTTATTAGGTAAAATTCAATTTAGTTATTTTTCGCTTTATTCGTTTCGATTTTGGTGCTTACTTAACATCCCTTAGTTAAATATTACTTGAAAAAATTTCGTTGAGAGTAATATTTAGGCAAGTTAGTTATTTATTCATTTGTATGAAAATTATAATTATGTGTTTTTTGCCAGTTATTAACCACATATAGACTCATGTAGATAGATATCTATTGAGTCTATAATAATATATTTGGTCACAAATGTCATATAACAAGAAAAATCCTTTAAAAACAAAAAAAGTAAAATCAAAACTCGTTTTAAGGTCTGAGGAAACTTCAAGTCCTAAGAGCTGAAGGCAGTCGTCGGTGCACTCCAGGGATACATTTCGGAATATAGTCGCCAAAATGAACATGCTCTTTTTCGCAGTGAACAGACACGCATGTGTTTTGTTTTTTTTAGCTTAGTCCAGTTTGGAGACGCTGCTTGAAGTGTAACATTTGCAAGCCCTACCATAGCCTCTCTTTCGGGCTGGATATAAAGAGATACATGCCGGGCAGGTAGGGAGCTATCTCTACCTGCCCGACATGTATCTCTTTATAACTGTGCTGTCATCTGCATACCCATACATACTGGGCATCAGCAGGTCGTTGATATGCAGCAGAAAAAGAGTTGCAGAGAGAACAAATACGACTCGTCATGGGTTCGGATGAGCATCAATAACTCGACGAGACCGTTTACTCAGGGACTCTTTGACCCAGGCAATCAGACCAGGAGAAATGCCGTACGCTGGAAGCTTACTCAAGAGGCTAGCGTGCCATACCCTGCCGAAGGTCTTCGAGATGTCTAAGGAAACTGTTAGTCCTTCCCCAATCTTCTCAAGGGCCTCGGCCTACACGTGAGCGATATACACTAGTAGGTCCCTGGTAGACCGATTGCGACGAAACCCGTACTGTCGGTCACTGAGGAGATCGTTACCTTCCAGGTAATCATAATCATGCAGAGTATGGAGGTTACTGGAATCGGCCGATAGTTAGCAGGGTCGGCACGGCTGCCTTTTTTGGGCCCGGGTTGCACATTGGCAAGCTTCCAGGTCTTGAGCACTATACTAGTTCTAAATGAGAGGCGATACAAGCGTGTCAGTACAGGTGACCACTGTGGCGGCGTCTTGAGAACCATCGCTGGTATACCATCTGGTTCACTAGCTATACTTTATATTTAGACGACTCAGCGCTCTCAGAATCTCTTTATTCCTTATGCGGACCTCGGGCATTGAAGTGAAGCAATGAGGTAAAATCATTGGGGTAGCATTAGACGTGAATTATTGGTGAAAAGAGATGTAAAGAGACCTGCCGTTCGCTGTATGAGCCAGTGTTCCGTCTGACTTAACCAGTAGAGGCAGTGTGGATCGACAGAAGTTTGCCTCGACAAATTTGGCAAAAGGCCAGAATGCTCTATTGCCAGATAGTTGCGTAGAGATTTTTTTGACAATATATGTAATGCTATTGAAGAGAGCTGTACTTGGTGCTTTTTGTAAGACTTGGCAGCATGGTTAAAGGAGAATCCACCCAGGTGAGAAACCAGTTTCAGCGCAGTCGGCGTTGAAGCGAGGGCAAGCTGAGCTACCGACGGAGTTTTCGAAGATAAGCAGACCTGCTGCCAAGGATAAGATGCAAAAAAGTTGTACCTCATCTCAATCTGCTGATTTGTATCGCTATATTCTCAGTTCACTGCTTGTGTCACAGTGGGGAGAAGGACGATATAGACTTCACCAGAGAGTGATCTGAAGGTCCTATTTGGTGAGGAGACTGTTACAATACATCCAGGTCGGTGTTCAGCAGAAGATCCAGTCAATTGGCGGTTCGCGGTATGTGCGTACATTAGGCACCCAATGCTTAACCAGCTGGGAAAGGCATGGGCCCAGTAGCGTTGGCGCTACAGCGATGTTTTGTGTTTCTCTCCCAGCGTGATCGGTCCTCTGGTATGGGAAAATCCAATCTTGATGGTAGGCGTTAAAGTCTCCCAGAGCGACGAGCTGCGCATCTTCCTTTTGATAATGTTCTTCTTCCATTGGCTTGGATTACTTTTTTCCAACGTTTAGGTTGTTTCTTAGTCCTGGTTAATTTGAGATTTCATAGAGTACTGATCGACACCTACAGAGTCCATAATAGTTGTACTTCGCTGCGGTATGGAGGCGTGAGTAACAACTACCCAAGATGCGTGACTCAACATTTTTTTGGCAAGTTGATTCAATTTAAGTAAATTATAAATAACTAAAAGATTTTGGTGATGCCAAAGCTAATGGATTTAGCAAGTTACTACGAGTGTAAACTCACTAAAAGATAATAATTATTTATTACTCTGAAATTTTAATTCAAATTATCACTAAAACGACTTAATTAGTTGTCACTCTATTGACTTTATCCTACATTGACTAACTAAGATCACTAAGTGAATTTTCGATCTCAATATCAAAGCAATTCGTTTTTAATATGTCAGAGTATAAATAACTATGTACGCTTACGTATTTTTCTGGACAAGCATAGTTCATATTAGAAATCACTAACATATTTTATTTAATATACCCCTCATACTTATTGTATGTTATTGCATGTTAGTTATTTTTCACACAACCTAACTTTCTGATAACGAACAATAGAGCTACGGCGGTTAGATAGAAAAATAAAGCAAAAAATCGTGATAAGCATGGCATTCATGACTCATTTTACCTAAAAGTGTCACTTAGTTAATTTTCACTCTACGGGGACGATATGAAGTTATAAAAAACGGAATAAAGCCGATCCCCTCGCCGTTTCCTATTGTAGCGACACCCTAACTACGGCACTTCACCCCTTTTAACAACATCCCAACTCTCCCTACGTAAGTATTTTTGTAAGCTTGTTTAGTTCAACCTGCCTCGATAGATGGCGTTGTGCAAATACGTCACGATCCTGAATCGCGGTGTTAAGATTCTCCGCCGTTTGGTTGGGTCTCGCGGACTGCTCAGAATTTGTATCTCTGGTTTCCCTTCAAAACGCATAAATCTTTCGCCTTTTACTAAAGATTTCCGTGGAGGGGAACACTCAAAAATGAGTCTTAAGCATTTTTGTAATACTTCGCTTCAGCGAAGTGTATAATTCTTGATAATGTACTGTTATGTTATTCTCCCTCCCTCAACTAAGGGGATTGTTTGGGGTAGGAGTAAATATGGTACGGACCAACCACTGGATTCCGTAACATATTTGATTCCTCTCAAAGAATTGTAATGAAGTGTAAATTCTCATCAAAGATTAGAATTACACATATTGCCTGCGGCTGTTGTGGGCAACAATGGTCTCATCTGTCCATAGTATTCTTGTTTTCGTATTTCTTAACGTTTGAATCCCCAACCGGTCCTATGAGACCGCGCTGTTATTGTTTTACTATTGTGTCTCGTTTCGCGGGTATCTGAGTAATTAATGAACAAAAAGAGTATGTTTATAAGCGTCAAAGCAGCTGTAAATTTTGCATACCCCATGCGAAAAGCGTTAGTCTACTGGGTATGTATCGGCTTTAGAGCAAATCATACAACGTTGTTTTATCATAATCTATAGTTATGGTTGTATGATTCAAAGAAAAATTATTTGCCTACTATTAGGATAACTAATTTCTTAATAATAACACTACCTAACTTTAAGTTAGCTAGCAAACTAAATTACAAGTGCTATATAATAACTGTGATTTAAATTTAATTTTCCAATAGAGGTGTAGGTTGTACACTATTTCAGTTACATGTTATATAGAAGTTACGTAGTCTCGTAATGCTCCTACAAGCTGATTATGTTTTATGTTGAAGTATTCAGTGTTCAGTAATTTGATTAGCCTTTTGTTCTTCGAGCTCACGGTAGAATCTGACGGTAAATCTCCGTGTTTGCAGATGTTCTCGTAAAGTAAGTGCAGGAGAGGTCAATGCACTGTTACAGCTTCATTACAATTACGTCTTACTACAGAAGAGTAACGGTGAAGAGAATACTAAGTAAAAACAACAATGTTTTTAAACAATCAAGTAGGACCCACTTTATTTAAGTAGTTTATTATTTTCCACCGTCAAGATGATAAGTTTTATAATTGTGGCCACACAAAAAATCGGGGATAATAAGGGAAATTACCAAAAAAAACCGTAGCGATTTTGAAAGAAATTGGCTACCAATGATCATTCTCAATGAGCCTAAAAAAAATGTTTATTAAAAAAACACGTCCAAGTGTTTTTCACTCGACAACCTCTACACTTCAATATTTTCTTTTTCTAATGAAAAAGGATTTTTTTTTATCACGTTAACAAAAAACCTACACGTGACACACGTTGTGGTCATTGTGCCAATAGACATAACTATGTTTTAATAATATAACAGTAGTTCAGACCTCCTCCTCCTCCGAGGAGAAGTCAGTAAATCTGACTCCAGTCTTGCCATGAAGTACCGTGTTACCCCAGTTAATGGGTTGTGGAGGTCTGGTAGGCAGCCGCTCCTCGTAAAATACTGGTATTCAGCTTAATACAGCTTGACTGGAAGCCGACCCCAATATAGTAGGGAAAAGGCTAGGCAGATGATGATGATGAGTAGTTCAGACCTCCCAAGTTCTATTTCAGTCATGATATTAATTTGATTGCCTACAGAACTTTAAAAGAGAAAGACTTTAAGACGATATCTATGACACCACATAGAAACTAAACTTCAATAAAATAAATAAATCCTTCATTGCGGTATTAGAGTCCTAAGCGCGATCAAAACATAAACACCAGCCCGAGATCAACTATCAGGTAGTTTCCTGGACCAGACCCAATAGCCATCTAGTAGAAGGGTCGTTTCTTTTCGGCAAGAGTTTGCGAGACTTTGCATTCTGTTCCATCATCTACCTAATGACAACCGGGACCTACGGCTTTACATGTTTTGCGAGGCACGGAGGAAACTCGGTATATTAAGATGGTCACCCATCCACAGACCAACCTTGGCAAGCGTTGCTTAACCTTGTAGATCGACCCGTGCGGCTGTTATTATCTAGCCACGAGCTCCTCACAATTTTACATTCTGTTCCATAAATACCTTTAAACATTCATGGGGCTACCATTTCTCCCAGCAGTGTCAAAATAACGGGGAACAGTAAATCTATGGGGCTGCCTACCTTGTAGCGTGACTATTAAAAGTCAAATGAAGTTTATATCGGTATTGTTCTCGAAGGAACATTTTTCCACGCCAAGTCATGAACATAAGATAATTCTACCCGTTTACAGTTTTGTATTAACTGAAAGAAAGTTATTGTTCTGAACAAGATATAAACGTAAATTAATTTCTTAATTATCGTAACTTTGTAACTGTTATTCTTTATCTAGTTTTGTCTTTTGTGAGCAGCATTTATTTTTCTTATTTTCGTACATTATCTTATATTTCGGTTTTCTTATTATAATTTGTAAGATGTTTTATTATTATAAAACTGTATCTATTCTTGTGTCATGTGGTAAAATGAAATTAAATCAATGTGTTGCTCTGAACAAAAAAAAAATTGTTAAAACTGTACACGAGTAAGTCTACTAATAATATTACAAAACGCGAGTTTGTTACTCTTTCACGCAAAAACTACTGGATGAATTTCGATGAAACTTGGTACACGAGTAGACCATGTCCTGAAATAGCACATCAAATACTTTTTATCTCGGGAATATGTTCCCTTAGGGATTTTTTTACTGTCGCTCGAGGAGCAACTAGACCCATAGCGCACTAGCGGCCAGCGGTCAGCGGCCAAGTCGCGGCGGCCATCAAGATACATACATTAGTATGAAACCGCCATAGAGCGCGCGCACCTGTGGCCGCTGGCCGCGTGCGGACAGAAAGAAGCGCACGCTCTAAGGCGGTTTCATTTGTTTCACCTGGCCGCCTGCGGCCTGGCCGCTAGTGCGCGCCCGGGCCTAGTTTCATCATAATTGAATTATCCTGTAAGCAAGAAAGACGACAAACAAGGCTTACAATCACAATTTTTTTTATTAATTTTCAGTTGTTCTTGTTTTCAGACAAGTATTCTTTGAGGAGAATTTATCATAAAAATATCAAAGACTAACTAACTATATACTGATGGAAACTCGTACACAATTCTTTAATTATTTATTTCTAAACAAAGTAGAGGCTTACAGACAGTTGTGTTTAAATTCATCATCATCATCATCTGCCTAGCCTTTTGTCAACTATATTGGGGTCGGCTTCCAGTCAAGCCGGATTTATCTGAATACCAGTATTCAACATTCAACAGAACATATATACATAACACGTCAATTTGTCAGTCAAACAGATTCTCATTAACTTTTCTTATTATTTAGTTAAGTACCGAAATATCAATAACGATACTTTAATAGCAACGTACGGACGTACGCCTCAGCGCGCGTTGATGACTAAACAATGCTGACAGATGATTTGATGACTGTTGTGAGTGTGACGATGGCGGTTGGGAGGCTGGCCGGGTGAGAGGTCAGCTGGTGGTCGTGGTAGGTCGAGGTCGGTGAGGTCACCATCCAGCTGCCCGTTAACCATCCAGACTGAGCCCGAGTTATATATCCCACAATATATCCCACAACTTTCACACAACGCCATCTAGTCCCAAGCTAAGCAGAGCTTGAGTTATGGGTACTAGACAACTGATAAAGATACTTATATATTTCTAAATACATACATATTATACATAAGTTACACCCAGACACAGAACAAATGATCGTGCTCATCACACAAACATTTGTCCTGGGTGGGGATCGAACCCACGACCTCCGGTATAGCAGTCAGGGCCACTAACCACTACACCAACAGGTCAGTCAACTTGGTCAACAGTTGTCAACGACACGTAGTGTACATGTTGTAGATATCAGTAAAACCGTAAGGTCCCAACACGTTCAAAGCCTACTGATCTATCGGTTCGCTTCTGAAAGGAAAACCCGGGGTCCTGGAACGGAAAGCAAAGGAAAAGCAAGGAACATAGAAGTGCGTTTTAGCCAGTCAGAAGTCTGGCACGCTCTCTCGCCCCACCTTAAAGCAAGAGAAGTCAACGGATGATTGCCCACCTAAAAAAATAAATGTAATATGCATGTGCCGATGGATTAGCTTTCTACTCACGTAAAGGGATCTTCTGTTCCTATCTGAAACAGAATCGATTAGGCACTAATTTACTTATCTCTTCAACAGGATGAAATGGAAGCGTGGACGCCCGTGCTGACGAACATCGCCCTACTCATCATCGCATCGGTGCACTGCCTGGTCTGCATCATCAGCATCTACCACCTGTCCAAGCGCATCTGCCCCTGCTTCCGCGCCAAGCAGCCCTACGACCACAACCAGTTCGACCCCACCTTCCGGCCCGTCCAGCAGTTCGTCGTGAAGGTAGATGAGCTCAAGCAGGGGAAGGACGTGGAGCGCGTCAGGAACCACGAGCTCTGCAAGGAGCTGGAGGTCAAGCTCCAGGGGGAGACGCTGAAGAAGAAGAAGGTGAGAGTTTATGGATCAATTTTTGCATGTGATACTTTTGTAATTACTAAAAGGTTTCAACACAAAGTTCCAGTTCCATTCCTCAGTGAAAAAAATGCCGAAACTAGAAAATTTTGCATAGCGAGATCAAGTTCCTACTATTGATTCGAGGATAAAATGTTTATTTCCGTACACATATTGTCAAAAAAGAAGGAAGGTTCTTGACTGGCGGTCACATACAGAAGACGCAATATTGGAAAACCTCCCACAAGATAGACCGATGACCTGCCGAGGATCATGGGAATCCGATGGTTACGAGACGCACAGGACCGGTCGTTGTGGCGACGCTTGGGGACGCCTATGTCCAGCAGTGGACATCTTTCGGCTGAGATGATGATGATGAAATACTACCAAAAAAACGTAGCTGTTCCGCTACATGAGTATTAGTAGTTACAATGTTTACTTCCCCTATACTACTAGTTTTAGTATTCTCACAATACTTATCCCCCAGGAGGAGCCGGAGTACGGCAGCGCCAACAGCAAGGAGAAGCTGGTGACACGCTGGCTGGGGCGGCAGCACGTGCCGGCGGGCGCGGCGGGGGCGGGCGGCGCGGGGCCGGGGGGACACTCCACGCGCCCGCGCCGCGGGGTGCGCAAGCAGAGGAAGCCGCCCCCCCTCGTGCTACTGCCTGCTCATCCTGCTAGCACGGTTAGTAAAAAACTAATTATTAGAATCTAATCTCAGATACATTTAAGTCGAAACATGTTCCCTAGCATGATGTGTAGACGCATCATGTTGGGTTACAAAATATCCAAAAAAAATACGAGTACAACAACATTTTTGTAATTATTTTGGAGTAAGTTGCGGGACCCGAGGTTGAAGCGTCACGTAGATTGAAGATTACGCCTCATGTTGGGGGACAATTTGTCCCCTCAGTTTGACGACAACGGCAAGGACTGTGGGATTTCTGTGTTGTGTAGTAAACTAATGTGTGAACCTTTGATCACGCATCGTAAACTCTACAGCAAACACAGCAACACACTGATTGATGCTATTTTATTCTGCGCAAATATTCTATTCTCTATTTTCAATTCTATATTCACATCATAAAAAAAAGAAAGAAAGATAAATAATTTATTGCTTCATGGCTGCACCAAAACCGAACTTATTTTAAGTGCAGTATGTTATATTCAATCTGTGAACGAATTACCAGTTTAATTGAAATATTTAGCAACATCGTAATTTGCCACATTAACCTGAATGTATCTATCAACAATCAAATTAGTAATACGGCTGACTGCCTGACTTATTGCCTGGACCAACTAATATACTGTGAAATACTTCGTAACGCCAATTTCATTCAATTTAACGTGTTTTAGCTGAATGCACACCCCACCGGGTGTGTTATTCAAATCGAATAAATTTTCTGGCAATATGGTTTAGTTGCCATACTACCAACTGGAATCGCGTAGCTGACACAATATGTACAGCGTTTTTATGATCATTATTTTACTTAATTGTACATAAATATTACATCACATGTTTTGCCAAAATCTTTGAACGGAAACTGCTTTTTTGTTGGCAAATCAGCCTTCATAATTCAAACTATTTATTCTCTGCTCATTATTTATGATTCTGCGTAATGGCGTAATGTTTTTCTAAACGTTGCTCCACACAAAATTCAAACTCAATTTTTTTTTATTTTACATGGGCCTTACAAGGGCATTTAAATAAAATAGCGCACTGGATCAACAATCTGAAGGCCATACAAATATTTGTTCCGTGCGGGAATTGAAACCGCGACACACAGCGCAGTGGTCAATCTCTCAACCACTAAGCCACCCGTGGCGTCAAATAGGAATACACAAAGTACACATGTACCTAACCTATCGGAGAATAAATTCGAGATGTTATGCGATATTTATAACACAGGATTCTCTCTCCACCTTTTCATCAAAATTTAAATTTGTGCTACCGCGTACCGCTACGAGCTTAGCGCGCATACAAAAGACATCAACGCGTTCGTCAACACATTCACACATTAGCTATGGGAAATATGGGAATGGCTGCAGTTTCCGCTCACCATTTTATATCGAAGGACATTACTGCCGCTGTTCATTAGATACGATTACGTTAATTACGTTTTAGAGTAACGTTCAGTAATTGATTAGTTGCGCTTGTCGTCGAGTACCTCTCAGTTGCCGATAGTAAGACAATGCAGTACTTACCTATTATTTTCCTAGTCAATTTTAAAATCAGATACAGGATACTTACATAAAAGTAAAAACCCTACTTACATTATATGTATAGTGACTTTATTTCGGTTACTATAGCCTTTGCTCATCATGTTTATTCAGATCAATAAGAGAGATTGCCCTGTGCGATAAGACTGCCGAACATTTATTTTTATGTTTGTCCTGTGTTAATATAAGTTCCATAGCCTATAAAGTATAAAAAAATGCAAATAATCCAATGTGGTTGGCGCAATGCGGCGATGCGTTTCGCGGGCTCGAATCCCGCACAGAACAATATGTGTATGACCTACAAATCATTGTTCTGAGTCTGGCTATATTGTCAATGTTCAAATATTAGTGAACACACTTCACGATATAGGAGTAATTGCTAGTATGTGCAAAGTGTTTTCTTTCTTTCTTTTTCTTCTTTGTCAATAAACAAACAAGTCGAAAGCTTAGAGTACCTATAAAAAAACTATCAACAAAACATTACACAATTAATGCAACAAAACATCGATAATGCGTAGCTGCTCCGTAATGACTGTGACTGGACGTGCCCAGCACTGGGCTCTAGTTGCCCAACACCAGTCACGACGCTCCGAAGTTACGTTACAACGTTATAATGAACGCGCGCTAATACCCTACAGTGGTTATTATTATAAATGATTCTTCGTCGTGAGGTCAAAGTTCTAACGTTATGGAGTATTCACGTATGAATTAATTAAAGTAATTAGAACGTAAACACTTTGATTTGGGCACGACACAGTGTTGGCGCACAATAACAAACATGATTATGTAACCAACATCCTGTGTTGACGTGTTTCTAAGAACACGTCGTGTTTAGGGTTCCGTATCTTAAAAGGAAAAGGGGAACACTTTTAGGATCATTCAATAGTCCGTCAATCTGTCTATTTGTCATGATAAGACTTTTCTCATGAACGCTTAGGTTTTTAAAGTTGAAAATCATGCCTTCAAACCTAGTGTTATACCATATTCTATTAATACAATTACAAGCATCCAGTACGGACGATGGCCAAGTTTGTTACTCAGTCATCCTCCTCAGAAAATGTTTAAAATAAAATGACATATGATTTTTTTTGTAATTGCAAACTATCATTTGCAGTTGGAGAACTAATCATGACGTGTTTCGATGTATGTGAAAACATTTTACAAATACAAAATTAGGATTGTCCTTCACTCCTAATTATCTTTTCGTTAGACTTACGAGTATATTCGGTTCTTTCATCATTTATTTATAATGGTTAACGAGGCTTACTACGGGTCCTCAATACTCAATACTTTATTGCATTCCATATGTAGTAAAGATGGTATACAAACATAGTTAAGATCAATATGGACCCTGTCGGGCACAGCAAAGCTAGGAGAGAGGATGAAGGCTAATAAAATAACGATATTTCAGTTTATTTTTGTCATCATTATTAATAAATCCTCTTAATAACCCAGTACATACTTGATCGATTATACACTAATCAATCGTATTAAAGGTCACTAGAAATATTTAATTCATGTCACGCACACTTTTTGCAGACACTTCGATCTAAGAATCGCAAAAACAAAACTGCGTCCAAAACAAGTCACGCGTTACATACAGTATTAAGATACATATTCTTACTAGCTTTTGCCCCCGGCTTCGCCCGCGTGGAAGTCGGATAACCAAGTAAAATCAGAAAAAATAATAATATCGCCTATTCGCATAAAATATAGCCTATAACACTCAGGAAGAAAGCAACTTTCTATCAATACCTATATTTTTGTTGTCTGACCAGGATCTTCAGAGATTACCCCCTACAAACAAAAAAACAAACATTACCTCTTTATTATATTAGTATAGATATAGTTTAATATCGAACCTGTTACTTATACACATGGGTATATATTTAGATATTACAAAAACTAGCTAAGTTATTCAGAAAAAAAAACCAGCTAAATACATACAAGCATCAGTTGCGTACTTGCGCGGCATGTTCCGCATACACAACGCGTGCGCCGTCCTTCCTGAACTGATTGATTTGATTGATCTGTTGACACGCCCCTTGCTTATATAGCACTTGTAAACAATGGTTATTAAATGAGCTTACTATGAGTCAAGTTGTTTTTCTAATTCTATTTTTCATTTAGGGGCTTTATAACAATTACTTCACATACTTATAAATTATACATATAAATTATATTACATCGCAGATATATATTATCATGACTATTTATATTCTTACCCATTATTAAAACTAAAGACCTTTTTTATTTTTTCCATACAATCGCCATTAGAAAAATGACTTATAATAAACTTCTTACATTCATGTGTCAAGTTATGATTACTCAAAAGCTCTAATAAGGCCATTATTTTCTTTTTACCAGTTTACACGCAAAGATGAGGTTTTAGTAATTAATTCAATAGTTCTATTCTGTAGACCAATATTTCCAACTATTAGAAACCAACTGTCGAATATTTGTAATGACTTAAATATAGCGTATTTTGTAATGATTTTGATAAGTGGATTTTTTGTATTTATTTAATTTTTTAGTCTAAATGCGAATGATTTTTATATTGGTACCTGAAGTAAGTGTTTTTTTTATCATACTCTGCCTGATCGTTTTCGTTTCGTTCGTGTTTGTAAGTTTGTATGTAGGGGGTAATCTCTGGTAATACTGGTCCGATTTGAATGAAATTTGGTACAGGTATAGCCTGGGACCCGAGAAAGGACATAGGATAGTTTTCATCCCGGAAATCCCCCGGGAACGGGAACTATTATTTCACGCGGACGAAGTCGCGGGCAAAAGCTAGTCATTAATATAATCTACCAACGCAGCCTGGTCTCTGAAGATACTCATATCTAGGTATTTAGCTTTCATCTCTAGGCTCTCCTCCGGTTGATATAGTTGCTATGTTGTCAGATTCGCTATTTTTACACACTTTTCTATTTTAAAAGTCGAGTCATTTTTTGCATTAAATTACCATAAATCTGCAGCTTGTTTCTCTTTTCACTTCTTATAATTTCGCTGAGAAACGGTAATTTTGGTAGAAACCGAAATAAACAAGAACAAACGTTCGCTTGTATTTAGATCGCGGCGTGCCACGCACACACGGAGAGAATGCAGAAGGCTAACACGGTAAAATAAAGTGGTTAGGTACATTTACTCATACAAACAAAAATAATATGTGCACAGAAATAAATGGACAACATAATGGTTTGTTTTTGAATAGAGACCAAACTTTCACAACTTTTTAGGCAAAAATAGAGTTTGACAATTACATACTTATTTAACTTCAAAACCAAAGATCATCGATCAACATAAAATTAAAATTCAACAATTATTTTGCTAAAAATCTGTCACAAATACAAATCTTTTTTTATATATACCATCTCATAATGGTTATTACGGCAAATATAAATCAGTATAAATTATATTCTTTATTTTCCCATTTCTAAACCTTCTGAATCCACGTTGTAGTGAGTGTAACACGCGCATTGAATAATAACGCGTTATCTCTGAATCTAATTGAGAAAAAATTACATCTCTCCGTAATGGAAAAAGAAATGGTTGGTAGTAACTAGTTTAGACACAATTTAAATAATAATATCACTGCTTTGACGAATTTAGTTTTTTATTTGATGGTTGCTGTAACTATAAGTTACGTGACTTCTAAACGTGTCAATAATTTCGTTTTTTAGAAAAAAAGTAATACAATACAAAAGCTTCCTTCAACGCTATTTGATAACATTATTAAACTGTCACACAGACACTTATTGTTTGTTTTTGTTTAAATAATATTTCACCGAAAAATCATTGGTCGACATTTCCGTATGCAAATAATAATTGTCATTGCAAAAAACTGTAGCTATTTATGTATCCTGCGTAGATTTAATGGTTAATCTACGCACGATATTTATATTGCTAATTAGCTACATAATACCAAAACAAAATTACTTTTTACACTGTATACTACTTACATAAATCAAAATAAATAAATAAAATTTATTCAAATAACAAAGTTTCAAAAATTAACCTAAGCCAACAGTTAAAAAGATTTTCCATACAAATATTGTGCCTAAGAATAAACTAAATCTAAAATATTATTAAAGGTGCAATTGACCGGGGTTCGGGATTGCAATACTTAATAGCGGACCGCCCGATCTAGGTTAATTTAAACCTGTGTTTCACGCCATAACTTTACATTTTAGATACATTTTGTCAATACCATTTAGGGCCTGTTTCACAATGTCCGAGTAAGCACTACTCACTGAATAAATTCAAAAATTTTACAGAATTTGTATGAAATTATCTGCCAAGGAAGATACTCGAAACTTAATCATAGATGGTGAAATAGGCCCTTAATTACTCAGATACCCGCGAAACGAGACACAATAGTAAAACAATAACAGCGCGGTCTCATAGGACCGGTTGGGGATTCAAACGTTAAAGTTATAAGTAACGAAACTATTAACCTACGCAGTATCTCAACATAACTGCAGTTATATTCTCATTTTAAACATTGACAAAACTATAACCGTCCCATGGTTTTATTGCTCTAATAAATAGTGGAGATAAAAATAGATAAGAAATGCTTCGCCACTACCGGCGCGTACGCACAATAACTGCTCACTTTCAGACATCGCCCATTGAACACGGCTAGGCAGGGCTGTCAGTCTAGACATAAAATAATCACAATTTTATTGGACAGATATTATTGCTAGATTTTGGTTTGTTATGGTGACATTACCTAAACCTAACAATAATCCTACCAATTAAATATTCGTACGGTAAAACTCAACGGATATTAACGTTTGAATCCCCAACCGGTCCTATGAGACCGCGCTGTTATTGTTTTACTATTGTGTCTCGTTTCGCGGGTATCTGAGTAACTACAGAAGTAGTCAGAAGAGATAAGTGTGCAGAAAAATTCGTCCAAACTTCAACTGTTTAGATGAGTTATATCATCTCACACTAAGTAAACTATACAAGAATGCACTCTTTAGATTTGCCAATATCATAGTGTTTGGGGTGAATTGGAAATATACCAAAGTAAAATATTTCGATAATTAAAACGGTATAAAGATTAAAACGAATGAGGTGAACGGGATGAGATTAAGTCGTGACTGATTTGAGAGCATAGTGACTGTTTTCACTTAGGTAATACATAAGATATTCAAAGCACAGAGCAGTGTGTCGCAAGTACCAAGTACGCTGAAATATTTATTATTGTTCGGTCATTGACCCGAGCTTAAGAGCACCTGCAGAACCGAACAACAATGGCAACCCTATAGAGTGTTCGTCAGAGCATGGCGATGGCTCAGCACCCTCAGACAAGGCGCTGACCATTGACTGAGCACCGGAACCGCTACGAGAAATAAACGATGACATCTCGCCGAAACGGTTCACTAGGAAAGAAAGAAAGAAATAATACCTTTATTCGTACGTGTTTTACATAGGAAAGAAACATTAAAATCTATGTGAGACCAAAAAGAATCCTAACTCAGCATTTATGTTATTTCTGTTTTACTTCGACTACTATAAAACAGTGTAGGTGAATAGATATTTTTGTTATAGTACCACGGGTCAACAGGCAGGTCTTGTTTGTGAAATGTCATGTCAACATTGAAGATTGAAACATCGTAGCTTCGTTTTTCTGCAAGCTGATAAGTTATTCATCCGTAAATCTATCTCTGAAATCACACACAAGATATTTTAGGTAGAGTTAGGGACCATTGGGACACAAACGTCATAATCTTATGTCTTTTGACACATTATATGTAAATCCAAAGTTCTACACAAAATATCAATATCTAACGCTTTATGTGAAGCACTGGACCAGCAACATTTATCCCGGGAAACTTTCTAATAAATCAGCAATAATCGCCACTCAGATATGTGAAGCACTTGACGAGTTTCCCGAAGCCATGATCATAAATATCCCGATGATTACCTATGCATAGCACTGCTATCTTTAACTCTAACGTATCTGGTGGTCAGTGAGATATCGGCGCGGCGAAGAATTTGCGCGCGCGTATGAGAGCGGAACGGACAAAAAGCGCGCCGCTATGCGCCTGCGCCGCGCCGGACGTGGACGTGGGCCTTCATTAGCGGCTCCGTGGCTTGTAACCGATCGTGCTATTAGCGAGAGATGCTTCAGCAGAGTTTAGCTTTGTGTGTTATTTGCATCTTATTATAATCTGTCAGTAGGTACTACAGTCTCCCCACCGAGTGTGTCTCCACGTTGTCGTCGTGGTGGGGCTTGTGTGTCTCGATGATCTTGAGGGCTTTGCCGGTAGAGCCACTCATGCCGGAAGGCCTCAAGTGAGAGACCAGACTAAGAGGGACAAGGGGCGGAGTATAACATCGGACTTCCGCGGGGGGCGCACCGTCTGACAACTTCAGCAATTGTTGGTGCTTTCAGATGGTGCGAGTACGGAGTTACTGGGGACCTCACCCCATAAAAAAGGGAAAGCTGTGTTCAGCATTTAACAATGGAAGCGATTCATAAAAATAAACTACCCCAGGAGGGTACCTGCTGCTCCGCAGTAGGAGAATCCCTCACCGAGCACTGCTCGGTCAGTCCCACGTATTCTGGGGGGGACAATGAACGCTTAAAATCCCAATCGGATTTTTACCCGTCCTTTAAGGACACATTGAGTCAGGGAGGCTCACGTAGTGGTGATGATGGGCTGCTGGGTTCTACTCCCACCGTATCTGCAGCACCAGAACCTAAGGCTCAGAAAGTGCCAAAGGGGGTATCAACTCGTGCACATTTCGTGCGCCCGCCGACCCCAATTGCTGACGAGATGTTGAGTGACACGAGCGAGGCTTCACTCTCGCAAATGTCACTTGCCTCGGAAGCATCGGTATCGTCCCGAGGACGCACACGCAAGCGTATTCAAGCACAAGAAAGTGACGATCCTACGAAGAAAAGGGTCGGGAAGTCGCTTAGCCTAAGCAAGCCTAAGGGCTTGTCAGTTAAGATTGACGGAGCAGAGAAAGGTACGGACTCTGAGTTAGCGAGTCCACCAGCTAAGCAGGCAAAGACTAAATCATCAGCGAAACAGAGTTTGCCTGAACTAGAGATGTTGGCTAAGACCATGCAGACGCAACCTACAGCGGAACTAAGTACCTGCATAAAGGACAGTCTTAGGACCATAGAGGAGGTTGCAAATGGCTCCCGCAACCTAAAAAGTAGCTTTGCCTACAGCCTCAAGTTGGCAGCAGTGACAGTGCAAGCTGCAGTCACTGAGCTGGCCACGCGATCGGCCGTTGAAGTCAACGTGGAGAGGCTGGAAACAGAGAATGCTGACCTAAAGGCTCGCCTTACCAGTCTTCAGGCGCAGGTTGAAAAGCTTACAACGCACGTCAGTCTTCTTAGTCGTAAGGGCGAAGTTTTGGTGAGCTCTACTGTGGCAGCCTCTCCAATGGCGTACAGTCATACCACTGCAGCGGTCGGAGGTCTCGGTCGTTCGGATGAGTTGGAGGCTCAGTTTCGACGATCCATAGCCCTCGAGATTGGAGGAATGGTAGATGCCAAACTAGCGGCTTTGGAGAAAAGATTGCCTCCTGAGAAGCCTCTGCGTCCTCCACTCGCTGCCGATACAAAAAAAACCTCTTCGTCAGTTACTCAAGCGCCGACAACTGATGAACCTTGTCTAGCCCCTAACTCTACGAAGAAGAAGGAGAAGAGGAAAGGAAAACGCAAAGATGTGGCTCCAGTGGTGGATTTGCCTGCCGTGTCTGCGGTACCGACTCGGACCTCAGAGGTTTTACTGGATGCAGCGAGGACGGAAAAAGAAACCTGGTCCACTGTGGCGGGGAGGAAATCAAAGAATGCTAAGACTGCCCAACCCTTGCCGCAGGCAAGCACCCAGATGAATTGCCAAACAGTGAAACTGCCAAAGGTTCCCACCACGGCTGCTATTACTGTTTCAGTAAGAGAGGGATCATCTGCCAAACTCGGTGAGGTAATGTTTGCATTGAGACAGCAGATCCGTCTGGCCGATCTTGGAACTGATGGCGGAGTTATTGTTACCGTTGCTGGCGCCGAATGTTCTCAAAAGGCTGATAGCCTAGCCAACCGTATGCGGGAAGTTTTTACTGACTCCGATGTAAAAATTTCTCGCCCAATTAAAAGAGCTGAAGCGAGGATCTTGGATCTCGATGATGCCGTCACGCCTGATGAAGTAGCAGCTGCTATTGCCAAGGCGGGTGGCTGTTCAAAAGAGGACGTGAAAGTGGGTGAAATTCGTCGTCCACCTACTTCTCTTGGGCACGTCTGGGTTCGTGCTCCACTGGCGACGATAAAAAAACTGGCGTCTGACAAGTGCATGCGCTTAGGATGGACCTTAGTAAGAGTCCAGGTTTTGGGTACACGTCGGATGATGTGTTTCCGTTGCCTCGAGCCCGGGCACGTCCGCTGCCAGTGCACTAGTGCTACTGACCGGAGCACGCAGTGCTACGCTTGCGGGGGTGCTCATAAGGCTAGGGAATGTACGGCAAAGACCATGCGGTGTCCGCTGTGTGCGGACCAGGGTCTTCCAGCGGATCATCGGCTGGGAGGCAAAAAATGCAATCCGCGCAAGAAGCGTACCTTGCAAGCACAAAAATCGGCGCCGGCACCACTGAGTGCGGGCCCTGCGGAGGACATGGAGACCTCGCATTCCCAGCCCTGAAAGTTCTCCAGTGCAATCTGAACCACTGCCGCAACGCGCAGAACCTTTTTATGCAGACTGTTGCGGAGTGGTCAGTTGCCTTGGCGGTAGTAGCAGAACCCTACGGTCTTACGGATCACCCTCGCTGGTTCCGAGACACCGTGGACTCTGTTGCCATATATTGGGCTAGTGGAAGCGGTCGGCTTCACTGTTGCCTAATAGACAGGGGACAAGGTTTCGTTGCGGTGGAATGGGGATCACTTGCCATTGTAGGCTGCTACGTGTCTCCCAACATTTCCCTCACCGAATTTGAGAGGTATCTGGACGGAGTTGCAAACTGTATTCAATACAAATGCTCACCTCGTCCTGTGCTCATACTAGGCGATTTCAACGCTCACTCGAGAGCTTGGGGAAACACCCGGGATACGCCGAGGGGACGCGCGGTACAAGGCTGGGCGACGACACTTGATCTTCGTCTTTTAAATCGGGGGTCAGTGTCCACATGCGTAAGGTGGCAGGGGGAGTCGATTGTGGATCTCTCGTGGGGGACTCCTTCTGCTGTCCGCATGGTGTCTGGATGGAGAGTGGCGGAGGATATTGTCACACTATCTGACCATCGCCACATCGTTTTTGATGTGACACTACGCGCCACTGACAGCCCGAGTCGCTTACGATCTAACCCACCAGCGCGACGTTGGGCCCTTAAGCGGCTCAATCGCGACATGCTCATTGCAGCTGCTAACGTCGCGGCGTGGCCAGAAAATGTCCGTTCTTCGGGAGTAGCCCCAGACCCTGAGGAAGAGGCCGCTTGGTTCCGGGACAAGATGACGTCGATTTGCGATGCTTCTATGCCCCGAATCAGATGCGCACAGCGTCCTGGCGCGGCTTACTGGTGGTCGGAAGACATCGCGCAGTTGCGCCTTTGCTGTCTGAGATCTAGACGGCAGTTTCAGCGCATTCGACGTAGAAGAGAACCAAGAGGCTCGGATGAGCAAATAGACACAGCCTATAGAGCATACCGGGACGCGACAATGGAGCTCCAACACGCAATCGCAGATGCCAAGTCCAGGTCCTGGAGAGAGCTTCTCGAAGGGCTGGACAGAGATCCATGGGGTAGACCATATAAATTGGTCATGGCCAAACTACGTCCCTGGGTCCCCCCTATCACGGAAACCATGGATCCGGAGCTGCTGGAGAGAGTTGTAACTACTCTTTTTCCAGTAGTAAGGGACAGTCCTTCGTCACTCTTACCGCCCTCAGATTGGTCTGACGAGTTGGAGGTTTCTGAAGGCGAGCTGGAGCGAGCTGTAAGACGCATGGCAGCACGCAACACTGCACCAGGCCCGGATGGTATCCCTGGCCGCGCGTGGGTCCTGGCTATGGATGCCCTAGGGGACCGCCTAAGACAGTTATTTAATATCTGCCTCTGCTCTGGTGTGTTCCCTTCTGACTGGAAGGAGGCTGGATTGGTCTTGTTGAGGAAGGAAGGCAGGGATTCAGAGTCTCCCTCTGCATACCGTCCCATTTGTTTGCTCGATGAGGTCTCCAAATTATTCGAACGAATAATTGCCGAGAGGCTCGTCGAGCACCTGTCGCGTGTTGGTCCTGACCTAGCAGATAGCCAGTAAGGTTTCCGACGGCAGCGCTCTACTGTCGATGCGATTTCACGCGTTCGCTTATTGTCGGAGCAGGTAGTGTCCCAGGGGGGGGTGGCGTTGGCGGTAAGTTTAGATATCGTCAATGCCTTTAACTCCCTGCCCTGGAATGCGATCAGGGCGGCACTAGAATACCACAGAGTGCCGCCGTACCTGCAGATCATCATCTGGGATTACTTGCGCGACAGGCACATTCGTTATGTGACGCGGGACGGTAGCGTTCATCGGAGGGAGATAACGTGTGGGGTTCCGCAGGGGTCGGTTTTAGGCCCTCTCTTGTGGGATCTTGCATACGATGTTGTCCTGCGCGTCGACCTCCCCATGGGTGTAAATATTATCTGCTATGCAGACGATACCCTGGTATTAGCCGGTGGGGACACCTTCAACGGGACCATCCAGCTTTCTGAGCTCGGTGTGGCAAGAGTCGTGGCTTCGATCCGCGAGCTGGGTTTGGAGATAGCACCTCATAAAACCGAGGCCCTCTGGTTTCACAAACTGCCGAGAACTAGAGAGCCACCCAGCTTTTCAGTGACAGTTGGAGATGCGCAAGTCCAGGTGGGTCGATACATAAAGTATCTTGGCCTAACTCTGGACGGTCGGTGGGGCTTCGAAGAGCACTTCGAGCGCCTGGTCCCCCGCGTTGGGAAAGCGGTAGGTGCTTTGCACAGACTACTGCCTAACCTCGGCGGTCCACGGGAAGAAGTTCGCCGCCTCTATGCAGGTGTAGTGCGATCGATGGTCCTTTATGGGGCGGCTGTGTGGTCAAAAAGACTTTCAGCTGTCCGTCGCTGCAGGACTAAAATAAATAGTTTGCAGCGGAAAATGGCCATTCGCATCGCACGTGGATACCGAACGGTATCCTTCGAGGCGGCAACTCTCCTGGCACGCTTTCCGCCACTAGACATCCTGGCAGATATGGACGCGAGGGTTTACGACCGGATTCGTGACATACGCCAAAGTGGCGGTGGCGTGCCGGGAATCGTTGTTGTAAGGCTGAGACGGGAGGAACGGCGACACGCGCTCGAGAGGTGGCGCGAGCGGCTACAGCAGCCGCAATTCTCGCGCAAGCGCGTTGTCGAAGCCGTCCTGCCACACTTCGAAGCCTGGCTGAAAAGAAAGGAGCGCATCTCCTACAGATACTGCACAGCACACGCTGGAAGTGTCCAGCGTGGGCCACGGAGCGAAGGGTCCTGGTCGCCAGGATCGGGCAAGATCTGTCTCTGCCAGTAGTAGTGAGGGCTATGCTGGCGGAGCCAGAAAACTGGAGGGAAGTTGCTTCGTTCTGCGAGACCGTGATGGTCCAGAAGGAGGCCGCCGAGCGGGATCGTGAGAGAGCCGATCCTACTCGGAGAAGAAGGCGTCGGGGAGGCAACCGCCTCGATGCCTAACACGCCGAAACCCCGCTTGCATCATCTAATGTAGGTGGGCTTTTGGAATCAAGGACGATCAGAGTGGGGACTCTGCGCGCCCATCGAGTGATTCCAGGGAAGACGGTGGCACAGTGATCACGTGCTACCGTACACAGTGAGGCTCAGAGGAGACAGTCTCCTCAGGGAAGTGCCGTAATAGGCGTTGCACAGAGGGGGTTACGGAATTGGTCTTTTGAGAGGTTACGGGGCCCCTTCTATGTGCTGATGGTGATCACCGGGGTGGTTTTAGTGAGGTAAAAATCCCACACTCCCCGGACTTGTCCCCAAAGTCCGGGCGCCTTTTGAAGGTTTCCCCCCGATAACAAAAAAAAAAAAAAGAAAAAAAAAAAAAAAAAAAAAAAGAAAAGGTACTACAGTCTATTAGTTATGTTTACTAAACCTTGGTGCTTGATCATGCTGCTGACTGCGTGACTGCAAAGTCAGGGTCATGTATTTTTTTCTTGTGGATAGGCTCGCGTATATAACTATTTAACCTTATGGTAAGCGATGAAGTGGTCGACGATGGAGCATGCTGGCTTAGAAGTAAGCTATTGACTCCTAAGTTGTAGCTATCAAGAAACACATTATTTGTAAACCATGCGACGACAAGGGAGTCAAGTTCAGATAAAATACGTGTACTATCCGTAATCAGGCATTGATAGGTATCAGTACGATATAAATAGTATTATCAGTCAATATCAAAACATATATAAAACCAGCTTCATATAAACTAAATTAGGGACCACACTTCACGAGATCTCACAGGGCGACGCTGGAACAGATTACCATCTAAATCTGGCCCTGATTATCACAGGCGACTATCGTACATCACTATTCGCTAAACCCTGATATTACTACCGTTTAGTCGATAACATCACGACACTAGTGCGAGCGCCCGGCCTGAACTGGCACAAACGCTCTAACTACTAGCCTCGCCAATGATTTATTGATTGATTCCAACGATTAATTAATTTTATCAATCACATATTTCGACATTTCCATAACTAGTATCCGACAGTTTACGAGAATTAATTTGAATATAAATTAGTAGGTAATTCAGAAATATTCGCGAAGCTGGCAACACACTTTTGAAATGTTGCTATTATGCTAAATGTCACACATATGCGATAAAATATCTGAATTGAGGTCATTTGGTATAATCTAGTCTGACTGGAAGTGGGTCATATATGATTTTAGTGGTACTATGAACTTGATTGATTTGATAGATATGTTAATTAGCTTATTTTACTGCTTTTTGCTATAAACTTAGGTACTAGAGATTGTATAGAATCAAGTTCTTCTAACTTAACGGATAGACATGTTACTAAGGAGTTTTTTTTGCTATTTCTTTACAATTAAAACAGTAATGAAATGAAGATAAACGTAATTTTGGAGGACTGTATTAATTGTTACTTTTGACGTTAAAATAGTGCTGATTTTCAGTCTCATTTTTATAAGTTACAATTTTTATTTTATCAATCGAAAATAGAAGGTCGAATTATAATGTTCTCAGTAACAAGCAATATCCTGTTGAATTCTGGACATTCGCCTGTTCTCATGAGCATGAGGCTGCATTAAAATAAAGTGAGCTAGTGGATCCTTGTGCCAAATACCGGGCGTTACCCGCGAGGTGTGCTGTGACCTCCGGCGACCAGTATTCACTCTTACCGCCCAGTATATGACCCTTGTAAATACCTCTAGTATTGATTACGACTGGCTGAGATCTACTTAATCAAAATGATCCTCTGAAGAACTTAGACAAGATATGAATGTTTGTGGGATTTGCCATTTTTATTGGCACCCCACTTTCATTTATTTTTGATTTCTCCCGTTCTTGGGCAGAGTTGGAGGTCGTGTCAGACTTTTACTGACTAAAATCCACTCAGTTGTTCCTTCTTTGCCTTCGTTCCAGGGCCCAGGGGTTCATTTCCACATAACCCATGGATCGGCATCCCCCTGGTATCTATTGTTCATAGTTTTTTCTCTGGAGTGAGGACTTTTCTAGGAGAGGAATAAACACTCATGTCACATTATATAAAGCTACTAGCAGCCCGTCCCGGCTTCGCACGGGGTAGACAATTATTTATTTTTGGATTTTTTCCCGTCAAATGACTACCCTACATATCCTACGCTACCCTACCCTACCTTCCCTACACTACCCTACCTACCCTACACTACACTACGCTACACTACACTACACTACCCTACACTACACTACACTACACTACACTACACTACCCTACACTACCCTACACTACCCTACACTACCCTACACTACACTACCCTACACTACACTACCCTACACTACCCTACACTACCCTACACTACCCTACACTACACTACGCTACACTACACTACCCTACACTACACTACACTACCCTACACTACCCTACACTACCCTACACTATCCTACACTACCCTACACTACCCTACACTACCCTATACTACCCTACACTACCCTACAAATCCAACGTTTTTTTTTTTTTTGATTTAAACTATCCTATCTCTCAAGTTGGATCGAACTGCACATGGTGTGCGAATTTTATTATAATCGGTTAAGTGGTTTAGGAGTCCATTGAGGACAAACATTGGGACACGAGATTTATATATATTAAGATTTGCATACTAGCTAGTACTTGACAAACGAGGCAAGCTTAAAAGCTGCATCGTCATCTCGATGGTGTCATACAAAGTGCTGATGATGGCCTACTCCACTTTTTGTTGCGATTCTAGTTAATTTTCAGATAATTCTACATGTAGATTTTGTATAACAACGCCAATGTGTTGTCAATCCTTTACACAGCAATCGGCTGCCATAGTAAACGAATTTGACAGATGGACGGATTATTCTGAGGGATAAGGCTATGAATAAAGACTGGTCAAGTGTGACTCAGGCTCACACCCGAAGGGTTCCCTACTTCAATATTAATATTGAGAATAAAACGCTGATAAAATAACCAGTCTCGTTAGCAGATTTTTTTTCTAGTTTATTTTGATTTTACAATATTTCTTGTTGTAGCAGCAACAGAAATACACATTCTGTAAAAAAATCAACTCTCTAACGGTTTATGAGATAAATCCCGCTAAAAGATACACGGATAGATAAATAAATAAAATTTTAATAAATAAATAAAATAAATAATAAATAAATAGAAGGACGGACAGTGAAAGTTTAGTAATAGGATCTCTTTGGTATCTTTCGGGTCCCTAAAAAAAGTGAGGAACGAGAAATAATGGAAGAAGAAAACGGCAACTCCATCGAAGGCAACGAAGGAACGGGTTACGGGGAACGGTGGGGTTTAGTCAGTAAGAGTCTGACACGCCCTCCCGCTTCGCCTAAGAGCGGGAGAAGTCATTCTGATGAAAAAAAAAGTAGCAAGGGACAAGGACAGGCAGATGATGATGTAGTTCTACAGCGTGAGATAACCGTTACTTTATCACACATTCACACACACACACACACACATTCACACATTCTGCAGCAGTCAGAAGCTTCTTGAACATCCTTGTGCCGCATACCGGCCCGCCCCGCGAGGTGCGGCGCGGCCTCAATGCCGACTGCCGAAACCGCCGCTCTGTACTGTACACCTGTTCTTATTGTGCCATGCGAATGTGTGTGACTTGCCAATTAAGTTTGGCCATTACTTTAAAATAAAAATAAAACTTTGATAAGTTATATTAAATTAAGTTTGGCCATTGCTTAAAAATAAAAAATAAAACCTTTGATAAGTTATATTAAACTCTAGCTAATACCAGCGGCTTCTCATGTGAAATTAGAAAATAGTCCTAGGTAACATATTCCCATAATAACAACATCCTATGTCCGACTCCAGGACATGATCTACCTATGTGCCAAATTTCATCGAATTCTTCTCAGTCGTTTGAGCGTACCTAATAAAGTAACATAATACGCACACTCACAAAGTTTCGCCTTTATACTATTAGTTTGATGGCAAGAATAGTAGCACCACACAGTGATTCTCTTGTAGATTATGTAGGTATGTTCTTCTCTTGTAGGTATGTTCATGAGACTCAAAATAAATTGTTCCCCCTGTTATCACAAAGATTGATTGCGATATAATTTTACAAGGAACTTAAGATTAGTACAGCGTTACAATGGGCGGCATAAGATAAAAAAGGTATGGGATTACCGTCACATCACGTAGTCTATCCCTTACGTTTTGACTGTAGGACAATGTTTCGTGCTGATAGAATAACGTGTGCTCTACCAATACTGTTCGTGAGAAAACTGAAATGCATTAGTACCTACTAAACTTTTATAAGTTTGCAGATAAACTTAAGCTATGAAATAAATGGGTTATAGGATTGTCCGATAGAGTTACCATGACTCTGGAACGTAAAGGGAAGGAACACGGGTGAGTTTTAGGGCAGTAAAAGTCTGACACTCGCCGAAGGGCGCTCCACCAGAGCCGGAGAAATTATGTGATGATATCCCACGTCATAAAAAGACTAAGAAAATAACACAAGATTAAAATGTTTGCTTGTAAAAAAAATAAACGTGTTGTATCTGTGATTCCCACAATCAAACAGATTAGATTAACAATACTAATAGGTTTCAGCCATCTTAGTAACGGTGCACGGAGTTCCAAGTCGCAGTCAGTCAGATGCCTGCGCCGTTCGCACAATTAAAACAATGATCATAATCGCATACACCGCTCCTAACTAGAGCGCGGTGTAGCGGCGCGTGATATCGAGAAGTTTTATTCGATTATCTCGAAAGTTCTCGATTGTCCCGACTTTGACTCGAGTCCGACTCGGTTTGTTGTTGCTACTGGCGCATGGTGCATTCATTCACGAGTTGCTCCTCGATGATTTAAAGTTTCCAGTGAGAATGACTGATTCGAACAACGAAATCGACCGCTAGTCGATTTCGTTGACCTGAAACAATCGAAAAACATCTCGATTATTTTATAGAAAGGCAAGTCGATGGTTGACTCGATTGTTTATTTTAACAACTACGTTTCTTTCGATTGTTAAAACATGTTGGATTTGAATTGCCCATCGCTAGCGCTGTGCGTACGCGCACTCTTTGACAATTTCACCCTTATTACCGCAAGAACAAAATCTAACTTCAACTGTCATTATTTGCTAAATTTGAAGCCCAATCAAAATAATACTTTGTTTCAAACAAGATAGGGTTTATTCTAGCTTGTTAGCGTCTCCTTTACGCGCATGCGTGCTCGTCACCATGGTAAGTGGAGCGAAGATGCTGAATTTATGAAGTTAAGTGATTTATTACGCTACAGGAACTGGAGTAATTGTCTGATGATGAGCAGAGGCGGAAGGCCAATACATGTAAATAAGCCCGGCTTGTAATGGCTAAATAATTGATACCTAACACCTAAAGCATAGAAAACAACAAATAAATTAATTTATTAAAAATCATAACTTTAAACTTCGCGCGCAATCTAAATCAAAACTTTAAACTTCGCGCGCCTATGCGGCTACGCTTAGTTGCCAATTCGTGTTCAATACGAAATTCATTCATTCAATTATGCAATGTTGCCGCCTTGAGCATTCTCTCCCATCTCACTCTAACACTTAAAATTAGAAAGAGATCACAACCACAAGACACCAGTGTGTTTCTGTCTCAAACGACACACTGGCTTCCGTATATGGCTTAAATTCCATCTCTGTCTGTTCTATAAAAACGTAAAAATGTGACTGAGTGTGGGTAAAATTTGATACTGTGTGCAAGTACAAATTTTTAAATTTGTTCTAGCGGATAAGCCTGACTTCAGATATTTAATGAATGAGAATTTGTAAGTTCACGAAAATTACGAGTGTCTACTATGACATGCGCAGTAAACTTGCGCAAATTACGTTTTTGAAATGTTGCTAACTTCAATGTAGTTTCAATTGCTATTAATGGTTGTTTGTTTTGTTTTATTCAATTTTAAAAGTTCAGTCGTTTAAAGTTTTGTGTTTAGTTATTACTTACTGTAAAGTGTAAATTGCTTGGTTTTGAACTAACTAAAGTTTCTTGAAATGAAATGAATCTATGAAATGAATTCGGAAACGCGTGTAATGTTCGATGTGAAAGAATGTTTAAAGACATTTGGAAATCAAAGTGTGTGAACTGTGTGACTGAGTAACGACTTTACTAATTGGCATAATAAATACTATCAAGTTTTAGAGATAAATTGATGTAAAACGTTCATCGTCACGCTCATGTAACATCTTTTTTAAAGAAAGATAAGTGCCTACTATGAACTAGAATTCAAAAAGTATTTTTTCAATTCATGTACTTATAAAGTAAATAAAAATAAACTATAATGTGCCTTCTGTGTGTTCTGTTATCTGTTCGTGGTAAGAAACGAAGAAAAACTGCTTGTTTACATTGTAAGTACTAATATTATCAATATCGTAAATAATTTGTAGTTAGTTTACACTAGATGGCGCTCAAACAATGCAATTTGTTATGACCGCGATTGTAGCGAAGCAAAGGTTGCCGCAAAAAATCTATAGATGGCAGTACAACCGTACATTTAAGTTGACTCTATTAAATATTAGTTCTTAATTGCTCAATAGATGGCATTGATCTATTACGTCACTAACCTGAATCGCGGTGTTAAGATTCTCCGCGGCTATATGACCTACTCGTGTTTTTTTTTTCTTATCAATGGCATCAGGGTTAGTCTAGATTTCTTGGGCTTGCATAGGGTCTAGGTTACACGCACGCGACTGATGATGAGCATAGACGGGGGACGTGATATGTTTCATTCATCAGCCATCAGGTCTCGACACGCTATGAATTTGGGTCTTTCGAAGAAAAAGCAGACTTCCTCATAGAAGTGTCCATTGCAAAGTCACATTACGTTGTTTTTGAAGTCAGCAAGACCGCAGGGATCCAGCTGTCGAAACCTACTGAGGCTGTGAGTTCGCTACTAAAGGAAAACCCGGGGCCCTGGACCGAAAGCCAAAGAAGGAACATACGAGTCGGTTTTAGTCAGTAAAAGTCTGACACGCCCTCCCGCTCCTCCCAAAAGCGGGCTCCAAGACTGATTTGCCACTTAAAAAAATGTGTCTTCTCAAATATTAATATTTCCTGTTCTAGAAGTTAGTTAATTTTCCTTTTTCAGAGTCAATAACATCGACGTTGTTAAACACGCGAAATCAATAGAACCAATAAACCAGTCGCGTGCGTGTAACCTAGACCCTATGCAAGCCCAAGAAATCTAGACTAACCCTGATGCCATTGATAAGAAAAAAAAAAACACGAGTAGGTCATATAGCCGCGGAGAATCTTAACACCGCGATTCAGGTTAGTGACGTAATAGATCAACGCCATCTATCGAGCAATTAAGAACTAATATTTAATAGAGTCAACTTAAATCTACGGTTGTACTGCCATCTATAGATTTTTTGCGGCAACCTTTGCTTCGCTACAATCGCGGTCATAACAAATTGCATTGTTTGAGCGCCATCTAGTGTAAACTAACTACAAATTATTTACGATATTGATAAATATTAGTACTTACAATGTAAACAAGCAGTTTTTCTTCGTTTCTTACCACGAACAGATAACAGAACACACAGAAGGCACATTATAGTTTATTTTTATTTACTTTATAAGTACATGAATTGAAAAAATACTTTTTGAATTCTAGTTCATAGTAGGCACTTATCTTTCTTTAAAAAAGATGTTACATGAGCGTGACGATGAACGTTTTACATCAATTTATCTCTAAAACTTGATAGTATTTATTATGCCAATTAGTAAAGTCGTTACTCAGTCACACAGTTCACACACTTTGATTTCCAAATGTCTTTAAACATTCTTTCACATCGAACATTACACGCGTTTCCGAATTCATTTCATAGATTCATTTCATTTCAAGAAACTTTAGTTAGTTCAAAACCAAGCAATTTACACTTTACAGTAAGTAATAACTAAACACAAAACTTTAAACGACTGAACTTTTAAAATTGAATAAAACAAAACAAACAACCATTAATAGCAATTGAAACTACATTGAAGTTAGCAACATTTCAAAAACGTAATTTGCGCAAGTTTACTGCGCATGTCATAGTAGACACTCGTAATTTTCGTGAACTTACAAATTCTCATTCATTAAATATCTGAAGTCAGGCTTATCCGCTAGAACAAATTTAAAAATTTGTACTTGCACACAGTATCAAATTTTACCCACACTCAGTCACATTTTTACGTTTTTATAGAACAGACAGAGATGGAATTTAAGCCATATACGGAAGCCAGTGTGTCGTTTGAGACAGAAACACACTGGTGTCTTGTGGTTGTGATCTCTTTCTAATTTTAAGTGTTAGAGTGAGATGGGAGAGAATGCTCAAGGCGGCAACATTGCATAATTGAATGAATGAATTTCGTATTGAACACGAATTGGCAACTAAGCGTAGCCGCATAGGCGCGCGAAGTTTAAAGTTTTGATTTAGATTGCGCGCGAAGTTTAAAGTTATGATTTTTAATAAATTAATTTATTTGTTGTTTTCTATGCTTTAGGTGTTAGGTATCAATTATTTAGCCATTACAAGCCGGGCTTATTTACATGTATTGGCCTTCCGCCTCTGCAATAAACTCCCATAATTAAACCTTTTATCAGAACAACAAAGATTTACCCCAGTAACTTTACTACTACCTTTACTAAAAAGGACACAATATATTAACTTAGCAGCACACATAAACATAAACCATGACTTCCAATAACTGCCCATACATTCTGCCGGCCATAATACCCGTCTGCTGGGCCATAATACCCGCTTACACTGCTCATATTAACGCGATAATCACCGCCATCCTGCGGGAAACCGTGCAATTAGCCGCGGATCAAAGGGACCGCCCATTCTTAGAAGAAGACAGAGCTATACTAAAGAAAGAGAGGGGTATAGACTAGTGTTTTGTGCAACTCCCGCGGTTCGTTCGAGCATGTTTTTCAGTTCGTGCGCAATGGTCGTGGTTATTATTAAATTATGGCCTTCCAGACGTGTATTTCCGCGATTTGTGGAAAGGGTTTTATTTTATCGATCGATGTTAGTCGTGTGTTTGATAAGTGAGATGGGTTCTGTTCTGTGGTGTTGCTTTGTTGAATGCTGGAGAGGATCCACAGACTGAATTATTGTTTGTTGTTTTTGATCCCACGTACCAGCTTGAACTTTAAGTTTTCAAAAAATAAAAGGCCCTTCTTGACATTTGAGAAAGACAGAACAAACTGAAACAAATAATAATTTTATGTGTTTAAAAAAAATAGGTAACTTTTTTGATGAGTTAACTAATATGATGGAATTGCGATTATTGCATTCTATTTCTTCACTATAACTAGTTATATCAAATTTCAAAAGGTAAAGTATCACGTATGTAAAGTGATGTTTACGGATTAATTTCCAAAAAACCCCTTCGTCCTCTACCTCATAACAGGAAACCAAACACAAACTTACAAAATTTGTACAAAATTTTACGTTTCTATTCCCACTAGTTTCGTCTATGCGTTGATATGCCAGTCAGTCAGTTTCTCCTTTTATATAGGTCTATAGATGCATAACCAATTAGGAGTCATCAAAACATAAAAGCGGCAAACATAATGCTAGCTCGGCGGTATTAAAAGGCCTTATTACACCACTCGTTTTTACGAACGGTCTTAATCTACGTCGCGTAGTGTATTAAGGGTAAGACGGTCTTATTTGTACGTAGACTCCACGACAGTCTACGTAGACCGATCGTAAAAACGGGTGGTGTAATAGGCCTTAAAGTCCACAATGCGAACATAACAACATCATCCTAGCCTCCATATACCCAGTATAAACACACATAATCACCATAATCTCTACATACTACTACCGATCCCTGGCCCGCCTGTCAATCCGCGGCCATCGCGGACGGGACAGCTGCATAAATACATATAGATGAGTTATTATATGTAAACATAAGGGCTTTGCTTTCACCGCCATTTGCAATTGTAATGGTAACATCTTAATTTCGCGGCCTGGGAGGTAGGAGCGCTTTCTAGCCGGCAGCCCTGTATGGAACAATGGATGCTGCGGGCTGGACCGTGATTTAAGTAGCTTTGGCATGATGCATTGCGAGATTTAGCTGTAGAGTTGAGGAACAGATCTGTTTGACAATTCTGAGACAGGTTGTAGATCTGTTGGTGGCGTTTTTAGAAAAGAAAAGCGTTATAGACCTTAACTGCCAGTCATCTACGGCCTTATATTTAGAATGTAGTATGATGATAGTAACCATATACCTGAAGTCTAATTCATGAATCCCCGACCGGTCCTATGAGACCGCGCTGTTATCTGTTTTACTATTGTGTCTCGTTTTGCGGGTATGTGATAGGTTATATGCTTCGTACATGTCTACCTTGTGGTGCGGCTAAGAAAAACATAGTCTTCTCTGCTGTGTCCAGGCCATAACTTTTTGGTTGACCTATATGCTCTATTAAAGTAGAATGCAGTGATATATCTACTTAAATACGGAGTCGCTTTAACCTCGTACCGCATTTCACCAAAAACTTAGTATAGTTACGGGGTCTAATAAGCCCCTTACCGATATAATGATAGTTTTCAAACGAGGGCTTAAACGCCCCGTACCGCAAGAATATAAATAATACAAAAAATGACTGTATAATTTTTAAAGAATATATTTTTATGTCTTTTTATCTAGTTTTCTTTTTTATTAATTTGACAAGAGAACAAGTATTGGCATCCATATGCATGTGATATTGACTTCCTTTTCAGAAACAAGTTTTCTCTTCAAACGGATATTCTAATGACGGCTAATAATTCTATTAATTTATGTAAAACATTATTCCTTGTCAGCGGGGTCGTAACCTTGAAATATTTCTAGAAGAAAGTGCATATGAATGTAGACGATTATACCTAAAGTTTTAATCCTGAAGTGGGGCGGTTTTATAAGATTAGAGATATATTTATAAGCATCAAATCCCCCAAGCTTAAAAGCTCCTGTTCAGAGCATCACACGCTGTGGGATTTTAATTGCATCACTGAGATGTGTCTAATTACTTCTTAGTTCATAAGGGACTTAGCCTTAAGCATAGGCTGCCTACCAGACCTCTACAACCCAATAATTGGGGTAACAGGGTACTTTATGGCAAGACTGGAGTCAGATTTACTGACTTCTGACTATCCGTAACTACTGTAAATGACAGCCGGGACCTACGGCTTAGCGTGTTTTCCAAAGCACGGAGGAAACTCGTTATGTTAAGATGGTCACCCATCCACAGACCAACCTTGGCAAGCGTTGCTGAACCTTGAAGTCGACTTGTGTTCTTATTACTTACACTGAGCCACCAAAAAAAAATTACGCATTGGTTAAAAACTTTTCCTGTATGTGAGATAAGCCACAAAAGCAACGGCGAGGAAAAAGTCTGGTGCACTATGATCCCCTAGGACAATAACTACACTCCATAAACCCCAAGCTTCGCGAAATTAATTGAAAAAGTGGTAATTATGTGTGATTGGCGGGCGGACGGGGGCGGCTAGAAACGCGCCGATTACAGCACTTTCTCCGATGGCGGAGAAACCGCCACTACACATGGCCGCGGCGGTCACTCGCGTGTGACCGGGCCGGTGCGGGCCTGCTGAGGGCAAGGGCACAGAGGAAAGCTGTATGTTCCTAGCTATTGTCAGCTAAGAACTTTACTTCTTTCTTCCTTATCGCATCGATGGTAATCTCGTTGAATCGTTTGGGCGCAAAAGGTGGCTACCGTTAATTGCAGCATCAGATTTTTACTTTGAATGCTACATCTGTAAGTTATTAGCATGATACTAATGTTTACTATTCAGGTAAAAAATTTCAGTAACACTATAAAGGCATTCCCTTTTATCATCATCATCATTTCAGGCGAAAAACTTCCACTGTTGAACACTTACGCCTCCCCAAGTGTCACCAGAGTGAACGGTCCTGTTCGTCCTTCGGATTACCACAACTAAGAGTTGCGGGAATCGAGGTCTCCCATTTTTTTGATTTAGTAGCAACGTCATGATCCTTCTGTCACTATAGGTCAACAGTCTCTACAGCATGACATCCTTTCAAGATTTATTTACGGAAAAAATGCGTCAGGTCAACATCATCATAAACAAATTATGCAATGTTAAATTCTCTGGAAAACTAGATATACCTATGGTACACCAATAATAAAGTTTTGACCTTTCCTTTATAAAAACCTACAAAACAAACTCACTCTCTAAATTCTTTTATCAGAACACAACAACAAAACACCATCAGATAAAGTCGAATAGAACAACAATCGATCGGAAACTCGAGAACCTATCAAAAGAATCGATTATGTTATTATCGATCACAATCGGTTTCGTAATCGGTTACGTCAGTACAACAGTGTCAATTCGTCAGCCGCATACCGATTAGTGATAGTAGGTGGGCTTCTATTTATAGACAAGACCGGCATGTGTTTTATTTATATAATTTAAGGCTACCTTTCTTGAAAGTTAATGACTCTATGATTAAAAGTGCTCTTTTCGCAAATAGAGCATGATAACGAGAAAAGATTGTTACAAAAAAACTGAATGTAAATTAATTCATGAATCCCCGACCGGTCCTATGAGACCACGCTGTTATTGTTTTACTATTGTGTCTCGTTTTGCAGGTATGTGATAGATTAAATATTTAAAAAGTATTTAAGAGAAAGCGTCAACTTAAAATAAATCACATAAAAACTGGAAAGATATAGAGGAAATAACAATTATTGTGACTCCTGTAATCTGAATCTGACACGGAAAATCGGTACCGTGGTTCCGTTTTAGCCACTAGATTTCTGTGGTTTTAGCAGATTACTGTCTTACGTGTAATTACTCAGATACCCGCGAAACGAGACACAATAGTAAAACAATAACAGCGCGGTCTCATAGGACCGGTTGGGGATTCAAACGATAAATAATAAAATAACTATCCTAAAATAAACAAAATAAAAAAAAAATTTGCTAAATGAAAAATAATTTGCAGATGCTTGTAAAAGGGTGTACTTATATGTGCTAGACTAAAGTGTTATCCCCACAAACGAAAATCAATTTTAAAGATAATCGCAATCTGTATCAGGTAAATGAACTCTGACGTAATTATTTAACAAACCAATCAAATAAGAGTCACGAAAATATCAAAAGCTTAATAAAAATAAACAGTCATTCTAGACTGATTGACAGAGAGGCTAATAAACACGTATATTTAGAGTTACGCAATAGACATGGCTGGAGGACCTTCCTCTAGATTGAGAGGTTATTATAAGAGGTAGCTTGGGGCTGTATGACCACAGTTGTGTGGTGTTTGCTGACTCATCGCCGTTGCGTCATAGTTGTTCATTTCTCTTTACCGTGTAACGTAAGGCCTAAGTGTCTCTGGACGCATAGCGTTACAGGCGCGTATTCATCAGAATTAAAAGATTAAAAGTTACTTTGAACCTGGCTGGTCGAACAGTGGTGGCCCAGTGTTAACTGCCCTGACTTGCAAGTTGTAGGTCGCGGGTTCAAACCCAGTAAGGCGTATTACTTTGTGTAATTTATTTCATCACTACTGCTCTCAAAACGGTGAAGAAAAACATCGTGAGGAAACCGGCATGTCCTAGAACCAAAGATTCGAAGACATGTGAGATCCATCAATCCGTACTGGGCCCGCGCGGTGGATTAATGGCCCATTCCCTCTCCTAGAGAGGAGGCCTGAGTCCCAGCAGTGGGAACATTATAAGGCCGATAGTAAATGCGCTTGCTACGCCCGCTTCGTCGAAGTATTCTTTTTTCGGTACCAAGTATTTTGGCACCAATAGGTATTTTGGATTGGTACAACAAAATACCAAACCTAAATACCTATTGGTGACGAAACAGGAATACTTCGTTTAGTCGACAGTTTCACAGTTTCATCTGCAAGCTAGGCTCTTAATAAACTAGTGCGCCTCGCGCCTCACCATCAATGATTGCATCACTGCTTACCATCAGGTCGCAGTCAAGCACTAGTTTATAACAACTAAAAAAAAAGCTTCACGCAGGCATACACCAGGCGTATGACAAATACGCGACTATGAAGCTAAGCGTCCGTGGTCTAACAGTTGGGACTCTTAGATAGAACTCGAGCTCTTTAAATAATTTATAACTTTCTTGAACTATGCATTCAATATAAGATTTATCGTTGAGCTTTCACAGTATTTATGAGGATTTCAATTGAAGAATATCTTCACCCGTTTGTAGGTGTATGGGTATTGCAGTGTGAGAGAAAACTGATGCATGGTTCAAGTCACATGCACATAAATAATAATAATAATCTACAACTTTCACACAAAGCCTAGCTTTGGACTAGATATCCCAAACTAAGCAGAGCTTGTGGCACTCGTACGAGTACCAGATAACTGATAAACATATTTTTACAAGTCACTGTCCCGTAATAATTCTTTCTTTCTTATATCATAATGAGTAATAAACATTCTTTAAACCTATATATTCTTAAATACATACAAAATACAAAACGCAGCAACCTGTTACAGATAAATACACCCAGACACAAAACAAAAATGATCGTGCTCATCACACAAAAATTTTTTTTGATTGGGAATCAGACCCACGACTTCCGGCATAGTAGTCAGAGCCAGTAAATACCAACAGACCCGTCAAATCACAAAAGAACAAAACAAACTTTGACTAACTAATTTCAATTTCACTACTGCTTTGATAGTTTCAATAAAGTGTTTACGCTACGCTCCGTTTCACTCTTGTCCATTTGATAAAACATAAAACGCGAAGAAAAAATATTAGAATCCTTATCTTAATTAAGATCTTGACTGCATTGTGCACTAGTTCGTCAATTAACGCCATTGCATCACTGTAGACAGCAATGTGCTCGTAAACTCCTCAATGTCTAGTTTGCATCAGGTGTGTTATGAAAATGCAACGTCGCGCAATCAGGTGCAATATGTACCGAATGGTGGTGCTATTGTGAGCTATTGTGCAGTGGGTACGTGCTGTCATCATTGCTCGACACTCAATATTTACTATAGCAGTTATTCTATCAGTTTCCCCTGTTAAGCGATCGTAAAAACTTGTATTTCTTTGTAAAAACTTGTATTATCAGGAATCTTTAAGTGAAGAGTGAGTAGGTTACTTCTAGGTAAGCGCCGATCGCTTTCCATCAGTTGAGATAGCGGTCAAGCGCGAACCTATCAAAAATAACTGCTGCAGTACCAGAGGC
Organism: Mythimna separata; assembly: GCA_030763345.1. Lineage (NCBI taxonomy): Eukaryota > Metazoa > Arthropoda > Insecta > Lepidoptera > Noctuidae > Mythimna > Mythimna separata. The sequence goes on from JAKKIA010000039.1 coordinate 560,845, forward strand.
TATGCCTGCGTATAAGTGGAAAATTATCCCAAGGGGACATACTCCCAAAATAAAAAAGTACACTGTTGTGTTATTCCAGTAGATTTTTTACTTATGTCCCAAGTTTTATCTCTTCAGTCACTCGAGCATAAAGAATTAACAAACATACTCACAAACTTTCGTCTTTATAATATTAGTGAGATAACAGTCAAAGTATCAGTTTCACTCGCACAGTTATCGTAAAAAATAGTATTTATTTGAAATAGTTATGTAGGTACCTACTATAGAGAATTCGCCATGTACGAGTATTCTGACGAGTGATTGAACTAAGCTTTCATTTATCGTTAAAAAGAATATGCCCGTATAATATTTTGATATTTTCTTAGATCTGGTAAGATTTTTGGTACCCGCACTTAACCCTATGTGGACCATTTGTGCATGGGTGATGGCGGGATGGGTGGGCTTATTTCAACCAGCCCAACTTTTTCCGAAAACAGATCTAGAGCGTCTGTAAGGGAATTAGGGGATCCTAGGGTTCATGTGTGTGTATCAATGACACTTGTGCAGTCAGTCTGCTGCCGTACCTTACCTATTCCTGACGAGATATTAGAACATATCCTCAAGACGGCTCGACCGCTAATACTTCTGTGCGGTTTCCGTGCAGAGCTCCAATCAGAGTGTGTTCGTGCGCCGAGCCCACAAATCAATAGATGTGAACAATGGGGGGCAACGGCTGCCGCTGGGAAAGTCTCCCCGCAGACACCATGATGGATGTCTCTCGTAGTTACCAAACTTCTGGATGATAAGCATTGCCAGTATTCCATAAAAAATCGTTACTAACTCTTTGGCAACCAAAAAAATTAGCAAATCAAGTTTTGTTTTCAAAATAATATAGTCTACATACACACACGACAACACATATCTCTAAAAACACACACTTCTAAACACACACACACTTCTTACATCTAGCATTGGAACAATTTGCCTGCTGCGGTCTTCCTATATGTTTATAATTTGGGTGTCTTCAAGGCTAGAGTGAATAGTCTTATTTGCGCCTCACAATCAATGTGAGACGCAATAGCTTATTAAGAGCCTATTCATTCAAGAGATTGCATCATTACTTACCATCAAATGGGATCCCAGTCAAGCACTAGATCAATTTCACATGAAAATTTGAATGAAGCTTTGGGATTGATCCAAATCTGCTTTGCTGATTAACTGCTAAAACGTTGAAACGTAGGTCTCATTGTGATTATATGGACGATTCCTTCAACGACCTAAAATATTGCTAACAAATAAAGTCTATCTGGAAGCCAGACCTCGCGGCTGTTACCAGGTACCCGCTGTAGCACTGCCCAGTGCACTGTGCTATCTAGCCGCACTAAACACCACGATTGTGCGTAAGTGGCGGGTAATGCGTGGCCGTCCACTAATAGATAGGAAGAACGGCTCATTAGAACAGCAACCGAGGGCAATTGGTCACTGAAGTGTTCCACGGCAAGCGTCCGGCTTCCTCGAACTACATTATATAGTTTCTCATTGTTAAATCTGGTCACGTCTGCAGTACAAGGTGCTGTATTTTTTCTTATTTATTTGGTAACTACCAAGTTAAAAATTGCACAGTTGACATTCCTCAATCATTTTGATTCCTATTCCTGTTTCCGAATACATATAGGACTGGAATATCGAGTAACCCAATGACTAGGTTGTGGACGTCTGAAACACAATCGCGCCTTTTCAAATCTGCTGTGCTTAGATAAACGAAAAACCGACGACAACAAAGTCGGTAAAAGGCCAGATGATGCCAATGATGACAGAGAAATAAAGACAATTTAACAAATGTTCAAATAAGTTCTCACTTCAATCCCATGGCCACCCTACAGATCATTTACCGACTTTTTCTCGCCCATTCATCGATCATCGCAAAACGTGCGCGGGCGCACAAAGGGACTTGTCAATGTGTGACCATCATTGTGCCGCTAATTACTTCACAATGGCCCAGCAAAAACACATGTGTGTACACTGGCTAGTAGTGGCCCATGGTCCATACAGTCTTACAGTCGATGTGTGAAGGCTCTGGGGGCTTCGACCTTTGAAAGGTTTGACACACTTAGCGCAGTTAATAGTTTTCCAATATATAAGGAGGTAAGGACATGTCCGTTCACCGTATTGATGTCATGCAGACTCGGGCCCTTATTGGTACGGATAATAATAGAAAATGGTTTTGAAAAGCTTGCAACTTTGCTGTTTAGAAATCGAATAGTATTGTTGAAGTTACCTATGATGGTAGTTACTTTTAAGTGCAAGAGATTTAAATACAAATGCTCAGTTATTCTGGTTTTTATGACACTTTAGTAAAATGATTACTAACTTAGAAGATTGCATTTACGAAATGTTGCCAAAACTCTCATTCGTACACAACATGCGTGTAATACGCGTGTCTAACTATCCGTGACCAATGTTGCCATACTCATAAACTCACTGCGTAACGTGTATGTCGATTCCTCTCCAAATCCCACAGCTGCTTACATAAACTGTATTTATTGTCTTATGACCGGCCATTTTTCCGGCAAATCACCGCGGCCCCGCAACTAAACTTATTAATTTTGCGTAACGACTAATTATTATCAAACACGGAACAGCGGCCATCTTGATATTATTTTGACATAACCATAGAGCTACCAGTCACCGACCATCTCTATAATTTTGACATAACGCTACGTTTAATTTGAACAATAAAATGTTTTTCTATTGTCTTATACGTTAGATTATGATAATATTGTGTGCTTGGTCTAGTTCCCGTTAGTTTTGTCATCAAATACAATGTTTTGAATGTTGACTATTTCATTTGATATCTTGGATCTTAGTGGCTATTGTCACAATTGTTTTATTTGTTTAGGTTTTTAATTCTGTTTCTAGTATTGCACTGGCGTGTCTCTTAGATTAAGATCTATCAAGGACTTAATTAAAATATTGTTTCCTTTTGTAAATCTTCGTGTTTAATCATAATATTTGGCCTGTTGGTCTAGTCGTCTGACTGCTAAGTTCGATTCCCACCCAGGACAAATTTTCATCACACAAACTTTCAAATATATAAGAATGTTTATCAGTTGTCTAGTACCCATAACACAAGCTCTGCTTAGCTTGGGACTAGATGGCGTTGTGTGGATAATTATGGAACGTATATATTATATTATTTTCCTCATTTCTAGTCCCCTTAATGTCACAACATGGTTAGCGTTAAGATGGCAGGCACATATAAATGCACTAGGTGCTTATAGCTCATCTAGTTGAAACCTTTCTTTAAGTGGGAGCGTGTGTACTCATTGCGAGGCGTCGTGAAGAGCCGCGGCTCTCGAGGACCGGTCTTCGCTTCTCGGAAGCCGCTCATTCAGTCCGGGAAAGCGTGTTGATATGAAAGTCACTACACATCAGAAAATGATCGCAGCTTTAATTACTGCGAACAACTTTACTGGTGGAATTCTACTGGTTATTTTACTTGATAAAAGGTTCCCAGTGGTCTCGACCTGTTTAGACGTTGTTTTGGATAACAATATCAGAAAACTCTATTGAATGTAATGTCTGTAATAATTCGACTTCGGCAGGGCAATGTACAGCTTGTAGTGCACTGGGTTGTATGAAAGAGAACCTCAAAAATTTTGGCGGAGCAGGAGTGGTTTTTAGTCAGTAAAAGTCTGACACGTCCTCCCGCTCCGCTAAAACTTTTTGTATTGTGTTTTGTATTTGAGATTTCCCACCTAAAAAAAAGACAGCTTGTACGTGCGTCTACACTAGTAGAGTCCGTCTTTTTGGTCTTCATCATAATCATCATTATCGAATCCCTGACATGAACGTAATGGCTGATATTGGCATCAGAACTGTTCGTGTATAATCTACGTACAATGTACGAATATAATTAAAATATGTAACTGAAAACCTCTTAGCGGGTTTTAACTCGTTAAATCCGAAGTGTTGGCGAATTATTCGCAAATGCAAGTGCGCAGAGATCAACACAAACCTCAAAATCTCGAAACAATACCTTTATGGTAGACATACCATACAAACTATCACATAACCGCAAAACGAGTCACAATAGTAAAACAATAATAACAGCGCGGTCTCATAGGACCGGTCGGGGATTCAAGCTAAAACAGATAAGGAACAGTGAGTTGAACAACAAGTCCTCACGTACAAAACAATGCGTACTAAACTCTATGGAAATTTGTTCACTGTTTCCTATATTGGTTGAATTTTATCACCAGTCGGCAGCAAGGTTCGCTGTACTGTGTGTTCGATTCCCGTACAGAACAAATATTTATATGGCCAGCAGATAGTGGTTCCGGGTGTCTTCCGGGTGTGTTCCGTATGTGAGTTTACATGTTGAAAAACGCATCCACGATACAAGAAAAAATCCTAGTGTCCTATTCAACATTTTTTGTGAATTTGAAGCCTTAAAACCATTTTCTTTTCAAAACATTGAATTATTTACATAATTATGCTATGCACACTATCGAAAACATTTATCCACCAATTTTCTGTGTAAAAATATTTGTAGTAGGAAGTAGGGATAACAAAATCGTTCGTCTTGGTATGTCTTATGAAGAGGAGGGATGAAACGCATGTTACTAAAAGAGTTATGAGTTTGCACGTGGATGGATGGAGAGGGAGAGGGAGGCCAAAGAAAAGATGGATGGATTGTGTGAGAAGTGATATGGATGAAAAGGGAGTTAGTGACAAGTGATAGAGCAGAATGGAAGAAAAAATCGTGTAGTGCCGACCCCAAATAAAACGAGACAAGGGCAGGAAAATGATGATGATTATGAAGTAGGGATAACCTACGAAAGAATATCATGTTGTTAAATATTTTTTCAGAATGTCACTTTTTTATGACATGAATGGTCGCAAGGGCCTTAAGCATTGTTATAAGGTATTTGTCAGTAGCATTGATAGTTTTTGACATGACTAACGACGCTATAGCCGACGGAGGTGTGCGGTAGCAGGCTGCGCTTGCGCCGGTGCGCTGTCAGCAACCGGCGGGCGCCGGCACGTCACCCGACCGCTTTCGGTTTCTGCAGCGAGAGTGCCCCCGCAACCTGCGGCCACCTGCGAGTGACGAGCTCTGGGTTGCACGGTGGCTGCCAGGAAGCAACCATCGTGCTTAGATATGGACAATGTTGGAATCTAGTAATAAGTGGATAGACGCAATAAGAAAGCTAGACATACGGACTACGAAATTAATTGGAAAAAATATACCAAAAGATTATTTGAATACTTTAACAAAGTAATACATTTACAAACTGAATACTTAGTACCTAATACCTAGTTCTAAAAAGATTAGCTTAACCTATCAATACCCGCGAAACGAGACACAATAGTAAGACAATAACAGCGCGGTCCTATGAGACCGGTCGGGGATTCATGAATTAATTACCGATATAAAAACTAGTTTCATTTCAAAATGTTAGTAATGACCTAAGAATATTGTGCTAGTACCATTACATCTTGGAGCGACCTGCCTGAGCAAGGCTAATAAAAACCTATGTTCGTTGCGATTAGTTGATTTTTTGTCCACAGTTAATTAATAAAAAAAACTTCATCAATGCAATTAGGTACATGACTGCAGCTCCAGAACTTGTTTTCTTTTCTGTTATTTATAAGTGTTTTATTTGATTGTGTATAATACTACTATTATATTTTCTTTTGTTACAGGTAAGTGAAACGTCATCAAATTATTGAACAACAAAACAGTAAACACGTAAGTAATATCAACAATACAACACTAACACACGACCAGAACTTTCTTCACACAATTTATGCAGTATTGCACAGTTGCACAGAGTAAGGCAACCCACAGGAAAGGTACAATTATGTCCTAAAAACGTGCGGTTTGCACCGCTGTGCGTGGCGTTGCGCAAGAGTTGCCAACGCGATAAAAAACCGCAGGGAACCGCGTGGAGTCCCACACCGCGCACGCGTCGGCTTGTGTCGACATCTCGTAGAATATCATGTTTTGTAGCGAAAGCCATATTGACGAAATGTTTCATTCGTTCTGAGAATGGTGGAGCTAGAAAAAAATGTGCTGTGCTTGTAGCGTTGTAATATGTGTTAGGTTTGTAGGTAATCTGGTTAGAAAGACGAGAATACTGTATTCAGTTGCAATATGTGTTTAAAAACACAGATTGCAACAATCGTGGATGCATTCATAAACATGTAAACTCATATGTATACAAGACACTCTGACCTGCAAAACAGATACTTGTATTTCATAAAAATATTGGTTCCGTGCGGGAATCGAACCCGTGAAACGGGGCGCAGTAGACAATCGCTTAACTAATGTACCAACCTTTGTGTATGCTAAGCTGGATAATTTGACTTATTATTGAGTCTCTTTTACGATGATAACCCATAGCTGCTCATCTTTTACTTATGAAGTAGAAAACGCATAGGCATGTGAATAAAAGTCTTACACAGTACATTTTTGGCTCATCGCCTCGGGCACCCCTTTACAATGTGGCCCTGACCAGCTGCTCGTACAAGTGCCAATCTATCACCACAGCCAAAGAATGTTAGCCAATCCAACGTGCCGGGTATAATGTTATAGAAATCCATCATATTGGCAGACATAAGTTAACAATCCATTTAGAAGCAAAGCAAGCAAGAGCATTTGTAGTAACAACTATATCGCCACATAGGAACTAAACTTCAAAATCATGCATCACTATTAGGCAGTTGCCCAGATTAGACACTACATCATCGGTCTGGACAGTCTATCTTCCTCTTTTCATCGGAGATTTCCCCATACCTCTAAACATCCTCTCTTTTTCATTCTTGGTATAGTATCAACAAGAACCTGGATTCCCCCTCTTACCTCTCTCTCCCTTGCCCCTATCCCAACGTCTGTGCAGTTCTCTGTTCGTCTGAATTCAACCATTCTGTCCTATTTTACATTAACTTGTTTTAGTGAATTTAAAAAAGTTTTTTTTTTCATATGTTGTCCCACACTTGGTATCCTTTCCCGTGAATACGTTCACGAACATGAAAACTCCCACAAGACATCTCTGGATGTCTGCCATATAAATATTTGTTTTGTGCGGGAATCAAACCTGCGACACACAGCGCAGTTGTGCCACAAAGTTACTTACCCGTTATTTGTATAAAATGACCATGTTTTTGACATGCTCACGTACCAACTTGATCAAGTTCACTTTGTACACTTTTTTTGGCACCTATACAATAAATAGACAATATATAAAGGTAACTTGCTCATAGAAATGATACAACAATCATACAATCTCGCACACAAAGATAAGTATACGTAAATAACAACAGTGGAGCCATAAATAAAATACCTACTAATTCACTGACCTAAATATAATAAGAACCGATCCACCAATTTCGCGAAAACCTTGCTTTTCTCTCATAAATCACTGACATTAAATATCATAAATAAAAACGTGATTCGACTCCAGCAAAACGCTAACGGTAATAAACCAATATACTAATCATAGATTTGCTGTAAAACTTGTAATCATTTTTCGTTTTGCCGAAAAGCTCAAACTTGCCTTACAATACATAATGAATCTTATATAAATGTATATAAGGTTTTAAATAGAATGGAGTGGTTTCGGCACCGTATGGCCCGGTCAATGTTATTTGATGGATATTAACAAAATGTCAATGATTTGAATGGTATTATTATTATGATAACTGTAGTCGGAACGTGTGTTAAATTTGACAAGTTTTTTTTAGAATGAGGACGTTCAATCGGTGCCAAGAGTCTGGCACGACAGAGCTGAGGCCTACAGATTTACGACTATTTCTGTGTTTAATCTCGGATTTGACCTGAGATTTCTGCGTGCCAAATACATAACGACTGTGTTACTTATCAGAACAAAACAACCGGAGTATCGACTTGTGACCGCAAGCCTTTTGATACGATGTTTCGAAAAGTTATGGAAAATTATGATAGAGTTGACCATTTACGGCCGAAACCAATAACCTATCTCCACTTTTGGCATACTGGAGATTGTAAAACAAATGATACAATACAAAAATTATCATGTTTTCTGTTGTTTCATTTGTTTTTCTATCTCCGATATGTGATAGATAGGTTATTGGTTTCGGCTGTTAAAAAATAATGCACAAAAGCAATGCAATATTTAACTTAATTTAACGATACTACAGTATTTTTTTGAATATCTGTTATTTATTTGTTGTCTTTTTTAAAGCCGGCCTATGTATACCACCACTGTACATAAAGTTTACATAATAAATATTTCACATCACCACCCGAAAACATACAATAAGTAATACCAAACTATCTTAGGCAATAAAAGCTAGAATTGCCATAAAACCTATAACATTTCATGCACATTGTCACAATAATTCATCTTCATCCATCGTCGAGACTTCGAGAGGTTTCTAAACATTGGGCACTTGTCAGAGCGGTACAGAACAATCACACAACTGACCGTTATTACCAGTGACTTGTGAACTTTGATTGAGCAAGAGTTAGAGGTGTGTACTGTGGTACACAGCCTGCGCAATGCGGCCTAGAGCTGCACCTGACTGACACTAGGCTGAGTTCGACGTCATTGCTTTTATCTTGGTCTCATGTGGTATACATTTTATACAGCCTGCGCAACGCGGCCTAGAGCTGCACCTGACTGATGCTGCGCTGAGTTCGTAAGCACGTCATTGATGTTAATTTTGGGATATCTTTTTGATATCACATCGTTCACAATAAAGGCGAAACATCCTTTTTATGTGTTCATCATCAACACATAGAAAGGCCGACGTTATTTTTTAAAAGACTACTCCATGATCCCTCCATCGTGTATTTAGTCTTTCCCCACTTGAATACTTACTCTTACACTTTTTAATCATACCAAAAGTAGGATGCAGGATTCGAAATGGTCACCGTGGCCGTGGAGAGGGCTACTGAAGGAATATCGTGGGTTTTAGTTAGTAAAAGTCCACGCTCTACACAGAGCGGGAGCCCCAAAAAAGCATCCCTAAAATAAGTTAGACTAATCGAACAATCGTAAACGAACCCTTAGCCTTAGATTAAAGAATCCTTAGTGTAATACGGATAGCGGTGTGAAGACATCACGACTTTTGGCATGCAACACCGCATGATTTATTACATAGTTTCGACAATTTACAAATTGTTGGAATTGGCTCGTAAAACAATATTACGGCTGTATTGTCTGTTTCGTGATGACACTTCGTTTGGTACGAAATTTCCTACTTGATTACCATTGCTACACCGTGTAGTTATAACGGATACCTACCCAAAAACTTTTAGGTAAGTACCAAAAATATCACTCCCTCACTTTAAAAAGGTTTAATGCACACTTGCAGCCGCGAACAGGAAAGGAGAAAATCAATCTTTACCCAACCGATTTTGGGATCCTCTTTTTCTACTTCCTGTTACTATTATTACTTGAGGTCGGCGCCACATGTTTTTGTCTTCCATTCTATCCTGTCACCCGTCACACTATCAATTCACCCTTTTCTTTCATACAAGCTTAATAATAAAAAGGTGACAAAAATTGACGTCTTAATTCATAATCTCATCCGAAAGATGTGTACTGTTGGATATAGACCTAGACCTACCCCAAGCGTCGCTACAACGACCGTTCTTGTGCGTTTCGCATCCGATGGAACGCTTTTCATTTCATATAGTTCAGCTTCCAGTTAATAGCAGGGCTTTATACATAAAAAAACATTACAATTCAATACGAAAACCTGCTCTAAAATGCACGAAATTCTGCTTAAATGAAGCCTGACTGTCTGATGTCGCTGTAAAGGTTACCATGGTACTTAAATCACGATCAAAGCTTTCGCAATCCACAAATGTTATGCCGAAGTGAAACAAAAGCCTGATCGAGGTAGATCGGTGACCAAGAGGCGGTAAAGGCCGAGCCTTAACTTAAATGCTATCAAAAACAATGGCAGGGTGTATCGAAGTAGTACGCATTCTTGAACTTTAATAGGTTACAAAGTTATAAGTAGAACTAAAGGACGTTTGTATAAGACTCGCGTAAAGATGTAGGCTACTTCAGTAACGTCAGCATAAACTAATATTGAACATACCACAGCTAAGAAAATAAAGGGAGAAATAGGTAGAAGTACATCAATGTGTAGGTAGTCTAGATTTTATTAATGGTTGGGATATCATCAAAAGACTTCTTCAGGCAGAGTGAGATGTGTGTTAGATGGTTACTCACTATAAACCCACACAGTTCAGTTGCCCTTTGCTTTCCACGGCCACATTTACTCTTTCAAACGTTCCCGCAGCCCCTAAAGTCTCCATGTGTAATAAACCTGCAGTTACATGGTACTTCATTAGATACTAATAAAATATTAATAACTAATGAAGTGCCTTGTTAGAATACAATAGATACTCAACTAGGCGCACGTATTGTCATCGTAAAGATACAACAAGTAACGTAGTTGATGGAAGAACTCAACACCATTAAACTGCCCATTCCTGGAACCCAACAACTCACACTCCCTCTCAATCTCACCACGACCTCCATATCAACAGACTTACGTGGCTAGGCATATTAAGTTTAGTAAAACAAAACGCTCAGTGCAGCCGCAGTCGGAGGCTGCTTGTGAAACCTTCCCAGCAGTGCGCCAGCGCAGCGCGACTCGCGGCTGAGGCCGTCACGACCAGGGCCCTATCCAATAAAGCTGACAATCCGACAAGTCCGACATATGTCAAAAAGTGACAACTCGACATTTTTTCTGTTTAATAAAACTTACAGGCGACAAAATTGTCATGGTGGAAAATTCACAAATATGTCGGACTTTTTTTTTCTTGACATTTTTCTGTTTTATAAAACTTTATATGCGACAGCTGACAGGTGACAATTTGTCGTGAAAAACTTGTCAAATCTGCTTTATTAGACAGAAAATTGTCGTGACATGTTGACATATTTGTTGAATTGTCCGACAATTCTGACAGGCGCGTTACCCTCTGTCGCGAAATCATATCGACGGGTTCCGGGCTAATTGTATTAAGTGACACTCTGAGCGATATAGACTTTTATACATATTTGGAATCAGCAAATTTTTCTGCGTCATTTGAGCTGGGTTTGGTGACGATCGGAGCACTTTTTTGTCGCTTAATACAACCGCCGTAAATAAGGCTCAAAATGGTAAGTTTTCTGTGCATTTCCATCTTACACGCGATCATAACACAATCGAAGTTGCACTAGTGATTGTTTTATTCTTGTACTTTGATAATATCTTTTTCAATTTTACCCTCATCCAGCTTCATAAAACAAAATTCTTTGCAAATATATTATGTCAAAAGTCGACATAATTGTCACGACAATCCGACAATATTGTCACCGACAATTGTCAGAAATATTGTGACTGTGGTTTTTTGATATGTCGAGTTTTATTAAACGTGTTTTTACATTAAAAATATGTCAAGATTTCACCTGTCGATTTTTGACATATTTGTCACGTTTATTAAACAGCTTAAGCGCGACAATTCTACAATTTTGTCATTTTTTGACATATATGTCGGATTGTCAGCTTTATTGGATAGGGCCCAGGGTAATGGCGATCGCAGAACGTTTTGTCTCATTAGCTCGGCTTTTGGTTCATCTACTGATCCTCGTATATAATGTAATATGAGTACATCGACACGAAAAAAATAATGGATTACCCATTCTTTAGTAGTAATATCTATGTCGTGGGGAAAACGTTTCCAACACAAATATGAAATTAGTTCAGCGGTGCTATTATCTAAAAGTCATTTTCATGGCGACGAGCTCGTCGTCGAACAGCGAACGCAAATGTATGAAGAACTGTCATTGTCAATTGCAACTGTGAGTACACAATGACAGTTCTTCATACATTTGCGTTCGTGAAAATGACTTTTAGAGAATAGCATAGCTGAAAACGCAGAATTCTCAATTCTAGTGATTTTTTGGTGAATAGTCATTCAATGACTTCTACTGCTCTGGAGCGGAAGGGGAGGGCGTGGCTTGTTTACTGACTAGGACCAACTACTGTCTTCCTTTAACTACTTGCCTTCGTTCCATTGCCCCAGAGTTCTCTTTCGCGCCACCCATGCCCCAGGATTGACCCTGCTGGGTCCCTACGTGACTCTGCTGATAAGAATCTACCTGTGCTCCAAAGTTGGAGATCGCGGAAAGATTTTAATCCACTAATGCATCTAAATTGATTAACAAAAGGTACATAGAGTATGTTGCCGGTCCAAGACTTTCGATGTCAGCTAGTTTAAAAACCAAGTACAAAACTGAATCTATTATTTTTGTTTATCTTTATTTTTATTAATAGCCAGCCAGCCACTGGGCAAAAACCTCCCCTTTTCTCCTACCAAACCTCTTTTAATTTAACAGCCAAAAAGCCTAGTGTTTTCCGCGAGCTTGTACCGCCGTGTCCGATCTAGGCTGCGCGGCGGAGTGCGCGGGCGCAGCGTAGGGCCGTCCCTTTCACCTGCACGCTGCGCCGGCCACATTCTAGAACACCAAGCGCTGCAGACACCTCCCATACGCCACTAGCATGTACTTGAACAAACACTTAAAATCTAAAAGAACAAATACCGTATAGATAGAAGAGTGCTTCTTATTTTTAACGAAATTTCTTCCAGCAGACCTACGCCAGGAAGTTTGATGAGAGATTTAGACGCATTGCGTATAAATAAAATTAAATTCGACGCGGACATGCAAGAGATTGCAGCATTTTGCATCTCAAAAGCATCTATTCCGTGAAAATCATATCCTTTATGCAGGAAAATGGTAAAGGAAAAATCTCTGCAAATATTGTTAAAGCGTGTTGCCAGAATAAATAAAAAATAGATCGTTTAAAGGGTGGATAGCTGAGATTTCCTTCTAGAATCATTCCTCACTAACCTGTCTTCTGAAAGAAATGTATTTTTTGTTTGAATTAATTAAATGCTTACCCAAAAATACTTTGGAGCCATTAAGCATGTAGGATCCTAGACTAGAAGGATAACACTATTTACAGTTGGGTGACAAAACCGATATATGTTGATGACGAACAGAAAGGTGACAGAGAGGGTTACTGACATTCAAAAATCTATAAATCATTTAAGTGACCCAATGCCAACATGATCTAGGAATTAATGAAATTGCTTAAAACTTTTACTGGCATTTCGAAAGTCAATTAACATCGCAACTCGATCACTTGAATGTGAGTTTAATTTTAAGATAAGCGATTTACAGGCATGTCGCAATGTCGTATCAACATAATTATAGTGCTGGAGTTAGGACATGACATTCAATGTAGAGCGTGAGGCAATCTGAATGTACCTACTCGTAAGACAGATAATTTCAGACTAGAAGTTACCGTCATCCCTATCCCTAGTCTTTTCCCAGCTAGCTTGGCGTCGGCTTCCAGTCTAACTGGATGCAGCTGGCAACTTAAAGAAAGAAAACGTTACACACGATACTGCCCAAAATCTACGAATGATAACCGAACTAGCGGATCATTGGACCGGACAAAAAGTATCCGTAAGCTAGGAAAAAGAACGTTTTCACTGACGTTTTCTATGAAAAACCATTACTTACAATATAGACCACCTATCGAGTCGTTCTTAGTCTCAATTGCTTTCTGTGTGATCTGTTGTGGTTATCATTTGTTTCCAATTGATTGCGAGAAACTCTGATAGGTTTCAATTTTATTTCTCTTAAACAGAGAATAGCTTTGATTAGTACATATTACAAAGTACCTACTTGTCTTTATTTTCAGCAGCTTTTTTTCCACGCCTCAATAAAGTTTATTAAATGGACAGTTACAACTTACGAGCCGTTGTATCTCGCGAACACCTCTGATCGTCACACTGTAATATACTCGTATAGTAGGCAACAATAGCTCACAATAAAGAGCAATAAGCGAACAATAATGAGATATTTTGTAGTACGGCGCTGCGCGGGCGCACCTGTGGCGCGGGGCGGGGCGCGGGGATGCGGGGGTTCATACAATTATTTCTCACGCGCGCCGTAACGTACAGTCAGACAAAAAGTTACGTCGACACCACATTCATATTACGTTTTACGAAAGTTTTACTTTTTTTGCGCATTCTGTGTAGATAGTAATGATGTTGATGATGCTGAGTCGGCGTTTTACTGTACATATTTATTAGTTGTATGACGATTATTGGCAAGAGCGATCATTAAAACTCGTAATCATCTGTATTAGAGGCTTCTCTCTGTCTTGTTGTAATTTGATGATATTATGTATCACTGGCTTCTGCCCGCGTGATAGTAGGTTTCTCCATACAAACTTAACCCTTAGAAAGTTAGTTAAATTTTAGAAAATTTTCTCTTAGTGCTCGCTTACATCATAACAGGATACCTTGTGCAAAATTTCACACTCCTGGTCCCAGTAGTTTCAGCTGTGTCTCTGTAATGTCATCATCATCATCATTTCAGCCGAAAGACGTCCACTGCTGGACATAGGTCTCCCCAAAGCGTCGCCACAACGACCGGTCCTGTGCGTCTCGCATCCATCGGATTCCCGCAACCCTCGCCAGGTCATCGGTCCACCTTGTGGGAGACCTTCCAACGCTGCGTCTTCCGGTACGTGGCCGCCACTCCAGGACCTTTCGCGCCCATCGACCATCCGTTCTACGAGTAATATGCCCAGCCCACTGCCACTTAAGTTTGGCGATTCTTCGGGCTATGTCGGTAACCTTGGTTCTCTTACGGATAACTTTATTTCTGACTCTATAATGTAATCTAATATTATTTAGATTTCTGTTTTACAGTTAATGTAAAGTCTCCTGTCATGTATTCTGGCACTTGTCAGCCCATCACGCTGCCTACGTGTTCACTGTATTTAAGCCCGCCATGTAAAAACACAGTAACAATTACAAAACGTATCGTTCGTTTTGCGCCATTGCGTGAATCGTGGAAACGCGTAGTTTCCCAATCACGCGAACAACTGGGGAAGTAGCATGTCAAATGTTTTTATTGATGAACAGTCAGTTTTAATTCTAGTCTCAAGTCTAGTAACGAATCTGATCTCATTATAGATGGAAATCTCATAGACTAGTCTCATAGTCTCTTAATAAACTAGTGCGCCTCACCATTAACGACTGCATCACTGCTTACCATCAGGTGGGATAGCAGTCAAGCACTAGTTTAGGTAATATCAAAAAAAAAAACATTTTAGGGCTTAGGTGACACATTTTTTCTACGAGGTACAAATCTTCATGGATGTTCTGCACCGTGCGGTGGGTGGCAGACCCCTTGTCAGGCTCGTACTGACTAAACCTACCCCGGTGTTCCCTCATACACTCCGTCGGAGGCTGCAGGAGCGTGTGTGACTTCCGCGGTCCTCGTTCTTTAGTCCCCTACACGTCTAAGATAGGTGCCCGCAGAACACTACGCGCCGCTATCTCAGGATTCTCAAGTCCTGATTAATGGGACCACCGATATCCTTGGACCTAGTCCTTCTACGGCCAGGAGAAGGCGTTATCCCGTTATCCCGTAGGCCCGGAGAGCCTAGAGAGAGACGGAACTGCGACTTCGGTGACACTGACTTCACTACGTTTGCCATCTTCAAAAAGTATATAAAAAACAAAGATTTTTAAGACATCACAAAATTTCAACTATTTATGTATTAGGGTTTATTATAGGACGTTACGTTCTAGGTGATGAAACCTAGAAAGTTTGATGCCTATAGGTCAGAGAACGCTAGCGATGACGTCAACCCATTCTCTCAGTTTCTTGTATTGTAAAAGAGAGTTAGGAATGATCACAATAAAGTTAATGCCCAAAGTCGATGCTTTTTAATCAGTTTACATTAACATAAGAATGAGAATAATATCGAGAACGGCTTACTTTTTATACAATCGCATAAATTAAGTTTCGTCTATACTACATTATATGAGTATTGCAAGAATTTTGATTGGTATAAAACTTGTTGGTACATTAAAATCATTGAACTTTTATGTTCATAGCTTTTAGAAATTAGAAATTCAGATAATTAAATTAATGATTTATTTAGCCTAATCTAGAGTAATCAACGACGAAGCATTTTTAATTTAGAGACTAAGGTTTCTTGTCTATCTAGTTTTTAACCGACTTCAGAAAGGAGGTAGTTCTATGTTCAGCTGTATGTAATTTAAAAAAAAAAAGGCATGTTTTACTATGCATCAAAAATCCTATTATTAACAAAAATACTAATTTTACTCCAAATATTATTAGAATTTATACTATTATTAAGGGACTTGGGACACTTCGAAATAGGACAGGTTAGGGAAGAAGGGGATGAGGGGATGTAGTGAGCGAGCGGAATGAGCGAACACAGAATCCGTTGGCTCCTTCGTGGTTATTTTTTTAAATCACCCAAAAGTGCAGATTTTAGTGCACAATTAGTATTTTTGATAGAACATTAAGGGCCTGTTTCACCACCTATGATTAAGTTTCGAGTATCTTACTGGGCAGATAATTTCATACAAATTCTGTTCCATTTTTTAATTTATTCCACTACTTTATGCCACTAATTCCCGGATAAATTCAAAAATGGAACAGAATTTGTATGAAACTATCTGTCAAGTAAGTTATTGGCAACGTAATCATAGGTGGTGAAATAGGCCCTAAGACATATTTTGTAGAAAAAAACAAGAATAAATAGAAAAAAAATTAAATACTACCGTTACTTATAAAGAACCACTTTGAAAAATCGTAATTTCTTATCATGCCGACCGTACTTCTTCGCCAACTATTTGAGCAACCCGTTTATTTGGCAACACTGTGTACTAGCAAATAGCAAAGGTCGCATAACTGCTGGAACCAATCGGCCAGCATTGACCATTACTAGCCATACAACATGGTGTAACATGGGAGATGATGGTGGCCGTTACACCGTCGTGAGGTGCGGGAGGTCAGACCGGGGGAATTAAGTTGTAAAATGTAATTATTATTGGTATTTGCTGGGCAGAATGAAGCTATAAAACATGGCTTAACTGTATTACCTATTCGGGTAATTCTGTGTGGTGAATTGGTCAAGTCCTGATTCCTAAACCACAGGGACATACAACTAGTTTAAGAGTTAGAACTTAATTATTTTAAGCTCAACTTTACTTGGAAGTTTGTACCATATTTTATAGTAAACTAGCTTTTGACAGCGGCTTCGACCGCATGAAAGTAGGATTCTCTATATTGTAAATTTTGGACCACAGATTCATCCCCTTAAAGAGTGAATTTTGAAAAATCTTCTCTTAAAAGTAACTGTAAAATTTCACGCTCCGAGTCCCAACAGTTTCGGTAGTACGTTGATGTGTAAGTTAGTCAGTGTCTCCTTTTATATTTATTGATGAATGATTTTAAACTTTTGTAACAGAGAATGTAGTTAAATAACTAAATTATTATATAAAATGTTTGTGGGAGGTGTTTTTATAAGACTGTTTTCAAAAGCAGCTCTCCCGTATTACACATATTAATGGTCTTGGCATAATATAGTCATTAGGTATCAGTAAATATTGGCGCTTTCAGTGTGAGATCATCAGGACAGTTTTTGTGAATATTTAGATTAAGCTGATGTTGTGATCACTTTAGTTTAATCTTTTCCTAATAACGTTGGAAGCAGCTTTCTGCTCATCCATATTAAAGTGCTTGTCTTCTTGTAATTTGAATATAGTTGTAGGTGTCATATATTAAATTATCTGTCAAAGTCAATGTCAAAGCTTTATTACTGAACACGAATGCATAAAAACATTAATTTCTAGGTGTTGTGCGAATGTATAATTCGTTATTTTCCAACAATTTTTGTATACAATATTCAAAATTTCACAATTAAAAACTTATGTTATGTCAGAGATTAATAGTCACATTATAATGTCAACATTTACACCAAACAAAAATAAAATAAAGTAAGTAGGTATGTTAGTTTTGTGTTCAGTTCACTTCTAATTTTTCTTCTACTTTTCTTCGCATGCCAGAAGAATACCAAAGATACCTTGCAGGCCTGGTAACTTTAACAAAAAATAACCCAAAAGTAACATACTCGACGTAACATATTGCTAAACATAAGTAAGACGGTTAATTAAATCAGAAGCCAATCACAAAATTTGACTTCCAGTTCAACAATGATGTTGAAAGGCTAGGCAGGTGATGACACCTGCCTAGCCTTTTCCCAACTATATTGGGGTCGACTTCCAGTCAAGCCAGATTTAGCTGAATACCAGTATTTTACGAGGAGTGGCTGCCTACCTGACCTCCACAACCCATTAACTGGGGTAACACGGTACTTCATGGCAAGACAAAATTTGACTTCCAATAGTGACTAATCGATAAAAACTAAAAACCAGGGGAAAAGCCAGACACGTTCAGAAATACCAGAACTCTCATACGTTTTATCCGTTTTGCCCGAGTCTATAGATGTCAACATAATAACAACAAGATGATTAGCCGCGGCGCCCGCGCAGGCGCCGATAGTCTCAATCCGATCGATACGGCCGTGTCGCTCACTTTCACACAAACTGCGTCCGCTAGAGAAAGTCATGCTTTTTATTGTGTTTTATTGTAATCATATAAATCGAGAGCCTTTTATAGATATTCGATAGTTTTGGTCTGTTTCATACGATTTGTTTTTTTTTTGCATATAAAATAATATCGAGTATCTCAGGTAACGTTAGGCAGATATTTTTTGTGTCTATATTTGTGTGTGATGCGGAAATGAGGACACTTTAATGTCGTGAGGGAGTTATGAGGAGGTACCTATAAATGGAGGTATATGCTTGTAAACCAATAAGCAAGTAATAATCAAGAAAGGCAAAATAAATGATGGACGGACTGTGTGAGAGATGATAATATTATAGAAAGGGGATGAGAATTACTAGGAATGTAAAAAGTTAATAAAGTAGTAGCTAGTATAGGTGTGTAGATGAAAATGACATAAACAATGACATGAAACCCCAAATAAATTGTGACAAAGATGAAAGAATAAAATCATCAAATAGTTTTTGTCGCTCTGGGTAGAACGAAAGAGTCTGTCAGATTTTACTGACTAAAATTCACCCGTGTTCTTTTATTTGTCTTCAAGTTGCATCTGCTTGTCCCAATACCTACCTGTGTATAGGGTTACAGAATTTATGAAATAAACTACCCTGCCCGAGTCGGTTTCCTGATAACTGTAACCTAGGGGTTCTGAACCCTCTTTAGTCAAGAGTGAATACCTCCTAAGAAAGTGTGCTGCATTGTGGTCAAACACGAACCATCCATAATGTTAATTCAAAAATCTTTACAAATATGCTCCGATGTCCCACGGCTATTGTATTTATTGTTTTTTTATGATCATTACTATATTATTTCCAACGATCCACGAGTCACGGCCTCCTACCAAATAATGTAGGTACCTAGATGAATGTTTTTCAACTGAAGTTTAACCTCACTACTCAACACATGCCCCTCACAATGTGGACCAACAAACTGGCGAGAGTTGCGGGATTCCGATGGATGCGAGACGCACAGGACTGGTCATTGTGGCGACGCTTGGGGAGGCCTATGTCCAGCAGTGGATATCTTTCGGCTGAGATGATGATGATGATGACTCAACACACGTGTAATCTTGCAACGTCACGCTGAAAGGCTACATCTCACTGACTGAAAGCGACGGTTATCTCAAACAGATTGTTATAACAGTAGTAAGAACGCCGGTTGCGCAACCCACGGCTTACGGTTACACGCGGCGTGTCACCGGTTATCAGCCGGCGGCGGTTCCGTTCGGTTGCACAACCTGGTTCCTGTTTCCATAGGAGATTGTACGTCAAATGTATAGTACATTGTAATTAGTTTATGTTTTGTTAGAGGCGATTTTGTGAGGTAATTAATCAATATTTGATCCTAGGTAGAAGATAGATACAGTGTGAGAAAAAAAACGTTGTTTTGTTAACGTTTGAATCCCCAACCGGTCCTATGAGACCGCGCGGTTATTGTTTTACTATTGTGTCTCGTTTCGCGGGTATCTGAGTAACTACGACACTTCAGTCTGTCTAAAGCTTATTATTACGATTAAAGTAGGTATTTAGTTACCTATTACTCTCTTTAGTTTTTCATCTTCAAGAATTAGGTTAAGAATGCACGGTCAAAGCCCAGTATTACCTATTTGAATATTTTAAAAAACAAGAGCAGATCAAGAATTAGGAAAAGTAGAAAAGAGATAATTATGATTTATCTAGATACTTTTGCAGCCGAACCCAATAACCTATCTATCACATACCGGAGATAGAAAAACAAATGAAACAACAGAAAACATGTATAATTTTGTATTTATTTATTTTACAATTTATGTACACACCGATATACAGATAAGGAAACAATAAAATATAGAAATATGTAAAAAGGTACTGCTTATTGCTTTGTATTGTATCATTTGTTTTACTATCTCCGGTATGCCAAAGCTGGAGACAGGTTATTGGGTTCGGCCGTTAGAGGTCTTTGGTACAGAGTATTGACAAGTCTCCGTTGAAAAGGGAGGATCCTCTGCCGGAGAGATCGACACTTCCTACTATAATATCGTAACTGTAAAGTTGATCGCAGAGAACTAATTATACGATGCAGGACTTCATAGTTTCATATGTGGCGCTCTAGATATCACTACATACCGGTACTTAACGTCGCTTCAACCATCATTACCTCACACTTTGTATACAAAGTTCTAATTTATACTACTACCCACCCTTTCACTACAGGAAACTACAAATAAACCACACATTATGCATTCTTTACCATAAAAAAAGAAAACTTATGACCGACCAGACTAATAAAACAATTTATCGCAAATGCACAAAATTCATAAATAAACAACACGGTTCACGGCCATTAAATTCAAGTAATTACTATAAATAACACTCGATTGAAGACAGTTTACTTTTAAAAGTCGCCATCTTGAAAAGCGAAAGTACGACATGGTTCTACATAGACGCGTTTAATAGATAATCTTTATGGTCTTATGGAAATGTACGCGACGCCCGTCGTTATAAGTTATAGGTCCTAACATCCGCATTCAGAGGTAAACAATGTATTATTTAACAGCCCCTGTTAACCTTCGCATTAACCTTTTAAATCCATACTAATACTCATATTATAAATGTGAAAGTAACTCTATCTGTCTGTCTGTCTGCTACGGTACTGTACGGTTCATCATCATCATCTGCTTAGCCTTTTCTCAACTATATTGGGGTCAGCTTCCAGTCAATCCGGATTTATCTGAATACCAGTATTTTACATGAAGCGGCTGCCTACCAGACCTTCACAACCCATTAACTGTACGGTTAAAATACTGAAATAATTGTGATGAAAATTTGTACAGAGCTGGCTTGAACCCCAAGGATGGATATAGGCTACTTTTAATCTGTCTTCGACTTCACATCCGCTGTAACCAACATTCATGTGCGAACGAAGTCGCGGGCTAAAGCTAGTATAGAAATATATAAAAGAATTCACGCCTTTGATTTCTAAGCAAATATTCTTCATGTGGTTACGAAATCTTTTTGTTTGAGCGCTCAGGTTTGATCAACTGTGCCAACATTTGCGATGGACAAATCTGCGTTGAAATTAAATTGCGGCAAATATTTGTGGATCCCATGTATTGAATAGGTTTGGCAATAGTTTGTCAACCAACCTCCGCACAATTCAGCCATATGAAATTGCCTAGCGCTCGTCAACCAATATAATCTAAAACGATGAGCAAACATAAGCGTACTTAATGAGCCTTTTAATGTTTCCAATGCTAGGTCTCAGGTCTGCTCTCTAGGAGAGGGAATGGGCTAGTGCGCCTTACCATCAACCATTGTATCACTGCTGGCATCAGGAAGAATCGCGGTCAAGCACTAGTTTATCTATACTAATATAATAAAGAGGTAAAGTTTGTTTTTTTTGTTTGTATGAGGTAATCTGTGGAAGTACTGGTCAGATTGCTAAAATTTTTACACCAATAGAAAGCCTTCTGTATTCCTGAGTGACATAGGCTATATTTCATGTACGCTGGCGATGCTGCGGGCTAAAGCTAGTACCAGATAACGAAAAAAAATCCACTAGGGCCCAGTACGGGTTGGTAGATGTCACATAATTATGTATATCTTCGAGACTTTTTTGACATGCCGATTTCCTCACGACGTTTTCCTTCACCGTTTTGTAAAGTGATTGACCTGTCTACATAAGTGTTTTCAACTCAGACATACTGCACTTTAGCAGCACGCATTCACGTAAATCTGTGCAACGTGCAGATGCGTGCGATGCGCGACAGGACTTGCGCAAGCGCAGCCGACCGGCCGACCTTCCGCGCAAGAGTGCGCAACTCTGTTTGACACAAGTAATAAGGCACGCAGTAGACCCATATTGATTATAGTCTTTTATACATACTAAGGGCTGGAACAATTTGCCTGCTGTAGTCTTCCTGTCTGATTATAATTTAGCTGTCTTCAAGGCTAGCAAAAAAAACAAGTGTGCGTCACCATCAATGTCTGCATCACTGCTTACTATCAGGTGGGATCGTAGTTAAGTATAAGTTTATATCATTAAAAAAATACACAACATGTAAGTACCTAAATGCGATACTTTTTGTGATTATTATAGTTCTAGATAAGTGGGAATCGCTTTCTACGAATGACTAGTACTCTCACAAAAACTGATTACGTTAGGTACCGAAAATCTTTTTTTTCTGGAAGGGTGTAACCACTTTTGAGGAAAAGACGAAGGGCTGTGGTATTTCTATCTCAGCAAAACAACCTCTATGATCACCATCAGCATATTATGGAAGACCATTTTGGAACCCCCTCGTGCAGCGTATATTGGACATATCTCTAGGGATACTTTAAGGCCTTAATACCCGTGAACCTTCTTTAAATATATTTATGCCGTGTGTTACCTCTCGATTAAGCTCAAGCATTACGCTGGCTGTATTTGGGCATCCAGTTCAAGCATCTTAATTATCTATGCGTTAAAGTCGTTAACGGTTCATTTTGAAGTTATTATTGGAAATTATTTCGAAATATTTTGCGGTTAACTGTGAAAAATGTCGCTCTCATGGGCAACCTGTCGACATGTTGGTCTTGACAGCTTCGATTTTCTTTAAATAATCTTGATAAAAATACACCAATTAAAATCATTCTACTCACTAAATAACTTGCTTGATGTAATATTCATTTCGGTATTGGCACTGGGGAGGATTGAATGACACATTTGTCCCACCCATAAGCAAAATACGCGCTATAGGGCGATGTTCACCGACACCAAATCGACTGTTTTAATATTAAAACGGCTGTTTTAGCAATATTTCCTGTCCCTTATCGTCGGTTATTGACGTTAATCAGATGGTTATCTTAAACTTATGTCGGTGCACATGGCCCTTAGTCGTAGAGTTGCGGATACCAACCCGTGTTACTATACTATAATACTACTACTACTAATATTACTAGCAGTAATTAAATAAATAAAACTCAGGAATTAGGTACGTACTCAATCAATAGCCAAAAAAATTATAATTGACAAAGCCTAGTCGTGGCTTCGTGGGAAACCTATTTAGGAAGTTTAAATCTTGAATGAAACACAATTTCCCACTGGCTTAATATGCCATGTCAACACTACGGCTATATAGCCCTTTCTTGCTTTATTTGACTATGGGTATCAAATAAACAGGTTCACATTTACCGTTGTTTTTCGTTGAAGAAACCTGTAGGAACGTATTAAGTTCAAACCCCATTCAAAACGAGAAACAACGTAACATAACAGTCTTCAGTTCTTCAACCTAGCCACAACATAGTTCTAATCCCGTGGGTGTAACATAAAGAGTCCCGTTGCACGAGCTTCGCGCAGCCTCCGCCAGGGGGCGTGCTTGATTTACGTCCCCACAAGAAGTCCTACCAGTCTCCAAGATCGCTATCAGTTGGACAAAAACTGCGACTGCGGGCAAATTGCAGCATTCCTCACGAAATTGAAATTATTACGTGGATTCGGAATTTTAATAGAATGTTGTTTTGATTGCAATCGTGTGGGATGCTTGTTTATTGTTCGCTAGAGTTAGTGCTTTAACATTTATGTCCTGAGGGTTGTTGAACTTGCCTTTAATGTCACGTGGGATAATACGTATACTCGTACATATAAAAAGTTAGGAGAAAGACAATTACAGCACTCCACAAGCCAATAAGCTTGCGGGAGTTTTCAAAGTCTGATAGGCTTCTGTAGGCGCAGGCTTGCGAACGGCGAGCACTGTATAGCTTGCCGTCCGGCAGTCCGGTAATAACCGGGACCGAGTCCAAGTCGTCAACGGCGCGTTTTGTTCCACGCGCGCCTCAAAGAGATGCCAGCAAACTGTAAGGGCCCAGCAGGGTCGAAGCCTCTGGGACCATGGATCGGATTTCTGAAAGGGAAGCTCGGTGTCCCCAGATCGAAGGCAACGAAAGAATTGTGGGGTTTAGTCGCGGGAGAAGTCATTCTGATGATTCCCCAATTGAAAAAAAAAAGTCTGATAGGCTTACGCACATTATAGACCCTTAAATTATTAATAGGCTACCGTCGTCAGTTACCTCGGCTAAAATGAGATCTGATCGAACATATTTTGACAATGCATCGATGGATAAGTTTAATTTGTTAGGTTGGTAGCGGCTTTTTGTCCTCTATTTTGAATTTGGAGACATAATGCCAAGCTTAAATGCTGGCTCACTCAGAATAGTAGATTATGTGACTAGGGAGTAAAGCAGTGTCTTTAAGGCGAGGGCGGCATGTTGAATTCCGAACAAAACGAAGGTTGCTAAGTTTTAATCCCGAACGTTAGTGAGGGATTTATACAATTAACTCCCGAGCATTGCGAGGGAGTTAATAGAGAAACCTGAGTGAAGTGAGGAATTAAAGCCGCCCAAGACAAAGACAGCTTTACTCCCGTGTTGGATACTCTACTTTTTACACCATGTGTGAGATAATTACAAGTCTACTACGATTAATTAACTAGGTACTATATATCGTATAAAACAAATTATAAATAAATTAAAAAATATGCAACATTATTTACACGTTAATCTCAACTCCAAATTAGAAGCAAACAAAATTCAATACTTCAATATTACTCTATAACTTTACTCTTTTTTAGAACCTCCTTAACCTTTTCCTCAGTATGTAACCACATTTATTATTCTTTTTTTTGTTAGTGGCCAGTTTCATTTTTGAATAAATTTGTTTGATGCACGTACATTTTAAATGACTGAAGGCGTATTTGATGTTCTAAATTAAAAAAAAACCATTATGCCCTAGGGATCGGCCATACTGTATTATCTCCCTAGGTGATAACGAGTTGCTTTAAGTGCAGGTTACATGACACATAATAGGGTCATTATCGAGGAGGTGGTGTAAAAAAGGTTTTATTCTATTGAAGAGATGACAGATAGTAAAGTATGATGTTTTTTTAATGATATACAAACAAATGTTTGACTGAAAGCAGTGATGCAATCGTTAATGGTAAGACGTACTAGTTTATTAAGAGCCTTGAAGACATCTAAATTGTAATCGGATTTTTTTGTTATGATTTCCTTTGACCACTATCTCATCTGCTGGTAAGTGATGATGTCACCGACGATGGAGCACGCTTGCCAGAAGAAACCTACTCACTCTTGAACACTAAGTTGTAGTCATGCGGAAAAGCAGACTCCGTCAGGGAATTCCACTACAGTCCTTCGATTTACTTGGTATAAACAACGAGGCGAAATGCTTAGCCTTACTTGCTGTGAATGCTCATCTGAGTTAAAAATATTTCCCAGGTCAATATTAAAGTGTGTTTAGAGCGCACTAAAGCAGTTTAGCGTGTGTTACTTATGGTTTACCTACAAATTGCCTATTCAGCGCCGGCGCAGGTCGGGTACGTGCGGTACCTTGCAAAACACTGCCAATTGCGATGTTCAAAGTACTTGTACTGTATGCGCTTACATTGTAGTAAATACTGTAAATAGCGCAATCTTATTTCTACAGCAATTGTTTAAAGGACGATCCTCCGATGGTGTTATGACGACAGACCAGACTTTCGTCTCTTATCAACAGTGATAGGAATAGGTAGTGCCTATTTGCCTAAACTTCGAACAACAGAGACAAGAAATGGAGACTTCTTCAGAACTAAATGTTTTCCGAGACTCCCGAAATTTCGAGACAACACTTAAAAATACATTAATTTTTTTTTTACTTGGAATAAGTAATTCGTCTATATTTACGAAAAGTTTGCGATTATCATAATAAATAACATACACAGTCGTTACAACAAAAATATTAAGAATTTTTTTTTTTGGAGAACATTTTGTAAATGACTTGTTGATCGTAATAGGTATTACTTATTCCAAAAAACAATTTTTTTTAATGTATTTAAGTGTTGTCTCGAAATTTCGGGACAGATGTCTCGGAAAAAATTTAGTCCTAAGGAAGTCCCCGTTTCTTGTCTCTGTTGTTCGAAGTTTAGGCAAATAGGCACTACCTATTCCTATCACTGCTTATCAAAAACGGGCCTATCAGCTACTAGTTTTTTTTTTAATGGTTATAAACTAGCGCTTGACTGCGATCCCACCTGATGGTAAGCAGTGATGCAATCGTTGAACATAATTTTTAGAGCAAACTCGGCAAGAGATGAGCTTACCTATTGTCTTTTCGGGTATACCCGGGAGCACAACTTGAGACTCTAAACTACCTACTACTGAGAATTTCCCGGTGTGATGATGATGATAAAAACATCAGTTTGCCGCATCTAGAAGCAAATGAAATGGAATGCAGGAATGCATTTAAAACATGGATCCCTTGCTTAGAATAACAATAGTCGCACTTTTTGTTGCTAAAGCAAAGAAACAACCTTTGGATTCTTCAAACATCTCAAAGTCTCTCTTAACCTATCACATACCCGCAAAACGAGACACAATAGTAAAACAATGACAGCGCGGTCTCATAGGACCGGTCGGGGATTCATGAACTAAAGAGACCATCAGAAAGAAAAGGTGTGTCAAATCGAAAAGAAACCACTCCACGTGCCTCACTTTTCTCAAAGCTTTCGTTTATCAAGAAAAGTAAGCCACGCGTCCAAAACACACGAATTCCTCACAAAACAATGTCACAAACGCATCGCGAGGCACAATGGCGAACGTGGGACAGTGCCCCGCTACCCATTCTACTATATTTATTCACGAGAGCATCGTTACCTGACCTTGTGCCTTCACTTTTCACATGGATGCCGCCAAAGTTTGGTGGCCGTGAGTTAAAAAGTGAAAAGAAAGTCGAGACACCTAATTTAACTGTGTGCTGGATATTTATGAGACTCGTTTATAATTTTCTGCTTTAAATATGGCTGGTTTTAATTCTTTTTTTATCGTAGTAGCGTCTTTTTGATGGGTTTTATAGTGCTGACTTCTAAATAATAATCATTAAAATAAATTAACACTTAATAAAAGCAATGGACGACATCCATTTCAATCATGGAAAGCCGAATAAACTGATGTAGAAATTGTAGCAAAGAAATTGGTCTACAAAATCTGCCTAGCCTTTTCCCAACTATATTGGGGTCGGCTTCCAGTTAAGCCGGATTTAGCTGAATACCAGTATTTTTACGAGGAGCGGCTGCCTATCAAACCTCTACAACCCATTAACTGGGGTAACACGGTACTTCATGGCAAGACTGGAGTCAGATTTACTGGCTTCTGACTATCCGTAACGACTGCCAAAGATATATAAATGACAGCCGGGACCAACGGCTTAACGTGCTTTCCGAGGCACGGAGGAAACTCGTTATGTTAAGACGGTCACCCATCCACAGACCAACCTTGGCAAGCGTTGCTTAACCTTGAAGATCGACCTGTGCGGCTGTTATTGTTTAGCCACGAGCTCCTAAAGAAAAAAACGTAGATAGATAAAATGGGGCAGACTATGAGAAATCGAATAATCATAGCATTAGTGTCCTAGCTACACTTTGGTTGGTTCATCCCCATACAACAGCAACGAGTATAATAAGACTAAGGATGAGAAATCTTCAAATCCCGTAAGAAGTGGGTGTAAACAAACACTAGTACAACAATCGGCGCCCGCGCAGATTACAATCGCACTGGGGTACAATGGACCGGTCTGACTGGCGGACGCACTTGTCGCAAGGTCTCGCTATGAGGATGAAGAGCTTTCCATAACGATGTAGAAACTAGAGGAAACAAGTGTTAGACGTGGAATCATTAGGAATACCTACAGTCAATAAGGATTTAGGAGTAAGCAGTGCAGTGGAAAGTATAATAGGTGGTAACGTTAGGTTCGCAGTTCTCAATACACAAATACTGGGAATCATTATACAGTATACAGTCTATTGGGATTCAGAAAGGGTAAACAGTACAGTGAAAAGCATAATAAGTGATAATGTTAGTGTTGCAATTCCCAATAGGGAAATACTGGGAATCACTTAAACTACCTCACATAAGTGACACTAATCTGTAGCTCCTGCTAACACAGATAACTCGGACTCTATCGCCATGATAGAGTTCCAAGGAGCCATCCTTGGAAAGATAAAATGACCAGTAAAATACAAAACACTAAAAACAAAAGAAGACAATTAAATAAACTACAATCAATCAAACAGCTGTCATTACAAAGGAATGTTGATCTTTCAATCGGAGTTCAGGAAATGTGATCTAGTCAGAAATACACTGACTGCATAGTTAATTCTAGATCTGTACTCAGATGTTATGCATCGTCACGAAACATTAATGTAGATCATGCATAATGACCTGATCTCATTGGCATGTCTGGAAATGTCTCAAGGAGAATTGGTTTTGCTTCGTGGGAGCCCATATTGTGTATTCTATAACCTGATGTAGGTACTGCTTAGGTAAATGTACGAGTATATTTACCCATAGTGAGTTACCCTACCTTAACAGATATAATTAAAACTAAGCAACTGTTATTGATTTCCTGATCCAAAGTAAAAGGAAAACCGACGTGATGCGATAGTTCGAGATGAGACCTCGTTATTGTATCGTGGAGTGAAAATTTAGAAGATAAATATCCACTCACGCCTATATACCTACAGCTATATAGGAGAAAATGACATTAGACAGTGATAAGAAGAACATGATATTTATTTAAAAGGTTCTAAAACACACTTTTAAACTTTATTTATTTCGTCAGTTAAAAGTAGAGGAGAGCGGTGTTTCCTAGCTAACTATCTTAAGAAGAAATACCGAAACAAGCTCAGAAACCAGCCTTTTTAATGTCCATACAGCAAACATGAACTATTTTCTACAAAACTAAAATTGTCTGGCTATCGGCGACATTTCCTCAGAAAATATACCGTACGACATGACTCTATGCAAATAACTGAAGTCATTTTTTATTATTATTATTGATAGGCTCACGCTTGACCACATCTCACCCGATGGTAAGCGACCATGTGGTCGACAATGAAGCACGCTTGCCTAGAAGCAACCTATTCACTCTTGACTTAAAGACCCCTAGGTTGTAGCTATCAGGAAACACAGACACCGGCAGATTTAACCATATTTTCTATTATGAGATATATATTGTATGTGTTATGTGTGTCCTCTATTCAGTCTATACGAGAGGCATACTTTGACCAGCAGTCTACAACCTGTTATTATAAACGAATTGCACTTCATAAAACATGCCAAAGGCCACAGTTAAACTAATGCCGATTTATGATTTATCAAAACAGACTCATAACCTTCTCAATTCTACGAACAATATTGCTCAACCGCAATTTGCTCGAACAGTCCTTACTATCAAAGGACAAACTAAACTTAGACACAAACATGGCAGTTGTAAAAAGTATTTCACAATTCGTGAAGATAGTTGAAGATGAAAATGTGAAGGCTGAAGCAATTATATTTGCGGTACTAAATAACGTAATCGAGGCAATTTAATTTGAAGTTGATCTTTAAATAGATCTATTAAAAGACTCTTAAACTCGTAAAGAGCAAACACATTTGGGATTTGTAACCATCGCGGGTAGGATGAGCTTGAAGTTGGTACAGAGACAGGCATTGAGGATGATAGACTTTTACTCAGATATGGGTAGCTGTGGATAAAGATGATGACGATGAATTAACTCTTAAACTAGATAAAAAGAATCCTGGACTCACAAGCTACAACAACGATAGCTTTGAAACCCATAACCCACACCAAATTTTTTTAAATGTTTGGATGGCTTACAGGCAACAATAAACGAAAAACAATAAAAGAAAGGGTAATCAAATCACAACAAGCTATCTACAAGCCTCCACATATAAAATACTAGCAGCCGGTCCCGGCTTCGCACGGGGTAGACAATTATTTATTTTTGGAAATTTGGATATAAAACACTTTTTTTAGTGTTAGTTTTCTACACCTTCGGTTACATTGTTCAAAATTTACCAAGGATCTCTAAATTTTTCAAAATGAAATGTAGCCTATGTCAAATTGGAAGAACGTAGCATTCTATTGGTGAAAGAATTTTTTAAATCGGCCCAGTACTTTTTGAGCCTATTCATTACAAACATACAAAAATAGGTACAAATCTTTCCTCTTTATAATATTAGTATAGATGGACGTATTGTTGAAAGTTACAGAAGTAATTGAGATACACGAAATTTATTGTTGAAAGACAATATACAAGACAATAAACTTTGCTTTTAAAGATATTAATAGATATTTTTGTGTACATGCTAAGCTAATAGATCGTAATGGTAAGAGGAAAATAAGGTTACTAAACATAGAACACAAGTCCGCACTATGGGCAAAAGCAAACCATATTTTTACGACGACGGCGACGGCAATATTTGAGGCCGCCCGCATTCCGCTCCCGCGCCGCTGTGCTTAGAAAAAACATTATCGCAGCGATAAGTATCTGTACACCGAGGTATTAAAGGCCTATTACACACCACTCGTTTTCACGAACGGTCTGACGCCCGTTTTCAATAACCTACCGCAGTTCATCTAGCTATCCCCGATAAACAGTAAGATTCTGTCTGTCCATCCACAACTTTGGTAGGAAATGCTATCCGTCGGTAGGTTATAGGAAAGCAAGTAAGGGCAAATAAATAAGGTTAGATTTGTTTATCTTTAGTAGTTGCAATAAGGGTAAGAAGGTCTTACTTGTACGTAGACTCAACGACAGTCTACGTAGACCGGTCGTAAAAACGGGTGGTATAATAGATCTTTTAATGCTGCAACACCCGTAATGGTTGCTTACGAGGCTACTGCGTTAAAGGGAAGGAAATATTCTCGCTCTATCTTAATATCTACGACTACATTCACATCAACTATCTTGTGTTCGTCTATGTGAAACTACGCGTATGTAACCGGCCGGTTTTTTGGGAAAGCCGCTTGTCAAGCTAGTAAGTGATAATGGCAAATGTACATCGGCCACATTACATGCGATGGCAATTTTACGGATGTTTTCTAAGTTGAGTAGTATTAGTACCTACCTACAAGTTCAATAGGTACCTTTTCAAGTATATAAAGAATTTATTAAATCAGTTATTCACTAAAACTCTTTACTTATGTATGTTTGTATGGTCGTATTCGCGTTCTATATACAGCAAAATGCAATGTTTCTAACATATCAGGGGTTTAGTTACAATAAAAAAACACAATCTGCTCCGCGAAAAAGCAAAGTACCTAAATTACAAAAAAAAAAACAGGATAATCACTTTCATGCTATTTGGTTACTGAAAGCACATTGTATCATTTGACATAGGAATTACAAGCAGACGATTTAGTATACACAAATTCGAAATCACACATCATGAAATTTGAAAACCTACAAAACGTTTTGAGAACAAATTTATTATTCGTGCAGCTAAGGGGTGGAATTCTCTGCCAGAGTCAGTATGTCCTGATAGCTACAACCTAGAAGCCTTTAAGCCAAGAGTGAGTAGGTTACTTCTAAGCAAGCATGCCACCGTCGACCACGTCATCACTTACCATCAGGTGAGATAGTGATCAAACGCGAGTCTTAAAAACCCTAGTTTTCAAGCACAAGACTAATTATGCTGAATAATCATTAATGATTGCAAATAGGGCTTCATCGGTATAATTGTCTGATTTGTATGAAAGTAGTAAGCAGACGTGGTTTTCCTCGTGGCGTGAGGATCTGGCGTGAGAGAAAAATGTGGAACAATAGGATATGCTCACTTCCACCGCCGCGCCGTGAATAATGCAAAGCCTGCAGTGTGTCAGTGGTTTAGGAAGCTCGCTGGCACACATATTATGGACTATTGTTTTAGATGCAAGTCGCACATGTAGTGTTGAAGTGTCGATAGACTTGCTCGAGATTATATTCGATATCGAACGTTATAGATTTGAGATGGATAAGAAAAATGTAAGTGAGTAAATAACTACACCATTAGGTACGAAAAGAAATGATTGAACTGTTTTACTGCCTTCATAATAGCTACGAGGATTCAAAGCTTTTTTATTAAAAACATAGTTGTAGCCACATGCGAAGTTATCTGAGAATATTAAGTAATTTTAATTACTGATTGTTGCATAACACTAACATATATCATTTGCAGACGTTTGAGGAGCAGAATCCCAACATAACTATTTATGAAAATTGCGCATTAATTTTGAAAAAAAATAAGAAACTTAATGACTATTCAACCTTCACGCTTTTGATAGTTCATAGCTAAAAAGGAATAACGTGTTTCGGGTTAGCTAGTTTAAAACAAATGCTTTAATTAGATTTGAAGCTCATTAAAATCTCTTCAAGAGGCCGTCTATTGTAAACTCTTCTATCCTGCGTTTTTTATGAGGTTCACGTACAACAAAGAGTATATATATTTTCTTAACACTTGATGAAGGCACAGCCTAACAATTTACACATCATGATATTTTTAAAGAATCAATGGCCATCAAAAAATTGAATATGATCAACAATTTTTTATAACCCAGTTAGCAACACACATATTGAACTACAAATACAATAAGCCAGTAATTTAAGGTCACCTCCAATCTTCTTCGCCCGTCAATCCTATTCACCATCTCTGTATGGTTCCATACAATCGCCAGCATTTCTCTCTGGGTTGAGGAGTGTATTGTGTTTTGTCATTGTTGTGTACTGACTGGTGTGTTGGTGACCTCTTCGTACTGCCTATTGAGTTCAGTGCTTATTATTTCGATCCTTATTTGTAGTTCTGGGCTTTGTACAGTTGAATGAGAGGTAACTGTTAATTTGGAAATCAGTTGTGCACTTCAATACAGCTGTTTGAATTAAAAATGCTATTTGCATGGATTTTGTAAGGAATGACGGGACAGAAAAGGAAGTCAGTGATAACATGATGTGACGTGAGGGTAGTAAAAATAAGGGACTGGTGAAGAAGTTCCGTAAAGTGGGGTTACTTTAGCTCTGAGATATTACATTGACCTGCGCGATACCCAATATAAACACAGTAGCACAGTTTGTCATGTTCCTATTGGTTAATAAGCTTGTGCCAAAGTTATACCCCAGAGCCAAAGAAATCCCACTTTACTCGGTATGAGATAAAGAAGATGTTCTAAAATTATAACTACAGCATTACCTGTTCCTAAAGCAGTTATGTTATAAGCTCTAATATTGCGATTTCGAAAGATGACCTAGTTCTATCGACGACATACCAAATGCTGCATTTTCCGAGCCTTTCTACAATAATGAGATTATACCACACTTACTTGTCACTTGAGCACAGCTATATATCATCAACACATCCTGGGCCCCAAGTGTGCTATTAGAACTGTATCTGGATTGTCATACATAGATACAATTCTAATAACAGACTTGAAGCCTGATTTCTTCCTTATTAACTGCTTTCAACAAAAGAAGAAGATTCTCAAGTCTATTGTTTTTTGTGTGTGTTTATATGATCAATAGTATTTTTGGCAATAGTTTTACTCTATGATTTAATCCTTTATATCGTTTTTGCACAAAATCATTGTATTCCAAGAAATAGAAAAAAAAAACGAGGCTATTTCGAAAATAGGAACAAGAGATAATATTTAGGAAATATATGGGCAATAGTTGGGAAAACATTGACTAAAAAAGCACTGAACAGAACAAAGTGGAAAATAATGGAATAAGCCTTTGCCAAAGTAAAGCGAAATGACGAGAAGTTTAAGGTATTGTAGCGACATCTATGTCACCACATAAGAACTACGAATCCGGTAGCCATCGCACAATCAAGTTCTCTGCGCGATTTAAATAGGTAGATATAACAGCCCCAATCGTCTATCAGGCCGTTGCCCACCAGATATAACACTCGTCTGGTCGGATGATCCTCCCTATTCTACGAAGGTATGGTGGGACTTTACTCTCTTTTCCACATACCTCTAAAGTGTCATTGACTCATCAGAGTAGTTAATTTAAGTTTTTTATTATTAGCATTTTCAATCTCAGGCCTCCTTTCTAGGAGAGGGAGTGGACCGTGTCCCACCACGAAGGCCCAGTGCGGACTGGTGTATATCACATGTCTTCGAATATTTAGTTCTAGGACATGCCGGTTTCCTCACGATGTTTTCCTTCACCGTTTTGAGAGCAGTGATGATGAAATAAATTACATGAATAATGCACCTTACTGGGTTTGAACCCTCGACCTACAACTTACAAGTCGGGGCAGTTACCACTGAGCCACCAGGGCTCTCAAATCTTTTGTCTGAATAAAGGCTTATATATTTATTATTGTTTGTTGCAGCTGGGTCGTGTCCCCGCAGCCTGCATGGTGATGCCGCCGCGCTATGCCACGCTACCCCTGCCGCCGGCCACCTACGCGCCCGGCCCAGTCTACTACCCTGTGCATGACGCTGTGAGTATCCTGCCTTCTTTGACACCTGACCTTATCTCACCTTCATCACGGATGCGGCAGAATAAGCTATTAGATATCTACATAAATATTTAAGTTTGTAAAAGATGGATCCCAAAAGGAAACGGTTTATCTGTACCTAATATAAATCGTTGCAAGCAATTTGTAAATACAGCCACTACCACTATGTTCTGTAACCTGCCTTTAAATAAATAAAAAGCAGCCAGCCTATCTCATCGATCTGATCTGCAGGCTAATCAAAAATCACTTTTCTGCTAGCTTTCCCCTGCTGTAAATTTGACTGTGATTGATTTACAGCCGAAACCAATAACCTATCCATCACATATCGGAGATAGAAAATAAATGAAACAACAGAAAACATGTATAATTTTTGTATTGTATCATTTGTTTTACTATCTCCAGTATGCCAAAATTGCCCGTACTTAATAAGTGAAAAAAACGTCTACCATTGTTGATCTCCCAACCCCATAATGTTCCAGCGCGTGCGCCGTCGTCGATCGCCGCGCGCGACCGCGGAGCGGCGTCGTCGCGAGGGGCGCGAGCGGGACTCGCAGCTGGCGAGGTCTCTCGAGAGGATCCACCGCAAGAGGCGAGCTGACCGCGACCACATCACCGACGCAGACCTCAAGAGGACCTACACCGGTCTGGACAGGTAACTAACAGCCATATCGAGAGGATCCACCGCAAGAGGCGAGCTGACCGCGACCACATCACCGACGCAGACCTCAAGAGGACCTACACCGGTCTGGACAGGTAACTAACAGCCATATCGAGAGGATCCACCGCAAGAGGCGAGCTGACCGCGACCACATCACCGACGCAGACCTCAAGAGGACCTACACCGGTCTGGACAGGTAACTAACAGCCATATCGAGAGGATCCACCGCAAGAGGCGAGCTGACCGCGACCACATCACCGACGCAGACCTCAAGAGGACCTACACCGGTCTGGACAGGTAACTAACAGCCATATCGAGAGGATCCACCGCAAGAGGCGAGCTGACCGCGACCACATCACCGACGCAGACCTCAAGAGGACCTACACCGGTCTGGACAGGTAACTAACAGCCATATCGAGAGGATCCACCGCAAGAGGCGAGCTGACCGCGACCACATCACCGACGCAGACCTCAAGAGGACCTACACCGGTCTGGACAGGTAACTAACAGCCATATCGAGAGGATCCACCGCAAGAGGCGAGCTGACCGCGACCACATCACCGACGCAGACCTCAAGAGGACCTACACCGGTCTGGACAGGTAACTAACAGCCATATCGAGAGGATCCACCGCAAGAGGCGAGCTGACCGCGACCACATCACCGACGCAGACCTCAAGAGGACTTACACCGGTCTGGACAGGTAACTAACAGCCATATCGAGAGGATCCACCGCAAGAGGCGAGCTGACCGCGACCACATCACCGACGCAGACCTCAAGAGGACCTACACCGGTCTGGACAGGTAACTAACAGCCATATCGAGAGGATCCACCGCAAGAGGCGAGCTGACCGCGACCACATCACCGACGCAGACCTCAAGAGGACTTACACCGGTCTGGACAGGTAACTAACAGCCATATCGAGAGAATCCACCGCAAGAGGCGAGCTGACCGCGACCACATCACCGACGCAGACCTCAAGAGACACCGGTCTGGACAGGCCAGATAACTAACATGCCATAATATCGAGATCTATATGAATAAAAGGGGAAAGTGATTGACTGACTTATCAAAGCACAGCTGAAACCACAGAAATATGAATAAAGAGTCATTTCTAAAAATCTATAACTGAAACTAATGGCACTAGGAGCATGAAATTTTGCTCACGGTTTACTCTTATGACATAGACGACCACTAAGAGAGGATTTCCCAAAAATTAACCCCTGAAGTGGATGAAGCGGGGATCAAGGGTTTGTATGGAGAAACCTATTTTCATGTGGGTGAAACCGCTTCAACAAACAACAGAGCACAGGATTCACAATATAACACACGCCCACACAGCACTGGTAGGAGACTACTAATTGTTCAATAATTATCACCAGTCAATACCAGTTATACAGTCAATCAAAACCATAATAATAGATTATGCGACTAGGATAAAGCAGTGTCTTTAAGTCGAGGGAGGTATGTTAAATTCCGAACGAAACGAAGGCTGCTAAGTTTTAATCCCGAACATTAGTGAGGGAGAGTATTGCGAGAGAGTTAATATAGAAACCTGAGTGAATTGAGGGATTCAAGCAGCCCAAGACAAATACAGCTTAATTGTTGCAGAGCGTACGCGGAGCAGTTCATAGCGGTGTGCGACGAGAGCCGCCACGCCGCGGAGCAGCACGACTCCCTGGCCAGCACCTCGGCCACCAGCGATACCAGCCACTCGCACCAGGAGCTGTCCTAACACACACTGAGGCGCTCTCATACCTTTTACCACCAAAATGTATGATACAAACAAGTCAAAATTAAACTTTCATACTTAGAGGCTTAACCCATGGCGACTTTTTGAAACGATGCAGTAGCGCTGCTGTAGCACTTTCAGATCAATACAGTCGCGACTCGCGATGCAGTCGCTAGCTGCTTGCCTCGCCACGATTCTCAGTCGAGATGCAAACGCGACACAAACACGCTACTGTCGCGATGCGAACTCGACACAGTCGCGCATCTGTCGCGATGCAAACGCGATACCATAGCGCGTAGTATGTATGTAGATTGTTTTTCATTCACGCGCTACCCTCCCTCCATCCTCTGAGACGGACGCGCGCGGAAGTAGCGCGTTAGTAGCGCGTTAGCATCGCTTCTATAGCGCTACAGAAAATCGCCGTGGGCGAAGGCCCTTAATCGTTTAAGAATCGAGATCTACACTATCAAATATTGGTTAAACAATCATAAAATAGCGCCAAGTAATTTATACGAAACTGTAAATGATACGAACGTTTAGTAAAGTAAATACTCTTCGTTGTAAGGTAAACTAACTGTCTAAGCATATCATACCAAACTTAACAACATAGCTTTATAATGTCGCAATACGTTATAATAAATTGTAAATATTTACACTAACTTTAAGTAAAACGTTCATCGAATTAGGAATTTATTATTTTTCACTAATACTTAGACTTATCGTTAATCATAGTCATCATTTCATTCGATTTAAACAACGCTTACCATGAAGTACCCATTGAAGACCTATCTACGTGATTAGTCAATAGTACAGAGCCTAAAGTCTGCTATTAGAATATTATTAAAAATTCTTAAGAGCTAAACTTCCACCTGTGACAAGCAATAAATGAATCTGAATCAGAATCTGAGAATATTATCAAAATTGTCGATCAGTGGCTTCACATTTGTTGATTTTCACAGTTTGGTACTACCAAACTTGTCAAGATTGAAGCCAATGGATCAAAAATTCTGATACATTTCTAATAGTGCGCCTCACCATCAACGATTGCGTCACTGCTTACCATCAGGTGGGCAGTCCCACCTGATGGTAAGCAGATTAGTGCCTGACTGCAGTCAGTCAGGCACTAGTTTATGGTACTTATACAATCTGTAACCGAAAGGGGGTATACAAAAAAATTCCAAGGGGTCTTTGAATGATAACAAACGATATTGCAAGGGTTTTTTAATCCTATCTCTACATGTTCATAAATTATGAGAATTTTTAACAAACAGATACCAGAAACCGAATGTTTTAAAATGGAAATAAATACATCACTAGCAATAAGTCAGCTGATCGGTGTCAACGAACTATTTGCGAGTAAAAATAAACCTCTTACTCCTGGTATTTCTGAATAAAGGGTTCCGTATGTTATTTTTTGTTTACAAAATAATACTGACTTTTCCTAAACTTAGATTATGTTTGTGAACAAATCACAATACGTACCTTGTCTAGGTATCAAAATTAACGAAATAATATTTAGGTACCTATCTACATAGTAATTAATATTCCACCTTACCAACGTACACAGTAAATACCTACCTAATTTAATAACAGTATTCCTGTAAATTTACGAACGTTATCCTTTTTTGCTGGTCATAAGGATAAACGATGTTTTGTTTTACATCGATTTTTTATCCCGTGCAGCATGGAATTATACTCTTGACTCGATCTTCTCAAAATTGATAAACAATCTTAATAAAATAAATTAAACGACTCATAACAAACCCTTATTTTGTGATATTTTCAATTGTCGGGTAGGTTTAAACTTAAAAAAAAATGATAACCTTTCCGGCGTTATTCAATGATTTTCATTCAGATGGTACCTACAGATTTAGTCGGTTAAAATAACAATGACATTAAGTAATTCGAAAAATCGTCAGCTCGTATACTATTGAATTGATAATAAAATGAAATCGTTACGTGCATTCTACCAGGAATTGCTTAA